>JAUMJJ010000184.1:2400000-3022500 GCA_033556795.1 Tapera naevia | reverse complement strand
AGCTGCCTCACCCTGTCTGCTCTCTCCAGGGTGGCATCATAAATGGAGATGCAAACAGATAGGGCTTCAGCTTCACACAGAAAGGGACCCTTACTCCACGAAGGAAAGGTGGCATGACCAAATAATAAAAATAATTGTATCAAAACTGCATATAAAAAGTAGTTTTAAAACAGAAAAAAAGAATAATTACTTTGCAATTCACAATCTTTTCAATGAAGCCTAAAATAGAAAAATGTTAGCATCTCATCCACCTTAACACAACTGAACTGGTGACAGTCTATGACATCTAAAATTCTTACCAGAAGTTACACGAGCACTGACTGCAGGAACACTGAGAGAGAAAACACACAAAGGCTTGACAGGGAAAAACAGGATAGCAAATAAGTCAGAAAACATTAGCAAAATACATGTTTATTTGCATGTACTAATGAGTATCCCTCAAATTTAATACAGCTCAAACAATCCACCACCCACAGGGAAGGTGGAGCAGCCCCTCAGGATTTAGGTTTCTATGGCTTCATTACAAAAAGGCTTTGCTGGCAACAAGTGGCTCCTTCAGTCCCGGGGGCAGCAGGTGTGGAGGGAGCTGGGAGGGGGTTTGCTCTGCCACTGTAGAGAGGAGAAACTCTGGCCTCCTGGCTTCATAAGGCAGTGATTTAGCTCGTTCTGACTTCACTTCTTTAGTACACTGGGAATTCTTCAAAGGGACTGGTAGTACATTTTTATTGCATGTTACTGGATTTTAATTGCAGTGGAATTTGTAGGAAGGCCCTAGAAAGCCAGTGGCAGATGAAGTACTGTAAAACTAAGAAATGTGCCGCTAACTCAACAATGCAAAGTTTCTCATTTATTCTAACTTTCAGATACGAGCAAAGCAAACAGAGTAAGCTTTATCAATAATATTTTAAAGGTACGAGTGCAAAAGAAAATAAATTAATGTAAGCTATATAACCACCTTTACTTTCATCATACCCTTTTATGACCCCTTAACTATTACTATTGGACAAACTACATGAGATGCGGTGAGCACAGAGTCCACACGGTGCCCGTTTCCCAATAACTATTTCTGCAATGAGAGAAGAAGCACAAAACTTTTAACTTTCCATAACTCATTTGCATGAATTTACTTTTTTGCCTTAAGAGGTGGTTGTAATGTGCGTTAAAACACACAGTGCAATTTTAACTCCATAATATCACAAGAGAAATACTGTGTTAGTATAAAGTGTAAAAATATGAATGCTGTTGAATGCTGTAAAATTCTCAAACAGAAACAACAGTGCAGCACTGCTCAAAAGCACCACCCAAAGGTAGAAGTGATGTAAAGACATTTACTGAATTGTCTTTTTTTTTCCCTTTTTTTTATTGTTAATTTAAGCAAAACCTGAATATAAAAAATGATAGCATGGTGAAAGCTGACAGAGGTTTTTTGATGGAAGTGACTATTTCCAGAGCTGCACCTGTGGGAAATTGATGATAATGCTGTCTAAATCATTCATTATCATTTGGAACTTTGCTCAAACGAACCCTAGATTTATAAATTTGCTAGACGTGTGTTGTAGATAATATGACAAAGTACTGTTTTCAACTAAAAATTCCTTTGACCTAATTTTATGAAAAAGATCTTGCAAAACTGGGGAAGATAATTTATTTCTACAGCCTTCTGAAAGAGCTGAAGTTGTATTTTTGGAACAGTATGCATGTAAGTGAAATACTCATTGGGCAATTCAGCTATCGATTTACTAAAATTATAAAGTTAACAGAGAAGGCTTTTTCACATTACCAACAATCAGCTGCTTGTTAAACAAAGAACATTTCTCTTTCTGCTAATCATACTTAGAATTCTTAGGCTGAAATTAACAACTTAGCATTTAAAAATACGTAAGCATAAACTTTGATGCTGATCATCAACTGCTAATATATTTTGATGGAGTAATCATTTTAACAGCCTATCAAACAGATACTTTAAATGAGAGGAATTTGATGCATTCCTGTTCAAAATAGTGCATTACACTCACATGAAGAAAATCAGTATATTAGTCCTTTAACTTTTGCAAAAAGAGTCTAGATACAAGGAAGGGTAACACTGCCGTATATCTTCTAGATTTAAGTAGGTTAATTTGCTGGGGGGGTGTGCTTTTGCCCTTATTACTAATATTCATTGCTCACAAAGAAAATTTGAAAACATGAAGCAAGAGAGGCACTGAAAAACAGAACAGGTACTGGAAATCCTCAGAAAAGAGAGCCCTTGGCACAGCACACTCACCTCACCTGCAGTCACAATTACACAAGTACCTTCAACACAAACATTTCTGTTATTGGAGCTGCCTTTGTCTACAAAAGTTATTAGAACTAGAAACACACAGAATGGTTATTTATTAATGCACAACGGCTGCAGCACAGAATTTGCTCTTCATGCTCCTGTTGTAAGACTACAAAAATATCCTAATTTACAAAACTGCCTCAGCAAAAGAAACAAGACTTGTAGTAATTCTGTTCTCCTAAGTGTGCCTATGCTGTGATTTTACCACCAACTGGATAATTTCTTCTTGTTTCTTATTCCTTTTTGTTGAGGATGCCAGGGAAATAATGAGTTATTCGGATAGACACAATACTGAATATCAAAAGTGTTTTTTCACAAATTAATTGTAACATAAAATCACACTTCAGCCTGGAGTTGTGTTAAATTCACAAAGGATTCGCCAGCATGCTCCCTTCCTCTGTAACCCTCAACACATTTCTGCAAAGTAGACTTGGAGAGGGGGTTTTTAAGTGTATTTGCAATAATGCAACATACAGCTTGGGTACTTCAGCTTTAACAAACACTGCAAGATGGGAACAGACTTTCTTTGGTTAAGGGAACTTGCTGTTTTTCACCAGGAATCACCCTGTAAGGCAGGGCATTTCCCACAGGCCGAGGCGGAAGCTCAGGATGCAGATCCCCACCTGCACCGACACCCTACGTGGGCTCACCATCACGGAGCTCCAGGGCTTGCTGCACACAGCCAAGAGGCCCTGCAGCCTTTCACTCCACAGACACCAACATCAGACTCCAAAAAGAACTTTTAACTGTTTAAGGAAGAAAGAAACTTAGGGTAATCCAAGCTCCAAGAAAACTGCAGGTGATAGGCAATACATGTATTAAGTCTTTCTTTCCCATCGATGTGTAGGAGGTGATAAATTAGTTCTCCCTTTCCAGACGAGGCAGCAGCATGTAATTGTGAAATTAAAGAATCAAAAGGTTTACTAGCAGATCTGGAGACTGAATCAAAAGCACTAGTAACTCCTTAAAAGCAGTAAACTAAAGGTTTTATACACATGTGCTCTAGATGCAAAAGGTTTGCCCTCTACGTGAGTCTGATCTTGGCAGTTCATTGGGGGAGTGGGGATTACAGTCAGGCACCCCTCACTGCAAAGCACGTGCTTGCTTTTCCTCAATTGTTACCACATTTATGCTGTAAGATCACTTTCTTATAATGTGCCAATATGGAAATTCCCAGGATAATGACCCTATAAAGCCATTAGAGAAAGAAACACAAACAGTTAATTACCTGTGTTTTCCAGATTTCTCACTCTCCTAAGCACAACATGCAGTTACAAAATAAAATTGTCATATAGAGACTGCAGTCAAACCTCAAACATTGCTTGTAATTGTGACAAGATAGTCAGTCTTTTGTGATAAAGAGGTCAAACTTCCTGTTAGAACCACCCAAGAAGTCAAAATTCCCCACAGAGTTTCAAGGAGAATCTCTCTTCAGTCCAGTCATTTCCAATGTATTATTTAGAAAAGCCTTTTTTGCCACAATTAACAGTATGGTTCAATACCAGACTACTTAATAGTCCGAGTTCTGTTGCAATATATTTCTTAAAAATTAGCTTACATTTTTCCATTTTCGATTCTTTTGGAGTTTTTGAGGCCAGTTCCTCTTGCCTGCCCTTTTCCCTTTCCAAATGACATTCCTTAATTCACAAGCACTTCATCAGAAGTCAACCCAAACAGGAATCGCGCATCCAACTTGACGATGCAGATTCAAACCTACTTTGATTCCAGACTTCCATGAGGAATGCGTTCAGTACTCCTCTAGGATTTGGCTAACAACTTCTGACAAACTCAAAGATTCAGCATCTGGGAGTTCATTATCTACACCAACACAGGAGCAGAAGCTGAATGTAACACCCTTGTTTTTACCTCTGAAAGAAACACTCAGGCACATCTAGCAGAAATAATTGAGACAGGAGATCATAATACCAGAACGTAAGAACAGATGAGTAAAAAGATTATCTGGGCTCCCTCATGACTCCCACTGTGATGGACCTTAGACAGTAGCGAGAACATACAGGTATCCAGTTCCTTAGTACAGGAGAAGTGTCTGCTACGGCATCTCAGTCTTTGCCTTTTCAAATACATCAGTGTTGGCACTTGACACAGGTACAGGTCTTGCAGTGTTCATCTTGGGGATCAGTGATTATTTCTCAGATCTCCTTTACGTCACTCATTTGCTCTTAACAAGTTTCAGAAATAAGGATACCCAAGGCAGAAACATCCACACTAATTAAAGACATGTATGAGAAGAGTTGTTTGGTGAGAATTATCAAAGCTAATACAGTAAATACTTTTTAAGTAAAAAACTGTCAGGAGCAAAACATTTATTAACTCCAGAAGTATCAGAAACTTTAAATCTTTACTATCTCATTATATTATTTTAAAATGAGATGGCTGGATAGCAGTGTTCTGCCATGGCAGGGGGTGGAATTGGATGGGCTTCAAGGTCCCTTCCAACCCAAACCATTCCATGACTCCACGATCCAAGATGACCAACACTTCAAACCATTACTAAAAATACTATTAATCAACACCCTGAAATGGATCACACATCCCACACCCACAGCTCCTGGCTCTACTTGAAAGAACAGAGCATGAGAAAAAAACCACAACACCTCAAAAATCCACCCTTAGTACCACTATAGTTAAAGGGCTCAAGATTTCTGGTTTTGTTTCAGATTCTAAATTGCTAAAGCCATCAGCTCTCCTTGAACTAAAAGCTGCAGGTCTGCCCTTTTCTCCTCTACACTTTCAACATAATAGGTATTATTACCCATAACTTTTTATTTAAAAGAATTGTGGAGCCAGGAAAATGAATGAATTTAATTATCAATGCAGTGTGAAAAAAATCATTAGAGCAAGAGCCTGGAAAGCTACGTATTAACAATAAACAAAGGCTATTAAAAACAATTTTTGAAAAGTGTCACTCTTTCTTCAATTCTTAAACTGTAAATAATACAAACACAGAAACAAGAGAACCATATGTAAACACCTGTAATTATTGGCAAAAGATGACTCCAAGAAAATGCTAAATGACTGACTGGATCATTTAATTTTAAGTCTATACTTTATGTGGCAATGTGGAGAGGTCATTTGATTGCTATGCATAAAAAATTTAGAATTCTAATATGATCTAAAAGTTTCACCTTCAGAAGACAAAATTTTCATTATAAAATGAAATAAAATGGTATTCATACGTATCTGCCACCTCAGATCTGTAATATTATATTTCTATAGGCTGTTGACTACACAGTATAGAAATGACTATTTAAAAAAAGGAGAGCTTTTTTCCTTTATACTTTACAACTTCTCCATTTTCCTTCGTATCTGTGTAATGAAAACATGTGGCCTCTTGCTCACAAACTGCATGTTGTTGCACAGAATAATTTCATCAGCAAGTAATCAGCATTTTGCAGGTCTGGTTTTGGGGCAAAAAGTTACTCTCAGCCTTAAGCCTCAGGCTCTGTTCTCCACATGTGGACATTTCCACTGAGTCATGGTTCAGCCTTTGAGAATTTGGAAAGAGATTTTCATCTTACAATTTCACGTGAATTAACAAATAACTTAGGCCAGCTTTTTACCTCCCCAGCAGTATTCAAAGCTTCCCAAACATTCAAGAGAAGAATTTAGACCAAAAGTTGTGGCTACTGACAATTTATGTTATCAAAGTAAGAACACTAAATACACTCTGTTGTTCTGAAAAAGCAGGCTAAACCCCTAACTTTGGATATATGGGAGCAGTTTGTACTGAAGTTTACAAATGTGCTTCCAGACATGATTTGGTCTTGCTGATTAAACTTTCATTTACTGAAGTCCTGACTCAGTATTCAGAGCTGCTTTTTGAAGTATAATTATTTACTTCTTTACTTGGTTAAAAGAAATTAATAGCAAAATACTTCTCTGCCACTTCTTTAATTCCAAACCAGTATTATTAGTTAGCAGAGCTCCACACCCAGTGGAATAACTCGTCGTTAACTGGGTTGGGAAGGAATTGTAAGTGGAGCTGAATGAAGGAATACTGATGGATACGGCAACTGTGGAAGGCAGAAAGTAAGGGTAGAGAAAGTTGCCTAGAGCATATTAAAGGTCAGGTTTTAATTTCTTATGTACAAGTAGTCTTGAAACAAGCATTATTTCAAAATTGGAATATTTATGCTGATGTCTTTAACAAAAATTCTTGATATGGCATGTGAAGAACCATTAGAAAAATCATACAGTTCAAAAAATTACTTACTGTATTAAGTTCATTAGTGGTTATTTGAGATGGGGTTTCTTTTTTGTGGTGAAGCCCTTTGTAATGAAGTCATACAACATTCTGTAACGTTTCCCAGCCTTAGGCTTTATTCTGCAAGACATTTCAGACTATTTAACTTTACTACGGGGAATATTCCCTATTGATTTCAAAGGGATTACTTGTGGAAGTAACTGTAAGCAGAAGTATTTGCAGTAGTGGAGTTTCAGACATCTTTTCCCACCCTTTTCCCCTGGAGAAATCAGAAGGGAATCTGGAGCTGGAGAGACATTACGTTAAGAGGGCTAAAAAGGTGACAAAGAACAAAAATTTTAAATGAACCCTAGTGCATGCCAAGAAGCCTTTCCAAGCACAGGCTGGAAACCAAACACAGAGCCTTATGGGGAAGCAGGGAACAGTGAACAGGTTAGTAGGAAATAAATGGGAAACACATTTACCCATGTTGTTCAGCAGTGAAACTATGGAAGGGTACAAATTAACAGCATTAATCACGTTCACGCCAATCAAAACTCTGGCTTCTCATTTAGCAGACCAGAAGGGTCTCCACAAAGGAGAAAGCTCTCCTCCTGAGAGGACAACTATAAGCAACAAAGTCAGCGTCTGGAACTTGGTAGTGGAGTTACTCCTGAAAGATGTCAACAGACACTTCTCAAAGGAAGCCAGGACATGGCAATGTTCGAGCCTAGAGGAGAAAGAAGCTGGGAGCACCCTGCAGAGCAATCCCTGCCTTGTGTACACCCCTGCTATTTCATAAATACTAATCTCACCCATGGCACCTCTCCAAAGAGCCTGCTGGAGCCTCACTATGACAGTCCACAACCAATTCCTGCACAGACGAAGCTTCTGAGGTTACCAACTTCCTCCCTTTGTCACTTATAGGTGACTGGGACTAGCATAAAGCCACCTGGGAATACAATGGAGACCAGGCCAAACCGCTATCACATTATCTACATCTATCATCATTTTCCCACTTAACCATTCAGAGCAGGCAAAAAACCCATTTGGTTTCAGACTTTGAAGCTTTGAGGGTTTGTTTTGAATGGACAGATTAAACAAATAAAAAACTCAGATAGTAAAAGTAGAGGAGGACCAGGAGTCATTACACAGGTTGTATTTGCGTTCTTGCATGGACTCGCTGTGCAGACCTCAGCACAGGGCAACCTTCCAGGAGGTACAGTCTGCTCTCTCCCCTGATCAACTATACATAGCAACAACACAGCAACAACACTACAAACCCATCTTGCGAAGTGTTTGAGATCCTTGGATGGAGGGCATTTATCAAAGCATTTTTTGTGATATTAACTGTGAGAAAATTAGTACAATAAAGATGGTCCTTTTTCTTGCCCACTTGCAGCAGCGATTACAGAGAAGATGCACTTCATATGCCACACTTTGAATCAATAGTGGAGCAGCAACAAAGAACCAACATCAAAGAAATTTTTTTTTTCATGATTTTATACATAATGCTATAAAATCATAGTTCAATCTTCGTATTTGCAAGTGAATAACCTCCATCTGAAAGTATAATTCACATGTGAGCTGAAAAGAAAATGTCTTTCTTCAGCATTCCCGCTATTAGGCAAGCAGATGGCTTAATTTAAATGACCATGTGAAAGAGAGGAAAAAGAGACTAACACAGATCAATATCCTCACCATGATTCCTGCATTCCAATAAACACCAAACCATCAGAAGCAACAGTAGAGGGAAAAAGAGCATCAAAATATCATTTTAGGGAAAACAGTAAATAGTTAAAACCAATCTGAAAACAAACAGCCACTAGATTTCATAAAAGGAACGTAAACAAAAGCCAAACCAGCTTTACTCTTAACATCAGTGCCTGTGGTTATCTTGTAAGTAACAAAATTAACTACCATAAAGCTCTACGTATCATGTACATATGCCATAGTGAGAAATTCATCAAAAAGGAAGAAAAATTAATATTTCCATATAAATAAAACCCTACACTTCCCTGTCCAGCTGGTTTGGGTTGTTTTTTTTTTTTTTGGTTGGGTTTTTTGTTGGTTAATTTTGGGATGGTGGGCAGTAATTAAAGAAAATAAATAATAATATCTTCTTTTTCACACAGGCAATAAATACTCTTAAGAATAGTATGGTCATGTCAAACAGATGAAGAAAAGCCAGCTATTAATCAGTTCAGAGCTGCCTCAACAATAGGAAAAACTATCAGGCTAACAACTTTCCCAAACTCAACAGCAAACTTCCTTGCAGTAAGCACGCCTCCTAACAAAGCAAGTTACTCTCCTGCAAGAGAGAACATGGCCAAAAACCAACTGTAAAATTCATTTTATACAGGTGCAGAAGTCATGTATTGCCAATTAGGGTGGAATGACCTGGGGTTTAGAACTCAGACACCACAAAGCTTTGGAGTTACCAAACCACCCTTACATGCAGTCTCTTTGGCTGCCTTTAGCCTGAAATGCAGAGGCTTTTAAAGCTGACCCAAGTAAACTGATTTTTTTTTTAAGTCTGAGAAGAACTTATAGTTGAACTACAGCTGCTAGAAAAAAAAAAAAAAAACACGGTTCTAATTTTGTGCCAGTGGTTCATACACTATGTATAATATTTAAACATGCTCTAATTCTTATGTGTCAAAACAATCATGTTCATTAATATTTCCATTGCGCCTGCACTACTTTCAGTGTATAATTTTCTAAGAACCATTCCCCAGCTATTTAGTACTCGTCAAGGAACTCAAAAGAAATGGGAATCAAAAATTGTAACCGCTATATCAAATTATATATAGTGCTTAACTAAATCTGTTCAGAGACCTGGAGCTGGCAGAAAAAACTCAATTCTATAAATACTGGGAAATAATCTAATAAGCATGTGAAATATTGCTAACCTTTTTCCAGCATGGAGAACCCCTAAGTCTTCTTTCCCCCTCAGAAATGTAACTCCCACCCCACTACAGCCATGGCAAGATGCAGTTTCTAACTATTACGTTTGCAAGCTTCCCACACACTTTACTGAAATCTTTGTGTCTCTCTCCCTGTTCTCACCAGGTATGTTAAATTGGAGAGATTCACGTAGAAAACCCAACACAATAACTCTGAGAAAAGAAAAATAAACACATGACAATTTGGTGAGAGTTAAGACAGCGTTTTCTAAGGAATTCCCCAGGCCTACATGCAACTTTCTTAAGTAGTAAATAATACCACTCTCCAGACTCATTGCATTTATCTGAGAAGTGTTACGTATCATTGATCTTTACATCAACAGTAAAAGTTGAGATCAGGGAATGACAGTACATTTGAATAAAATCTGTATCATTCTTGCTGTATTTGTGAACAAGCATTAGAAGAAACTCATCAATACAGAGAAGTGAAAAGATTTACCCTGACCAGACTTGGATTTAAAATGAGCTTAGACATCGTGTGTCCTGTGGAAAAGAAGTTAAGGCAGTGTGGAAAGTACCTTGGTACTCTCAGGCAAGATTCTCACGAGCTCTGCAATGCAGTGCAGCAGATTTTCACTGAAGAAATGTGTGAATTTACACAGCCCACAGCAGGTAACACCAGCAGAACAGAGCATTGCTGGACTGGGAGTTGGAGAGCTACAGAACAGCAGATTTGGTTATTTTTAGGGGAGTTTTGTAACCGATTGTGAACCTCTACTGGAAGCACCTCTACAGCCTAGGTGGAAAATTACACTCTGGAAAACATACACAGTTTAGATGAACACCACTGAAACACTGGATGATTTTAGGTTTCTGAACTCCACTGAGAACTGGTTGATTCTAGGTTTTGGTGTTTCCTTCCCTGGCTTCTAGCTGTTAGCTGTCAAGATCCACGGAACAAAGCCCTAAGTACTGTCCCTCTCTTGCCCTTGACATTTGAACAGACAAGCCAAAAACCTTAAGAGTAAAAACAGACAAAAGTATTGATATATATCCCTTCAAACTGTAACAGACTGAAACATCTCAGTCCTGGCCTGACTGTCACGTTCCTGAACAAGAACAGGACCAGGGTGGTCCACACTACTTTGATCCTCTACCTCGCTACTGCATTCCCTGTCAGGAAGGTCTACCAATCCATGCACTAAGGCTCCTGAGACAGCTGGAGGAAGAGAATTACCAGGATTTCTGTTTGAACAAGGTGTTATACTTGATCTTCCTCTCTGGAGGAGTTCAGTTGTTCTTTAGTCTACCATCCAGATGGAGAGCATTTTTTTTCCTGTGGGTAAGGAAACACAACCAAGGCACGACCTTCACTTTGGGGGTTACACACATTCTAGGCAGCTCTGATCATATTTCACTACCCTGTAAGCAACTGTGATGTCCAGAACACTGAATTATGTCACTAATTAAGGAATCGGCCAGGAGTTAGCTGATTATAAGGGGAGAGAATCTGTACTTACACAAAACTATTTTCATGATCAGTGATGATAGAAAGAAAAACAAAGAAAAATTACCTTGTGCTTAATGCAAGGGTCCTGGTACAGTGTTCTAAGGAGATTGTTCTGTATGTGGAAGATGCTATTTAGCTCCAACGGTCAGCCAAAAGCAGAGCATACGTTTTAATAACCTTGCTTCAGCATGAAACAGACATAACAAGGTTTCGCTTTCTATAGTAAACTTTCTAATTTCTTTCAAAGTACATAAGAGAAAAAGGTATGGCAAGTCCAATAATCCATTTAAATTCTTTTTTAATGTTGATTTTACCTGAAACAGGACGTGCAGCAGGCCAGAGCCAGAATACCATTTACTAGAGCATCAGAGATTAGTTCATTAATGGGTTCAAGCAACTGGCCATGCATCAGCATAACATTAGAGGCTAACAGATTTCCCTCTGTAAGCCACTTATACAACTGAACATTTGCAAATCATCTCAAGATGCACGTCAGAGAGAGAGATGACAGTGTTACAGAAATACATTTTTCATTTATTCTATTAGTAATACACACTACTGCATACGCTATAGTGCGGACAATGAGAGACATTTTTTAACTATTTGGCAAGCCAGAAGACATAATACTCACAATATGGCTTTTTTTTCACGATTCAAGCAAGATTTCACTGCACAATAACAGGATTTGGTGAAATGAGGTTTTGCCAAATTCCCTTGAAGCTTCTATTTAGATTTTCAAAGAGGCATCTAAATTCTTGCTTAGTAATATTAAAAAAAAAAACCAAAAAACTCATGGATGTTAAGCAAAACAGCCAAAGGTGCTTCAATACCTAACCAAGTCAGACCCTAAAGACAAGGAAATTATGGTGGTTATGCAAAACCATCACTGCTGTGTGTCTAAAAATTTTGGATACTTGATTATCCCAGTAGCAAAAATCAAACTGGAAGCATGTTAACTGTCTAAGACAATGACTGGAGACTGCACCACATCCCACAATACATAGCATAGTGCACAGCAGCTCTGAACATTAAATTTTAAATCAATTCCAGCACTTCTCACAGCAAAAATAAAACTGTTTAATAGTGTATTTGTAAGTCATAAGCAACGGGTAGTTCCCACAGATTTCAAGGACTATACACAACCGTACACAATGCTCAAGGGTGCTTAAAGAGGGAGAGTGAGGAGATGCAGAGGGGAACAGGCACTCAGCTGGAGCAGGAGGGAGTGTGCTTCCCAATTTCCCTTTTCTCATATTTCCTAATGGGATAACTGACAGAGTCTTCACAGGAATTTGTGTTCCCAAGGAAACTTTTACTAGGAAAAAATATGAATCTGCATTTTAAAAATTAAAGCCCGAATTCTTGTCTACAGGCACTTCAAAGTCTTATTCTGAGAAAAGAGCAGATCACATTGCCAGATAAACAATACTGAACAATTTCTCTCCTGGATTTGAACATTTCTCTTTTTGGGGCTTTTGTTTTAATACTCAGAAACCTCTGTTTCACTGTGTTTTTTTCACTTGAAGATAGGGGGCTCTGGAGGAGAAGTCTTCACTGCCTTTGTGTTATCACCTACATTGGACATGGGCAGGGAGAGAGCACCTGGCAGGTGAGAGCCAGCTTGCAACTCTGAGAATCCAATGCCAAGAATTCACAGCAGAGACAGACACAGGGATCTGGCTGGAAGCAGAGTTCACATCCCTGTGGCCAAGCTGCGGATGCTCAGCAGCCCTCAGGCAGGCAAGATCCCACACAAGTCAACTCTCCACCTCTTTTCTTGTGTCTGCTTTTACACTCAAACTTGTAAGGTTGCTCTTTAGCTAATACTGCTCTTTAATGAGACAAAACCACATTGACTCATTAAACATTTTCATAGCTTTGTTTTCATTTAAACTTATTTTCTATTTTCATTCCAAGACCATTTTGCCTCAGGAAATTTTTCCTCTTCTTTCTAAACTCTCAAGCAACTAAGCCTACTTTTGTCAGGCTAGAAAGTAATATTCATCCATTTTTAAATACTGACTTATTGACTATGGATTTAGGCTGTTTGCATTCCTTCTATCTCCCTACTACCACAGCTATAACCTCAGCAGCTGCAGATGAATTAAAAAATAACTGAATTGTTTTAAG
Source organism: Tapera naevia (assembly GCA_033556795.1). Taxonomy (NCBI): domain Eukaryota; kingdom Metazoa; phylum Chordata; class Aves; order Cuculiformes; family Neomorphidae; genus Tapera; species Tapera naevia. The sequence goes on along the minus strand of JAUMJJ010000184.1, from coordinate 3,009,430 downwards.
ATAAGAAAAAAAGAGGAGGAAAGGGAACTCTGGATTCCTCCCTTCAGCATCATTAGCTGTCAATATAAAGCTGCTCTCTCATGTAAAGAGAAAGTTAAACTTCAAACGTAATTGATGGCAGTTAAAAAGTGCACCCCGAAGAAATCTCATACAAAACACACTTAAGTACTTTTCCATACGTACCCACAATAAAGCATTTTACCATGTTTACTGATTAAAGAACAAATATGCACATTAACAAAAAAGAACTGCAATTGCTAAATTGCTAAATTCTATAGAGCAGAATATGGATGCATTACACAATTTTTCTCATACTACAGCAAGCAATTCAAGGACTTCACTGGGAATCATGACACATTTCTTGCAGTATTTATTCTTAACGAGATCACACTCATCAAGCTCAAATTAACATTTATTCTGCATATACATGCAGAATTGAGAGTGCACGTACACATGCAGAATGGTGAAAGTATTACTGATCCAAGGAATAACATGCATGTAAGTAGGATGCTCTTACCATTAAGAAATCTGGTTTTGAGAACTCAACAAAGATGCCAGGAAATAAAAGTTCCCATATTACCACGGTCTGTTTCAGGGACAAAAAGAGTATGCTATTATCTCATATTCTATGGAATACACAGAACTACCAACAGAAGTGTTTCAATTCAATACAATATGAGAAAATTCAAAATAAAATGAAAAGCGTCTGAAAACAAACCAACAAAATTACACAGCAGAGTTGTTAATTATGATTATTTATGATAATTCAGAACTGGCATCATTATTAGTTTTCCTTCCAAATTTCTCTAAGCTGCATCACTCCATAGCAACTCACGGATCTATACGAATGACTTAACAGCAGTTTAGAGGTGTCTTCCCCAAGCCTGATGTTGCTACTTTTATAGAGGAAGAGTGATATTTAACATATTCAAAAATTTAAAGTAGGCAATTTAGGATGGACATCTCTTGTGGAGCACCATTAAGGCTCACAGGCGCTGAACAGGTCTCCAGTGTGAGCAAACAGCTCTCCACCACTCCTAAAGAAACAATCGCCAAACTCTCGAGTGCAAACCATTCAGCCCATTGCTACCTGCTACACTGAATATTTCATCAGAAATGACAAGACTTGTTCCTTCTCCCTCCCTTCCCAGCCCCACTTCTATATTTGCTCGCTTGACAACTTGTCACGGCCACATCACTGCCACGCTGGCTGTCCTTGAAACCTGACCTCTGCCGCCTTCTGCGCCCAGTGGTCGTGCCGTCCCTGTCTCTCCAACCATTTCTGACAGGAGACACGCTGATCTCAACAGCGAGCCCTGGCACCTGAGACACACTGGGATTACACAGGTAAATCAGGGTATTCCGTGTTGTCTCCTAGCCAACAACAGAGGGAAAAACATGACATCTTGAACAACAGATCTTACATTCGCATATTCAAAACATTCATCATGCTTTTACAAGCAGATGGGCGAGACTGTTTCCCCTTGCTCTCAGAGGGCAAATCATACATATAAAATAAAAGTAAAGTAAAAAGCAGAAGAGTTTATGTTGGTTTTAATTTAAACAGAATTAGAGGGTCCGTTATTGAGGAAGACACTAGATAAAACAATGAATTAAAAACAAAGGTGAACAGAAGAGCTTGCTCATCAATCTAAAACAGTTTCAATTACATCTTTTATTAGAAGCATCTGTTTATTTAGCTTTCATGTGAATCATGTGTGCCTAATAAGGTGTATGATTTGAATCCACAATGGAACAATCTACTTAAAAGTAAGTATATTTGTACAGAAAGGCAAGGCTTCCCTTGAAAATGGCATGTTTTTAACTTCTCTTGAAATGTCTGTGTAGAACGTGAAGTATTTTGACTGAAATAAATGCTTTCATGGAAAACAGTGAACCCTGGAGATTATGCCGATTCTTGAAGAACTTCATACTGTTTTAAGCAGGTGACAGTAATGTCATCGCCTGAGCTTTTTGCCTTCCACACTTGCACAACAGAAAAAAAAAAAGAAGTTTTACATTGGACAGAAAAGCTCAGAGTTACCCATGCAGATAGCACCTTAGCAGAGGCTACAATTAACGTACCTCAAGATCAGGGCCACTACCCTTACCTTATGGCCACTGCTGCCTTCTACTATGGAAAAAAAACAGTCAAGATCATGCCCAAAATGAGAAACAGTTTGCATTTGATAGTATTTCCCTTGTAAGGGCTATAAACATCCTTCAGTATCACCCACAGCCCGAGCAAAGCAGAGCAGGTAATTTGGATATTCCCTGTGCATCAGCACTGTTCATTATCCCATGGGTATCACACATAGCAAATGAAACCATGAGGGTAAAATTTTAGGAGAAGGAAGATGTCTATGAGGAGAGTATTTAAACACATCTTTCTGTGCATTTACAGTTTTCCACCTCTCAGTTATCTTTTGCCATTAAATAGCTACAGAAAGCCTCTGGATTTCTTCCTAAAACTATTCATGCCCTAAAATTATGGCATTATGCTTGGCGATACTTCAAAGGCTACTAGCAGTTATTTCACCATATTTTGGCACTCTTAATATTAAATCCTAAAATCTACTAAAAATGCCTGATTTTTCATAAATACTGTACTATACGACAGCTCATTATCAAAATCATGGGCTTTACATTTGCATATGAATTTTAATGCACACAGGCTGCACAGCATTCCTTCTCCATGTCTCACACCAAAGTTACTTTTTAATCATAAATTTAAGAGCCTATTCAAATTAAAGTATCCAACATTATCTCATTTGGTAGTTGCATACATTCAAGAGCGAATACACCCTTCAGGCACTGCTCACTAAAAAAAGAAAATTGGGGGTAGAAATCACAAAAGACATTTAATTTGGTGGGTTTACCTCCCTATGCTTCAGCCAAGTGAAAGTGAAAAACTTCCCATTTTCACTTGTCACAGCTCAGCTACCTGGATGCAGAACATTTTCTGTGTATTGCTTGTTTTAGGCTGACATTTATCTACAGTTGCCATCAAACGAACTTCAAAAACAACGTACACTCCTAGTCAAATGTAGAAAATATTTTCCAGTTTGGAAAGTTAATGCAACACTCAGCCTGATTCGGAAGATCCACCCCATCAATCACAAGTTTACAAGCTCAGGATGAATAGACATCTGGACATTTGAGGTGGGAACACTGTTTTAAACACCACCAGTGAGTCCACAGGCACATAACAGCTCCATAACCCCAAACCTGCGCTCAGGCATGGAAGCCAGCAGTCCCAAGCAGTTCATCCAGGCAGCCACAGTTATCTTCCACCTGATCCTTCTGGAAGGAAAGCTCTGATTTTGTACAGTTCCATTGTTTTCTCCCCTGCTAAGCTACTGGAGTTGGTAAGGTGGTTTGTGAGTTCAAGAGAAATGCAATTGCTGATGTTTGAGGCTATCAACCTGGAGAATTTGATACAAAGGGGTGATCACTTTTGAACAAAGCCTCATCTAGTAAAGGAGGGGATTCTAAAAAAGGAAACACAGAGTGAATACAATTTAGGAGACAAAATTCTATTGGCACATTTTACAATGCTCTCATGGAATGCACTGTTAGGAGAGAAGTGATCAACTTCCTGAGGCAGAAAGAGCTCACGGCAGGTAAGGACAATCTAAAGAGGGCCTGGGCATACTTGTGCTCAGGAAAGCATTTTGAGACCAAGTAACACCTACAGCAACCTGCTCAAATAGGAAAATTTTAAAAAGCCATGAAAACCTGTATTCTTCCGAAGAGTAATTATCTGTCCAATAATCAGGATCGCTTTAACTTCATCCATGGAGTGTGAATCAGTAGGAGAATCAGAGTAACAGGATTCTTACAGAATATAACTCTTTCTTGACATCCCCAGATGAAACAGAATTATCAGTGTGATGTAACTTAGCAGCGACACTTAAAAAAATATGTAAACAAGAGGCAGAAACGACAGCACTTTTCTTGAAGAGAAACTTATGACATTTGCCACTTCTGTTCTCAGAGCCCATCTGTCTACCAGGGTGCTCCCTGGGCAAACACAACTGAATGTTGTCTTCACAGCGTATCACGTTCTACAGGTTTAAGAAAACACCCGTGCACTTTTAAAGTTCTTATGCTTGTAAATTCACAAGTAGGATTTGCAACCCCTCAGCTCATGCACCGCTCTGTTGTTTGGACAAGGAACACCACAAAGACCCTGTTTATTACCATTTGACTCTGCAAATTACAACAGCAAAGAAACACATGATGTTATGTACATAAAACCTAAGGAACCTAAGGTTCTGAATAAGAGTAGGAAACAATCAGTCCTCATAACTCAATAACACATTGTTTAGAATTTGATTTCCAGAAGTCACAGTCCAAAAAAACAAGTGTAACTTACACCTCAAAATATGGAAACAAAGATATGGTTAAAATCAGAGTCTTCATAATAGCACAGCCTCTGCCAAAGCAACTGTGGTGGATTTTATTGGGCAGGAACATGGTCACAGGTTAAAAAAAACAACACTAAAACAAACAATAATCAAAAAACCCACCACTTACACCATTAAAAAAAAAGGCAAACAAAAATAAACAAAAAACCTGCAGCGAAGTATCAAGTTATTCTGCCTGTTTTCAACTGATTTAGCTGTACCACTGACCCACTCCATCAGCCATGGAAGAGACATTACTCATTAGAGCTAAACCTCCAAAGCAGTACCCATTAGGCTTCACAGCTTCAGATCCTTCTTTGTGCTTCAGGAATACGTATCAACGTTAAATATGAGGGACAAGAGTCTGGATTTTCCAAACAGAATTCAAAATACAGAAGAAAAATCACTGGAGAAATTTCACTTAATGTGCTTTGGGAGGTGATAAGGTTGAAGCAGGATTCCTGAGTATCTCACGGACTGTGCATGCAGCACACCATTCTGTGTTTCTCTTTGTTTCCATAAAAAACTTAACATTTCTTAAGCTTTAATTAGCATCTGAGATATCGAGCGCTGATCCCAGACCGGACCCTTCCCACACCTTTACAAATGTTCATGTCTTTTGCAGCAGATCATAAAGTTCAAGGGCATAAGGAGATGTACTCTTAATTCAGCCATATGATTCATACGAATTCTGCTTTGCTTAACACACTCCAAAAGCCCTCCCTTCCCCAAGAGAAAAGGAGTCTAATTCATAAAATCCTAACAGCTCCATTATGCACGCTCTGAGGATGAGCTGCACCAAGGAGTCACGACGGACAAAGCTCGATCTGGATAAAAACAGTGACACATCTGAAGTCCACAGCTTCAGGAATACAGTGATGTCAGAGACACTACCTCCATTTAGAAAATAGGCAACTTGTGCAGTTCTCTCATCTCCCAGCCACGTGCGTAGCACGGGCGTGCAACCACGCCAGCCTGCATCGAGTCCTAAAACAGCCTCTGACAGCTCTGAGCAGATCCGTTCATCTCAGTTTAGAAACCACTGCTCCAGAGGTCCCCACAGGTTGGTCCGAGCCACGTCAAAGCAGAAGGAACTGCAAAAACAGGGCCTGAGCGAGCTCTGGACCACAGGCTGGTGGTGCTATGGTGGTACAGTTCAAAGTTCTGCTCCAAAACCTCACTCTTTGCAGTGAAGAGGCAAGTTAAAGAATTTGGGTTGTGTTAGTTATCCAGTCCCTTCCTACTCTGCCACTGCCTTTCTCGGTGCAGAAACTGCGTGCTGGTTTATACATTACAGCTCCACAGTCCAAAATCTGGGGTGGAATGATATTGTTTACCACCAAGAACTGCAAAAGTACCGTTCCCTAGCATTGTAGATGTGAGTTTTAAATAGCTTTTGCTCTTGTAAAAGTTTGTCCCATATGTTTAGAAACCCAGAAATAAATTCCATTTTGGATTGTTATCTCTATATAAAATTTTTACAGTGCAGAAAATGCAAGCAATCTAACAAAAATGTATGCAGCAATTTATTTCTTGCATTTTTACCCATGAATTATTATTTTTAATAAACAATCACAGGTTTTTAATAACACTGAAATTAATTTGACTGTTTTAACCGATTATTGAAACTTGTTTTTAAAAAGTTCTATGCCAAAGTCCGCACGACTGCATTAAATACATATAACAACTCAGAATATTCAAATTCTAAGCTAAAATGTGCTCATTTTCACCATTTAACATCAAATGTAAAATTAACCAGAAGATACATCTGCACTGACTTTAATCTATTTAATTTTATGTTCATCAGTAGCTAAGAATACTTCACTATAAGGATTTATCACATTAATTAGCTCTGAAATTACTCATAGTAATTAAGTATATTGTTCTTAAACTCTTTAGAGATTATTGAAATACTTTTGCTGCTACTTAAAGGAAACAAATATCCAAGTAAGCCTTTTTCAGGAGAAAAACTCGTCTATTAACGATCTTGTAATTCAACACTCTTCCTTCCCTTCCATTTCTCCTGCCCTGGATGGACTTTACACAACCTTCCATAAGCCCAACACGACTGAAAAAATTTCTAAAGCCTTCACAGATGTTGAACTGTGACTTACAGCGTGTCATGTTATCCCAGGGATCTTGGAACAACTCTTGTTTATGCGTGTAGCAATCCCAAATGCAGCACAATTTACTTCTGTAACTCGAGCCCCGTGTGCCCAGTGCTGCAAGTCTATAGGATTTCTTTAAGTGCTGTGGAGGAACACAAGGCTGTGGAGGAACACAGGATAAAACATCCAAAAGCACAACTTCTATTTGCATGCCTTATTATCAAACACAAGAGGGAGGCACGACTGAACCAAGAAAACCTTTTGGAAACTGTAAGATCCAACAGTACTGGATGTCAGCATGGAGTGTGTGACCTCCTGCTTTTTGTTGTATTTTTTTAAAGCAAACAGCAAGGCTTAAATTTCTGCTGCTTGACATCCCACTGGGCTGGTGCGTCATGTCCCTTTTTGTCAGCCTGTCACGTCACACAGTGTAACGTGGCATTTCTGGGTAACGGACTGAGACACGTCATGCCAATGACATGTCAGGCTTGTGAATTTCAAAAAGACACAGTTCAATGAAAAACATGGGTTTCTAACTGCCCTGGAGGTTTTAAACCTTAAGAAAAATAAAAAAAGGCTTTTCTTCTCCAGTGATTTTGCCACTGAAAAGCACATGTTTTTTGCTGTTACCCATGTGTAGAAGCAGGTATCAGGTATCTGAATATTTGGACATCTTTATTAACTGCATCTTAAATTGTTGGTACACTTAGATAATTACAAAAGGTCCAGAGCACACGTGTGTTCACTGAGCTGATACGGTTGTTGCCCTCCAGTAGAATACATACACAGTGAGAAAACATTTACCATTTAATGATAAACTAAGTCTAAATATTCAACTTCCATGACTTGCAGCATCATGATTCACCCCTAATACTTTTAATGCCCATGTGTGCTGCTGGTGACTGTAACGGCACATTACAGGTTGCTTAGAGAGCAGACAACAGGCAGGACACACCGTGTCAGCCTTACCTGTCCTGGTTTGTATCTGCAAAACAAACCCAGAATCTCTCTGCAACACTAAGCACCTTGTGATTTTTTTCTCAAAGCATGCTTTGTCACAACTTTAATGTAGGATAATACCTTTCTCCCATCACTAGTGGTATTCCTTATTCTCGACACTTCCTAAATGCTTAAGGAAAGCAGTGACTTTATGCTGCACCCAAAAAATGCTTTTAATTTATTATTTTGGTCCCAATTTGTAGGAATGGGCAAATTAAGAGCTTAAATAAGAAACTATCATGCCAGTAACTCACTAAAAACAAGTAAGTTGCTGGCGGCTTTTTTAAACTGAGTTATTGCTGCTTTCAAAAGCAACAATGCATTCTCAAATGGACTCCTTACAAATCACACAGGCACCACACAACATCAGTACTGACACTGAAGGAGGAACTGGGAAGGCACTAATACTGGTTGCAGAAACCCAGTCCAATATGCTCTTTGACAGATACCTATCTTAAATACATTTGGTGTGCGCTTCGGCCAGATCACAGGGAAGTTAACACCATTCCTAGGTTGAAGAGCACAAGAAAGAACTGATCCAATCCAAGTACTTGAGAGATGTGTAATGTACACTCACCACCAGGACTGATATTCACCTACACAGCCAGCACAACTTCTCCTTTGTAAACACATTCAACTAGCTTGAAATACCAAGAATCAAACTAAGACACCTGTTTTTCCCCAACACCTCTTTTCCACAGTCAAACTTGGTGGGACAAAGCCCATGATGGGAGTGCAGCTATCAATGGCTACATTTGGGGAATGGTTAGTTACAGACTGATATTAACTCTCCCTGGCAAAACCAGTTCTACTCCAGAATGCATAGGTGTTCCTGGCAGAATTCATCCAAAATTTACATTTGTTGTATTACTTCCATAGCTTTAGAAATCCTGAAGATATCATCCCAACTATCCTAAAAGAAAAGCAAGAACTAAAGATGTCAGCCTTTGGAATGGCTATTTTGCTAAGTATCTTTTTTTAAATAATGGGGCCATTGAAAATGCAGCAACAAAATAGATAGTAAGAACAAAACCACAATGTCCTTCATTATATAACAGCTTTATCTGACTAAATACTTCCTTGTTAATAACAAAAACTATTTAGAGGCTCATAGTATTATTCTGTTAAAATGCCACGACAGCTATTGAAACTTGGCACTCTGTAGTGCCAAGAATGGTGGACTAAGAGCTACATTTCATTTTAAATTTCATAACTTCATCCAAGAGAAGGAAATGCTGTTCTACATCTTGAATTTTGTGCTGGTTAATGTAATATGAGACTTTCTGTGAAGGTGGGGAGGTCCTGGCACAGGTTGTCCAGATGTGGTGGCTGCCCCATCCCTGGAGGTGTTCATGGCCAGGGTGGATGCGGTTTTGAGCCCCCTTTCTGTGAAGTTTCCTAATATGCAGTCTATAAAGCTCCCCTGGCACAATTTGAGGCCATCTCCTCTTGTCATCCCTACCCCAGATTGCTAAGCGACTGCACTCAAAGAGATTTCAACTTCTCATCAAATGTCACGGAATTTTTCCAAGCCACAGACCTGCTTTTACCAGTTCAATTTTTACACCATGGTTAATAAGAGCAGAGGCCTTTGTCTGGTCATAAAGTATTTGACAGTGGCTTTGTTTCTTTGGTGTTGAGACAAAGTGATTTTAATATGACAGAAGCACAAACAAAACTCTAGAACAACTCTACAAAGAAAATCCAATCTTGTTCTTACAGTTGAGAAACTCTTAACCTTTCCTCCTCTCCTCCCCAAAATGCCAATTTGTATAGAAAAACAACCTCCAGGACTTAGACCTTGGGTGGCAGTTTTAAGTCTAAAATCAATTTTTGAGTTATAAACCGTCTGAAAATAGGGGTTTATAATGGAACCACTGACAGACTCTTAACTACAGCGGCGCTAGCGGGCACCACTATAATATACGAATAAAACTAAATTACATCACTTGTCATCATTAAGAAAAATTTTCATCTCAGTTCTTCATTTGAAAAGCACTATAGTTAATGAATGATTACTGAGCCATGACACCTAAATGACTAAAATATAGGAATTATACTGAGGTCAACTCAAGTATTTTTTAAACCATGAAATTAAGGGATCTATTCGCTTTGGTACAGGATACCAGTCCTGGCTATTATGCTCCCTTGCAACACTGACTTTGAGCATAAGGGAATGCTATGTATTTCTATACTGGAGATTAAGGTCCCATGCAAATTTAAGGGGTGAACACGTGATCGCCCAAGAGTGGCGAAGTATGAGATTCCTTTCTACGTTCATACATGTTTCCTTCAGCCACCTGTTTTCTTTATGCTCATCTGCATGGAACTAACTTGAAAATCAAGAATATTTTATGGCAATAGAAGGCAAAATCTTGTTCTTTGAAAAAGGATATTTAATTATTCAACAGAAAGTCCAGTAACTTAAATTTAGTAACCCACATCTAAATGTACCAGATCCTTTTAGCCAAGACATTTAAAAAGAAAGACATTTTAAGGCAAGCTGACAGTACTGTATTATTGCGGAATGCTCTGACTGTGCCACACCCCCTACATATTGTGTGATCTTTTAAGAATTGAAAAGCATTACTTTCCAAGTGTTTAGACATTTTAAAGGTAAATAGAAAGAACCAACTGTAAATAACTACAAAGAAATGTAAAAAACACTTGCATATGCTTGGTTTTCTTAATTCAAAACCATTTTATACTTCCTTTTAACTAGGAAAATGGAGATGCTCATGAGAGGCTGAACGATTTCAATTGCTTATATAATACAAAGAAACTAAAAGGAGCAGGTAAAAATACAAAACCACCAAAGAGGAAGCAATTTCATCCAAAGACTGTAACTCTGTGATACCTCTCCAGGGCTCCTACTTCGCTCGTGTTCTCACAGCACTGAGTGAGAGTACTGCTGATCATCAAGATTTGTTTAACACTTGAAAGCATGCCAAAACCATGGAGACAGTAAGCAGTGTCTACCACTGGAACAAGCATCTGACATACAGGGGATGGATGTTATTTAGGGATAGACTGCCAGTCCTGCTACTTAAGTCCCTGGACCTACATTCACCTGATGGTTCCAGATAAACAAAGATGACCAAGTAACTTCAGGTTCTCAAAAGCTTCCAGCACAAGCAGTATTAAGAGTATTCATCACTTGAACCTCGATCATTATTGTTTCCCAGCATGGAAAACTCTTACTAGGTTTTGAAGATGGAAGTGTAAGAAGAAGTGAAGGTTACCAAACTGAAAACAATGAATGCAGACTGTACGTTAATTGTCACTGCGTTTGTCTGCTCGTGCTGGCCACGTGGCTGGTGACAGTCAAAGATGCTGATGGAGTCGGACCTGCTCTGAAAAGCTGGCATTTTCAAAAAAAATTGCACAGGAGCTAAGTCTGCAGTCTGTGGAAAACAAAAAGGAGAAAGAGGGGCTTCTGACAGCTCAAGCAGAGGAGGAAAATTAGAAAGGAAAGTCAGCACCACTACCATATGGGCTCTTAGCTCATGAGGACAGCTGGCAAGAAACACTGCTCTTCTTTACTTCCAGGGCTGTGATACATTTCTTTATATGGCTATCAATAACACTGAATGATTAATGCTAATGATTTATGTTAATTTCATTATAAGCTTTATTTGTTGCCCATTTTTGAATTAAGCCTGTCAAATTATCCTTTCCTACACTGCTAAAGATTCTTGCAATGCAGAGTTAAATATAGCATCTGATCATTAAAACATTAATACACCTGTTTCATTTACACACCAGGAAAACAAGTGGTGGTTTTAAGACGATTCAGAGAACGGTGTTTCAGAGTTCTTATAAATACTGTCAATTACTTAAAGGAGAAACACTGACATTTTACATTTTCCTCCTGCAACTCTAAAGAAAAAGAAGAAATTCAAGAAAAAAATAAAGAAAAATGAAAAGCAAAATTCATCCTCTGATACCAGATTGCATAACACCATTCCTTCAACAGTGAATAATACAGCACATGCCATTTAATGAGCAATAAAACCCCTTGCTGAGACACCTGTTTTTCACCATTCGACATTAAGCTACCTCTGGTTCTCCTTTCCTTCACATTGCTCTCCAGTGTATGGAGGAAACCTGTCAGTCTCCAACTTGTGCTATCACATTCTCAGACTACTGTTCTCGTTTATCACCACCCTGAGTTAAAAGAAAGAAGAAAGGAAGTTGTCCTTGCTACTCCAGAAACTATCACCCCATCCCCTGTATTCCTTACCATCTGTTTCACTAAGAAGGTTATTTCAACCTACCAGAGATCCAGACACAGATCCCATCCTCAAGTATCTACAAGCTGCTAAACCACAGTCAGACTCTTTCCTCTTCCCTTGCCCTGCAGGGATGAAAAGCTGCTGCTGCGGACAGAGAAATCCTTCCAAATCCCAAAATGAGCAGCAACACTCTCAAAAGCCTAAGGAACTCCTGGCGTAGGACCTGTCGGACAAGGCAAGAGGCAGACGAACAAGCTTTAGATGTCCTCACCACATCCTCAGCAAGCAGTACCTTGATAGAACCCCTGTGAGACATTTAGAGAGCAGAGACCTCCAAGGAAACACTGTATTTTTTTTCTCACAAAGTCACAAAAAACACAATTTTCCTGTTTGCTTATAACAAGTTCAGTTTACACAGCACACTTCCATATGAATTCACAAACAGACTGATTTGGTCTTCAGAGGCTGGAAGAAAAGAGTTTGACTTCTCCTACTACTACCTAGATGACAAAGTGTCTTTTGTTTAGGTGCATATAAAGTGCAGGATTTGGCCATTGTAAGGCATTTGAGAGAAAAGAAATGATAAACACATGTCCTCAAAAAATAATTCAGAATTTTAATGTTAATGCTAGGAACTGAAATCTGAGCTCATGCAAAGATCCAAACGCTTGCCTGAAGTTTCATTAACTTTTGAGGCTGCTCTGGATACTTTTCTCACTGCACATCTTCCATGAAATTTATCCCTTTTTTTTAAAAGAAGGCAAGTTTGGGGCAAGACAGAAACGAGTTCTCTCTGAGGATCCTGTTTGAGCCAATACATAGAAAAATGTCTTGGGTTACAGATTTATGAGATCTGAAACCTATCAACTACAACACCATAAGACACAACTACTATACACTGTATTCATACACACCGTAATTATAAAACTTTAGAAAAACATATGTGAACTCTGGATAACTTCAAGGTTTTGGTTTTCTTTTCTCAATCTACTTGCAGCTTTAAAACTACAATATACAGGTTTCATACCAAAAAGGAAATGTTCTATTTGTTGCTCCTACTTTATAGGATGGAGCTACAGTTCTACCAGTTGGTCTGGGCTATACAGCGAACAGATGTCAAAACGTATGGACCAAGCCATTTATCACATAATCTACTCTCTGAATAGATAGGCACTATCAGCAATCTGGTATTGATCTCTACAGGCTACTGCTATTGTTCATCTGAGCATCCAGAACGCCAGCAAGAATTAATGAAAGAAACAAAACAATGCATACCAAGCACACAGCACACAACTTTTTTCTTTTTTTTTTTTTAAGTTTGTTAAAATTTATGTAGTTAGTTGAAACCCATTACTCCAAACAAAATACACAGGTAGGATGGGATACGTGACAAAAAAATCACTTCCCAGGCATTAACTTCTGCAGAGTTTCAGTATATTTACTTCTAGATTAGTGTAACACACTTGTGGTTGAGAACTATCACAATTCCTTGTGGTGTTACACTGGCATTGACTATAGCTGAGACTGAAATGGCATTTTTATTAAAAGCTCCATTTCAGGGCACGCTTAATGTCCTGGACATTTCAAATTGCATCTGGCTGGATCTTGGCATAAACCTTGTCAGTCCAGATGCACAGGTTCGGGTTGGTTTTTTACAGAAAGTCACATTAAGTTGGTTGCGACATTCATGAGTTCCATTGTGACTAAAAATATCAAATGTTGGGATCCGGGCAACAGGGGTTTTTTTAAAGGAAAACACACACACATTTTGTTACTCTTTCAAATTTATCCATGTGCTTCCTCCTGCGTTGCCTTCCATAAGCTCTGCAAGGATCCACAGTTCCACCACACCATTCTCCTTCAAGTTCCTCTTTACAATGCTCTAAGGAGAGGTTGGTTGATGTGATCTAAATTACTATGCCTTGTGACCATCAAGCCACAAACCAAAATTTCAGGTATCAATTTTACTGCCATTTTCTCTTCAAGGGCTCCTGTGCAAGTAGCACAGTAGGGGAAATGCAATGGGAGAGCAAAGAAGCCATGAGCAGACTCCTAGTTAATGATTTATCTAGAGAATCTCCTTCGTAGGTAGCACAAAGCACAGTCACTGCCTGAGCAGCACAGAGCGACTACGGCAGGCAAAAAAAATCTAGTTTCTTCTGCAGTTCTCAGAAATTAACCTTGATTTCCCAAACCTCAGCCTCAAGTAATCAAAATTCATCTTTCGCTTCCCAAGACCAGGGATCCCTATACTCCTCACTGCCCCACCAGTCTTTCTAAGGGTATTTATTAGGTTGGCATTGCAGGTACTTTTCCATGGAGAAACAGGACGGAGAAGCACAAAGGAGCCATGGGGAAGCAAGAGGAAGCAGCACAGCAAACAGACTCAAAACCATCATTCTGGACATGGCCAATACAACATCTAGACTGGATGATGCTCTTTTCTGAGGTCTTGCTCAAACAATCAAGATCACAACAGCATTGATCTTGACACTTCTACATTGAAGAACCCCTCATGTTGTTGTACACAAATATCCCTCACCAAGACCTTCTGCATTTGTCAAGCTCAATTCCACCACACACAAACATGTTTGGGAGACAGGACAATACTCCAAAGTAGTCTCCTGTAAACTGGAGAATAGGGAATAAACTACAATTTGATATCACTATTGACATGATCACTACTAATAGTGTCCTGAGGTTTATGCATTTCTGAAATGTCTCCTGTTAATTAACTACTGGAGACTCATGAGTTGCAGGTTTTGCCCAAGTTCTCTTTAAAGATCTTACTAATTTTCAGTGATTAGCATTAAATTTAAGTATGTCAGCATTTCCATTATAAACCACTTTCTCAGGGGTTTATTAAATGATTGGAAAAAATTATTCTGAGGTAAAACTCAATACTTAGGGGTAAATTTTCAAAGTGCAGCACACAGCTTTAGCTCCTGATCTCTGAGCAAAGTCAATAAGAAGCTGCAGAGCTGCACCCCTAGTCAATGCTTTGAAATTTTACTTCAAAGTCTCACCCCAGGAACAAATTCTGTCACACACACACAAAAAAAAATCGATTTGACCTCTTTAAAACTGAAGAATGCCTACTATTCATGCACTGTACCACTTTTCCAGAAAGATTTTCACTGTTGCCTGCATCTGCCCAGCCAATCGTAAGCAACATCTTTTTGGAGAAGAAGGATTAGAGAGAGAATAAATACTGTTATCTATAAGGGTAAAAGATTTATTGCCGCTTTAACCAGAAGTAAAACCAGAGTACATACACTCAGCCACATTCCAGCCAGCTCTACATAAAAAAAGTGCATGTGTTCATGCATCAACATGGCTAGAGCAAACTCAACTTATTAAATACAACATCAATAATCAAGAAAGATGACCCTTCTCTATTGCCAAGAAACAGGTAAATGACTCAAACCTGGTATAAAATGTTAGACATTTTACACTGAAAAGATTTGAAAGGGAATACATTGAATATAAAGATGACTGGTGGTGTGGCATTGAAGAAAAAACATAATTTTTCATTGATGTAAGGCAGCAGAGCTGGAAAGAACACAAATACAACAGTAGATCCATTAACTGCATGACAAGAAACAGTGTTCACATCAACTCACTAAACCGTTTTTGATTCTTTAGCACCAGCACACAGAACGATCCTTACATTATGTTGCCAAGGTGAGCCTAGAATGCATTTATTTCATAATGTAGCTTTCTTCCATTATCATAATAGAGCCATCATGGTTGTTGCAAACACTGTATGGCCTCAAACACCTAAATACTGCCGTTAAATTGGACATTTTTTAAGAGGAGGACATTTTAAGCCTCCCTAGGGATTTGTGTAGCCTGGCAAACTCTCAGCAAGAACCATCTATTACTGCAAACCCTTGCTTACACGTGAGGGAGGAGGAAATGATCTCAGCTAAGAAAGGGGACATATTTGGAATCATGACCAGAGAACGAAGGCTGCTTCGAGGCCATTCAAGGTAACACCATATGACACAGAACCTTGGGTGCGATTCAGGCTCCACTGATGAGCCTTAGGGAGCCGGTATTCGCTCTGGGCAAGGGATTTCTCTCTTCCATGATGGCAAACTACAGCTTAAACTCTATTTGTATCCTGAAGCCCCATCTCGCCCACTCCCAACACTTGAACTTTGTGTGCAGAGAGGCCAAGACTGCACTGCAGAGGGGAAACACAAGACGGCAGAGCAAGCCACGTGCTCGTGTCACAGCTCTGAAGCGTGCACTCTCCAACACAAATGGTGTGAAGGACAGCTATTTTCATCACTGCCTTGCTCCTTGAACACTGTAACAAGTCGGGGACAGACACCATTTCTTTTATTTTAGGATGTAACTCCTTTATACCTTTTGGGGTAACTCCTTTATGTTCTATGCTTTAACATCCATGATTACCAAATCTTTATGTTCATGTTCTGCAAGTAGTACCAATGCACTGGATCCATGGCTAAAATATCATATGGTGCTATCCTGCCGATTACCTCCTAATTTGAAAGAGCTCAGAACAACTAACCAAGAGTTAACTCTATTTCACACCCATGTAATTTAAGGTATGGGTAATTTCATGAAGCTTTGTTTATGTATGTAATGAAACCGAGAAGCAAAGACATCTTCGCTTTGCCCATCTCTTTATATCAACATAGCTTATGGACAATTAAATAAAAATACTTGTGCTGGATTAAAATATGGCACTTGCATTGATCAGCATTTCAGCTTTTCAGCAAGTGTTCCTGTTTCACTCTTGGCTACATTTCAGGTTTTATAAAACCTGACAATTGATTCTACTTTGAATGAGTAATTAAATAAAAATCTTACTTTTGATTTCTCATGAACAGTATTTGCACCAATATGCTGTTTGCACTGAATTGCATAGCCACTACCACAATATCTCAGTGTAATTTGCATGAATAATTAAATGTGAAAGGTGTGCCTTGGCAAATTACATTATCATATGCAGTTCACAAATAACTATATTAATGCTAACTGGCCAACAGTCCAACATCTCAACATTTGCTAGGAGAAGTGGTAAATTAGCTACCAGTAGCATTAATGATGGTATCTTGAAAAACCAGGATTATCTAACAATGAGGAACAGATTTTACTTCCTTAAGAATTGAATGTATTATTTCAGAATTTCTTGTTTTCCTTACTGTCCACATTATCTCCCTCCCAAGGGACTGCAGTTTGATACGCGCACATTACATATCCTTCTGTGACTTTATAGCCTAATTAAATAAAAAGACCTTTTCATTGGTGACTGCACAGGTTTTATGTCACCTCTCACCAGTCGCCTTCTAGTTAGTAACTCAGCTGTGTGCTCTGGATCAGCACCTTCGCCATCAGCTTCACACTTAAACAGAAACACCCTCACAGGCCTCTGAGCACCACACTGCATTAAGACAGCATTATCTTATTTGCCATTAACATAAATATACCCAAAAGCAGTGCATAAAAATTACACACACGTTCCCTGGTGTCCATACACAGTATCTATCTGGGAAAACTCTAATATCATTACTTCAAAAATAGTACCAGTGTCATAGGACGTGTTTAAACTCTGTGTATATATTTTTAGATTAATGACTTGTTATGACAACATCTGAAGCACAGCTCTCTACCTTGTATCATTACAAATATCGATGTGCATGGACAGTAGTAATCTGGCAACTTGGGGCAAGGGACAGAGATTGCAGAGTGTGGCTAAGTGCCTCCTACAGCAGGCTGGGCAGTTTGTTGTGGGGAAATATAAATACCACTGATATTATACACTCAGTCTTCAGAACAGAATTCAAACATCAATCCTAAACCACAGCAGAATGAGGCAGCAGCTGCTCTCAGCAGCCTTTAGCTAGTCCCAGCTCTGCCTGGCCCTGACTCCTCTACCTGTGTGCTTATACTGGACCAGCAACGGGGGAATGGGAAGCAGCTGTGTAAGTAACTTACATAAAAAAAGTACAGAGCTGTGACAAAAAGTAAACAACGATGTAAGACAGCATTTTGCGGCCATGATTTACTACCAGATAAAAGAGGTGAAGCAAGAAACTCATACAGAAGCACCAAGTTTAATGGGTACACTGGATGAGTGCGTGTACAAGATTACCCAATCCCGCGAGAGCCCCACCAGAAAGCCAACCCTTGGTGTGGCGGCAACACAGACCAGCTTTGCTTTCTGGAGCCAGAAACACTACTTTCACGGTTTTTTAGGACTGCTAGAAATCAGTTTCTGACTCCAGGATAAAGGAGTCAGGATACCCTCTACTTCTGATGTTCTAAGAAAACAAGTCACACGTGTAATTTATGAAACAGAAATATTCCTTTACCGGTAGTTTCAGGTACCGTACCAGTAATCTTATTTAGAGGACAAAAATGCAACCACCTGCAAAAAAAAAATGTCTTCTTCTTGACAACTCCTCAGCCTGGAGAAAGAATAGCAGAAATTTAAGAGACAACCACATACACAGGGGGAAATAAGAAAGAAAGGGAAAAAAAAGTGCAGATAAATAATGGAGCTGTTAACTCTCAAGAGGACATCAGACATACCTTGCTGAAGACAGCGAAGCTTCACTGAGGTTTTGCAAATAATCAACAAGAAGCTTTCCATTTCTCATGATCTACCAACGAAATGTGGCCTTGGTTATGATACAAATATCACACTATTAACGATCTTTATTGTTTGATTGATCAAATCTTTTTTTCACCAGTCAGAAGCTGCCTATTCTACACAGGCCTTAGATTTGTTCCACTAAGCCCAGGCTCTAACAGCTTCTCCTACTCTGTTTCAATTCACAGTGCTTGATGCTGCCTCTTCAAGGTTCTCCTCCTTCTAATCAAACCCCTAGGGGCCCTTTAGCAGCAAACCTGGGTGATTACAGGCATTGCCGTTGTAATTTGCTAAATTATAAATGCTTTTCCTTAGTCATCAGTTTCAATTGTGTAAAGTTGCCCAACTGTAATGGAAGTTGGATGCAGAAATATTGTTGAAAATTTAATTTGCATGCAAATCTACCCACTTGCCATCCTTTATCGTGAAGTGTTAATGCAGTCACACAGTGCTGCGCTCATGGATTACCAAGATTTTCAACCAGGCGCTGTGACTGTGACCACGTGAAAACACCACCCCACACTGTCCCCACAAACATTCTTACTTAGGTTCCTCACTTACAGATCTGTGCCTGCACAGCTGTGTATTCAGAAGTGCACAGGTGTTGTGGATGTGTTCTTATGTTATGGCCATCAAAAACTAGAAAATCACTTTAAATCATTGCAGTTCTATGTGCAAAAAGCAGAAGTAGATGCTTTAAACATCAACATTTTAATACAAATACCTCTCTATCTCTTCGGCCTCCCTTCCCTTTATTCCTCTCAGTTAAAAAAAAAACAAAGGAAAATACATCTCTGTCTAAACTTCTCAGTGAGGTCTATCCTGAGGCTTTGTCCCTGTCTGTTGTCAGGGAATTTTGCCCCTGCCCTCCCTTAATGTTCCTTCACTCCACAGACACACACACACTTAAAGAAAGGCAGCTGGCACATGCAACAACACTTATTACTTCAGGCTCCATCAGTAGGTGCCTGTCATTATCCCCTACCACGAGTCCTGTCTGATTTATTGTATTTATGAAGTTGTAGCTGCAGGTAATTAAAGAGCACCACTGTGGTGTGACGAATAATCAGCACACAATCCACGTTACACTACAAAAGTTTCCATCTCTCTCCCCACTTCTCAGGCTTTACTCAACACCAGCAGCGGGCTCGCTGCTCCTTATTCCAGATTCTGCACTTGCAACATTCTGGGTCTGAAGAGTTTTATCCATATTTTTAATGCAGCACATTAAGAAAATAATGAAACATATGCATCAATTCTTATTCAAGAATAAAGAGAATTCTCACTTTGAGACTAGTTTATGTATGCTGTTGGAAAGTATTCGTCCTCCATTTTTACTAACACAAACACACACAAGAAGCGCACTCTAAACTCGGGCATCCTGGTACTGTAGGAAGTGCACACTGAGCTACTGCACATGGAGTTTCACTTCTTTCAACATCTGACTGAAAAAAGTACAAGCTAGAAAATCACCTGTTGCAGAGGTCCAGCAGCTCTTCAGGTGAGGTCTGAATTTAATTAGTTAGTGCTCCCAATCTGCCAGGACCTCCCGCTGGATGCTCTGCAGGATTTGGGTACCAACACCCTTCACAACAAATAACACTCATTTCTTTGTAGGTTCCCTTTATACCCACCATTGTGAATGAGAATTCACGATGAAACAAAGTATAATCAACATGTGCTTCAGAAAGAATATATTTTAGACCTACCATCCATTAACTTACTGGAACTGAAAATACTCATTTTAATGAGCTAACACAACTATATTGCAAACATTTCATACCTTTTCTGAATGCTGAGTAGTAAGAAGGGAAATAGGGTCATTGCTAACAAAATACGTGTACCAATTTTTGAACCAATTTTAGGGTAGAAAAGTGTTTGAGGTTCATTAGTTACAAAAGAAAAAGAATTTCTAATATTCCAGTTAGGTACAAAAGAAAGACCTTCTCAGAAATTATTTGCGCATTCTGTATTTTCTTGGAATTATAAAGAGGTAACAAAGCACTCAAATGTGTTTGGGGTTCTTGGGATTTTTTTTCTTTCAAGTTTACCAGGAAAATTTACAGGCTCATTCGTTAAATCACAGGATACAAGGGGCTGAAAATGGAACAGGTCACAAAAGGTCAAGTATTATTTTTATGTATAACTCAAGTATTGTCCCTGGAGTTGCTCTGAATTATATGTGAAACAGTCCAGTAATGAGTGTTATCACTTAATTTGGCATTCTTATTTGAAATTCCCTTCAAAGTCTGTCTGTGTGTTCAAATAGGCCAAAATGTCTTCAAACTATTTCATTACTACTATAATAAGCAATTTTGGAACAAAAGAAAATTGTACTTTCTGAGAAGTCTGCACTAATTGAGATACTGAAGTAAATTTTGGAGTGCTAGAAAAGAGAAAAATCAGTAAATATTTCAGCTTCCAGAGATGTAAGGCAAGATTTTACAACTCTGACTAACAGAAGGTGCAAGACTAAAGAAACATACTGCACATCTCTTTTTTTAAAGTACTTCATTGAATGAACACACGGAGAAAAATCTTTAATTTAAGATTACAAATTCCACTCCTCTCCTGCTTCTCATTTCATGGCAACTTCCACTGTTAGAAAGTAAGTTCTGTTTACTGTTCTCACCTACCTGACCTCCAACTCTATTTACAATAGAACTTGGGCTGCAGAGATACAACTGATCAAAGACTCCAACACGACGGTCTCTCAGGCTCTTGTAGAGTATTCATTTTGAAAGCACTTATTCAAAACAACACCATACATTCCCAGTGCATCATTATGTCAGGCATTAAGTTCACTCAGAGAGTAACTCCACGCGTTCCTGCTTTCAGGCAGAGGTCACTCCCATCAAAGGCGGCCAGAGCAGCACCGTTTACAGGTCTGCACCATAGTACGGCACCGAGACAGAAACATGAACACATAGATTTACTTCAACTCCTTTGAACACAGCAAGAAATATAGCTACAGGCAGGAAGCTTAAAACAACTGATTAGGAGAGAGGAAAAAAATGTCTTTCACTGCGATTTTCAGTGAACCTCATTTTGTCTGTGGTTTGGACTAGATTTTCATTGTTACTTTTTTTTAAGAAAAAAACAACTTTTAAAGTAAAAAGTTAAGCACTGCACTGATCTCCCTACTTAACAAGGTTTTACAGCTGCTACAATTAACTGTTTTCAAAATTACCTACAGTTTGTTCACAGATGTCGCCAAGCAACAAAAGCAAAACTTTTGAAATGCTTTGGTTTTTTGACACCTACTTAAAAAAAAAAATCCCTCAAAATTTCTCTTCAGTAAACCACAATTCAGGATTTGTTAGACCACAAACCATCCCTCTGCATAAAGCAGAGCACCCACACATTAGGTACAGTTCTGGAACATCTTTCGACTTGGCGTTAGCAGGAACTTTATATAAAAAAGAGCTCCTTGGTCCTTTCCCCCAGTCAGACCAAATTCCCTGTGCCTTCCCTCCAGAACAGAGCTCAGGATGTATCTGCTGTTCTAACACAGCAGTTATTGCCAAGTACGTTCCAACTAGGGTTCAAGAAAAATGATTCTGAGCAGCTCCACATCCCTTCTCCAGGTGTCAGCGTCTGCCAGGCTCTTCCATTTCCTTCCTATACATTTTATCTGGGCTTTTATCTTTTCCTCCCTTTATTTTGCTTTATCTGTTTTCCACAATAGTGACTAGCACAGTATAACAGCATTATATAAGCTTTTTACAGTGCCATGTTTTGCTTTACAGAGTGAGCATAAATGAGGAAACACTAAGTTAAACTCTGACAGCCAATGCTGGATGTATCTGCCTGGCCTATAAATAAGCACTGATCACCTCCATTTTATTGAACTCATTTTCCAGGCAAGCAAAGACCACAAGATTCCCCTGCAAATTTTCCCTTTACACTCTCCAGCAGTGCTGCTGGTGTCAGCCGCGACAGATTTATGGCCTATTCATTCATGGGAACAAAAACCCTGCCAGGGCTGGTCATGCAACACGCAGTAGCAGTTAGTTCAGAAGATAACAGCTGCAATACCTCACTTCCTTATTCAGCACTCTATAGCACACACTACTTGGGAGATAATAAATGCTCCTTGTTTGTATTTCGTGAGTAATATCAGAGGAAAGGGTCCGCATTACAACAGTACGAAGTGGTACTGCAACACAGGGGGATTAATCAGGCTTTTCCCTGTATTTACTCCTTCTCTGGCTTTATGGTTTTATAACTGACATGAAAAAGTTACTCTGGGCTGGTTTTATGGACTGTCACTTCCAGGGATAGTCAAATATTTAAATTTTTAATTTAGTGCCCATTTAATTTAAAAGGTTATTCTGAATTATTTTGAATTCCAAGCTCTTCCAATACACAATGCTTTAACACCAAGAGTCACACACACACAGGATTAACCAGTTATTTCCCCTTACACTCAAAGTAAAAAAAAAATGCTTAATCTGAAGTGACTGAACTATGAAGTAATCAGATTCCTGTCATCATTTTGAAAAAGCAAACTGTGTGGCACTGTTGTAACTATTTTCAGTGAAAGGTGGTATAAGAGAGGAGATATTAAAATAACATCACCACTGCTCTTGGAGCTGCTGCTCAGCCATCCATTTTGAAAGAGCAGCTCTTAGGTTTGGGTTAAATGCTGAATGTTTAAACCATGTGCTGCTGCCTCACTGTAGACAACCTAAACCTTGAGCCTCTTCTTCAACGTATCTGCTGCAACTACAACTCCTGCTCCTCCACAGCACCCCACTCCCATCAACAGCACACGATGATATTACACCAAGCTTTAACCACAAACAGCATGGACTAAGAACTTATGTGTAACTACCACGTAGTTTCATGGTGTCTTTAAAGAAGATGCTGCATTTACATGAAAACCAAAATGAATTTTTACAAACTGGTTATTTGCACCTTTTTTTTAAAATCTCCACTGCAAACTGATGTTCTAAAAAAAAAAAAAAGCCCTGAGAAAAAATTCAGCTCTTAAAGCTGCTCAGAACTTCTAATCTCAAAGAGAATTTTGCATCCAGTGCCCAAAACTAAGTACACTGTGGGGTTTTTTTGCCCTTTCACCAGAAGAAAACGCATAGCAAGCTCTAAAATAGTAGTGAAGAGCACAAACGTTTAGCACCTTGAATTTCTTATGAGCTTTTCCTGAAGTCATGATCCACTGTCCCAGGTTATGTTTAAAAAGTCCATTTTTAGTTTGGTCATATGTACCTATGCGCTATGAAATATGGAAGGGCAGATCTGATTGTGAAGATGAAAAATACGGGACTGTTACTTTAACTACACTCTTTGTTGATCAGTCAGGATTTTTGCCAATTGAATAATCCTTGCTATTCAGAAGTGACACACGGAGCTGGGACACTCACCACCACCAAACCCCAACCCCCCAGTACTGGGGTTCTCAATACCTGGGTTGTTCAGGTTAGTTGTGGAGGAAAGGGATTGGGAAAAGATTCCAGTATTGAAAATGGGGGAATGGGTGTAGGAAACCAACCACTTGAATGATTCATCCTTGTATTGCCCTGTCCTGGCAATATAAATCTAAATATATATACGTATTTAATCATACAGGATTTGTAAAGAAGCTTTTATAAAGCAGCCCTATTTCATCTGCTGAAAATTAGACACCCCCTGCTGTAAAAACTGGATTTTTCCCACTCGACGCAGAAATACATTCACTCTTATATAATTGTTCTTTTCTTTCAAATCACCTAATACAACAAATGCTAGGAGACATTATAGTTCATCTGCTAAGCAGTCTCTTCATGAGTTGAGGCTTCAATGCTTTAACAGGGAAATTGCCTGATTTAAGTAAATCATGTCACCTCCACCCAAGTAATCATATTTGTTGCAGACTTCTGTTGACCTCATCTCTACTGTAAAAACAAAAACACATTTACATTTTCAGCTTGAGATATTTGCTTCAAATTATTTACAAATAAGTTGTAATGAAAACTAATTTTAGCCTACTCCAAAGATAGTATTTAAGGTCTCTGATAGTGTTTACAGATACATAATTATTGGTTACTGTCATTTAAATAGACAGCATGTTTCTGCAGAAAGCAAGCAACTTTTTTTTACATATGCATGAACCAGAATCCTGTGGTTTTGCTGGTTAGAACTTACAAAATATCAGATTTCTTTCCTTCCTACCTTAAATTTCAAAAGTCTTCCAAATCTTAAGAAATTGCAACGATTTTCTTATTCTTCTGAGTATCTTCAATAAAACCACGACAGCAATCTTGCTGTTTCTGACCATCTGTGGTAGAGCAAGAAGCCTTCACTAAAGCTTGACTTTGTACATTTCTAATGACTACAGCACCCTTCTTGGAACGGATACCTGTCAGGTGCAAGTAATCAGGTGTCCTCTGTAACAGGTCTTCAAACAATCATCTCTCCCACCACAAACAATAACGGGTCATGAGCTGGGGTTAAATATACCTTAAGTGTCTAATTTTATGGGATGCTAATTAGAAAGCTGGTGAATACAAATAAGCAGAAAGGTTGCCTGATAATACAGACGTGGCAGGATGAAAAGTATGAGCTCCAACTGCCAGATAAAAACGCTGAGTCTCCTTTCATGGAGCCCTTTGTACCTATGTAATAGCCTTGATTGAATGAGGTTTCATGTTGCAGTGAGAAAGGTATTTAGAATTCCATTTTAAATTTCATGAACTGTCAGAATCAAGCAGAGATGTTGTTTTCAATATTATTTCTGTGCCTTTTGACTAGAAGGCTCTTAATGTTATCACTATTACTTCATTTATCCGAAATCTTCTCTGAAGTTCTTTCACTATGTATTTCAGCACTTTTTCCTCTCTTCCCCTCTTCTTTATGGAGCTGTCTATGTCTCCCTTTCACAACACATTCATGTAAAGATGACGGTGAAACTCTTCTGCTCACCACAGGATGTTGTTACTGACAATTACAATTAGCGTGCTATCACAATCACTGAAGGAAAGAACATGCTACAGCCCCACCATGGGTTGTTGCCTCTTCAATTGCTTATACCATTGTTCTGGAGATCTTGTTAAAATTATACTTAATGACTGCTGTTTAGATTCGTTTATCATGAAACCTTACACACACAGGTTGTTCACCCATTTACTTTGCCATCTAACTTCTATCATCCTTTTACATTAACTGCCTCTTAAGAAGTGTTTTTCTCACTAAAATAATTTGGTCCTTACACCAGTATAACTTTATTACGTAAATATATATTACATTACATCTAGAGGTTTTTCCTAATTTATGCCAGAATAGCACAACCCATATTTCCCCCCTGGTTTTTCTCTGAATGTTTTCAGGATACTGGCTGATCAATTGTCTTCTAATCAGTATCGAGATTAACTAAATCACACATCTCACCAACATGTTTACTCCTGTGCTGAGCAGGCCAACTATTCACTTTTAAATATTTTCAGTTTTGATGGTTAGAATTAAAGGGAATGCTCACAACTTACTATATATTCATTTTTCTAACTCCATTCTCCTGCCCACAAAGTAATTGCTCAAACACAAGCTCAAACTCAGTGTGACTGAGTAACCAACCCAAGCAGAGGCCAGTACAGAACTTTGGGATAAGACTCACACACATTTACACTGATCCTGGATGCATCCATGGCCAGGCCAAAAACCTTTGGAGAAGTGGGGTTTCAGCGTCTCACACCTTCAAAGAACAATCCACTAAAAAAAGGATCAATACCTTAACTTGGCATCTTCTAAAATATCAACCTTGCTTTGCTACCCTCTCTTCACCTTTTGTATATGCAAAAGGCAAACAAAACTGAACTCTTCCCAACCAAACATACTGGGCTGATCCCTTGTGATATTCTACCTAATTCAGGAAATCCTCAGAAGATTTTTCAACTAAAACCATAAAATATTGTCTATTTTACTGATAAATGCCTCATTTTCTTCACATTGTACATATAAAGTCCAAAAACACTGTACACTACATAGCCAGAAATAAATTCACCACGTACTAAACCCTTGTTTTGAGGAGATGACATCACATTCACGCAAGGAGCTTTGCCTTTGTCAGGGTACCTGCTGATATCAATGTAGGTCTTCTTCCTCCCGAATTTCAAATATGTTGGATATAGTATTGCCATAAAGGGACTGTACCAATCCAAGCAAAGACAATGTATTGAGCCCAGTGTTATCCATAAGCATATGTATCTAAATGCACACAGAGGCTGGAATTCTCCAGCCCTGCGCAGGCCAGAGTACAGGCAGATCCCACCTGTGGCTGCCTCTGACCTCCACAGGTGAAGGGAAAACAGATCCCACATCTTCAAACATCCCAGGACAATCTTTCAGATTGTGACCCACACTAAATGGTGTTTCTGAACTAAATTATATCACTGCACAGAGACAAAGTGCCTAGAAACGTTCTCCTTGTCCTGATGCTATCACAGTCACAGCAGCATTCGTGCGACTTGTCCCCGACGCCACCATATGCTCATGGGAGAGTTGGGGCAAAGGGCCACATGTTGACTCTTCACAGGCCAAGATGAAGAAAATCAATTTCAATGCCCAAAGGAAGAAATTACTGCTAGAGAAGGCCACTCACCACTACAAGTTGTTCCATTATCACATAGTCCTGGAAAAGATCCTACAAAATTAGGTTAAGTGTGGAGTATGAGCTGCTCAGCTATAAATAACCTGGTGTAATGTAAGAGGTATATAAAGGAGCTGAATTTTAAACTAGGCAAAATTTGCTTGTGCACATTTGTTCTGATAAAGAGTTCAGGAAATATGCTGTTTGATGCTGAAAGACAAGAATCTGTACATTGCACAAAATTGTTGATATAGTATGAAAAGAGTCATGTTAAGTTGGGATTGCTGCCAGAGGGTGGGGCAACTCAATGAGGAAAATGGCATAATAATCACTCCCAATATTCCAAGAATATGCTTTGTTTCAGAAATCAACATGTTCAAAGGAAGCCTAACTTAAAGAGGGTGGTAAAACACCAGAACAGGTTTTCCAGAGAGGTTGTAGATTCCCCAGCCCTAGAAACATTCAAGGTCAGGTTGGATGGGGCTCTGAGCAACCTGGTCTGGTTGAAGGTGTCCCTGCTCACTGCAAGGGGGTTGGACTGGATGGCCTTCATGGTCCCTTCCAACCAAACACTCTGATTAATACACACATAAAATTTTCAGGGGGCAAGGCCAAACCTCAGCTGAAGAAATGCACAGTCTATATCAGCCTCAATCATGGGTAAATGGGAAAAGAAACTGGTAGAGAAGCAACACCACAGCAACAGGGAAACGTTGATGGTTTCCTTCATGCTGTATTTACCAGGCATGTGCTCACATGAGCTGAGCAAAGCACACTCCAGAATGAACATAGTCACTGCCCTCACAAGGAAGCTAAATATTCCAAGTAACTACCAACATCAAAGTGCTGGTAGGCATCTGCCAACTTTAACAGGGATTTATAGATGCTAATTCCTTGTAAGAGTCAGGATTAAACATGGAAAGCAAAACAACAAAGTGAGACTGTAATTAGCTGGCAAATTGTTAACCCATCCATAAACAATTAAGTACTCAGTATTGACAAATGTCACAAATATATTATTAATCGCCCAGTATTTCATGCCTTTCCCCCCCTTTAAAGTTGTAGCTGCTGGATAATGTGATCCTTGGAAAGAAAACTTACTCATTTTCATAGTCATATTTTAAAAATCAGTTCCTCTGAACTCAGCTGCCGAGAAATCAAGACTCCAAATTCACCTTAACATAGAGGAGAACAGGAAAGAAATTAGTTCTGAGGTCCTGCTCGTGAGATATCAGTATCTAGCAAAACTAATACGCTAAATGAAGATTAGAATTTTATGTAAACCAAAAATAACAAATACAGCAGGAAGACAAAGAACAATGAAAAGCAAGAAAAATAAAAACCCGTTTATACAAATATTCAAAAAGGCAAAACAAACCAACCCTCAAGACACAGCACTCACTTCAGTAATTCCTGCCAAAATACTCACATGGTGTCTGTAGTACTTAGATATTAGCACTTTTAAGGAACTTGAACTGCTTTGTTATCCTGTTAATTGCTACACTGCTATATTATCTAATTATATTAAAATTGAAAGTGAAAGCCAATAAACAACAATATTACAGTTTTGGTGTTTTTTTAAAACAGCAGATTTTTGGGCATAAAAACACGAAGGAAGAATACAAACTATGACTTGTTCTGGAAGTTTTTCAGACGCTAACAGGTTAAAAACAATCATCTAGACCATCCCCTCACAGGTTAGTTCATGCATAGGAGACAGAATAATCTATTCATTTGCTTTCATGCAGCAAATTAACAGATCAAGCAGCAAGAGGCATTTATTAGCACCTTTCCACAAGCAGCAGGTTATTTGGTGCAAAACATGCATTCCTCTGGAGAAACTGCTCAGACCAAATGCACCCCATGAGGAATCCTGTGCCATCTTCCACTATTTCCTAATATCTCCTAGTATTTCCCTGCTTCCGTGTCAGCATGTCCAGAATAAAAAACACGTCTTTTCTGGTTCTGCTACCAGTTAAGCTCACTGGAACCCCTCCTCAGAGCAAGGAACGCTCAAGTCGTGTTTAGCACTGGCTTTAAACTTCCTGACTACTGCAGATTCCTCTTCCACAACACCACAGGAACTCGTGGTTTTGATTTCAACTTATCCTACACAAGGAGCCATCCCCAAATATACTTTTAGCACATGCAAACCATTTTCTTAGCTCTTATTAAAAGACTGGAGCAATGCAATTTTTTACCCCTCACCCAAGCATCACTGTTCTTCATGTCAGAACTGGTTTCTATATGAATATCCAATACAATAAATCTCAATAGCATGACCCATCTGGCCTTCTAAAGATCAGGCCACTTCTCAAGAGCTACCATTTCCACAACTGGTTTACCATTTTTCCACATGCTTCACGTTTCCCAGCACTCCCCTACCAGATGCACAAGGCTGCAGAACCATCAAAAGAAAATTTGCACTCAAAAAGATACAGAACCAGGTTCATAACCAGGTACTGAATATTTGTCCTCATTTACATATATTCATATTCTGTCTTTCAATTACATTTTTAAAAACCTAAGAGACAGGTACAAAAATGTTCGTATTTGTTCACGACTCAATCCCATGCACTTCCTTCCAAAGTTTCAGGAGACAAGCAATCTAGAATGTGTACTTTGCCCATCTTAAATTTCAATACCATGACAAACACTGCCAGGCAAGTAACCCCAGGCACCTGAGGAGATTCGTGAACTGTGTGTGACAGAGTAATCACAGCTTAGTACCACCCATCATTATTTAGGACACTGAATACAATATTCTTAGGTGCGTATGGCAAATTTTTACAACATTTGGGGGTGATTGTGCACAACTAAATTAACTGCATACCTAAATTAAACACATACCTTGAATGGCACTCATCTTCAAGCTTGAAAGGTTTGGTGAATCTACTCTTCAATGCAATCCAAATCACATTATCTCATCATTGACTGTGTATTTGTCTGCATTGGCCTCCTGCACTCAAGCAAGCTCTTGCCCTCTGCTCCCCTTACACACCCAAGAGCAAAACCTCTCTGTTTTTATATCAGCAGCTCCTGAAGCTGCTGCTTTTCCCCCAGGGCTTAGCACCACGATGCTTTGCATGTACTTATGGTGCCCAGCTGTGACCCTGACTGACTGCACCTGCAGAGACAGAGTGAAAGCCAGCAATGCAGCTGACACAAGGAAAGCCTTGGGGTGCTCTCACACCAGAACCTGGCATTCAGGCAACAGCTGCCAGAGCCCTGGTAATGATTTGGGGGGAGTTCTGCTAATCCTATACTTACTTTGGAATCATTCACACAGTGCCACATCAGCCGACACACTGTGACCCCCTTCTAGTCTTCAAGCAGCAAAGGAAACTTGACTGCTGTAACACCCCAAGCAGATAAACCAGTTATGAAAGGCTGCCATACTTCCATTTAAGGAAATTCTTGCATTGCATTTATTTGGGGGGTTTTAAGCTTATTTTTTTTTAAAAATTTAGTATCATGTCCGTTAAAAATGTGATTTTTTTGTGCAAAACAGTACTACTAGCTTTTAATAAAAACTTGTAGAATTTTAAAAGTAAAGTCTGACACTCATGTATAGCATAGTAATTTTATAGAACTACCTTATTCTATTTCCATGCTATTTCAACAGACTATTTGGCTACAAAACAATCATCTGAATTTTTTGATTTGAATCTAAGATGATGCCCTAGTTTAAGCTGAGATAGACTTGATTTTCTTCCCAATAGCTGTTGTGGTTTGGATTTAGCATAAAAATAACGTTGGTAACATATTGCTACTACAAAGTAAGATGCTATCTTCAGACAGATATCTTTTTGTGTATGTGCAGAAGATTGGCTGAAGTTCAAATTAGATCTTAAAATTCCTTCTCATTACAATGCCCAATAGTTTCTGTGTTTTGAGGTCTGCAGCCACCAAAGAGATTTGCAGACACAGGCAGACACACTTAAAAGTTCTGGCACTTGGACACTCTTAAACTGAAGAGAATATCCTAAAGGAGAGGATTTGCTCTGTGCGTGGTCTCCCCTGTAAGAGGACAACTCCAATCATCATCCTGAACAGGTTTGTGAGATATAACTCAGTTTTGTTGTCCTTAACAAGTGTCATGAGCAAGGAGAGGGAAGTCAAAACAGCCTGGCTTTTAATTTACTAATATGGTGGGACAGAAAGTAGGGAGGAAATGTGGAAAAGTGGTAGGTGGGGAGAGAGAGGGATGATGCATTTGATAAAGTACAAGCTGAGTGCAAATCATAGTGCACGCAGGGAACCAGCTCAAAAGAAGTATCAGCTTAGATAGTGAGGCATACCCCAGGGAACACAGCCCAAACTGTAAGAAGTTGCTATCCAGAACAATGTCTACTTTTTATCTGCCTAAGGCTGGCTACGCTGTCAGACTGCTCATTCTCTAAGCAAAGATTAATCACAGTTTAGATGTACTTTGTTCCACCAAGGCTGCACAGCTCTATTCTCACAACTGTATTTAAAGCACTAATGATATTAAAAACTGTTGTGTTTGATCATGGTTAGTGGAGGTCACCAGGTACTGCCTTAAATCTGAGGCACAGGCCAGGAAAGAAACATAGGTCCTGAATTGCAAGAGCCACTGAACAGCATTCCTGAATGGAGCTCACAGGACAGCTCACACTGCAGTGAACATACATTTGTATGCAAACGCTGTGAAAGGCATCGCTAGAACAATTTCCCTCCATGCCCGTAAAAGCAGGTTGCATGTTCCTCTTTTCCTTTCAAAGTTAGAGCAGTGGCGATGTTTTTCTCCAATGTATTCATGTGAACAAGATATTTCAACTCACAGATTTCACCCCAGTTCGGTCTATGCACATTTTAAATAAATTAAGATGAAATAAATCCATTTTATTGCATTACTTTGTGCCACCTCTACGAAATAACGCTCATCTTTGTACTTTGCAAGGGATGTTGACATGCCTGAAAATGATGCGTGAAGTATAATCTTTGAGGATTGCACTGCTAGAAAAATAAATCTAAGCCTATGTTTCAAGCTTAGAATGGCACCACTTTTGACTGAAATGCCTCTGAAACATCCATTCTAATATAGCTATGCTGTAGAATTCATACAATTGATCACCAGTGCAGCTGTAACAAAACCAGTGACTGGTAGCTTTGTTTTCTAAACATCTGTTCATCTCTTGCAAGCATAAAACATTCCATGAAATAAAATACCTGCAATCCTCTCCTTTCAGAAAGAACTGCAAACTCACAGGAGGAAAAAAAAAAATCAGCTTACAAAGATGGGCTGGGCTGCTCACAGAGGTCACAAAACAAAACCAAATGAAGTTTAATGCTTGGTAATGGCAAAAAAACCTCTTCTTCTGGAGGAATTTCATTCATCAGGTCTTGAGTAAGTTTTGAAGTATGGCATCCCTAGCAAAACAGTGACATTTCTTCTCATTTCTTGCTTGCATTCCTAGATCCAGGCAAACTTCCAAGCTAATAGAGTCCTAACAGGACAAGGAAAAAATGAATAACGGATCCTGAAACAGTAAAACTGCTTCTTGTGATATCAAAACCAAATTTTTAATGAAAAAGTAAATGTGCTGAGAGAACTATCAGATACCTACAATAAGGCAGGAGGATTTTTTTCAGCAGCATCTGGTTAGCTAAGACTTGTGATGGTTACATGCTGGCAGCCAATGGCATGTGTACTTCTAGGAGTCGAAACTGAAGTCCCATCACATATCTCAACAGCTTATAAGGCCAGTAGGACCTCATATCCCTGCTGGACACACTTCAAAACTTTCACTGTGAACACTTTGCTTATTGTCTATAATGTGTACTGGGAACCAAATGTATCACCTGCAGTGATTTTATTTACTTCCTTACATTTATATAGCAAATTTGAACTCTTTTATTACATGGCAGCCTCGCAAAGCGTATTATGATATTTCATTATCTAACACATAGGCAAATGTGGCTTACAAACACTATTACTGTAATGAATCCTGAATATCTAGTATAAAATTATCAACATTATAAAACAATGCAAAAGTAACTTCAGTCAAATGTCTACTACAAAGGAATGGGGTTTAACTCTTCACACTTTCATTCTGAAGTTTTTCAGTGAGAGCTTAATACATTTCCACAAAAAAGTGCACTTCCAGTCTCTCATTAGACTTTATCACCCAGATAGTCAAAAAGAAAAAAAACAAGAGTAGAAATCCACTACATGGATTGGGAGACTCAGACACTGCCTAATGAACTTTTCTGTTTGAACAATGGATTCCAATTCTCAGGATTCTGAAAACTACAGAATGCCTGTCTTTTATCTTTCTCACTTCTCAGAAGTTAGCATTAAATATTTGCTTTATTTCAGTTTTGGTTTATATTTTTAAAGTTACACACAGCATCAAAAATGCTATATTTGTATTGACTGAAATGTTACATGCTTGGAGCTTCACAGTGTATTTTCAAATCTTTGGTTACAAGGCAGAAATGCACGTTATCAGTCTGCTAGTCAAAAGGTTACAGAAAACAGGCAATAAAATAAAATGTTACTGATGAAAAATACTTTCCTACACAGGATTAAAATGTAAGCTTACAATTTCATTTAGAGGAGGTTTCCATCTCTACCTTTGTAAGAACAAATCAAGTCCTTCAGATTCGACTTCCACTAAATTCAAACATCCTGACCTAAATACCCACAACTTTTGATTCTCCTCAATATTTCTCTCATTTACTCAGGAACCAGCCTAGGTCTTTTCATTTGTTTCCTCCCACCACCTGGACTCGTTAGCATTTATAACAATAGTATTTTTCATGATCTCTATTTATTGTATTGAAGAGTAGTAACCAATTATCATAGTCTTGGGATTTATTTGTAGAAAATAAATGAAGATATAAACCTGTAGAAAACAGATTGATATTACTTATTCCTAAAATGCAGAGTGCTCAGCCTCTACCAGTTTGAGTGACATTCTGTATGTAGGCCAAAGCTCCACAGTCATGGGCAAAATACAATGGGAACAAAAGTAATGGGAGAAAGACAAAATTATTTAAGTAAGATAGAGAAGAATATTCAAGAGAAGTATCTGCCCTGAATTAATTGTAAAATAGTATTTCAAATCTACCTTTTATCAAAAAAATTTCAAGTATTTATTCCAGGATAATGAATTTCTTGAGAGAGACTATTTTATTAATAATGGATGTTCAGATGGAATCAGATACAGTAGGTGGAAATAACACAGAATCATGTCTTGTCAAATGTGTGATTAATTTTGCACTACAAGTATTGATTTGACAGAACACCTTTTTTTTACCTGTTCATAGCCATTTAAGCGTAATGGACTTCTTTATTATCCAAATGATATTCCTTTGTTTAAGGTTTTCATCTGAAAGCACTTTGATGCATTTATAACTAGTTACCAATTCTCTGGATCTTTATATGTGCATTATATTCTAAGTTTACTCCTCCTCTTTTCGAGTCTATTAGTGTCAATTAGGCTTGCAGAGACATGCAAGGCTGACAGGCAAACTTTGATAAAACGCTACGGCTGATCGACCAAACAAAGGCAATGTTACAGCATTTGTTTCCAATAAATGATTGCATTTAATAAATATTTCCTTGAATTTTTTTTTTCACCATACTAGGGCATATAATTACTTTTAATTAAGACACTAATAAGTGTCTTAAACCAACCTCCACTGTGATGTACACATCACTTAAGCATCATTAAGAGTTTGCATACACCGGTGAGTTAAAGCAATGGTTGGACTTGGGGATAAAACTGTACCTTTCAGACCACAGGTAATGGAGCAACATTTCAATACAGAGCAGAAGAGCACAATGTTGTTACTGCAGGAGCACCCCGACTGGGCAGTAGAAAATGGTTTGGTAGCATTTTGTGCTCCAACTGCACCCTTCAGTCACTTAAAAAGAAACTGAATTTTCACCTGCTAGTTCACTTTGTTCTTCCGAATTTAAAACGTAAAAATTCTAAGACAGCTTCTATTTTTACTGCAGTTACACAGCATCTTCACAAATAAAAAGGTTCAATCCTGTAACAGCATGATGGAACCTATCTGTTATTTAATTTGGTTCTATCTACCCTCAGTTACCTCTCAGATGAACAATTCCCTTTCACCCTTCAGAACAAAATCACAAACCAAAGAACAAGTATTTGTAAAACTATGAGAATCTGAATCTGAGTGCTATAGGTAATCAGTAACCACTTAAGTAATAACCAGTAACTGCAACTGCTACACATGTAAAAATACAGCAAACTGGGAATTCCAGCTGTAAGATATTGCCTCTGAAGATAAACACACACGCGCTCCAAAATAACATTTATTTCTGAGTAGGAAATTAAATAATCCTCTATGTGAAAAATTGTAAAATTATTTGTTTTCAAACAACAAAACAGGTAATCAATTCTAAAAACTTTGCAGCCTATTTTAAAACACCCAATGTTTACAACTTGTCCTTTTTCCTTCCTCCTCAATAATGATGCAAAAAAAGAAGGAAAATTCAGATGCACCACTGTAAGCATCTGGCATTCCTTCAGCTCCCAATATAAAACACAAACAGCATTACTTACAGGAACTTGTTGCCTAGCTGTACTGTCTGGTCTTTAAAAAACAGCATCTTGTGTCGCACTGTTACTTCCTGATATAACTGAACAAAACCCCTTGTATAATTGCAATTATTTGAAATAGGAGAGAAGAAATTCTATATATTCAGCAGGCAGTGTGCCAGTCACAGGGTGGCATTTCTTTGCCATTACATTTTTTTTTACAGTATTTTAATTTTCTAAGCTGGAATAGATCTTCTGGTCAATTGCCCATAAATAAAACTGAGATGTAAGCAGAAGGAAAAAGGTAAGTGGCAAGTGTTAAATATCAAAGGCAACAACAAAGCACGTTTGTACTTGCACGAAGATATTTTTGGTAACAGTCAGGTCAGTGGAGGCACTGCAGTTAATCTGAGTTTTAGGTGCATAAGAATACAGGATTACAAATGCCACCTATAGCACATTGAGCTATTCTTCACTGATACTAATAAAAAAGGATACCTAAGACTTGTTTGAGGTGATAAACCTTTGACCAAATTAGATTTGATCCCTACCACAACTTAGGCTACAGCTATCCTGTTCTGTGTCTCCTTCAAATTTTAGCCTTATTTAAGCCTTAAATAAAACTGTTGGTAGCAGCATGTTTACATGAACAGGCAACCATATTATTTTTCAATAACTATGTCTTGAAATTCTAGAATTAAACGTAAAACAGTTAAACATAAAGGGAGATTACATAGAGCAGAGTTTACCACTTTATTAAAATCGTGATTGTTCACATAAAGACTCAACCAGGTCACATATTAATAATTATCACTGACAATCTTTAACATCAGACTAAACCCACAAGTGAAGCAATATTACATCTCTCTCTCTCATTTATCTTTACTGCTTATGGCCCCTCTGTGGTCAGCATGCTGTGAGCTTCGTGGACATTTAATTATGAACACATCATAAATGTGGCTGACAAGGCAGAAGCTGGGTTCAGATGCTCCTGGGATGAAGGAAACATCGTTGAAACCACTTAGACTTGCAGTACTTTCATTCTGTTACAATAAACAGTGTTCCGAGTTACCATATACACACTGAATAGAAAGCTCCCTCCCTTTCTCATCACAGATTTTCATTTCATCAAACCTTACAGTTCATCTGGGTGAAAATACGAGAACACATTGTTCGTGACCCTTTAAAAATAAACTATTTCCCTTTCTCTACTCAAATTGTAATATCAGTGCAATAAGGGCCAAAAGCTGAATTTTTCTACCAGTGTCATATAGAAAAGGGATGGAAATGCAACACCCAAGCAATAACACTAGGAAGCATTTTGGTTGTGCCACAAACAGGACAGACACCTCAAGAGAACTCAGGCAAAAGAAAGCAAAAATTACACGTGCTGCAGGGTGCTTCCTGAGTGCCAATATATTAATATTTTGGGCTTCTCTATGAATTCCTGGGTATCAATGAGACAGACATCAGACTGACCTCATGGTTTTTACAGCAAAGGTCATAACTGTGGTACATTATCACACGTCTTATTCCAAAATAAAATACAAATCAACCACACCCCCAGGAAGCTGCCCAGACCTGCAGCTCCCAGAGATGAGGTGCTTGAAATAAAATAACTGAAATAAAATTCTGGCTTCAGAATCACATGAACATTTTCTGTTGAAAACACAGACCATAGCATGCAAATCCAGTATAAACCAGAGGAAATTCAGGTTAACCAGTTAAACTACTGTACTGGCACAAAACACGTTCAGGATCACAATCAGGACAACGCTCTTGCAGAAAAGTTAGTTACTATAGATTCTGACTCAAATTAGTTTCACCTCCTCACAGAAGCTGCTTTCTACCACCCTCTCCACACCAGCTTTGATTTCGGATATTGTCTTTCAGGGCAATGAAAATCCCTGTAGCAAGTAAGACAGAGCATCTCAATTGTACAGAGAATCTCCAAACGTCATTGTTACAAAATGCTCTGAATCCCCATCATTTATAAGCTTTACAAACAAGCACACTGTTTTAATAAAGCAGCCTCTATTGTCCATAAAGCTGTCAAAACCGACACAAAGATGTTACCTTTGAGGTGATTTTTTTGGTGGAATAATATTCATAATGCTAAGAATTAACATTTGAACAAAAGAGTAAATCTCACAAGATGCCCTGATGCTTAAGCACCCAGGTAAAAATAAATGTGCATGCAAAGAACTAACCCGTGTCATGTTTCAAAGCAACTGTCCTCCGCAGTGCTGAGGTACATATTTCTATACCTCCCCAACAGACTAGAAATAGAAAAGACAAAGCATATAATAAAGCCAAGCACAATGAAAGAGCTCTGAAGAGAGAGCTGAAAAGTAGCTATCATGTTGGCAGATAAATTCTACACACAATTATTCATTCCTAGCCTCTTGACATGTAGATTAATGAGTTTGATAACCCAGGCTTCTAAGAAGTAGATTCAACTCTGTTTCACTAGCTTCCTTCTCTTCTAACTACAAACATCACCTCGGTCTATTGAGGGGAAGAAAAAAGAAAACAAACAAAAAAAACCCAAAAAAACACAAATCAATACATTTGCACTGGTCATCAACATTTTTGCAATTGAAGTCCTATGTCAAAAATATGATCTCTGCTGTGGGACATGGCTCTTAACTGGCAAGAATTCACAGGGGCTCACGTGATCACTGGAGGGAGGAGTTCAGCCTTCAGCAGCCCCAGCTGCCACGCCAAGTTCAGAGTCATATAGTAGCCAAGGTAAAAAAAAAAAAGGAAATAACTACAAGAGCTACTCTCATAGTTATAATGACCCCGTACTCACTGCAATGTGTTCTGTACATAAAATTTTCTATTCCTTCCCCGAGGCCAAATGACCTTTTGTCGACACTTTGGTTAATGTTCACTGATCAAAGTGGATTTTAAAGCGAGCGCTGCATCAGACTCCAGCCACGGCGACCTTACACGGGGCTGTGTCTGCCTTACACCAGTGCCCAGGGATCCACACGCACGGTGGGGGGAGAAGGGAAAAAAACAGTTAATGATTTACAGATTTATCCTTTCTTAAAGCAAGTCTTGCACAGTAGAAATGTTTTATTCTTGATTAGTGAGCAGCTTCAAGTATCTTTTTTCATCTCAAATGTTATGAGTTCAAATTCTCTCGAGTAATAACAGTCATACGCAGCTGCTTAGGATTTATCAGGAGGTTTAAAGAAAGGGAGGCATTTGCTTCAGGTTCCCTCCTTTTCAGGCTTCACCACAAGGTGAAGTAGTCTTTGGCTCTTAAGATAAAAAAAGAGAAATCCTGTGTTGCAAAATTATTAAGATATTACTTTGATAATCACAATTTCAGAACCTTGTTTACTGTAGTTGTATCATTTTCCTTGTTATCTGCAACTGGAAAAAAAATCAAGATTACAGCAGGCACCCAGTGCCTGCTACTGGGCTCACCCTGGGGGAAGGAGAGGGTTGCAACACCGCTAAACCTACAGGCAGGCTATCCCAGACTACACCCAAAAGCAACAACATTACACAGCATCCAAATGTAGTTCACAGCCTGCAATGGATTTTTCTACTGCAAACACCCTAACAGCTCCTAGTTTTCTTCATTTTTTTCCCCTTTGCATGGCTCCCTAAGGATCTGAGCAAGCAATCAATGTGTTTGGGCAATTCTGTGCCAGTCGCCATGCACAATTCTTTTTACCTACACCTGAAAAGCAGGTGGTATTATAGGATTTTATTTGATATTAACTTTTTTTTTTAAAAAGTTGCAGTTGCAAAATATTTTTTTTAAGCAGAGCTTTGTATTGTTTTTAATACTGCTTAAAACTGATTACTTAATTTTAAATGTATTTGCCCTGGATTGTTTGGTTGGTTGGTCGGTTTGGTTCTGATTTTGGTGCAGTTTTTTTTAAGAAGTGCCTTGCTGTAGAGTGAGATATCTGGCACTCAGGGGTGAAAGACATGCTCCAGTAATAGCTTGCATTTTATCTACAAGCTTTATGATCCTATAGCATGAGGCACACCCCTTCACAGATCCCAACTGTAAATCTACTGCATGAGAGGTTATTTAGAGATACAAATTACCGTTATGCACAATCCCCTTTGT
The DNA here is from genome assembly GCA_033556795.1 of Tapera naevia. NCBI lineage: Eukaryota > Metazoa > Chordata > Aves > Cuculiformes > Neomorphidae > Tapera > Tapera naevia. Next base: position 2,969,831 of record JAUMJJ010000184.1, on the reverse strand, counting down.
AATCAAATATATCTTCAGTTTAGTGTTCGCTTTAGAGAGGTCTCATTCCTTTGATGCTCTTAAAGCCAACCTACTGAAACAAATTCCGGAAAGAAAGTGTTATTCTTCAAAGTAAATCATAAGGAGGGAATATTTTTCTGAAAGATCTTAGAAATAGCTTCTGCTGATGCTTCCAAACACAAATTCTCAGAAATACTGACACTATGCAAACCCTATACATATCTAACATATGAGCCATTGTCATGCAGGCCTGTCCTTCCCACTACAACAACTAAGGATCCGCATGCATCCAGAGCATCTCATCTCCAGACACCTCACCGTCAAGGATTTCTATAGACTGAGGGGAGAGGAACCAAAAAGAACAAAATGAAGCTACTTATTAGACAAAAACAGGTTTCTCTGCACCTCTCCAAACATTGACCCAAAGCTTTCTATGTTTACCCCAATAATTAAAAGCCCTGAGTTTGGGAGGAGGGCAGGGCTCTTACACAGCAGTGAGGTTTCATCAAGATCTGCCCGATTCCTTTCTTTTCCCATTCATACCATACTACACATCTCTTCCAAGTCATGTCACATGTATTTTGGTTCCATATTCCACCATCACATTGGCACCTTTTCCTCAGAGAGTGCTCCAGCACTTTGCTCCCAATGCTGATCCGCTGCACACAGAGGTACAGCCACCTTTCTAAAAACCAATTTATTCAAAAGCATTAGATCACTAAATCAAACCACTACTGCTGTGGGTATTCCAGACAAAAGAAGATAAGCAGAAAAGAAACTCTACTACTACTGGAACATCAACAGCACTGAAATCCCCAAGCCAACACAAAAGCCTGAGCAAAATGCTGGCTCACCCCGTTTGTACCTATAGCCTTCAGACAGCACATCAACAAGTATGCACAGTCTACAACATAAATCTTGCTTTAGAAACATAGAGGCCATTAAAAATCATTAACCATTTCAGTGGAGTTTTCTAATAATGGTGTTTTCCCAGTGAAGATATAACCAAGATTTTTAACTGGGAATTAAACTGTACTGTGGATCAGCTTTGTGGTTCCACTGGGACTGACAGCCACCAGACCTGATTTCTACTCAAGTGCGTCAGGCATCCTTTTTCCTAGTGCTATGAAAATAAATGGAGGTGCTCAGTGCCAATGAAAGGCACACAGAGAATTCTCATTTTATTGGGATGGTGTTTGTAAGACTGGTCCCATGCTGATGGACATACAATATACTCCATGACTGCAAAAGCAAGGAATCTTCTGGATTATACATACCTAAATGCAAGCTAACTCAAGAACCACTAGTCATTTGTACATCAGTGGTCAGGCTATTCTATGCCTATCTCTTAATCCAGTCAAAGAAGAGAGTGAATTAGTCTCACCTTGAGAGCTTAGCTCTGTGTATAGAGACTTGTGCTTTTATTTCAACAACATCTGGGGCTCAAACCTGGTAAATCCTCTTTGCGTGGTAGCTGTTACACTGACAGACACTGGAACTGAACAACAAATTATTTTTGCAGCCAAATTGATATGCAGGTGCACATCTGAGCACATTTACCTCTAATTATCTGTTCTCGGGCACAAAACAAGCAGTCACTGTAGAGAATATTCAGGTATTTGTTTTATTCTTGCTCTGAAATTTATTTCGTGTATGCAAAAACAAAGATCAAGTTCTGACAGAAAGAACCAAGTCTCTTAAGTCCACAAAAAATACGCCCCAAAGTGACTTGCCCATGTGAATTTTACAACTGACATTTTCAGAAAGGCAGGAAAGGAGCAAAAGTGCCTGCTTACAGGACTACCAGAAGCACTGAGATCAGCTGCCAGAAAGCATCAACCGAACTCTGATCTGCTTCACCAGAGCCACTCAACTTTTTTTGGCAGACACACACATTTCTACACCCCTTCTGGGGATAAAACGCAGTATCCTGATATGCACATGTGGGAACAGATGGTCCATTGGTTCAGTGGCAAATATTGCATAAACTATTGCACTTACTATTCTGAAGATACAAGTCCAAACTCCTGGATGGAGCAATCTACATCACCAGGGCTTTGAGGGAGGTCGTAGAAGCTGTATGCAATTCAGAATGTGCATCCCTTGGACTAGATAATTCTGTATTGTTATTCCAGAGGATTTTTTTCCTAAGATTTGTTCTACAGCTTTCCTTAAAATTTCAGCTTTTGCCACCTTACAGTAGGCTGAGTACCAGGGACTGCCAGGATAGGGATCTTTCCACTATAGCAATTCCAGTGGTATGTGTAGTCTAAATTACTTATTGCATACAGCAGAGATGCTCAAGTTAGCTGTAGCAAAGGGCACAGAGCATCCTACCTCCTGCAAAACTCTGTGGGATCTCAGATTTTGGAATCTGAAGAGAAATCTCACACAGGTGGGTAACAGAAGCAAACCCCTCATTCCAAAGCGCATCCCAACATCCCCATTGCTGTAATATCCAGCCTCTTATGAAGCCCTTTGGATAAGGCACAGACAAGTGCTGCTTCCCACAGCAGCTTTACAGAAAGCAAACAAGGCTCTTTGCAAGACAGCCCAGCTCTTGAGCAGCAGATCAAACACCTGAACTCCTCTAGAATAGGACGGATGATTCACACAACAAGCAGATTCCTTGGATTTCTGCCGTACATCGAACAGCCGCGCGATCAACAAGGTTATTGTGAGTTAATGTAGAAGTAACACATTATAAATAAAAGGTACACTCTCCTACTTGCAGCCTACCCAGTTTCAAAACAACTGTTCCAAGTTCAGGCTTGAAAAACTGTACCAATACTGAAGAAATAACATATTTTACTAAAGCACCAAGCCTGACGATGCCGAAGTGACTGCTCCTCTCCCCCCTCTCCCCTCCCACCCTGTTCCCCCTCCAGATTCTCAGGATTAATATGAGACTGGCTTGAGGGTTTGAGCAGTAACTGCTGCAAAACAAGTTCTGATTGGCTGATTCAGAAATTGGGATTCTGGGCAGTGTTTTATAAAAGGATAATGTATCTTTAAGCCTAGGTGCCCTTCAGGGAAATGTATTGGATAAATGTCTTCTGAAAAGCCTGTAAATATTCCATCGCCTCACTGTCATTACTACCATGAAATGATAATGAAGCATGAAAGAAATATAATTCCATATTCAGATGACAGCATTAGCCTTCATAAGCAAACTGAAATATTTATTAGTAAAATGTTCAGTATCTACGCCTGTAATCTAAAAAAAGGACAAAAATGTTTTATAATAAAAAAGAGATTGAATGCAGAGGTAAAATCTGGTTGGCTGATTTTATTGCTTATTATTAAATCCAGGCAAAACAATTATTTTTTTCTTTTCATTAGTAAGGCACCCAAATTAAAACTATGCCCTCAGGCTGTGAGGTTTACAGTAGTGATTAAAAACAAGAAATTGTGATGCATGGGGTTTTTGACAATGGCATAATCAAATTCATTCATATTGTTCAATCTTTCACTGACAAATATTTTTACAGTGAACTATACCAAACAAAGAAGCACATACAAGTACTATCAATACAGAGAAATTAGGAAGACTTGTTATTGTTGCAGCAGAGAACAGATACAATGTTTCTATAATCTTGAATACAAACACTATAGTGTAGTTAATTAGGGTAATTATTGCCTAAATTGTGCTTAATTGTTTTATACTGAAAAGGATTTCTGAAAGAAGCCTTTTGGATTTCTACAAGGCACAGAAGTGAACAACACAGCGCAGGCTAAGTATTTAGATGTGATTTCCTAAGTTTGATTGTATATCCGGTAAGTCAAAACACCTCCTGCAGCAGGCAGGGAGAGAGATAAACAGGAGCCACACGCCTTGACCTCGGTTTCACCTTACTGAAAAAGAGGTGTAAAACAGTCATTTAGTACACCAGCATCGCAGAGCCTTCACACACTCCAAGCACATTCTTTTTAAAAAAAAAAAAAAGGTCTTTGAAGTGAATGAAAAATTAGAAATTCAAGTGACCACGATCAATTCTGAAACACTGCACAAAATTAATTACAGTTTTGCATCAGAAGCAAGAATGTAGATTTCCGACAGTCGGTGTCATTTATCTCACGCGGTACAATATACAATGCGATTAAAAAGCCAAATCTGTTCCCACCCCCCAAGTCTAAGGCCTATCAGAGGCTGTGAAGTACAAATGATTAACTCCAAATTATTCAAGGGATTGTATGGATGCTTCAATTTGAATGAAATTTGCAGCAAGTCACAGAAGCTACAGAGGGACAGATTTGCTGCTCTTTATCAAAATCTGGTCTGACTATCACTGACAGAATCCAGATAAATTGTGTAGTAATCTGGCAGTGGCTGTGGAAAGCTTGCTCTGCAAAATCCAAATCTCTAATTTCTATCTGTTTTTAATTGCTTGACTTAAATTTGCATTTTTATACAATTGGCTTAAAGGATTTATTCAGTTCTTTAGGCTACTCTAATAAAATTGGGTCCCATTTTGCACGGTGTCTCAGAAACCTACTTACATTAAAAAAAGCAAGCTGGATTACAAAAAATATTTACTGTAGCAGAAAGATTCCTTTTTATGTCACGTTCAGAATTAGCTAAAGAATACATGCGTCAGGAAGCTCATTTTAAACTCCCCTATAAAAACCTATCTCTGATTGAACAGGATGGCATCAGAGAAACATGGGGGAAGAAAGCATTTATTCAATACAGATTAAGCTGATATAAAATACACACCCACATGTGGACCAAAGAGTAGGTCCACATTTAAACACAAGTCAGAAGCCACCAGTAACACAACACAATGTTAACCAAGTGTCTTGAAAACAGCCATCTGTGCAGCTCTCCAGAACCTGAAAGCTGGGCATTAAAGCTAGAAATTTCTATTCCTGTAATTGTCATTAACAGAGGTGCTGGCATCAACCATTATCCTTATTAAATGTTAGTGCCACCCTCCTAGATTATGGCTTACCCTACCCCAACCATAAATATCACAGAATACCACCACGTGAGCAACCAAAATCCCTCAGCCACTGCTCACACGATTATCAGAAACCCAAGTTTAAGTGTAATGATTGCCTGAAAAATGGTGCTCCAGCAGGGTAACAACAGTAAAGCTCTCCAAAATGTAACACTCCTGATCACTTCATCTGCCTTTATCCATTCTAGAACTGACTAATGCAGTAGATGAGATCTATTTCAAATACTCATTTTAACTTTCCTCAAGCTCTGTCAACACAGTTGGTTTATTTAAAAGATATGGTTGTCAAAGGAGGCTACAATCACCTCTGACTGAATCTGAATACCCATAATCCAAAATACACAAACTCTAGTGTAGCTTAACACAACTCTAAAGAAACAAGACCTTGCGCTCTTACAGATTAAGTAAGAATAAAATAATCAAACAAGCTGGTTTTGCCTACCAGTTCCAACAAGGACATTCAGACTCCCTTTCCTTACAAGTCAGCATGAACAAAACAGGACCAAAGAGCTTCTGTACCACAAAAAACAACATGATCTACCCCAGCCAGAAACAGGATCTGATCCTACATTCTAGTCACAGCCTTAATATGGATGCCAGGGCTGCTGGAACTTATGTTGCAGCCTGGAAGGCAGCTGGTCCATTATTTTTCCAGTGGGTAAAATGTCCACTATCCAGAGCATATCTATGAAAGTCAAAGAACTGGGAAGAAAAGTCAGCCACTGGAGAACACACGCTCATACTCCATTCCTGAGGTAACCAGTTATCAAACACGTGGCAGTTCTGACTCTGCTATTGCATGGATAAATCTGTAAAGATACATGAGAAGAGACAGAACTCCCTTCTTCAAATCAGTGATGTTCCTCTGGGATGTACAGGCAAAAGAAGGAACTCCAGCAGCAAGAAACCAAACCCTCTCCACTGAAGAACCACTCAGTGGAGATCACAGGAAATCAGGACAGAAAGCAGGAATGGCACATCCAAGCCCAATGCTCACAGCCCCCAAAAGCAAGACCTCAGTCTCAGATTGCTGTTACTAAGGTAACCTTTCCTGAACCTGTGAGATAATTCTATCCCTGAGATACAAAAACACATCTTAACTTTATAGAAGAAAAGCAACAGCTGACAACTTTAACTCCGAACTGCTTGCACTTTACATCAGGTACCTGAGGAAGAACAAGTCCCCTGGTCAGTGTTTCCTCTAGCATCAGAAATTACACAATATTTCAAGGCATCCGTTTGCCTTTTTCAAAGCATGTACAATAATCAAAACTCAGAATGCATCACACATGCTATTCAAGCTTCCTCATGTCTTCAGACAACTCTGCTGTTACTTTTTTTGGTATTCTTTCCTTCTAGTACCATGATTTTATAAGGTAATTTATATAAATCTTCTGAAAGATTACAGATAAAAATTCCATTTAACTGTTGAGTGCATCTTATACGAGTTCCACGACGATACATAATTTTCTAGCAACAAATTTCATATTCACCTTAGGATGTTAAAGTGAAGGAAGACCTCCAAGGTTTTAGCAAAAGTCTTCATAAAAAATATATTTTTATTTTTCCTTCTTTCAGAAGCTCTGAATTTTACATTTTTTTAAGGATTAATATCTGATTTCATTTCCAGCTGAAGGTAGTTCTTCTAAAGTACCCCTCCCTTTTCCTATTTCCATTCTTTGACTCCTCTGATTGGCTCCACTGTCAAGTATCAGAAGTAAAGAGATCGGTTTGGTGAAGCAGAATTCCCTAAAGCTGATTCCTGCCAACATGAGTCAGTGTCCACTGCAGTCCACACATTTTTGTCAGCGAAACAATGCTGCTATAATCTGCATCAGTTTTATAGGATTTAATTCAACTGCAGTGTCAAACCAGCATTCAAATCTCACAGCAGATTTATTTTAAAAGAAACAAATAAATACTTCCCTTCAGCCATTATTTGGCTGCTCCTCTCCACTGAGCACATCCCACAACCCATGGGAACCAACAGGCTGCTCTAAGGACTGCCTGATGTAGCATCACAGCTTTATGTCCAGCAAAAGTTGCTCTAGCAACTACTGTAGGCCCAAACCTGCAAAAATACTTCAGCTTATACAGCTCCACCTCCCCAGCAATTCCATGCTTTGCCCACTCCTGCTGCAGAGCTACAGTGAACAGGTCTAAGCAGCCTGTATTTGGCTCACCTCTCACAACAGTCCCATTGATTTCACTGGCATTCCTATAGGAAACAAATCACCTGCGTAATTCAAAATATATATTTTTATTTTAAAAAATAGGAATTGTTTTAATACGAGTAAGAAAGCCTTAATTAAAAGTTTAAGACCTTACATATTTTAGAAGAGAAGTAATTGTCTATTTGAGGCTGCATACCTTTATTTATTGAACAAATACTGTAGCAGAATTGAAGTTTAAAGCAGAACCTTCCAGTATGACAAGATTTAAACACTCTGGGGTGCTGACTTAAAAACTTTCATGGCAAAAAAAAGAAATGTTAAGTAGAAGGGGCTCACAAAGAGATTTAAATGAACAATATTTAAGTTTGTCCACACTAATACCTCTTATCATTGCAATGACTGTTAACCCAGGTGTTAATTCAAGCAAAAGCAAAGTCACACAGTTAACTGCAGCCTTTTATTTGTTCATTTCATGAACTTGTTCTGGTAGGTTTTTGTAACTGCTGAAAACCAAGTGTCTAATCATAAAGGGTTTGGTGCTTTTACCAGCATTTTTAGCAGCTTTGTCCCAGATATGCCAAACCAAATATTCCGAATTTCTAACATAAGCTGACAGTCAGTTTGACCAAATTTATTTGTTCCACTCAACAGCTTATTCAAACTCATTAGTACAGTAATACTTAGGAGCATGAGCTACATAAGACTGCAAAATAGTCTCAGATCTACCCATATTTGTTTCCACAACTGTATCAAGAACAGTATCTACACTCACTGCTATAAAAATCAACCTATTACCATAATAAACCCAAAAAGAACAAATGCCACAAGTAATATGCAAAGGAGGAGGAAGACAAGAACCAGTGTGCGACAAAATGGTGACATCTTTAAGGCCTGAGATGACACATGTAGATTTATCTCTGGAATCCTGAGGAAGGAATGCTGTGTAACCCAACATGGCACAGCATTCCCCAAATGCAGAGAACACATTCCAGGAAGAATTTTTACACTATTTTTTTTCCAGGACAGCTCTCGGACTCTGTCCCTCTAAGCTCGTGTTTCCCTGACTGGGATTTGAGAGTAGGTCACTTTTCAGCACAAAATGTTCAAATAAGCTGCATCAAATACATTTAAAATCACATCTTGGTTCTAAACTTTTAAGCAATAGTAAGTGGGGAAAAGGAGCAGTGCCTTCCCGCAGGATCAGAACCCAGAGGTGCTGCACCCTCATATGATGTCTCAATTGCATATTAAGTTATTCTGGGCATGTTTCTTACTTGAAAATGGACCTTCCCTGCTCCCAAATATAAAAATCAAGAGACTACTCTTCAGAAAATCTTAACTTTACAACACATAAGGAACAAGCCACAGTGTAAAGTAAAACTCAAACCCATTTTTTTCTTAACTACATGAGCTACTGTTCTTATTGAACCTGGCTTCGCCACCCACATGAGATTCTGTATTCTGAACTGCCTTCCCAGTGACCTCCAAGAGGGGAGATTTCACAGCAGCAATCCAATTCAAAAGTGATGAAAGCCTGAATAAGCCAGCAAAGGCAACCAGCAGAAGTTATAGCTCTATCTCTGAGAAGACAAACATTGCTTGTCAATGCCATCTAAGTACCCAATATCACACATGGAACCCACAGAAGCCCTGGATTGCAAACTGATTTGTGTCACTAAGAGCACATTCCAGACAGCACAGGGCAGTGAGGAAGAGCTACAAAGCCAGAGGACCTAATGTGAGTACAGAAATACTGCAGCTGTCTTGGTTTAGAACTCCATCTGTATCAATTAAACCAACTGAGATGTAAAATAAACCTGAGTCAGTGATGAACCCAACATAGTTTCTCATGCTCAGGGTGCCCTATTCCATGGTAGCAGGAGTAGCTCTGGAGGGCACCACACTGCATCAATATAAAATAATAGTTAATAAAGATACAACCTTTGCCACACTTTCTACTTGCTTCAATTTTAGGCAGGTTGAGTTTCAGCTTACTGCTGTCTTTCTCCTGCTAGTTTTTTTACAAGTCACCTTAATACAACAATGCATTACAAGGAAGTTCCAAAGGAGATTTTAATTGGTTTAAAAAGTAACTCTTTCCCTCCTCTCTTGTCCTTCCATTTGTTCCTCTCCCTTGCTCTGCTTTACAGAAAAAGCTTTTCATGAAATCAACTTATGATGAGAAATAGGAAAATACACTAAGAGGGCCTGGGACTGTTCATATGAGACAGCTCTTTTTAGATTGTAATAAGCTATTTAGAACTGTTATGCTTTAGTGATGCAAAGTTACCACAGTAAGTTTCAGCTGCTTATTATACCCTGATGAAAAACAACTCACTGAGCTGCTCAGCAATCAAATTTAGAGCCTGGTCTACCGTGTTTTGTGAGTTTTGGTTTTTTTTAGAACAAACTAATCAAGACTTCTAGGGAACCTGTCCTCACTGCACTAACTTAAAACCCCTTATTCTAGAATTGCAAGTTTCCTCTAAGTTGAAGAAACATTATTCTAGAGCATACGAGGCAAAAATAACAAACCACGACTGTTGTCCTAACTGGCAAGAAGGACAAATCTTCCCAGGAATATGATATGAAACGCACACGTCGTACAGAGCACCCGACACTGTCAGGAATTACTTATGCAGCGCACACCTCTGCGGTCTATTTTTGTGTATCTCTGTGGTGTAATATCAAGTATAGAGAAATGCTTTATAAAAATGAAAATGCAATTGTCTGACCAATAAAAGATATTCCTGCATGTAATCCCAGTAATAGATTTTTAAACCCTCACCACTGTTGCAATATTATGTATTCATAGTTATTACCTTGTCCACTTCCAAATCCTGGAAGGTTAGATTGTTTAAAGATTTGTTAGCTGTGAACTACTTTAAAAAGCAAAGTATTAAACTCAGAGCTAATTGAAAAATAGCATTTTATCAGATTCTCCTTTGATATTATCTTGTAATGATTGTACTTAGGGTACTCACAATACTTCAATAAATAGTGAAATTAAAAATATAACATCTTTAGGGCTTTTCAGAGAATGTGGCTGTTAACAATTTATACTGCTTTTTTTTGACCATTATTTTCTTGTATTTCCCACAATGCTTCACATCAGAAGCAAACAGAAACTGAATGATTACCCCAAAGTGTGCTAGATGAACTGGAAAAAGTCTATTCAAACAAAGCTCATTAGTTTTGATACCTCCAGGGCTATGACAAATTAAGCGGCTGGTGAATATGCTTGCAGACAAAAGGATGATGCAAAATCTAGGGCTTGTGCTAGGCATTGTGTCAATAAATTCTATGGAAAAAGGTAAAAATTACAACTGAAGCTAAAATGCAATCCCTTTAAGGAACACGTAGAGTACAGATCATCCCTTTTCTTAAATACATTTATGAATGATTGCATTATAAATTATAAAGAAATTGCTTATTGGCTACTTTGAATGAACATCGTGATGGGTCAGTCCTGGCATCTGAGAATTCTCACTCTAGAGACAGTCATGCAGAAAATTTAGGTAGAATTTCTGAACTGCTTTGCCGTATTGAAAATCAACACTACGACAACTATGAGTTGGTACCATTTACTAGAACATCACTCCTGAATTGAGATCAGCCACCACCGACCTTCTGATTGTTCCTTTGGAACCAACCATGCAGCAAGAATACACAAGTAGCTATGAAATTACCAGGTGGATTTAGCCCTGCTCCTAAGGAACAGGTGCCTACACCACAGCAGCTCAGAGGACAGGAAGAACCACCAATCCATTCCTCTGTCAGGAGGTGACCCTACCACGTCATCACCGAGCCCTTCCGGTGAGCCGACATTCATCTGCTCTTTGTGGTGCTGATGCTGTACGTGTTTCAAGGCAAAGTGAAGAACTTGAACAGCAGCACTGAACCCAAGATCCTTCAAACACACCACGAGCTTCACCCTGCTGCCTGTCAGCTTCCTTTAATCATGAAAACCCTTTCTGATGCAAACCCTGTTCCTCTCAAATACTTGTTCCTCTGAGTTGTGATTACCAAGCTATTATATGGGTGCTGCACCCTGAAACTGTGCATTGCTTAAATACTTCATTTTACTGATCACATGACCCACTTGCTCTTTTACCCACATTTTTAGCTTGTATGCATTAAAAAAGTAACTTTGCTGGTTCTAGCACATTTGTGATGTCAAGGGCTGGCCTATTCAAATATTTAAGTACACTACAGCAATTCTCATGGTCCACAAAAGTCACAACCAACTTCTAGAAGCATCTGTTGCACACCTTGTCTTAGCCAAGTCCTAGCCCCAGCAGATAAATTACACTTCCTCCTCCACAAGCAATGTAAATAAACTCAGTTGTTAACCTTGACAACTTCCAGAGCACAAGAGTTCCTTCTTCTGCAGTGCCTTGCCCAGGAAACTGCACTGCAATAGTTTCACTCTCATCTTAAAGGATAATAAGAGCAGACCTCCCCGAAACTTAGACCTATAGTTTTGGGCTTAGTTCAAATATTCAGAACAAAGTCCTGCCACAGAACTATTAAGGAAGATATCTCAGGACTTTGGAGTTCTAAGCAATCATCTGTCTGTCTCGATTATTCTTTTGGTTATCCACATTCTGCTGAGCTGAGCTACCATTTCTGAATCTACTGTGCAATTCCTTTCTTATCGTATTTCATTCTTCAAAACTCTATTGTCAGCCACTTCATTATCTTCATTATAATCACTGTCAAGAGTGGAAAGCATGAAAGGCTTCAACTAACATCTTCCTAAACCAAACCCTTTTGTGTTTATAAGTCACTAGTGATCTCACATACCGTATCCAGGTTCAAGCAGTGAAATATCAAGAGCATAATTCTTGCAAATTCTTAAGTAACATAAAGTCTTACTGTGCATATCATCCAGACTGTTACGATGTTACTTCTGTCTTTTGATATGGCAATCAACAAACGTTTATATCCACATGTATAAGAGACATGAATAAAAGATGAAAGACAAACACAACAACACAGATATAAAAGAAGATCTGATACATATAAGCATTTAGGCTATGAGGTATATTTTCCTATATCATTCTGCCTAGTCCATCCAATCAAACAAAATCCAGTTGAACAAGTGACTTCATCAATTTTCTCAAGACATATTTATCATCAGAACTAAATTAAAGTAGGTTCCTTTTTTAATCTTAAGGTGATTTATGGCAATATTTCATATTCCTAATGAAAAAGCACTTGCAAACTTTTGGGGAGACCTTTTCACTGCAAAGGTAACAATGCAGTCTCAAGCAAAGTTAGACAAGGGCATTAGAACAAGGTTCTCCTGTGCCTGCAGCCCCACCCTTCTCTTCCTCATCTCCGTAAAGTACCAATGAATCAACAAAGACGCTGCAGAGCAAGTCACTGACAGACATAGCTATGCGAAGCTCCACAAAATTAAGGATGAGGAGTGAAATGAGTTTTGGAAAGCAAGAGACTACAACAGAACAAGAACTCTTTCAGAAGTGCGCAGATTGACCTCACGGAGTGCCAGGCTGACTACCTTGCAGCATTACATGCTCCTTGATTCCCAGCCTCTCCTGCTGACATTTAACTAGTAGTTGCTCAATAGTCTGCTACTCGCTTTTAAAACACACTGGAAGTAACAGATAGACCACAGCCTGCTGTAGAGGCATCTCAGTGTTCCCTGAACTAGGAAAAGAAGCTAACAGGACCACATCATTCAAGGATTCTTATCAAAGAAAGACAAACATACAAATTGAATTTTTTTAAGCTATTCATGTACCTGCAAAAAAAAAAAGGAACTCTTTGCAGGAGGATGTTGTACATATAAACTCCACAAACTGTATTGTAAGGGATGTTATTTGTAACGAAGAATGTTTTACATCCCATATACCAGCAGGTGTTTGTTCCTCTGGTAGACCTAAAATGTCATGAGGACATACAAAGAAGCATCAAAACAGTCTGATTTAGAAAAATTATACAGGTAAAGTATTCCTAGAGCTACCAAGGCTTTTCCTGAATAAAACAGTAAAACCTATGAATCTCAGCAGGAAAAGAAAAAAACCTATTTCAGTACAGAAGAAAGCCACACTTCTTGGAGAAAAACCCAAACAAGAAACAGAATTATGAGATATCCATTTGTTACACTCTCACACCAGACAATTCTGACTTCAGACAGTTCTTGCACAATCTAAGTTGCTGAACAAAGATAAAATGGCAACAAAACTCCTCCTACAGGCATCACAGCTGAAGTTCACCTTCAGAACTGATGACATTTTTTGTTTTCTTTTTTCAAAACCATAAAAAGATAATGTCATCTACTCTGATACTGCCAATTCAAAACAGGACTTGCTTCAGAATTGCAGAGTAGAGACCTGCCAGATAACACCGATACTGGTGATTTTTCTCACAGAAATTCTTCACATGAATAAAGATCAGGTTTTTTAAATGGAGACTAGGTATAAATACTGGAAGTGTTCTGAAAGGAGAAAAAAAGAGGCAGAATAAACTTTCATTTCTTTCATACAAAGAAACATTTTGTCAAGATCATCTTTTCATTCTTTGCCCATCACAAAAAAACGAGCGGAAGCCTTAAGAAGTCCAGCACATACTTTAAATTACACATTCACAGTCTCATTAACGATGTTTCATTTGAACTGTCAACGTCTGAACTTTCTCTCCTCTGGAATATAAGGCCTCTCAGTAATTCCACTGGGTATGATTAAGATTTTGATAGTTGCAGAGACCCATATGGGAGCATTAGTTCAAGTTCTGTTTGTTTTTTAATATCTATGCTACCAGGAATTAGAGATGGGAAGGATACATCAGAACAGAATGGAAACAAGAAGGCAAGATTGTTCCTGTTGTGTTAACAGAAATTTATACTTAACAGATTTTTGCCTTCTGTGGAGTCCAAGCTACACAGAAATTCTTCATTATGGAACTTCTGCTGCAAGTCACACATTCCTCCCCGCGCTCTCCCCCACCACCCCGGCGATGCCGTGTACCCTACTTAGCAGCCTCGAGCAGCTTTCGCTGGGAAACAAAACCTAGGCAGCAAATTGTGTCACAGTCAGTGACAACGACAGTACAACAAGGCTTTTCTGCATCATATATCATGCACAAAGAGTTTTCAATGTCTGTCTACCACTGCTGCTACAAGTTCACCTCCTTTCTCCTCAGGAATACAATTGGAAATGCTGCAGCTGAAACTAGAGAAGCCTTTTATTAAACAAAACCAGGACTATTAACACAGCATACTGTGCACTACTTGCCCACTCAGAATGCAAGGGAGAAGTCCTTCCCTTTCTACTGCACTTGACAGCTATTGGTATGCCCAGACCAACTGTGCTGGACCTGTTTGTTTTTACAGAGAGAAAGAATTAATAAATAAATAAATATTCAAAAAATCATATGCAGGATGCTACATGTTATAAAATCTCACTTCATTCAAATCAAAATAAAGTTTCTGGATTAACCCATTCAAAGAAGTTGGCTATTTCAGGTCAGCATAAACTTATTTAAACTCTCTATTAACACACAATTTTAAACCTGAATCCATTTTAGGTGCAAATATTCTAGAAAATACGATTTTTCGGTTCAATGACTTTTATGTTTATTCTCTTGCTTAAATAACCATGATTTACATTCCACTCCTCTTTATGTATAGCAAATTCAGAAGAATAAATGCAGTACAGCAATCCCAATAGTACCTAACGGTACATGTAGCGAAGTTTAGACCTAATTAATTGGTTTAGTTCTTCCACTACAATTTTCATCAAAAAACTTCAGAAATGTATGTTCCAAGATTTATGGAAAATAATTTCATCACCTATCTATTCCTGAGTTACAGAATTTATTAAACAATAATTAATTTTGTATTTTTGTATTATCCCCTTATCAGCCAACAGCCAGTTACTGGAACAGTTTACTGGTGTAAAAAGCACCTTTACTAGCATAAGCGATCTCTTCGTGGCAGCTAGAAGTTCTACTGGGTGTGACTATATACTTCTGGATAGGCATCCATTCTAGAAAATCCACTCTATTTCAGCTACACTTTCTAATACAGCCTACCCATACTCAGACTACTTACATTGGGGCAAAACAGAAAAATCACACTTTTTGACCCCAAAGCATCAAAATATTCAAAAACTTACCAATGCAGTTTTACGTATGGGTCTCTAGCACAACCAACCTAACAGATGTATTTCTTCCACAGCAGTTCACATGCTGCTGTGCGAGAGTGAACAGCGAGTGAACATCCAGGCACCGCGTCAGCCCACAGCCCGTGAAGCAGTTCTCAGCCCATAACATCCCCGTGCTTTAGCACCCACTCTGCTGGGCAGACGTGGATCCCTCTTCCCAAAGATCCAGCTGGTGCTCAAAGGAACCTACTTTTCAGTGGAAGACGTGAAAAGTCAAACCAATGGAGACCCTCAACAGCCTCTCAGAAACTGATCTGCAGAACTGCTTTGGACATTGGCGGCACCATATTGCAGCTGTATGTCAGCTGATTTTTCTTAATTTGTTAAATAAAAGCAGTTACAGGCACAGCCTCAGGTTTTATTGTGTTGTATACCATTGTCTGATGATAAGATTCAGTTCGTACATTGTTCTTACAGATAAAATGCATAATAGGAGTGTATTTAGCATCAGCTGCAGTGATTTTAGCTGCAATATTCACACCTGCTTCATGTCACCGTAAGAGCATAAAAGCTGAAGAACTAGCTCAAAATGTTCAAGCAGATGATTAAGCACACAAATAACCCCACACCATTTAGTACCTTTAAGGAAAATGTGCATACCTGAAGTCCACTAAGTAATTTACTGAATCATGGCCTCTAAGTTTATTTGCAAGACAGTTAAAGAAAGTTTGGGAATTTTTCCTGGAATTACCACAGCACGCATTGTTAGACCCACATGCCTAAAACTGGTCTCCAAATCCATAATTAGGCATCAAAATAGAGCTGTAAAATCTTCATCTATTTAGGATATGTTCAAACTGTACTTTACAACCTCAGAGGAACTCAAGCTGCAGTAAAGCTCGCATGTAAATTAATGAAGTGGCAAGCTGGAGCCCTTGCTCTTTGCCCTCTAGGTTTTAAACCCATTATGCCAAGAAAGCTCCAGACAGCACACCACAGCAGCTCAGTATGAACAGGCTACTGCAAGGTTACTCGATCACACAGTGACTCCATACCAGCTTCTGAATTCCACATTATTACAATGCTGCCACAACAGAGTTTTCTAACCTCACCAATACCCCTCTTCACAAGCTGTCAAATGAGAAAAGTGCAAAGTACTCAAGCAGCAGAAAAATCTGAAGTGTTTTTTATAAAAACGAGATTGTGTCTGAAACTTTATGTAGCTAATTAAGAAAATCAACTGCTGTCCCCCTTCCCACCAGCTCCCTTCTGAGCTGACACACAGCTGCACACGATGCTGCCAACACACAAAGTAATTCCACAGATCAGTTTCTGAAAGGCTGTTGAGGATCTCCATCCGCTTGGCTTTCACATCTTCTACCAAGAGAAACAGGTTCCTTTCAGCACCAACTGGATCTTTCGGATCTCTTCACCATCAACCTCACCCACTCTAAAGTTCCCCTTGTGGATTTCTTCGTTTCACAAGAGACTGGATGTTCACTCACTGTTCACTCTTGCACAGTGACATTTTCTGACCGAGGGTAAGGAAACGTCTCTGTCTGAACCCGCGTCCACTCGCACCGAGTGAAGCGATCGAGCTCAGCCCTGTCTCACTGTGACAGCTCAGAACGTGCTCTGTACCCATCTCTCTCTCCTCCCACTCCTGGTTCCCGAGCTGTAGGGTCTCAGGGTTTTGTGTCTGACCTTGGGCTAACAGCAGGCACGCTGACCACTAACGCACCTACCTATGACTGCTCAGAAAAGAATGTGAACTTCACTGACTGCAGTGACAGGTTGGTAGCAGCAAGAAGGGAGTTTTCAGTAACCATTAAAAAGGCATGTAACATTAACACTAAAATTCACCTCCCTCCTTTAGCAAATGCAATGACACTCGCTCCCTCCTCCCCCACCACTGGCCATGAAAATATCAGCCTTTGGATGCAGTCAGAACACTATTAACAGAGCAATTAGCTGAGGCTGCCAGAGCAGCAGGTGTGGCAATCAACCAGGTACTTTGTAATCCTACACAGACAGCATTAATCATAGTGGTTTGCCACAGAGCTCTAACTTTTCTCATCTACAGACCAGACCTAACAATAATAATTCAGATACGGAAGTTGGAATTCATCTAGTTTAGAATTGGAGATATCCAAGCCTTACTCAACCAGACCAACAGACTCAAAGGAGAACAATGGGCTGCATGTAAAGAATCACCCCATTTGAAGATCTGCTTTAGGCATTCCTCACACCTGGCTTCTGTCTCCTTATTTCTTCTATAACTGTTACCTGTAGATAAAGGCCCAATAAAAGACTAAATTCTAAGCATCTGTATTCTACCCTGGGTTTGAGTGGTCAACCAAGCTATGTTAAAATACTAGATTTTTAATTTATGCTATTTTACCAATGGCTCATCCAAACAGGTTCTGAACTCAACTCCAGCATGATGAATTCTCATTACTGTTTTTACCATTATCTGGCCCATTATACCTCCAGAACAGGACAGCTCACAGCCCTTCCAAACACCCTCAGGTGCCAACTGCCTTATTGTTACACAGTTCAGGTAGAATACCTGCTTGGTTTGCATTATACGCTGTGTGTTTTACTCAAAGACATATTGTATGCAGTCATTAACTGAAATGCCACAAATGTTACCATCTAGACTACAATACAGAGAGAGAAAAAAACCATGCTAAACTAAAGGCAAAAATATTCCAGGCTGTGAAGTGTAACAAAAAAGGCCCATGATGACAGTTTCATCTGAAAATAGCAGACTGAGACATATTAAAATTGGTTTATTGTCTCCCTAATGAGGCAATGTATGTAAAGCCCAAAATACTCTATAATCAAAGCTACCAGGTAGTGTAAGCTTTGAAAAATGAGAAGCAAATCTATAGCTGATAATTAACAACTTCCTGCATTGTTCACTACACAGGAAAGAGCAGGATGGTTTTCCTACTGTTCTGCCCTGCTTTACTGCACGATGGAACCACTGTCATACAGGCTGAACCCAACCTCAGAACACTAACTGCTTTACATCTTTCCAGAAACTCCTATGGGCTGCAGTCAGGAAGGATTGCTTTTTGTACACCAAAATGCTGAAGTCATTTAGTTAGACAAGATTAGAATCATCTGTGTAATTATACAAATTATAAGCCTTCAAGCTCAGCCATAGCATCACGAAGATGCAAGTGTTTTTTCTTATGCACATCTGCTTTCCCAGACCCAGTGTAACCCACCCTCTGCAAACACAAAACCTTCAGTGCTGCTTATCACACCTTAGGTAGCAAAAGCCCACATATCTGGAATCTACCAAAATAACCTACTCAATAAGGAGATAGCAAGTCTAAGGTGTCTTAATTGTCTTATTCCAATTCTCCCAAATCCCAGAGAGGCCCATGCCCATCTTCTTCTGACCACATGGAAGTAACCCAGGCAGAAGAATAAAGATGGCTTGTTCAACGAAGCCTACTGCCTGCAGAAGCTGCAATGATCAGGAAGCAGCATTATCAGTAAGACGACCTAGGTGACAAAAACTATTTCCAGAGACACTTTATCTGGAACCCTCTACTTCCCACTGAATAACAACACAACCCTCAGAGTCCAGTCTTCTGCCACAACGCTGTGTCCCAAGCACTGCAAGTCAGCCACTGAAGTTGGATTTTTTCCTATGTTACCTTTGCACAGTTTGGGAGAATACTGAAGAGGACTCGGTCCCAAACAGTTTTCAGTAAAGGATGAGTTGGTTTGCACTTTTTTAAAATCACTTCTGGGTTTTTTTTGCCTGAATTTTGTAGTCAGTACAATGAGAAAGCGTAATCAATGAACCCCCTCTGATGAGAACTTGTACAAGTTTTTCCAAGTTCACACCCTGCTGTCACAGATTCACATCTCTAAGTACACAGTACTTCAGAGGCAGTAGGGGAAAACACTGAAAAACAATCAAAAAAACTCAACTCCCATTTTTATGAGAAACCAACCTTAGAGAATACACAGAAGCTTTTAGTATGTGAAATACAGAAACATCTGCGACCAGGTAAAACACCCTAACCCGCTCTGTCTTCTCTGTTTTGATGTCACAAAAAACTCAAGCTTCATATGCCATTTATTCAGCTGACTATTCTTAAGTAGCCAGTTTCATTCTGGTGTTGTTTTTTGTGGCAATCCAGTCAGAGTTAACATTCCAGGTAGCACTGTCTCCAAAGCTATATAAACCTTTACTAGCACCAAGAAATTGCAAAGCAGGAAAAAGTTTAAATTATTACAGAAATAAACCTAGAATATAAATGGTGCTATAAAACCCTACTTGTTTCAGCATTTTTTTTTTTTTGCAATGCACTGTCACTATCATGTGGCAATCAAGAAATCTATTCTTCAAAACCGAGCTCTTAGCCCCTGTTCAAGAACTAAAAAAGCTTTTTTCCAGATGGCCTAATGGCAATGGCTTTGCACAGATCAGCTGCAGAAGTTCTGTTCTCACTTCAGTGACATGAAATTCCAGAAACACCACAGTCAAGTTAATCTCAGAGGAAACAGATACCATGAATACGGAAGCAGAGGCCTTGTCAAAGCTGACTTTTGCAAAGGGCTATATTCAGTTTTGCAACTCCAGAACCTCAGCCTGCGAGGTGTTGTGTAGCTACAGCTTCCAAACTCCCAACCTCTTTGGACCAGGGCCAAATCTGCATGCACACAAACTGTCACCTGCCCATAAGGTCAGTGTCCTTCCTGAGCCCAAGTTCTGCCCATAAAGGATGATGCTGGAAAGAAAAGCAACACAGGCCTAATTACAGCTCAGTAATTCCAACAACACTAAGTCCCAGCTCAAGCCTGAGCTGTGAGGGTATCTGCCTACAAAACACCGGTCACAGATTGTAGCTCTGGGATTTGACACCAACAAAGCACACAGCTCTCCTGTGCTCTTAAGCCATTTTTCCCTTTGGCAGAAGCTCTGAATGCCTACATCTTTAAACCTGAGCCCATCCTCTTATCAATGTCTCAAAAAAGCATAATAGAGCTAAAAAGGGCACTGGAAACAAGAAACAAGGCTAATCAGAATAAAAGCCTAAGTCATAAATTGCCAGCTTCCAGAAACAGGGAGCACAAATTGGGGAAAATACAGCCCTACTTTTGTTCTGCTACTTCCACTCTTCTGCTCTAAATCCTTCACTGGCCAATGTCACAAAGAGGACAGTGTCCTAGAATGCTTCTGCTCTGCTGTGGCATCGCTGTTCTCGTGATCGTAAATCTGCAGGCGGAAGGGAGCACTACAGCACCGACTCCCACTTCAGGAAATTCCAGCGAACCACGCGCATCCCAGATCAGAACAAATCCCCGAGCAGAGAAGTCTCCTCACAGAATACAGATCGAGAGGCCCACAGGTGTACAGGTAACAGAATATACAGGATCTTTACTGTATCAAAACCAGCAAAATAAGGGCAGTGGTTTGGAACAACAGCATCATAAAAAGAACATAAGCCTTTAAGATAACCTCAGAGCGTGTTACAGATTTTGATAGGCATTTTTAGACTCATCTGTGTCTACAGCAAATGAGGAATAAAAGTAAGACTCAGAGCCTTTTGACTTCAACAGAATTGGGATCAGTTCAACATATTAGCACTTTGATGAAAAATCTCCTCCAATGACTGTATAATAAACTACATCCAGAGGAAAATGATTCTGTTTTTTAAACTGGAATAACACCTACAGCAACAAGCAGAGCTCCTCAGTACACTTTTAATGCATTTAAAAAGAATAAAAATCCATTCATAAGCAAAAAGACATTTTTCGTATGTTCTGGAAAGCTTAAAAAACACCACCTCATTTTCAGTTGAAAGGTTTCGCTGCTTTTAACAAAATATTTTTACTTGATTCTCATTCCATTAACTCACTATAGTTATCACAAAACTTAAACTATATTTTTACCTAACACACTTGCAGCTCAATATTTCAAGTCTAAGTAATTTAAGCCCCGTACAAAATGCTAAGCAGAAAACTGCCTAGAATACACAGAAAAAAAAAAATTAAAATACAGATCTTACCATTAATTGCTTCTTCTCATACTGTGATACTTTTTGAATGCTCTTTAAAAAAATCTAGTAGGAATACCTGATTGGTGGAATAAAAATTTCATTTCATCTTATTAGGAATTCTGTCTGTACAGTGCTTAAACAAGAATCAATACCATTCACACAATTTTTAGAAGTGTAAAACCAAAAAATCAACTTGTAGATGTACAAGGTTTATCCCCCTATCCAGCCTCCCTACATACATGGGTTGTTGCTTAAGTATCAATGAAATCGCACCACTTGTTTCTTGTAAGTACATCATTAAGTACACACTAAATACCTGGCACTGAGCATGGTCACATAGGAAGAAGCAGAAATGCATTTCAGCTTAAAGATGCCTTTCCCCAAAACCAGCTACTGCATCCAAACTCCAGTACATAAATAGGTTCTGAAGGTGCTTGAAATACCTCAGTATTTTCTAAAACAAAATGCTAAGGCAACGCATCACACAGCCTCAGCACCTGAAGCAGTGAGAACTTCTTAGCTAAATAAAGCGTAAGAGATGATGAGAAATAGAATATTCTGCAAGAGTAAAAATCAGGTTGGGACTACTATGACCACAGAAGTCTCTCCAGAATAAGAGAGCATAAAACCCCCTTCTCGGCCACGTGGGCCAGGCACAACTGCAGCAGGGGCTCCTCTCCAAACACAAAGCAGAAACCTCATTTTTCAACCCCGTTTCTTCCTCTCAGTGCATCCCAAGTTGTCTGGTTCCGTGCACTCTATCCTCTCAGAAATGTTATTTTAACTTCTCTCCATTAAAAGCTATGATTGCAATGTTTACACTATAAGCTACATTTATCTTGAAGAGCAAGATGTTGAGTTTAGTTCTAATGATGAAAAAAGCCTTTAAAAAGGAAAGCTCATCACAACTCATTATGTACTATAAAGGCCACGATTTAAGGATTCTGTAATTCCAATGATGATCATTTTAAAGCAGATTTATAGGAGAAAATGGTTAGATCCTTTGACTTCAGATATAATTTTCCATTTTGTAATTTAACACTCCTTTAGTTTATATTTGCACATTAAAAATATAGCATCTAAAAGTCCATCATTAAATACTTTTAATAAGTGCAATAAATAAATTTTACAGTGGGCATAAATCTAAGAACAAAACACAGCTTAAATTGTTAATCTTACACTTTTTCTCATTAATTGCAATACATAAACATATGTTTTATACAAAGATATTTGCTACAAAATAAGTATAATAAATACAGTTTACCACATGTATTAATCTTAATAGTTACAAGCTGTTAATCTTATATATTAGGTAATAATTTGCAATAAATAATTGTTTATTATCTTGATGCTTGCTTGTCTTGGGTTTCAGCAATATGCAATAAAGAAATGCAATTTTGAATAATTTGATTGTAAGACTGCTGGGAAAATCCTGTAAGTTATAATTAGCTGAGGGAGGATTTTGTTCACTAGATGAACTATAGAGATATAGTTCAATAACAAAAACATGCATTATTGCTACTATAAATAATTTAAAAAGTTAACTTCAGTTTCAAGCAATAAGATTTTTAAAACTTAAATGCGAGTAAAATTAGTAAAATATTTTATATTCTTTACTTTTATCATTCTGCATTCACTGAAACCAGCAACAAGAAACAAAGCAGCATTTCAGAATCCTGGAATTCTTTGCATGTGAATACAACCCACGTACAGAAGTGTAACTGTCTCCCATCACCAATATTTGCCTGTTTGAAAATGTGTCACGTGTTTATTTTAGCATCACACCAGCTCCTGTCCCGTTGTAGTATAACGTGTGTTTTACCGTGTTTCCTAATATCAATAGAAATGGGTTTTCTTATACATGAAGGGTAATGATTTGTTATAAATATTTGTTCGTTATGTTAGTATTTTCTCACCTTGGAATTTGCCAACATGCAATAAAGAAATGCAATTTTGAATAATTAATTGTACAACTGCTGAGAAAATGGGGTAAATTCTAATCAGCCAAGATTCCAACCACCTCAGGAGGAGATGGCTGCCTGCCCTCAGTAACTTTCGAAGTTTGCTTTTAATCAAGTAAATGTTCTCTCAAATTAAACAAGTAGATACCATGAAACATTTCAAATGTACAACTGCTACAAAAAAACAACTACAAATAATAATTAAACAGATCCTGAGCCCCAGGTTGCTTGGGTTCAGCATTAAAAGCAAGACTGGCCTCAGATAATATCTGAATGCAACACTCCACTGGTCAGCAGCCAGTCTGCACTTGGATGCAACAGCATCCTTAGGTAAATGTTCCCTCTTTTTTCACTTACATCCTAGTGCTGAAAATAGATGAGCAAGATCTGCATGTAAGAAATGTACCAAAAGCCAAGGCAAAGTCGCCTTTAAACTCCACTGTCTGCCAGCCAACCCTGGAACCAGCACCCTTCAATCACCCTTCAATCCCCCTCACACCCAGGCAGAAGGTGTCTGTACTCTGGGCTCTGGATGCAGCACTCAACCCGTGCTGCTGCCACCACACACACAGCAGCTTCTCCTTTCAAGGGAAAGGCTCACTTTGAAGCCAGAATTTGCAGAATTCAAACTGAAATTTATTTCAGAATTCCATTCAGCTCTGCTTTCAATGCACTTTCACTCTGTACCCTATTCTATTTCCTGGCTTTGCTTTCCATCTCTAAACCATGCAAGTTAAACTACATTACAAATAAGCAGGAAAATTAAATCCATCACTAAATCACAGTATATCATAATTTCTGACTGAAGTTATAACACACACTCCCCTCCCTACAGCATCTCTGAAAATCATAACCTGACAAACATCACTACATACATTATTTGTAAACCAATGTCATTTACTGTTAGAATATAGTCGTGCTTTTTTGAATTTTAATGACAATATTCACCTATTCCCCAACTATTTATCTTGTACTGTTATGCAAACAGATTGATTACATTTTGTTTAAACCTGACCCAAAAAATTTTCACTCAACCAGAATTTGCTGATACATAGGAGATAATGGAATATAAACTTACTTCTCCATTAGTGATCAGAATCTGCTGTGTCTATATATATTTTAAATATAGCCATGAAATAGTTTCTTTCTAGAAATTTTAACTAAATTAAATGGTAGTACATTCAACACTAATGCAGTTTTATTAAACTGCTACTGTTACACTGTGAAAGCGTGAGGAAAGATTTTACCTGTCAGTAAATTTACACAAGTGTACTGTAAGTACAAATGTTTAACACAAATCTGGAAAAATAGTGCTCAAAATCAGAAAATATTGCAGGTAATCATTTCAGAAGCTGAAACATAATGAGAACAAGTCATTGGAAAAAAATTCACTCAAATTAAAACCTAGCTCCCCTCTTCCCTGACATGAATAATCCCACTGATTTTAATGGAACTGTGTCAATAGGTAAAGCATGAAGAGAAGAGGGATGAATCCTACAATGGGAATTAATTCGGAAATGCTTTTTATCATATTCAGGAACAATTTCCATCTAGAACTTGGGAACTGGAATATGACTGGTTCGGGTACTTCAATGAATCTGTAACAGGAAAAGTTAGAATATCGTGTTCACTACAGATAAAAGGAAAATATCCTTCAAACGAAAAGCGGGCTTTCCACATCAGATGGAAGGCATTTGTTAAACAAAGAGCTGAAGGACTCTGCTATTCAAATGAAACACTGTACTACAAACACAGCGCGTTATTAGAGGCTTCACAGCAGATGGAAAAGGCACTTTGTTGTAGCCTAAAGATGTAAAATGCAATCCCAGTCCCTCGGTGGCACTGGCGCGACTGTGGAACCGCACGGCCAGATGAAGCACATAAATTTCCCATATGAACAATTGTTTTCATTTTCCTCCCATGCCAGTAGATATTATAAGTTGAAAGTAAAAAGAGGAGTAAATACGTTCATCCACTCCTGCGGTGGGTGATGGACGAGGGGGCGCCGGGCACGGCAAAGGTCAGCGCGCTGGCGGCGGCTGCGTGGGGCTGCGCTGCCACCCACCGGCCGCGCGCGGAACTGCACCGGCCGCATGGCCCCCGCCGCGGGGTCACGGACACACGGCGTGTCCCGAGCGCGGAGGACCCACCGAGCCCAACTGCTGGCCCCGCACACGGCACCCGCAACGCTCACGCTGCGCGGCTGAGGGTGCTGGCCGAATTCTGCTGGAAGGCTGGCACCCCTGCGGAGCTGCTCCAGCGCTCCACCAGCCTCTGGGTGTAGCACCTTCTCCACAGGTCCAAGCTGACCCTCCCCTGGCACATCCTCCTGCCACTCCCTCGGGTCCTGTCACCGGTCACCACACAGCTCAGCGCCTGATCCCCCTCCTTCCCTTGTGAGGTCCCCCTCAGTCTTCCCCAGGCTGAGCGGACCCGGTGACTTCAGCTGCTCCTCACACCCTCTCCTCTCCTAACCCTTCACCCGGCTTTGTGGCCTCCTCTGGACACTCCACTAGACTTGGATCCTTCCTATCCTGCACACAATACTCGAGGTGGAGCCTCACCAGTGCAGAGCAGAGCAGGACAATCCCCTCCCTCACCCAGCTGGCTGGATGCACCCCAGGACACAGCTGCCCTCTTGGCTGCCAGGGCACTGCTGGCCAGTGTTCAATTTGCCAACCAGCACCCCCAGATCCCTTCCCACAGGGCTGCTCTCCAGCCGCTGGGTCCCCAGGCTGACTGTAGATCCAGGACCAAGCCTAGGAAACACTGCCACTCAGGCAGGGAACAGGGACAGAAACCAGTCCATTTCTATGGCAAACAGCACTGGGGCAGGACAAAAGGAGATTTAAGCATCGCCATCAGATAAAAACACATCCTAAAAACATGGGAAGATCATTTTGGAGCACTGTTGGTAAAAACAAGGCAAGAATTCACCATATGCAAAAAACAGATGTTTAAAGAAAACTCATAACATTAATGACAAAGTGAAGAAACAGATCACCATCCTAAAAGTTCTTTCCTTTTCCCAGACATTTGCATCACTACATGTTTTCCTGAAGTGCTTGGCATCTCAGCAGTAGCTGGCCAAATACCTCTCTCTCCACACCCAAACATACAGCAGAATCAAAGGTGACATTCTTAAAAGCAGCACTCTCTAGAATGGTTTGGGTTGGAAGGGACCTTAAAGCCCATCCAGTCCCAACCCCTGCCATAGGCAGAAGACGTCCCACTGGATCAGCCTGCTCAATTTTATTGAGTAGATCTCTATCACCATCATCCAATAATACTGCATAAATAGCAAATTTGGCTAACAACTCACCAAGGATTTTAGACATCCTGAAATTTTTACTCATTCCTAATCACTCCACAGTATCCTTAACTAGAGCAGCAAAAGAAGTGGCATTAGAAAAACTCACAACAGGCAGAACTGGGTCAATGTCATCTTTTGGACAATTAATTTCATGTTGTGTAGCTAATACTGCTCATTTTGCAGCAATATATTTACTACCATAAAACCCCATGAACAAGATTTTTAGTGAGTTATCCATTACTGTTACAATTTTTAAAGAATAGAGAAATGCTGTAAGAAATTGAAAAACTGCACTGGGTGTAACACAAGATCCAAGTGGAAATTTCAGAAATCTAAACATATCTCTTAGAATTGCTAAATGTTTTTAACATTAACCATCTCTCAATTTGTGTGATAAAATGCCTTAAAATTCTCAATCATGATACAAATAAAATTTTATTAAAAAAAAGAAACCAAGCAACCACAAACTTGCCACCAATACCCCCAAAAAAAACACATACAGGAGGAAAGGGATGGAAATACTCCAGAAGCAGCTGAGACCTCAAAATAAATAAAACCTTTGGAAGTGGCTGAGATCAGGATACATTTAAATAAAATATTGCTTAAGTGACTGACAAATATTAAAGCATATGTAACATAACTTATCCTCTTTATCAATCTCTACATCTGCCTTAAACTGGGATCTCTTACTTGAGCAGGAATTTAAATGGTCTTCATTTCCTAACAAGTAGAACAGGAAAAAGAGCAGCTAATGAAAGGAAACACCAACATCCACACATTCTGTTTCCAAGAAAAGGGACAGCCCTGAAGACATTAGGTTGAATTTTATCCACTCAATACAGCCCTGGGGCAGAAACGAAGAGAATGAAAAGGGCATACAGAGGCAACTCAGCTGTATCCCATGGGGATGGCACCAACACAAAGCTCCCAAGACCCAGCACTGGGAGAACCACAGGAGGACAGGATCTCTCCTGCACACATCCCTGTGAAAAGAGCCATGAAAAGCACCACTACATCCAAACCAAACGCACAGCAGTGGTCAAAGGCACAATCATCACTGAGCTGCCTTCAAGTAGTGTAACCCATGTGCAGTTCCTGGTCAGTAGCAGACCAACACATGCATTTTTAGTTCATATGAATTACACAGACTCTTCAGGTTTAAATAACTATTCCTGAGTCAACAACAGCAACTTCCAACACACTGAAGATCATGCCAGAACATAAACAGCAGCCAGAACGCAGCTGGAACTGCCCTGCCTGGCACTGCACACTTCTGTCTGTTCAGGTAGCTCGCTGCATGATACCTAGGCACCTCTCAAAATCTGGTTGATACGTAAAAAAACAGACCATCTGTATCTCACAGTTCTCAAACCTGCTTCAGTGCCTCTACTGTAAGCTTCTCATTCACAAATTGTTATTTCTGGTAAAGTAGCCAACAACATTATACACTCAAAATCAAATTAGGAACAACAGGAATAGAAAAGAATACACAGATCCTGAAAAATGAAAAGTAACTCTTTAGTTAAGGGCAACTGTCCCAGTTTAGCCCCCCAGCCAGGTCAGTGCATAAACCCAGGCAGCCTTCAGTCCTAATTCCCCATCACACCGGAAAGGGGACAAGGAAACAAGAGGGACAGAGACTTGCAGGCTGGAAACTAACACTGAAAACAGCTCTACTACAACAATAGAACAGACATAAGTGTTAAAACCAGTAGAATATATACAAGACTACCATGAGGCTCAGCTTGACAGCGTGCTGGACCATCTCATTTAAACTAGAGATCACCTAAAAATGCTGGGGCTGCATGATCCTTGAGGTCCTTTCCACCTTGGCATTCTGTGATTCTATGACACAAAACCAACCCAGACTCCCCGATAACCATACATCACCACTGAAGCTGCAGGAAGGGTCCTGGGCTGGACTCAGGATGCGTTCAGGACAGACAGACAAGCAAGGTCCTCCCTGGAAGTGGAGGGAGAGAAGAGAGCAGCCCTCATAATCCCAAGCTTTTATCCAGAGCATGACGTGACAGCAGGGAATACCTCCTCGGCCAGACCAGTGCCCTGCCCTGCCCACACCTCCCAGCAGGTTCACCCCCTTCACCAGCAACTCCAGGATGGCTCCAATTCCCATAGGAACAGGTGGAGGAGGGGCCTCTCAGCACACCGATGGCCCATCATCTCCATGATAACGATCAGGCTGAGAAGCCCAAAGAAAAACCTCTTACTTCAGCCCAAACCTGCACAGGGACATTCCATGAACAATGAATGACAACACTTCAAAGAGGGACCACAAAAATCTCTCTCCTCCTGACCAAATTCCTACTCCTCCTGGGTCTGATGAATTTAAACAAAGTAACTGCAGAAAAGCAGTCAGAACTCCTCAATCACTTCCTCAAGGAAGAAGAAAAAGAGGATGACCTTGCAGTAGCACCAAGAGGTCTGTTCTTCAATACAGAGGGTGCACTGGAGGCCAAGACTGAACACTGGCCTTTCCATCACCCTACTTCCAGATGTGCTGACTTAGCTTAAGCTCCAGACTGAAGATGAGCTGGAGAGGATAATCACCAGCAGCCGTTGAAGGACTGGTAGAAACCGGCTTTTTACCATCCTTGCAGCTCAAAGCAGACAGTCTGACCTCCCCTCTCCCAGCCACCCCACCAGTCAGGGTGAGGGCTTTTCACACATGCAGCTGATCACTGTACCTCGTAGTTACAGCCTGTGCAGCTGCTACACTACAGCACACAGAAGAGGTGAAATTTCTGGTAAGACTGGTTCATTTTTGTTCTATTTACATATTAGCTAACAGCAAAAAAAAATTACCCAGGCTTAAATATAACAATGGTTACAGTAGAGATCAGTTCTATATCTAAAAATCCTGAGTTCCAATTTAGAAAAAACACTATTTCAGCCAAGAAATGACTCATGTCAGGTCTCATATTGCACCATTACATTGACACAGGTCCTTGGTCCTCAGTTTCCTTTTTGCCATGAACTTCATCACCTCCACTTTCTTTCTCCTCATGGCCTGCCTCCCTTCCAGCCACCACCTTCCCTTTCCTCCCTGTCTGCCACACTGCTTCTTGCCACTGCCTGATGCTGCCTCCTTGTCTTCCATTCTTTGTTCTTCCAACCCCCACTGTTACCTCCCTCCTCCTCCAGCTGCCCAACTTGGCAGTGCCAGCACAGGGCCCAGCCTAATAAGCCTGAAAGAGCTTCTTAATTTAGGCTGTGTGCCATGCCTCAGTGCTACTGGTGCACCCCTGGTAGCTGGGAACCAAAGCAAATAGGGAAACTAAACTAACATGAACTTCAAACCTTTCAGAATTAAGAACTGAACTGACAATTTCTAAGATACTCTTTCCATAGGCAAGCAAAATTTAAGCACCAAACTATATATTCAAGACATTTGAAGTTACCACTGTTCCTGCTCCCCCAAATCACAGAAACTGCAATGCTTTATTATCATACCCATGTTCAAGATGTTTCATCTTCATGCTGTGAGGGTTTCAGGTAGCTCAGTTCAACTCACCAAGCTGTTTACAGTGTATCCACAAAATATCTTTGTACCTGGGAAAAGCATCACAACTTCACTGCACAGCAAAGCTTTCAGGGAAGCCTGGTGATTGCACAAACAGGATTTTCTGAAAGAATAAAAAAAAATTGTTAATTTTTTTTAAATGCTGTATGGACACATAAGAAAATACCTTTTCTAGACCATATGATGGAAGTGGAAAACATTAATAACTTGACACCAGATATTAAGCAGCATATTTAACTTCAGTTTGCACCAGCAAGCCTTATACTGTTGGTATATTTTATAAACCTTATTTTATCCGTCATTTGATCGTAACAATTCCTTATTTTTAATATAATTTTGATAACAAAAATCACCACTACTATCTCTGCCAGAAAGAAATACTAAACAGCGCTAATATGATAAAATGGAAAATTGCTAAACAGTAAGATGGAACTCTAAGAAGATTTGATATAGATTTCCTGTAGATTCCCTGCACTGTTTTCAACTCTGCTCACAAGGGATACAGCAAAATGGCAATGAAAAGTAAATTTCTTGCTGTTACAGCTACTTTGGATGCTCATGCTTCTGTTCCTGTGGAGCCAACTTGGATCAATTTCAAGAAAATAGCCTTTATCTACACTTTTGCACAGAAAACACATTTCTATTTTGGAGGAGATGTATTTCTCCGTGGTCAGTACTTTAATCCACAACTTAAGTGTTGTAACTTGCATATCATTAAAACACAGCACACTATCAGAGGAAGATTTACTAAGCAGTTGAAGAAAGTTATGTTTGTATTTTCTAAATAAAGTAGAGAAGTATCTAGTTCAGAATTCTCAATATTATTTATGCATTGTACAGACAGCTCATACATTGAACTGAAAATTAGTTTTGTCACAAAGATACTTGCATTGTCATTTGTACATCACTCATGTCCTCTGAGTCCACCAAGAATGAGGCACTCTGTAGCAGTTAATCCTAACTCAGTTGCCTGGTATGCAAATACTCATTCCTTAGCATCATAAAGTTTATGGACCAGACTTGTCACCAAGAAGACAACGAAAAAATTGGTTTGTTTTAGGATAGAAACATTCAAGCAAATGAATACAGGAAGAAGAGAAGTGGTGGCTATCCCATCCCTGAAGGTATTCAAGGTCAGGTCGGATGGGGCTTCAAGCACCCTGATGCAGTGGGAGGTGACCCTGCCCACAGCAAGGGGCTGGGACTGGATGGGCTCTAAGGTTCCTTCCAACCCAAACCATTCTGTGATTCTACGATTTCACGAGTACAAGACCAGACACCCTGTCAGTCTGACAAAACACCAAGCAGGGTTATCAGTGAAATTGGAACCAGCCAGCCAGCTTTCCTTCTGTTCTGAAACAATCAACATATATTACCTTGCTTTCACTGCTTCAAATTTGTTGGATAAACATGGGAAAGCATTTTATAAACCGCACACGCTAAATAAGGTGTAATTAAACAAATCAGAGCATCTCTGCAAGAAGAAACACTCCAAAAGAATCCTCAACTCAAAATCTGAGCTCAGACTTTCTTATATGACCTAAGGAAACTTAAATAGTTGATGAGCATCAGCCTAGCTAGGTCCCTGCTTCAGTCCAAACACAAATGTAAGGCAAGAAGAATATGATTATGCACCAGAATGAAGAGACTAAATTCCTAGATTGTAAGCCAGCATTTCTTTATCTGTTGTACATGAACACACTATCAAAGCACTGCTCCCATTCTGAATGCCAGCTGTGCAGAGCAGCAGAAACAACTACACTGATGCAAACATCAGTCTCAACTCTGGAGCAAGAGCTGTAACACAAACAGAGCAAAACAGGTAAACTTCTTCCACTCTCTTTGCACAATTTCACACAGGTTTCCAAATATTTAAAAGGAAAGATGGCAGAAATTAATTACTTTGATTACTGTTAAAACTGAAATGTGCCTTTAACTGAAGGGTTCAAGTACAAAGCTCAGCAGGTAGAGTTTCCTCTCAATACACTCCATAAATCTACTTCTTCAGTACACAATTCAAAAAAGCCCCAAATTGCTATTGCTATGATGATAAACACTGGAAAGTTCTGCTTGACCTTTTATTAACATTTTTCTATACCAATATGGTTCTTTTGCTACAAGCACCCTAAGGAATTATGAAAAATACTTTTTCTGTAGTTTAGCCCATGTGCACTTAATAGGCTCACAAATATAATACCATTATAAAAAAGAAAAACTGCCAACACTGCTAAAAAAATTGTCATAACACTAAATTATTATATAAATATAAAAGGAGTATGTCTGTAAAATATTCACTCAATGAACATCCCAAGGTGATGATTTCACTATGTTGTTTTTATTCCTGGGAGATCCATAACACATTTGGATATGCCACATGTCACCACATGAATCAGGCAGTTAATGCATGTGCTTTTTAGAAGCAGAGATGTCTTCCCAATAGAATGTGCTATAAAAAAAGTGTTGAGATTCTGCTGCTTTGTCTGATAGGCATAATTTAATGTCTTGCTTCTAATGCTGCATCTTAAGGAAAAATGTGCACTGTCCTATGTAGTTATTTACAATATATTACTAAATCTATGCAAATATATTTCCCTGAGCTTGGTATTCTATAACAAAGGTCAACAATGTTTGAAATATTTTGAAACACATTCCCAATACATTTTGTATATAGGCGCTAATGTCCAATGTACATACATATATCTTAATGCATTTTCAGCTATTTCTATTCATTTTCACTTGCTGTAGATTATTACAAGAAATATGTAGAGATTTTTGCTTTAAGACTATAGAAATTGGCCTATCGAGCTATGGCTTTTCATTAAGAATGCTAATTATACATTAGTTAACAATGTATCATTTAGATTACTTCAGAATATGCCAGTACGATTTAACGAAGTTGTAACAGTCAATACTCAATAACAGATAATCATTTGAGACACAAAAAAGTTCTGCTTACTATGTGATTTATTTCATCATTTCTCCCATTCACATGTTTCTACAAACATTTAAACAGAGGATCCCCAAATACTATTTATCTGCCCCACCTGGGAATAAATATTTCTGTCTTTACTAAAAAGTCCAGACATCTGACTCCATTTACAGATCTTGTCATTCTTTCCTTCATGCCTGTATTAACGTTTCTCCTACAAATGAAGTGGTATCAATGATCACGAGGCTGTAAACACTTGCACATCTCAGAAAGCAGGAGCAATATTTTTGAGTTTTTTTCCTTTTTTAATGCCTGCTGACTACAGCATGCTTTTTATCTGCAGAAACATCGATGCTTTTTTTCAAATTCAAGACTTACAAGTGAAAATATAAAGCGTTCCTACATTCATCCAATATGACTGAAACGATGAAAAATTTCTATGTGGCCCTGTCAAGTAACTGACATTTCCCCAAATTTTGCACACCAATGATTCCAAAATGAAAGTTCTTAAAGTTAAACACAGTCAGGTTATATAGATTAATTAAATTATGTCTTTCCTAAGTGCAAACTGTACCACATCATGGAACTTAAAATTCTTTCAGCATACAATTCGCACTGTTCTGCAAGTCTTCCTACTTTCCCATTAACAGGTTCGTGAGTACATTCTATTTCTCTAGACTTGCTTAGCACAGTCTAGATCACCTGTGGATCTGCTATATTTTACTTACTGACTTAGACAATAACAATCATTTGGAACTGATAATATATTCACAAAGCTGTGCTCAGAACTAGAATAGTTCTGGTCAAACACTGACTAGCTCCCACTGCATTTTTAAATATACCAAAACTGTACAGAACACCAATGAAGGAAGTTGGAGGACCATGGGACTACACATCAAGGGCTTTGAGCAACCACACTTTCCCTTATTGAATGCAGGAATTCAGAGAGTGCTGGTGCATCCTGTTGACTACACCAAACACATGAGCTGGCACAGGGAGGATGCAGGAACCACCACAAAAACCACACATGAAATGCAAAGAGTGATTTTCTATTACATTGCCAACTGGGGGATGCCTGAAGCAGCACCCAGACAGAGGCAGAGCTCCATCCACACTAGAGGTTCTCCAAACCTGCCCATTTCACTTGTGTTTCAAGGACTTACACAGGCTTGTTTTACCACGGTGCTTTGATCCTTCCCACAGCTCAGCAGGCATCTCAAGCACATTTGATAAGGTGTCCCGAAGTCTATCACAGGCCCACGTTACCCAAACACAGATGTTCCACTCACAACACAAGGCTAAACAACAATTAGTGTGATATATGTATTTTTCTCCACCCCAGCTGCAAGTCACTTGAGCATGTTTGTAATCCTCCTCACCAATCTTCTGTTCTTTTCCCATATCCACAAGCCTAAACATCAGACTTTTTGTAAAGGGCTTTAACCACCATCATGACAAGCAATAAACAGGTTGCCTTAAGACAGGAAAGCATTTTCTTAAGAACAAGTCTACCAACTATGAACTTTAACTGGCTGCTAATTTGTTGCAACATTATCACATCCATTTGTTGGGGCAGGTACACTGACTAGAACCTATTGGTATATTTAAATACAGTATGTCACTTTGATATCATACTTCAATAGTAAACTAATTTAGCCAACTAATCTTGTTTATTTCCTAAATATTGTTGGTTTCTATCAGTCAGATGATTTTTCCAGACACTTACATAACAAGCATTAAAAAGACACATTTAGCAGCTACAATTGTTAACATAACAAAGGCTACAGAATCCAGAGGTTATTGCATTTTCCCAAAAGTACTTAAATAATAGCCTAAAATCTGAAGAATTACTTTAATACTTCAATAAAAATAACCCAATTCAAAACATTTTCAAGGAAATAGAGCTCCTTGCTCTAGGCTACCAAATAATGGCTGAAAGAAAGTATATAGCTTGTCACTTCTGATTAGAGAACTGTGCCTCTGTGCTTTGAATGAGAGGCATGTCTGGTAATAGGAAGTGCAGATATTAAATTTAATAAAATAACATGGAATACGATATATATGAAACTTGACCAAGTATAGCACAAAATGTTACATACATTACCCTGCTCAGTCAACTACTGTGGCCTAGCATCTAATGACAGACTTAATTTCTATTTTCCAAGGAGAGTACTACAAAAATATAATTTTCAGATTATACAAATATTTTAGACTATACAAAAAAGGTAACCAAAATTGCCTTACATGTCTACATGAATATATAACAATAGCAGAAAATTGCTAAACCACAAAACACTCAGCCTCAAAAGCCCACAGAAAGATGTTAGGTCCTGTAAATAATTAGTTTCAAAGACCCTGATGCTAATTCATCACAGCATCATATGACCCACAGCATGTTTTTCTTTCCCGCATTGAGGATTTGGGGGGTTTATTTGTTGGGTTGGGGGTTTTTTTAGTGCAATCAGGATACAGCATTTACATATTTATGATGAAGGAAGTGCCTTATCTGTCTTAATTCCAGCATTCCAATGCATATCATTACAGCTTTGTCTTTCAATACATTACCCCCAGTATGTATTTTCACAATTAAATAACAAACTCCACATAGTACTTTCCATTCCCTTTCTAACTATGCTACCTGCAATATGACACAAGGGATTTTAGAACAATTCCAACAGCTAATCCCAGTAAACCCAGAATTAAAGTTCTTGTTTTCATAATTCACTTTCAAAATATTTAGAACTTTGACAGATATGACATTATGTTTTCATTAAAACAGCTGATTTCAAAATGCTGCACTGTGCAAAAACACCATAAACAGTTTATGATGAACTGCCACACTCTTAATTAAAACAATAAATCCCGTGCACAATATTTGTGCAGCCTCTGGTTTTGACCTTTGCCTCTTGCTATCCACTACCAAAGCTGCTGCCTCATTCTGTGCACCAGATGTAGAAGGTTTTAAACCATGATCTGAAAGGCAGTAAAGATAAAATAAGAGAAAATGTGCCATTACTCTTTGCAGTTATGATTAATTCAGTTCATATTTTACAATCTGGTTATGGAGTAAAACTGCAGACTTTACATCAAGTATTTGCCATTCAATATACCAAATGTGTAAAAACGCCTGATACTTTAGAAAATGGCACAAAGCTAATTCACAACCACCACATGAAGGACAAAAATAGGAATAATAAAAAAGGGACTGTAATTAGCAATCCATCTAAAATAATGAAGCTATCTCAGCCACTTGACCGTCAGTCTTGGCAGCAAATGCATCTGTTACAACAAAACAAATGCTTTCCCTTCATTCTCTACCACCTGATTTTAGATTAAAATATCCTCTAAAACTAGCAGGTCTGCCCCACAAACAGAAAACAAAGGTTATTAATTACTACAGCATGATGTAATGATAAGAGATCAGTTGTGTTTTCCTGGAAACAAAGACAAATGCAGAAACAACTCAAAGACCAAAGTACAGGAAATTAGCTGGGATCCTGCAGCACAATTTGAAATCTTACAGAAAAGATTAATTGAAAGGTCCTCTCTTTGCCAATGCTTATACACTTGTCAGTTCATTACTTCAAGCCACCAGCTCTGTACACAGTAACGCCTGCAGGAGTCAACACCGTCATCTGCTTGGTAGGTTCATAGTGGCTCTTCGTGGCACTCACTGTCCCTGTCTGTCAAAAGAATCAGTTTACCCAAGGAAGGTAACAGTTCACGGTCCCTTTTACTGGAAACCAGCATAAAGCTTTTTACTTAGGATGAAAAATGTATGTTCCCAATTTGAAAAACTTCAGGATTCAAATGCAAGTCCACTCATGCCCTGAGAAGTTTGGGCTTCCTTTCCTATCACAGTTCTTGTAGCAGCTTAATCATGATTTAAAAGGAAGAATGTAATGCATGGAGAGAAAAAATACAATTCACTTTTCTAGTCAAAATACTCATCTTAGTTTTCTCCTTGGTATCACCCTTCCCACAAAACATTGCTCCAAAACTTCAATTAAGAGAAATCCAGTTTCATTTTACAGCAAGAACTACAAGAAATAGAAACAAATGTGAAGAATTCACATCCAATGAAGGAACCAGTGAAATTCCCAAAAATTTTAAACCTAACTTCGGATTTTCAGAGCTGCCCATCTCTTCAGGATTTCAACTCACTTCAGTGAAACCTATAGATGCTTAGACTCCTAAAACAAAGACTCTTTTCTCCATTGGAATTAGAGATGCAGTCTGGACTCCATAGTACCTGACTGTGCCACTAAATCAAGAGAAACTATAAGCCATCACTTATGGACTACTAAATTTAAAATAATCGTAATACCAACTGGTTTAATAAAAATAGTTCACAAATGTTATCTCAGCCTATACATTCAGAAAGAAATCTGTTCATCTTCAGCACAGACATCCTGTGTTTGAAAAGTGCATGCAATATACTATTAACATTGCCAGAAACCAATCCATAACAAGGTCTATGCTTTCAAAGTCCTGGAACTAAAAAGATGAGGCATTTTTCTTTAAAATAAAAATTATATTCTGCAAAAGTAATTATCTGAAATTATATGAAAACTTGTAGGCAGATACTACATGTGCCCAACAGCATAAAATTTCTGAATTGTGTTTCCAAAGTTCCTCTAAGTGCTGAACTTCCATACTCCCTCTTCATCCTGATTTCAATAGCAAAGATTTAAAGAACTGGAGAAGAGTAGATGAAGAAAAATAAAATATATGCTTGAGTCTCAGTAATCTTTAACCTTCTATCAGAGACTCTGCAAGAAAACTGGGCACTGAAACATCAGCGTGTGAAAGATGGTACCCATTAAGGTTTATGCTGCAATGGCTTTAAGTTTCATGAATAACAAAAAATGAGCTCAGTCAAGAGAAGTAGTTGAACGAAATTAGGAAGAAATGAAGTATCTGCACAAGTCCCACGAAATCCACCTTCCTATGGACTCAGTTAAGGCTATTTTCCTACTACAAAAGTAAGAAATGAGCATTTGGTTAACTTTAAAGCAGATAAGTGAGAAAAAACTAGTAAAAAAGTCAGCCTGAGGATAATTTACATTTTTGAGACTGTTATAGTCAGGTAGTAGGTCTTTTCTTCCTCAGAAATATATCTGAGGTACAGAATGGAGGGAATAGGAATTAACCAGTACCTTCAATGAATTCTAGCTCAGTAAACACGCAGATATCTGGAGAGGTAAGAAATCTGTATCGCAACAAAGGAACAGGAAGGAAGGAAAAGTGTAACTCTTTACGGCTCATATAACCAAGTACTTATTTTCCATTCAACAGATGAACTCCAACCTCTCATCTAAGCAGTGTGAGTGTCCCACTGAGAGCTGGCAAGTGTTTCCAGAGATAACAGCTTTACCTCCTTCAAAACCAGTAAGTTTCCTACGTAGACAGTAAGTAGTGTAACCCCTTCTGTCTCCCCACTCAACTGAGCTTTAGGGAACTCCTGGACCCACTAACACCTACACCAGGTGCACCTGCATACCCACAGAAAGCCTTCAGGGGTACCAAACATCAAATCCATGTTTAAACTCATAGAAGCTGGTACGTAATCAGCTGCCAGATGTAGGCAACTGATTCAAAGCCCCAGCTCAGAGGAGACAATCTGAATGAGAATTAACCTGGAATTACACAGTGTAACAACCACAAGTCCCTGTGAAAGAAAGACGTGCCTTTCATATAACGTCATCCACTGACCATCCATCACCTTTATGTAACTATAAATAATCTTCCTTTTTAAGACTAAGGAAAAAGACTCCTGTTTACCAACATGACTAAACAAATACTGAATTTATTATTTTTCCAGTGTTTTCATAACTTGACTATAAAGACTGTACACTGAACCTACAGCAGTTATAAATAACCTCATAAAGAATCTTGCAGCAAGATTGTGACTAAAATTCTCCCTGAATGAACAATCAGTATCTTTATGCTGTCAACCCAGGAAATCCCAAATACCATGCTTGGGACTACAGAGACCATTAATAAATGTATCACCTCTGTATTTAAAAGGGAACACTTTCTGTACCTCATGAGAAGGGGATTGATCCCACTCAAAACTATACATTAAACAAAGCAAGGCATCATAGAGAATCACAATGAAGACCATAAATTTCACCCTGAATCCTGTTATTTTCTTCTTCCACAGCTCAGATTTTTCAAGCTGATTTGAAACTTTTTTTGCATCAAGGTGGAAAGTTGAAGTGTCCAGCTGAGGCCCAAAAGAACTACACAGACAGTGGTTAGAAAGAAGACAATTTGGCAAAGCAAGGGAACCCAAGACACTCCTTTTCTGATGTGACCCTTAATTTGTCCTGCAGCCCCAAACATGAAAAACTGCATACAAGTGACAGTCAACTTCAGAAAATTTTGAATTCTTGGTTTAAATTCTGTGGACAATATTCAAGAAAATTGTCCAAATTTCATGAGGGAATTCTTGAGTTATACCTAAAAACCATTTTTTTTTAGAATTAGCAAAGGCTTTAAGATGTCTTTCCTACATTATTTAATCTGAAAAAAATCAGTGCCACTACACACAGAAAATCAGTTTAAAAAAACGCCACAAAATTAACTTTATTTGGTCTTTGTAAGTGTATCTTACTAAGTTCCACCACTGGGACAGTGGAAAAAAAGAACAGGAAGACAGCTCCATCTCATTTTTATGCCTTTCTCTGTGCTATTACAGGACTAACAGTCTCCCTCTCAACTTCTTTAATTGTGGCAGCACCACTGGGAGCAGGTGCTGTGAAGTGGGGGCACGTACCGAGCCTGACCTCCCCACGAACAGCTCTGAATTCCCTGATCTTGTTATGAATATTTTTTCTTCAAATGCAAAGCTGCAAAATGCATGAAAACCGAAGTAATTCAATTAAGTACCTATTCTGAGCTGGAAAAGACTATTTTGTTAGAACCAGCAGAACACAAGTATAACCCTGGTGCTCAGAATTCCCAAGCAAGTCAGCACATTAAGCCAGCTCTTCAACTTAAGAACAATTACTGTCATTTATCAGCCTGAATAGCAATAATGCACAAATCGACAGCTTTCAAGAGGCAAAGAGCAGCTAGGTGTAATGATATGCAAAGCCACAGCACTCTACATTTTGAACTGTCTTCAGCCCATCAATACATCTCCAAGTACCTACAATTTATCAATACAAACGTGGTACCCAATGAAGGCAGGACCAAAAAGATAAATATGAACAGGGTAGAATAAAAGGTTCAAGAATGTTTGAATTTTATAATGATGAAGTACAGATCACATTCTTATATCATTTTACATGCAGTGACCTGATCACATCACATTTTATTCAGCAAGGGGAAACCAGAATAAGAGATAATCTTTCTTTCAGGTAGTTGTAAGCAGCTGCTTTGCTTTTTTTTTTTATTCTCCTTTCTTTTCTATTCTTTTTTCCCCAGGCCATTTCTGTTTCCATCATGCATCTATGCACCAGTTACATATGGTTACTTTTATCAAGATATGTAATTAAAATATTTTTACCTCAAGAAAGTACAATATATATAGAAGGGATCATTTGAGTCTCTCTACCTTACAAACCCATTTTAGTAGCAATTGAAGGAATAGAGCAACACTTGGAATCATCTAATAGCAGGTACACCAAATGGCATTCTGCTGACAAAGACACAAGAATACAGAACTCATTTCCTCTCTACCTAATCTAATCGCATGGGGTCTTTCCTTTTGGATTTTTGGCTTATTTAATATAAATAGTTCACTGCAAATGGAACCTTTCAGCAACTTGAGCTATTGCAATGGTCAGGCAGATTTCTTTTCTCGTGGGTATTTGCATTAGCAGTCAACATACACACAGAATAAAGACACTTCTGTGTTTTACCATCAGAAAAAAAGTCAGGATTATAATTATTTCACCTGCAAATCCCACAGTTCTACCTGAAACTGCTGGCTTTATAATAACTTTTTAACTTCCTGTTGCATACTTTCCAATTATTACAGCACATAAACTGCTACACATATACCTTGATCAAGACTTCAAGGTATCCACTAGAGTTAAACATCTCTTTTGAAACATATTTTGCACAGGGGATTTCACTACACAAGCTATGTTTCCTGAACTACTTCCATCTTCAAAAACTTAGCTGTGCTACAGAAATTAACACGTCCAGATGGATAAAATTAGGTATGAGCAGAACTGAAGCAAGATTTTTCCAAAGAAAAAACAGAGCCTTGCAGTTAAAGAAGAGAGATCCAGAGCTCTGAGGTTTATTCCTAACTTTGCTACAAACTTCTCAGGTAATCTTGACCACATCACTAAAACCTTATTATTGATCAATGGAAAACAGAACATCATGATCCACGAACACTTGTGTGATATTCCTCAGAGGTCCACAACAATATTGTCTTCTGAAGACAGAATTTGCACAGAGACAGCTCATCACTATGATACAGCTCAAAGTTGAGAGGATTTAATGGAAGCTTTCACATTACTTACAATACAATTTTTATAAAGAAATACAATTTCCTCCTGGTTTTCATCTTCCTTCAACCATGGGGGCAGTGGAGGTTGGATGCAAACTCCAACAAAAGGAACTCCAAGTAAGTAGTTTTACATAACTGTTTTAAAGCAATGCCATTATTTTATCTGAAACTTAGTGGCTGTTGAACATGAATGTTCTTGCCTCTAAAGCTACAGCAATGGTAAAGAACTTTCATCTCTATCTCCTCCTTCTAACACGTCTGTGTCAACCTCGCTACTGTTATAGGAAACTATTTCTCCTGTCTAATAGCAGCATCAAGAAATGCAAATGTACTATAAAAATCCAAGGCATAAAACATTACATTTATAAAAAAATTAATTATTCAGAAGAAGAGGAGAAAACTCTGAAATAAATGTGTAACCTGAAAAATCTAAATGACATGTTGCTGTGTCAAATCCCTTTGTTCATTTCTTATGTCTAACCTGACTGAAAGTTTGATCTTGCTTCCTCTGAATTCAAAACAAAACTTCCATCTTTTTCTTTGAAAAAGCGCAGAAAGCTCTTCTGGAGTGAGTGCACAGCCCGTAGCTATGAGGAATCTGTTATGAAGTTACCAGATATGATTTGCCACACATACCAGCAATACTATCTACATCCGTTCCATCTACGGGTACGGCAAAGGAATGACAAGTCAGCAGCCACTTTGAAGGCTCACTGAAATGATGAAGAAGATGCAGATTAGCATCCAATCTGTAATTACAGAAGGGTTGTTTGATGATCAGTGGGAATTAGGTGGGTCCATTCCTTTAGGAGATGCCTACCCACACCTCTATACACAAATGCATTATCACCAATCTGGTTGTGGCTGTGATTTAATACTCTCAAACTTCATTAAAATGTGAATTATGGTGAATAAGCTCTACCAACCTTTTACTAAAATTAAATGAAACAATAACATTAATGATTGGTTAACCACCACAGTTCTGTAAATATGTACTAAGTTCTTAGCACATGACAAAAAAGGTTGGAAAAGTTGTGGATGTGACCAGGCCTGTGTTCTGCCCATGTAGCTACAGGGTTAAGAGTACTTAGGGTCACACCAAGGTGTAGGACAGAGCCTTAAGGAGCACCTGGTTCTTTTTTTTCCCCCCAGAGTTGGGGTTCATTCTTTCATTTCAAGGCTTTTAAACATCAATAAAGCTACAGAATACTCAAGGAACTGGAGGAAGAACACCTCTAAACTAGCAGACAGCATGGAACAAACCTGAATAACAGCATTTTTTTAGTTCCTGAAGATGGCTTAACCTGACAGCTATCCATCAATTGCATAGAGGCACTCTACACCATGTCAGGATTAGAGCAGAAACAAGGAGTTCTGGCAGCAACAGACCAGCCTATCTCCGCTTGAACAATGGTCACATAGGACACAACCAGTCTGACACAGGCCATCCTCCTTGGAGTTAACTTATGCTAAACCAAAACTGCTGCCAACCTATTGCAGAACTTGTCAAATGTTGCAACATCAACAGTTTCAAAGCACCACAAAGACTGATTTTATTTAATAAGAAACAGCTCATTTTACCATTGTCATTTCTAATGGG
This sequence comes from Tapera naevia, assembly GCA_033556795.1. Lineage (NCBI taxonomy): Eukaryota > Metazoa > Chordata > Aves > Cuculiformes > Neomorphidae > Tapera > Tapera naevia. The sequence continues at coordinate 2,926,718 of JAUMJJ010000184.1, read as the reverse complement.
TTTTCTATCACAAAGCTCACCATGGGAAATGTGGGTATTTTTATAAGGAAGTATTCCCAAGTACGGATATTTATATGTAATTTCTTCCTGACATGGATTTGAACTGGCAGGAAATATGTTACAACCATTTTATTCTTGTTTCTATTATCTGTATAACAAGGATGAAATACGTACAGAGGATGACATGGAAGAAGAAGCAAACAGTAACACGGGAGTCAAACTCTCAAACTGAAGAAAACTTCTTGACTCTTGCTATTCTTCTCATTGAAGTATCCATGTAGCAATTTAGAAGAGAGTGCAGACTCACAAACTGAAAAGAATAAAGGGCAAATCAGGGCTCTTTCAGGAATTTAGATCAAATGTTGATCTATTTAAACATACTATAACCCAAAGGGGAGGGTTTTCTTCAATGTCATCTTATTACACTGCAAGGGAGGAAACAGACAGTTCAATCACAAAATCATAATGCTTAAGCAGCATGAAATCATAAAGCTAGCAACAAAACAGGTGAAGCATGGTACATTTATGATTCATACGCTTCCTTTCACCCTAGCACAGCACTGGTTTACTGATAGCCCTAAATGGCCAGTCCCTGCTGGTCTCCCTGGCACAAGAGGAGTGAGCAGTATTATCCTTTTGGGTCTACTTACTGCACTGCACTCCATCATATAAAAATAATGCCCATGAATAGTTAAACTGTTTATCCAACTGTACACATAGGTTACAAGCTACCATAAATAGGGCTGTTTAGACACGTACATAAAGCTCAATGCATACAAATAATCTTTACTGTCACATTTGAGATCTATTGAAATTGGTATAGTGCTACAATACAATCTGGTAATTTTACTTTGCTACAGACATCCCAATTCTCTTAAAAACTGATGTGAACTAAAATAAATATTATTTGTAAAATCACATCTATAAAGTCTGAAGTGGACTTTCTTTGATGACTTCATTTTCTCAATTTTATTCAAATCTGTTGTGATTTTTAGATTGGTATTGATATTCAAGCACTTGGTGGGCAACTACATCTTGAGAGCGGTTTAAGTATACAGAGCAAAACCCAGACAGAAAATTCAACTTTATCTTGTGTCTCCCGATGGCGAAAACAGGCACTTCCAGCTCAGCCCCTGTAGTCAATCAATAACTCACAGAATTGACAAAAGGGAGGAAATAATGGAATATTTATATGCTACTGTCATTTGCATTTAACTTCCTCAGTGCCAACTCAGAGAACACCTTTTAGACTTCTCTACTTTTGTCCTCAAGTAAGACTCAAATCAAAAACTCTCACATTTCCCCTTTCAGCCAGAAGATGGAGTCACTGCCTCCTTAGAAAGATCTTCACCACCCACCCTACTATCCTGGCTAGTTCCTACAGCTATGTCAGCTTCCAACCACAGAAACATTAAGAACCATCCTAAGTTATAAATTATTCAGAATTGAGACACTGATCCTGCACAGTACAAGCCTGACGACTCGGTTGAAAGTCTATCAGCTTATGACAAATCTTTCTAGAATATTAGAGAGGTGCTGATGAATCACTTTCACTACTCTAGTTCATATCTTTCCAGTCACAATCTGCACCTAAAGGTTTTGACTGAATTTCCTGCCCTGGCTCAGTGAAGTTTTCACAGGAATAGAGGCAGCCTTCACATGTGGTTTACTGATTGCACTTGGGAATTAAGCAACTGCAGCACAGTTCATCACAGAGCTGGCAATTTTGGAAGAGGGCCTTGCTTACAAATGTTCAGTCTACTGCAAATTAATATCAAAGAGTACCTCACACCAGAAGCAGTGTTTAAAAAAAGCTGATAACTGGCCATACAGCATTTATGGTTATGAGTTCTTGATGTGTAAGTATACCAAGCAAATGAACATATTCCTACCAAATGGCCTGAAAATTAGAGTTAAGATCAACATGAGAGTTTAGATCAACAGCTCTGGTTATCAATAAGCCACCAATTAACAACACACTACCAGTACTTTCTGAAATGGCAGAGAACAGTAAAAACCTGGTTCATGAACTACATATTCCACAAAAAGACAAACTGAAGACACGAAGTTCTGCACATACTCACCAGTGACCAAAACCATCCATTTTAAAAGGCTTATAATATAAAATAAATATAAGATAAATAAGATAATAAGTAATTTATCAGTCACACCACTAAGTCTGACTTCCACAACACAAGCAGGTTACAGGTATTCTGAGACTAACCACAACTTTCATTCACAACCACAAGGCAGTATCTCAGCAGCTTTGTATTATCTCAGCACCCCTCTAGCTGACAACAATACTCCCTGTCTACCTACTGCTGGATTTCTGCCTTATCTAGCCTCTACAAAATAGTGACACTTAAAATCTGAGTTACCCTTGCCTTCTGGATTAGATGTTAAGGGAGTACCCATTTTTTAAAGTTCAAGCACGGAAAGCAAACCACTATCCAGAATCCAAAAAAAAGTGTCAGTTGAGCCCTCAGGAATCTATCCCCACTGATACCCAACATGTCAACACAATCAAAATGTTCTGTAGACTCTACGTCAGTCCGATCGCTTGTGAATTCCAAAACTTAACTTCCTTATGGTTTTAATTTAGACACGTGTGTAGAACAGTTATGCATAAGACAACACAAATTCCTATACCTGGATACATCCAGTTCTAATATTTCTTAAAACTCTAACCTATACAACAAAATGCATTTGTTCAGTTATTTGTTTATAAAGCTCTCAGTTACCTGACAGGATCAAGTTTAATTCACAGAAGATTAATAATTTAGCTTCTGAAACTTTGTGTTACCTCCCATTAAAGACATTCTCCCACATCTACAATGCTAAACATTTAATCTTTTATTGCAGCATTACCAGGGGTCATGATGGTAACTCCAGCCAAGTTAGGAAAACAGCACTGCTATTAATTATTATTATTTACAGTGCACAGTAGTAAATTAATTGGGCAGTAAAAGGTGTTACTATGATTTATCAGAGTATTAAAAACTCATTGACTGGATTTTTTTTTCCCTACTGAACTACTGCACTCAGTATTATAAAGCAAGATTTTTACCTGTTTAATTAGGTGATCCAGTTTTGGAGAAAGCAAAATGGAATTATTGTGAATGTTAGAGAGAAGAGAGCAATTATGTTATTGTTAGCAAAACAAAAAATGAAGGGAAATACTTTAAGAAGATTTCCTTCATCTTACATTCATGCAACTGCAGAAAATCCACCAAAAAATACTGTTCAGGAAGTCCAACATCTGGGAAACCTGAAGAAAACCTGGATAAAAGAAATACAAGGTGCAGCTTTAACAAAAGGAAAATTTGGTGACCAGACAGGTTTTTTTCATCGTTACTTTTTATAATTTATAAAAATTTTAACTGACAATGAGTTGCATTCAAGTGTCAAAAATCAAGGCTGTTCCTGCTTCATCACTACTGTTCTAAGAGAATTTCAGATCTAAGCCATCTCTATTAAAATAGAAAATTGTAACTAATATCTGGCAAACAATATCTGACACTAACACAATCCATTACTGTACAAAGAATTAATGAACTATTTTCCATTTCTTATCATCAATACTGGTTTTGGAACTACTAGCTCTGTGCTAAAACTGCTAGAACAGCCAATATGGTAGAGATGTAAAGACCTGAATTACTGAGCTCAGCGCTTTTGCCAGCATATAGGGTGCTCACAAATACATTATGTGTAAGAAAAAGAATGTATTATTGCATAACATTCTTAATTACATCTCCCCCTGCAGGGTTCCATCGAAACACGACATGTTGTAGCTCTGTAAAAAATATTTTGTAGAAGGAATTTAGAAAAGCAGAGAGCCAGTCTACAGCCAGCCACTGCACATACAGTTAAGATGCATTATGTATTTAACAACCTAAATTTTAAGTCAACAGTCAGATTTTTAGTAAACCTAAACAGAGATTAACTCCACATGCTTCTATTTGCATGATCTTTATCTGCTCTTACCAAGAGAAGCTGTCAGCCCAAATGACAGGGGCTAACAGTCCCTGTCTAAATAGTCCTTCACTTATAAACTCTTAAGTATGTCTCTTACTTTCCAAATTTGAAATTATTTATAAGTTGGAGAAGAGGGAGGTTTTCTGAAGTAAGCTTCAAGGGGAAGTAAGGGAGTTTGCTCTTAGAAAGCATGTGATCCATGTGCTTCCTTGGGAACAGGACACCACCTCTCTTTCCAACAATTCACCAAAGGTCTAAGCTATTTAAAACATCCATGTGCAGAAAGAAGAAAAAAAATGTTAAAAATCTGACTTCTGCAGATAAAGTGGATCCTGGTTATCTATGTGCAAAACCACAGAGATTTTTATATCCCCCAATATCTACCAGAACTGGAAAGGTTTGCTCCGATCTCCGTAACAGCAACTGAAAAAAGCTCCGGTTCAAGGCTTATAGAGAATTACTTCTGAGTTTGTGTCATCATTTTCATTACATCTCCTGGACACTACACTTTTAGACAGTCCTTTTCCTGAGATGCATTCAGCATACCTGAAATTTGTTATTACTTAGTCTCCATCTGCACCAGTACCACACAGTGCATTTCTGGTTATGAACTCTGCTGGTTCTGCCTTTAATACCAGCCCATCATCTTCTCCAACACATTGAGAGGGGATAATTTCTTTTCCAGACAACTTCCCCCTTACTCACCAACTCCACACTTCCGTATCTCCTTTCCTTAAGTAACCACAAAATCCCTCCAAGAACATCCAGTGACCTCCTTGTCCATCAGCAGTGACACTCCTGACTGGCTGCTACAGAGTACCAGACTCATCCTTACATGCAGTTGTGATATTGATCTAACAGTCCACAAAAACACAGCTTTCAATGGCTAAAGTAATTGAGCAAAACACATCCTTTCTGGAATTATTAATACTATCGCAGGGAGATTAATTTCCTTTTGATGTTCTTCTATCAGGAACTCCGATTCATTGATGTCACAGAACAAATTAGTGCAGTACATAGCCAAGCAGTGTGATATTAAGATCAGACATTATTCTGCTGCTCATATCAAACAATAAAGTAGCAGATGGCTTTTTTTTTTTAAGAAAGAGCTTTCATGTGAGAGCAAAAGGCTACACAAACCAAAATTATTTCTTTTTCTGGAAGTTGTTCTTGCTTGTTGATATATCTGGATCAACATCTTCAATCTATTCAAAGACAGTGTTATCCAACAAAAGGTCAAACAGTCACTGGTGTACAGCAGATCAGAGATTCCCTGACCTTTTACATTTGGCTCTTCAGTTTCAAAGTGGCAAGAAAACATAATCCTTAGCGAAAAAACAAATGCTGGCCAACCTGAGTGTACTTTGGACAAAACACTTGCCAAATATTAAATTTTAATAACATGAATTTATTTACAAAAATTTAATTAGAACGCATGCTGCACTTGCTCTGCAAGAAATTACCCCTTCCCAATTCATTAAAGGCAATTTTTAATCTGCCATCAAAACTGGTTTGTAAGACCAAACGTTAGTGTCCCAATGTTCCTCGTTCCTATACGAAGCCTGAACTTGCTTCTCCAGTGAATTAAAGACAATTTGGAATGAGACTGTTTTCCTTCAATTTTCAAATGAGTCTATCTCTGATGCTACCAATGTCTTAAGGACACATTCTGTCCCTGTTCATTCAGAAATTAAGTCATGACATCGGAATACCTGGGCTTAGAGCAAGTTCCTCTGCTGAGGAACAGATCAGCCCACAGATGACATTTTCTTCTAGTGACTGCTGGTAAGCACAGTATAGAAGTAAAAGATCATTTAACGGAACAAGGTTGTTTGTGACTACTTAGAAAATTACACAAAACTAAGCTTCATATAATACAGTCTCCAGGGGCTGAGGAAAATTAAAAAATAGGGCCACTTAACTTTCATCTCAGGCCATGGGAATAGGAGAGCAGACAAACACACGTTTAATAAAAACAGGAAAGTACAAATACAGAAACTGAACTAATCCATAGCATCTCTAGAAAGGAATAGCACTTCATTCCTTCTAAGAAAAATACCTCAACAGAGAAACAGGAGAAGCTGTTAAGTGGATTAGCTGCAATATACATCCTACTGAACAGAACAGGCCTTCAAACCAACTGGACCTTGCACTTCTCTATGGAAGCTGGTCATTAGTTTTGCATTAATTGTAGCAACCTGTAATTATTATCCCAGCCAGGTTCCACTGGCAGACAAAATCACTTTTTTCATTACCAATTTTTATTAGCTGGTGCATGTATTTAATGCTAAACATACCAGTCATTGAGTTTCCCTACCATTCTCATTAAAAAAGATCTTTTGACAGCTTCAACTACTAATGAAAGAGCGTTAGGGTGACTGGAGAGAACCAGCCATAGTTTGTATCATCTGTCTTTGAGAAGGTACCCGTTGTTGGGATTTTTCAGTCTTGGAAACTGTGCCATGAAGTGATCCTTTAATATTCCCACTTCTAAAAAGGCAAGACATTTTAATTCACTTGGACGAGTAAAAACATTACAAGTTAATAACACAAAACCCAGAGTTTTACAAAGTGCTGCATATCCATGGACTTTCTCATTTGTGCAAAATACTTAATACATCACTTTCCATATACTCATCCCCAACTTCAGCAAAACCCTTTGAAGAATTAAGTATCCAGACAGCACAAACATAGGATAAATTTTCAAGTTATTTTTCTGAGTTTGCGTCCCTTTCTCCTCCACCCCACAAACACCCCAAAAGCTGCATTCACCATAATTTTGAATCTAAGTTAGGTTTTGACTGTATCACTTATAATATAAAGCTTTTAACAGCATGAAACTAACAATGAGAGCTCCAGTTTGAGTTAGAAGACCAGTTCCTTTTCTATCTGACTAAATTAATTACCAGTAAATTTGTAGGCACAGAAAACATGTTCTGTATTCACTGTAATACTGAAATACTTGAAGAATGCTTAGGCTGTTGTGGGCAAAGCTATTTCACGCAGAAAAAGCTGCAGTTTGCTTCGTTAGCTTGGAAATAAAGTCAGTGGAAGATTTCAAAACAGGGAAGTACAACTTAGTGCTGTTTTGCCATAAAGCTGCAGAAGGCAGGTCCCTTTCAGCTGTTAGAAGATTGAAGAATGACTCCAAGTAGAACAATAATGTCAGAACAACAGGGAAGTGCACACTAGACAGCCATAAGAACTTCATTTGACTTGTATTGGCAATTGATTTAAATGGAATTGCAACTACCCATCAAGGTCAAGAGTGCTTTTCTGACATTAGGGACCTCTGTGTCAACTCTAAATGTACCATGGTCATCTATTTTTCACAAACATGCTCAAATCAATTTAAATCACGTTTCAGAATGATTGTTTTAATGTTCTAGGTAATGTGATTTACCAAACAGTGACAGAGCAGTGTGCAATATCTCCTTTGCTATACAAATTATACCATGACATAATAAAATAGCCTTTATCAGGCCCTACACACAGCCTAACCAAAAGAGATCACATCAGGTACCTTCTATTTCAGAATAGCAATGGTACTTTTAAGACAGCAACATTGTGGGTTCAGGACAAGGTCTCTCAACATTTGTGCACCAACATTAGGTAAATGGTGAACTGACACATGAACAAAATCCTAAAATGCTGGCTCCAGCTCCAAATACCTGAATATTCTGCAGTATCTATGATAGACTGTTCTCCCACTGAAGTCGAGGACTTCATGTATTTTATAAGGAGCAATAGTCAGGGTACAACTGGTCAACAAACAAAACATGAAATATGGGTAAAGAATGTAAGGGTAAACAGGTCTAAATATCATTTCTTAGTATGAACATAAAACCCTATAGGTTAAATAAATGCAAAACTCAATATAACATTTTCCATTACATGACCACTGTATTACTTCAACTACTCCACAAGGTATCTTAAATCAGTTACTGGGACTCCTTTAGCAGCAGTTACACAAGAGGTTTTCTCAAATCAGTTTTCAACTGAGGTACAAACATACCACCAACACTATTTTTCTGAGTTTGTTAGGGTAACAACTTCTGAACATTGTTTCAGCAACATCATTAAGCTGTATAATAGACACTTTTGACTTCTACTCCAAGATCACACTCACCTTGTGGAGCAGCAATACCTGAGCAGCTACACAGCCCGACCAGTGTGGAGTCTCACCACACAGCAACTGGCTTCCCTGCCAGGAGTTGGTTTAGAAGTTTGGAAAAACAAATGCTCTTAACCTTTTCTTCTAGTGCCTCCCATTCTTACTAATTAGCCAATAATTTAGTAACCTAATAATAATTGACAACTTGGAAATGCATAATAACCATGTCCTGAAAACTGACACAAGCAATATTGTATCACCCAATACACTGGCTTTCATACAACTCTTTCATTACCTGCAAGCTTCTTGGTAATGAATATGCTATTAAAAGGGTTTTTTTAATTTTCGTGTTTCTCATGTTGTAATTCTCCAATAAATTCCTCTGACTTCCAACATAAATAAATTTCATTATTCCTCATTATTAAAAGAAACAAACGCATTCTCCTGTGCTGAAAGGGTGTCATATAATTAGATGACCTTACTACATAAAATCATGAATGAAAAAGGACCTGACAACTTGCAGGAAAGTATTTAATCAGACATCAGGACACTAAATACAGTTAGTCAAGACACAAAACATTATTGTACTAACAAATGCTTTCAGAAACACTCTTTTACAATACAAGAGATCAAAACAGACTTTAGTTTTACTACACCATTAGACAAGTCCCAGCTTTCTAGCAATTTATCACCAATTTCTTCATTTGATTGCTTTAAACATGCTTTTAAAACATACTTGATAACTAGTAAAAATTGTATACAATGCAAATGACATTTCAGATCAGTTTTATTGACTTAATGCTCTGGTAATAAAATTATAACAATCAGTATTATTTTGATTTATTGCAAATTTTACTTTCACCTTCAATGGACTTGGTGCATGGCAGAATTGAATGTAATGCTGCTGCCCCCTCAAGGACAGGAGAGAAAAGTGTGATGGCTCACTTTGGTGTCTTCATATCAAATAAACAGCAGCAAGATTCAGTAACTAAGAATGACTGGACTCCCTTTTTCACCTAGTTTGATGCTCATGGTGTGCAGATTCCGCATGTTAATTTGGCAATGAAAACATTTCTGTGCTTCCATGTACATGGAAGCACAGGCCCATGCACCTGCAGGCTCAGAGCTAAGGCTTAGAGAAAACCTTTGGATAACAAGCAATGTTTGTGAATTGAACAAAAACGTGTCCTAATTTTACACTAACTCATGAACAAGAACATGACTTAGTAAAACAAACAGGAATTACAGTGTGGTCAGAGTCACATATAGAAGTCCAGTTTGTCAGATATGTTAGTATTGTACATACTGAGGGAATGAGTGCACAGTAAGTTCTGTAGCATAGATAGGACAGTTGTGTATATTTCCTTATTGAAGGCTTTTGAGAACAAAATATTTTAATGAGGAAAACTGGAACATGTTTATTGGATACCATTAAGTACCTGCAGTGTTTGTATGGATGTTCAGAAATACATTTGTAGTCCTAGAAATTCTTCTGCAGGAGCATTAACAAAGGCCTGAAACCACCACACACAGATGTGTGGTCAGTTATATAAATTTTGCAAAATTGATCAAGGTTAGATCACAGTGACTGAGACACTGAACTCCTCTGAAAAACAGCACACTCTGTAATTACTATCTACTGCTTAAAACTCCCTCTCAAGCACCTACAAACCTAGATTAAAAAACCCTACTTAATGCCCTTTGGCAAAACCCAGATAGTACTTTTAAGTAGGGAAGTATGCAGGAAGGGATCCACCTATGGAACAGAAGCTGCCAGGACCGGCCAGACCGGACACCAAAGGACAGATCACTGCTCCTTCGAATGGTACAAGACTTACTCAAAAGCACTTGTTATTTTTTGATTGAAGTTACCCATTTTCCATGCTGCATAGGAAACTAACACCTTTTCTGGTCTATATTGGTTAACTGATAAATGAAATTAAGTCACAGATACACCATGTGTCACACCTGACTGGATTTACATATTTTTGCCACTATTTTATCCTCTGGGAGCCAGCATACAGCACATACTCTAGGAGCTCTTTCCTGCATCAGAAATTGCTGTATTTTAGTCTACAATGACTGATTTAACAAGTAATGCCTTTTAACCACAACTGTAAAAAAGTAGCAATTAAATTAATTACAGGAATATTAGCTATATTAGAACTCCAGGGAGTCCAATTCATTTTAGGGGATCTCCTTTTACATGTGAAATATTAATTTATGGAATGTAGGATCAGATTCCAGTCTTACTGCAGCTTATCATTCACAAATGAATTCTCCTGAAAACGTAAAACATGCCGAAGAGCCACTGGGGCACAGATGAATGGCAAACTAACAACTGGGATCCAGATGTACCTGTTATAATGCAACAGTTCACACACAGCTAATTTCTCTTAAGAATGCAAAAGATACTTGTGTATTTTTAATGAGTGTAACAAGAAAAATAGTAGTAGTTTGCCATCACTGCTGTAGGAGTCTTTTGTGTGTATGACTTCCCTTCCTACAACTGCCAGTAATAAATCACATTGCACACTTCCTTAATTAGATTCCATACTTAAGGAAGCACTGTTTGGAGTAAGAGCTGGCAAAAATATCAGCATCTATGCAAAGGAATACAAAAGGAAAATGGCAGTGGACATTAAAATAAGTCTCTCTGAACTGTCTTGATATTTTCTATACAGCTAAAAAATTTTTTGTCCCTGTTGTAAGTAGAGTTTCCTCAGGGTCAACTCCACAGCAAAAACCAATCCAAGCTGTCATTATGGTTTTCACTTCTTTAGAACAGATGTGCCCTCACTACATGTACAAGACCACATGGCCTTTATACTAATACAGGCATAAGAAAACTGCATGTTCTAAAGGCTGGGAGAACCCCTGGGTCCTTTGAAGACAACTGTGAAACATCTCTTAGGAGTCACACCAACTAATTCACCATTTCCCTCAAGAAAGCAGAGGATGGCAGTAAGGTCCAGTTGTCCATCCTAGAGAACTTTAACTGGGTACAGGGAAAGGCTAACTGGAAAGCCAGGTTCTGTTGACTCTGAGGCTTTCACTGCCCTGGTTCAGTTTAGAATTGAGTTCAAAGAAGCAACATCTCTTAAGAATTTCTCCTGCAGTGCCTCGATTTCAAGAGGTTCCAATGCTCACGATTCCACATTTTGCCTCAAAATATGAATTCAGTAGGATTTGGCATGGTTTGGCTATTTTTTTCACTGTACTTTTTTGGAGGTAGGAGAACCTTTCTACAGACAGGTGTTTGAAGCACTTTAGGCCATAATGCACCATTCTGCCTTCAGTCACCATCGCAAATCCACTCCTTTTCAATACAGAATCATAAGTTAGTGTTACATTCCCCTTAAAAGAAGCATTCCTCACTTTCCAATAACATTTCAAATCTTTCCTCCAGTCCCACTGATGCTCAGCTACAGCTCAAATTTATGCTCTTCTGCTTTATGCTCACTGAAGACCATCCAAGCAGAGACAAATATGCCCACTGCAGTACTTTCACCAAGTCTGTAAAAATCACCTCCTAATAGACTAATAGGAGTTACAGAAGCAACTTTTGGTGACTTTTTATGTAAGAGTTAATATAGGATGCAGTTATATTTTGCCAATATCACTGACAGAAATAAGCATCCACTTACCACACAGATGAAACCAGCAGATACAGCAGTTGTGAGAATTGTTGTGCCAGAGTAACTTCTATAGAAGTTCCTGTTGGTACAGTTGTATCAGAAAAAAAAGCTTTATTGTAGAGAATATTTCAGTACTTTGATCTGAGTTGAGGGGAAGCTTTCCACATCTCATTATTTTCAGCTCACCTGGTTGTAGTTTCCTTCTGTTAGATACCAGAAAGGCTGTGAGGGGAGGCAGTTTCTGCTCTTGCTGTATCACCAGCAACCTTCTGCCATTTCACCTTCTCTCAAACGAGTGCCTCCTTACTGACACGCAGGTTCTATGAAAACAAAGCTGTAAGTTTTGCATTTTAGAGCACCTAACATTTAAGGTTTAATTTTGCTCAAGGAGTTAACACTGTCCCAAACCCACAAACATTACTTCAAAATTCTACAGTTATATCTAAAGAAAAAGATAAACCTTTCCCCATTTCTTACACTGCAGTGTTCTTATTCAGGTTTCCTCAATACCGACGAGGAGTATGTTAAGGACAGCACAACACACTCCATACAATAGCATGAGGAGAATTTCACAAAAAAGATATTCTGATTCCTGAGAGAAAGATACAAAACTAAGTGAAGAAACTCATATAGAGAACTTCAGAAATAAATGTTTTTTTCTGTAAAAAGCAATTCCAAACAAGTGACTTACGGTCAAATAACTAAGATTTAAAGGAAAAAGTTTGCAAATAAGAGGACAGATGCTGTTAAATCGCCTCTAAATTGCAATTAAGTATTTTACATCTATACTTATGTGCACACATAAAACTGGATTTAAATACAACCTAGAAGTGGCCCTCAATCATAGGGTTTCAATCTGGAGTCAAGCCTGTATCTACACACCCACAAAGCTGTGGGAAGCAAGGGACTGAAAATTCAGGAGGATTTCTGGTCTCATTTGCTGTCCAAAGTAAAGCAGGCATAAGTTTAGCAGACATAGTAACACTTAAAAGAAAATAAGTCACGGAGATTTTTCTTTCTCTCACAGAAAAGTATACATATAGAGTGAAAAAAACCCTCGCTATTTGGTAACATCATAAAAAGCTACAAGGCCTAAAAAAAGGAGAAAGACTCACTGATTTGGAGTATTAGCAATACTAAATAATTAAAAGAGAAGCCAAGTAAAAACAAAAATCCAAAAATAAGAAATTAAAAACGTCATGGCTCTTCTCTGCATATGCAACGTCCATCACATTTACATTTTTAGCATATACTAATAATTTAGATTTAGTAAATGTATTAGTAACCATCTTCTCAAAAATAGGATACGTATCTAAATTAAATTAATATAAATCAGCCCCAGATGTCCTCATCACAGCTGAAATTATCACTTAATACAGAACTTCACTAGTTCTGCTGTAGAAAAGGCTGTATAATGCAAAATAAGCCATCAAAGTAATATAAATTTTGCTCAGTTTTAATGCCTCAACGCCAAAGCACAAAGACCTCCAAGGCTCTAACAAAAAACAGACTCTAAATCCACAAACGTGGGTTCTGCCAGTGGGTAAGGGCAGAGCCCTCAAAGCACACGGAATAAAACATCATTTGCCGCTTTGACAAGGGCAGGTTATTCACAACTCCTATCAACATCGCCCCAATGCTAATATTATCAACATTTATCATCAACACATCCCTAAGCACGAGCACACCTGGAACACCGCACCGGGACACCCTCAGGGCAGGGCAGGGCACGCACCTGGAGGGCGGATGGACGGACGGACAGAAAGAGACCGCCAGATAACAGGCGGGGAAGCTCAGCACGCTCATCGCTGCGCGGCCGCTCCACCGCACCCTCACCGCAGCCCCAGGGCATAGAGACCCGCTGTGCAGCGGGCGGGACCCTTTTTAGCGCACGGACCCTCTTTGGCATGGGGGGGGCGCTTGCTGCGAAGGTTCTGGAACCGGCGCGTGCGCAGAAGCCGCTTTCGGAAGGTTCTGGAGCCCTCCGGGTCCCTGTGCGGGGTCAGGTGCGGGGTCCGCCCCCTGCTCTGCGGCAGCTCCAGCCCCGCAGGGGCCGCGGCGCTCAGAAGGTGCTGAAGACAACAATAGGCGGAGAGCCCGATGATGCCTGGGACAAGAGAAGCAGAATCCCTTGGTGCTCAAGGCCACAATACAAGTAGTCAGGCTTTACAACACACACAGAAGATAAAAACCCTCTACAGCCGCCTGCACCTGCTTTGAAAGTGCAACCACTCCCCTGAATATCTAATTAGTCTAACGGCAGGAGAAGCGTATTTAAAGTGTAATTTATTTTCTTTATACCATTTATTATCCTTATGGATCTATCCTCTTCCATTGCACTGTCTTTCTAAATGAAGCAATGCACTCCTCATTCTTCTCCGCATAATTTTTCTGTGCTTCTAATAATTCATCTGCAATATTTTCTCTCAGAACATAATCCTATTCCATAAACTAGGAACACGGTACCATTTCTCCCTATAGAGTGTTCCTACCAGTCCTTTCTTGCTCTCTGTATTTTCACACTTTATACACCAGGTTATACATTTACATACACAGGGTTATACATGCTACTCTTCATATACAGGTTTGCAAAATGCTATATTTAGAGGTCAAAACATCCACTGCATGAGGCTCCATTCCACAACCAGGACTCCCAAGATGCCAACCTGATAAATCAAAGTAGCCAATACATATGCACCTATGTAAATGTATGTAAATTCTTCCTCCATTTTGCAGCTTAGAAACTCTCAAAACTTTAATTGTCATATGATAATCAGCTGTATTTTGTGTACTTTACACTTTCCCCTGAGAAACAGAAGAGCTATATGCAAATAAACCCAGTAGGCATATACAGACAATACGAAACGGACTCCACTATTCCACAGCTCATTCATATTATGCCAATAGGGAACACTGATCACCTACATGGCCATTGAAATTGATACAGATACAAAAACACAGATATCTGTTATCTGTCTGGATATATGGTTGGTCAGCAGAACACTGTTTCTGCAGTTCCAAAAAAAAGACTATATTGTGAATAAATATTATAAGGGAGTCCTGCATAAATGTAAGTTAGGGGACTAATAAGCAAAAGCCATACAAAAACAGTGAGAGAAATGAGGCCAGGCTCATGTGTTGCAGCTTACAAAGATGACAGAAAAATTCCTAGCTACCAAAGCCATTACAGTGCTGCTGCAAATTTCACCTCTTTATGGTGAATATACCTGATGCCAGAGAAGGGCCACTTCCAAGAGCTAAAATTTAAGTGAAAGATAAAATAAAAAACTGCTTCTTCAGATGTCCCTCAAAAAGCTTACACACTACAGGAAAGCTGGAGAGGGGCTCTTTCTCAGGGAGTGCGAGGATGGGACAAGGGGGAACAGTTTTAAGCTGAAAGAGGGGAGATGTAGGTAACATACTAGGAAGAAATGTTTTCCTCTGAGGGTGGGGAGGCAGTGGCACAGGTTGCCCAGAGAAATTGGGGATGCTCCCTCCCTGGAGGTGTACAGGACCAGGTTGGATGGGGCTTGGAGCAACCTGATCCAGCAGGAGATGTCCCTGCCCATGGCAGGAGGGTTGGAACTGCATGGGCTTTAAGGTCCCTTCCAATCCAAATCATTCCATGAATCTATGATTCTCGTGTTCACCAAGGAAGAGGTGTACAAGCCAAGGCTTCTTCTCAGCCTGGGCTCCACGCAGGATTTTTGTCTGCTGTACACTGAGTTATGAAGCAGTTTATTTAATCTCTACTCAGGAGATTCAGGGGCCCCATTTATATAATACTTTATAATAACAGGAAAATTATAAAGCTTTTGAAACGGTGTTGGAACAGGCAGGTACAAAAGTCTAGAAAGCTCATGGGCTAAATTGAATTTTTTATTGACAACTGTATAACTCATTGCTGTAAAAGTCATTAATGAAAATAAGCTTAATCATTAATCTTGATGATTGAAAAGACATTGAGACTGAGGCCACAAAGAATGAACATACACCTTATAGGCAAGTTACTATACACAGATTGCTCTTATTTTAAGAGTTTATACCAAAAAAAAAAAAAGTGAATGAGGACTCTGCCTGAAACTGGGTTTTTTTAACAAATTTAAAGAATCAGCTAGGATCCCCTTCCCACCAGCTCCCTTCTGTTCTGACACACGGCTGCACACGATGCTGCCAGTGCCCAAAGCAATTCCACAGAGCAGTTTCTGAGAGGCTGTTTGAGGGTCTCCATCAGTTTGGCTTTCTCATCTTCTACCAACAGAAATGGATTCCTTTGAGCACCAACTGGATCTTTGGGAAGAGGGAGCCAGGTCTGGCTGACAGGGTGGGTGCTCAAGCACAGGGATGTTGTTATGGGCTCAAAACTGCTTCACAAAGTGCTGTGGGCTGGCGCGGTGCCTGGATGTGAACTTGATGAGGGTGAGGAAACGTCTCTGTCTGAACCCGCGTCCACCCGCACTGAGTGAAGCGATCGAGCTCAGAACGTGCTCTGTACCCATCTCTGTCCCTCCCCTCCCACTCCTGGTTCCTGAGCTGTAGGGTCAGTCTCAGGTTTTTGTATCAGATATCGTAAACCATGCATGTATTTACTTCAAGAGAGCATCTTTGCTGATGTAGGTCTAAATTTACTCGGTGTTTCTAGAGTATGCATTATTCTTCTAAATTAAGCTTATAATGTTTACCATAAAACTCGTGCCACTGACATTCTGTACATATTTACAGTAATTACGAAGCAATTCTATAGAAACTTTACAAAAACATCAACATTCTGAAGACATTACGCTCAATACAAGTGTCTCGTTTCTACCACTCCAGGTCAGTTGCCTTACCCAAATCTCATTTGGTTTCATGTCTCCTTCAATGTGAAAGCAATGAACATGACAAATATGAAAACAACTTTGTGAATTAAGAAGCCTTTCCAATGAATGTAAAAGTGTAAAATTTAAATCTGTTTCTGTTGTACAATCATACTTACATGGAGAATAAAATCTCTAACTTATCCCAGCTTTAATTACAACAGAGAAGAATAAAAGAGTATGTGGAGAGCATTACTCTTTATCGACCCAGCATTTTTAATTGACATAGCAGATCCTAGCATATTCTGACTGGATAAAGGAGGATGCAAGTCCATTCTCCATTTGGAAACAGTTGCAGTGATTTACCATTTTAGACCCCAGATATGGGGGTCATTGTGGTTCGCTTGTTTCTTTTAACAATGGGTGTTTCTCATTTGAAATCTGCTGAAAGAAAATACCTTCGGTGAGGCTATGCCATAGGTGCATGGTGCTGCCTGCCTGAGCTCTGGGATATTGACTGACTTCTGGTTGATGGGAGCAGGAAGCCAGAAGACCACCAAAGCAAAGGAGCTGCAAGGTGAACACCCATTATTTTGGTATTTGAGTAGAACCAACTCCTTAGCCACATTGGGCCATGACGAGTAGCTGTGCATTGCTACTGAGTCCCCATGCTGGGGGGAAACAGAAGTTACAGAATCACAGGATTGTTTAGGTTGGAAAAGACCTTTAAGGTCGTTGAGGCCAACCATAAACCTGACATGGCCAACTCCACCGAAACCATAGAATTACAGCATCATTAAGGTTGATAGAAACCTTTAAGCTCATCCAGTCCAACGTTAGCCTACCACCATTGTGGCCACTAAACCATGTCACGAAGTGCCATGGCCACACGTTTTTTAAATCCCTCCAGGAATGGTGACTCCACCACTTCCTTGGGCAGCCTCTGCCAGTACTTGGAAACCCTTTTGGTGAAGAAATTTTTCCTAATATCAAATCTGAACCTGCCCTGCTACAACTTGAGGCCATTTCCTCTCATCGCTTATCACTTGGGAGAAAAAAACAGCACCCATCTCACTACAGCCTCCTTTCTGGGAACTGCAGAGAGTGATGAGGTCTCCCCTCAGTGTCCTCTTCTCCAGACTAAACAGCCCCAGGTCCCTCAGCCACTCCCAGAATCCCTGGGCTCCAGATTCTTCCTGAACTCCATTCCCTTCTCTGGATGCGTTCCAGCCCCTCAATGTCCTTCTTGGAGTGAGTGGCTCAAAGCTGAACCCAGGACTCGAGGTGCAGCCTCACCACGGGTGGGTACAGGGGATGATCCCTTCCCTCCTCCTGCTGGCCACACCATGACTAATAGAGGTCAGGATGATGTTCTTGGCCACTTTGGCCACTGCTGGCTCATGTTCATCTGATGTGACCAGTGCCCCCAGGTCCCTTTCTAGCAGGCAGCTTTCCAGCCACCCTTCACCAAGCCTGGAGTACCTTCAGGACCTGAAGGGGCAACAGGAGAGCTGGGGAGGGACTTTTTACAAGGGCATGGAGTGATAGGACCGGGGGAATGGCTTTATATTGGAAGGGGGAAGGTTTAGATGAGACATTAGGAAGAAATTCTTCACGATGAGAGTATCAGAGGTTACTTGGGAGAAGTGGTGGCTGCCCCATCCGTGGAGGTGTTCAAGGCCAGGCTGGATGGGGCTTTCAGGCCCCTGATCCAGTGGGAGATGTCCCTGCCCATGGCAGGGGGAAGAACTGGATGGGCTTTGAGGTCCCTTCCAGGCCAAACCATTCTGTTGTTCCATGATTCTGTGGAGCGCTGCGCAGGGATAACGCAGCGATGGAGCAGGAGAGCGCAACCGCGCCGCGACCCGGTTCCTGCCCGCCCTCGGGACGGGCCCAGCGAGGGGCGGGCGGCCGGGCGGTCCCCCCGGCCCTGGCGCTGGGCGCTGGGTGCGGGGAGAGGCCGGGGCGGCCACGGCCGGGGGCGCGCTCGTCTCCCTGGCAACGGCGCGGGCGCCCCGGGGTCACCTGACCTGAGCCCGCGGGGTCACGTGACCGACTCCCATCGCCGCCCTGGTAACGGCGCGGAGGCGGTGGCGGGGCGAGCCCCCCTCCGCTGGTCACCTGACCCGAGCCCGCCGGTCACGTGATCCGTTCCCATCGCCGCCATCTTGAAGCGGTGGCCGCGGGGAAGGGAAATCGGTAATTGCTTTGCATTAGGAACGCGGGTAAAAGGCGGGGTGGGCGGGCGGCGATGCCGGGGCGGGCGGCAGGCAGGGACGGGGACAGGAGCAGGAGCGATGGCGGCAGGCAAGCGGGCGGGGGGATCACGGGGTCGCGCGGGGTAGCGCGGTGCAGCACCATGTGCGGAGCGCGGGCGGCTGCGGCTCCCGACGGAGCCTCCCCATCTCCTGTCCCCATCTCCTGTCCCCATCTCCTCTCCCCTCGCCTCCCGGGCACGACTTCTGTTCCCTTTCGCCCTCCCAGCCCCACATGCCTGTTCCCGAGAGCCGCCTGCCTGCTGCGCTGTCTCACGGGGGATGGGGTGAGCGCTGTTCTTCAATCACAGGTCTGTGCCCACAGCTCTAATCACCCAGCAAGCACAGAACTGCGCTGACCAGGGAGCAACCGGACTCCTCCATCCCATCAGAACTGACAGCATCCCAGCTCTGCACAGGCGCTCCCTCTGTTCCCATTACTGACCTCACGACATAATTCTTGGATGGTCCCTCTAGGATCTCACTGTGCTGCTTGCAGATGAAAAAGGTAGGTCTAACACAAAAAAAAAAAACAACAAAACTGCACCTATAAGTCTAAAGTAGGCTGTTTGCTATACTCATGTAAAATCATATTTCTTTTGTTTTAAATATATTTATTTTTTAGTTTCTGGCTCCTACAATTGATCTGTTGCAGTGCAGTATTGGTTGTTTTTTTTTAATCTACTTGCACAGATCCAGCTAAAGGCCTACGGCTTTTAGTAGCTTTGTTTTCTGGTTACCATGGATCCAGCTGCACTATGGCTTTATTTCTATTTTATTAGTTTTTTAATTTTAATGTGGACTTTAGCCATTACCAAGTAAATATTCTTCAAACTAACACCAAAAAATCATAACATTGAAAAGAGTGGTCTTGTCTTTCTTAATGAATCATCACTGACAAATCTTGCTGCATTTTTAACTTGATGTACATTACATGAGTGTACAAAAAGGGAATGATACCCCAGTTGCCTGTATTGATAGTCTTAGCACTAACCTGAACAGAAAATAAAGGTAACTTGAGTGCTTCTGCCCAGAATTTTTCCGTAGTGGGAAAGAGTGCCCTGGAACCCACTTTCTCTATTCATGGTGTCACTGTATATGTGATCCCTACCTGGAAGGGGGAGGATCTCCTGGGTCTGTAGGACCAGCTCTGGAAGGTTTGGCACAACCTCTGTATCTCTCTTGCAAAAAAAGAAAAAAAAAAAATCCATGTGTAAGAAATTGGGATCCATTTTCCAGGGCGACTGGTAAAAGAAATATCTGGCATCCATTATATCCTGAATTTCATATGTTTTTAGTCATTTTTCACAAATAAATTTCCATATAAGCTTTTTGTCCAGCTCCTCCTGCCCTCACCCCACAGCTCTGCCGACATCACTAAGTGTGTTTCCATGTAAATTTACACCTATTGGCTTCTAATTTACCGGCCATGGTACTGCATGATTGCCTGTGGTTTATGGTTAGGTATGTTTAAAGGAAGTGTAAGTGGAAATAGTTATTGCCTTTAGCTTTCCCTCAAAGCAGAAAAAATTAATGTCAGTACCAACTGATTTTCCTTACAATTAAGGAATTTTAAAGAAATCTACAATTAGTACCTTTTCTAGGAAATGGCATTTCTAATAAGAGGTATGATTTGACATTTGAATGGTCTTTAATATAGTCATGATGAAATGACTCATGCAAGTAAATACCAGAATTACTTCCTTTTCTCAACATTTTGTAAATTATGTTGTTGCAAACTGTCCTTTGCTTTAGAGACATCAGCATATCAGAATAAGTGCGTTAAGAATACATTTTCCTATAATATCGTGTTTTTTAAACATAAATATGCCAGTTAGTATTGCTGGTGTATTTAAGTACCTGGCATTCCAACGTGCAGTCCATGTAAATTAAAATGCAGTCGCTGTAACTCTGCTGACCAGGCAGTACCTTGAGTGGTATTTCCCTTGCAGGCACTCTCAGACTCTCTTGGAATGTTTCTGCCAGGCTGTACTAAATAGCATCAACGCTCTCTGCTAAATGTCCTCCAAATCCTTGGCTGCTTACGTAGTCATTTGGGAAGTTTATATAAAGTTCGTGGCAGTAGGATTCCACATTTAGTAGGGGCAGAAATCTAAATAGCTCTGCGTGTATCAATGTCATTGTTCACAAAGTCCTTTCTCCTAGGTGTTATGGAAGAAGGAAGCGGGGTTGCAGTGTTGATGCCAGCTCTTGGGGAGCAGGAGGCTGTGCTGATCTCCGAAGCGGTCATCGGCCCCGCGCTGCAGAACGGCGAAGAGCAGAGAAAGTGTAAAACCGATCCGCTGATCCACGTCATCCAGAAACTGAGCAAAATCGTTGAAAGTGAGAAGTCACAAAGATGCCTTTTAATAGGGAAAAAACGTTCCCATCCCAATGCTTCCACACAGTCCTTGGACACCGATGATCTTTGTGAAATCCCGGCTAAAGCGATTGAGCTCTCCGTTATTGCTACTAAAAAGACTGAAGAGTTACAAGCAGATTATTTTGTGACTGAATGTCTTCCACAAAGCCACAAAAAGGTGACGTGCTACCAGTGCAGCCTGTGTAATTTCCTGTCTCCTTCTCTCCTAACACTGCAGGAGCATATAAAACAGCATGGGCAGAAAAATGAAGTGGTATTAATGTGCTCAGAATGTCATTTTTCTTCTAAAAGCCAAGAAGAACTTGAATCCCACTTCCAAAATCACCACGAGAATGATGGTAAAAATAGCATCCAGACCAAAGCGCAGCAATGTGTGAGTGTCGCGAGTTCGTTTCTGCAGGGGCCGGCGGAAGGAAGTGTCAAATCAGGGACTGATCAGACAGGAAATCTGGAAGGTAAAGATACAACTCAGTCCACTCAGGGGCCTGGGACGGGCAGGAGGAAATGGTACACGTACGAGCAGTACGGCATGTACCGCTGTCTGATCTGTCGGTACACCTGCGGGCAGCAAAGGATGTTGAAGACGCACGCCTGGAAGCACGCGGGTGAGGTCGATTGCTCCTACCCTGTCTTTGAGGAAGAAAATGAAACCACCAGCTTGTCAGAGGCGGCTGTAGCTCGCACACCTCACACCGTGGATACAGTTGTTCTTTCTTTGGAAAACAATGAACTTGATATCCAGAGCGAACCTTCTCTTCACCTTCAGATTTGCAATTCTGAGCAACTGTTGTGTCAATCGCCTGTAGGAACAAATGTAAAAGAGGAAGAGGTGTTAAATCGGCCTGTAGCACGTTCTCCTATTCCAGAGGTTTTGGAGGAGGCTGTATCAGACACAGA
Source organism: Tapera naevia (assembly GCA_033556795.1). Lineage (NCBI taxonomy): Eukaryota > Metazoa > Chordata > Aves > Cuculiformes > Neomorphidae > Tapera > Tapera naevia. Next base: position 2,904,660 of record JAUMJJ010000184.1, on the reverse strand, counting down.
ACAGGAGAATACGGTAACCGATAGCCTGCTTTCATCAGCACAGAAAATCATCAGTTGTAGTCCAAACAAGAAGGGTCATGTTAATGTAATAGTAGAGCGTTTGCCAGGTGCTGAGGAAAGTGTCTTACAAAAGCCTTTCTTGATGAACAGTGACATCGAAACAGAAAGCAAATTAATCTCAGAGGAGTCCTGTGGTACCTGTGAAGAACCTGATGAAGTTTATCACCCAGAGGAAGTTCAAGAAGTAGTCATAGGATGGAATAGCACTGAAAAGAAAGATCACGAATTAAGCTGTAATAAAAATGTAACAACTGATGAAAACGTGCCTCCTGCACGAAGAAGGACAAATTCAGAGTCTTTACGACTACACTCCTTAGCTGCAGAAGCTCTCGTTACGATGCCAATCCGAGCTGCTGAGCTAACAAGGTCTGGCTTCAGGACCCTGACCAGAGAAGATGCTGTGGATGCAGGAGCAGGACAGGGAGAAGCTGATGGCCCCTGCGTAGCTCACTCTAAAGTGGTGTCCTCGCTTAAGAATCCTTCCGAGGGGTTTAGCGGCTTAAACCAAAGCGAACGTGCGATAGTTGAGATACAGAAAGAAAGGCCAGAGTTGGCAGAAGCACCAATTAAAATGGGCATCAGCATGTCACTGCTCACGGTCATTGAGAAACTGAAGGAGAGGACGGATCAGAACGCGTCCGACGATGACATTTTGAAAGAATTACAAGACAACGCACAGTGCCAAAATGCGAATGATGCAAATCTTCCTGGCAGCAACCTGGTGGAATATATACCCAGCGCAGATCGGCCCTACCGCTGCCGCCTCTGCCACTACAGCAGCGGCAACAAGGGGTACATAAAGCAGCACCTGCGAGTCCATCGCCAGCGGCAGCCGTACCAGTGCCCCATCTGTGAGCACATCGCTGGCAACAGCAAGGACTTGGAGAGCCACATGATCAACCACTGCAAAACACGAATGTATCAGTGCAAGCAATGTGAAGAATCCTTTCATTATAAGGTAAAGTCCTTTCCTGTGGCTGTCTGTAATAGCAAAATCGCCTGTTTTGCCACTTCTTTGATAGCTGGTGATCTGACCAAATGCAGTCGGACATCCTGGCTTGACTGTTGTTACACCTGGGGATTACTACCAGCAGGGTTTCCTGAATACACAGTTCAGCTGTAATTAATCTGCTTTGCCCACTGAACTAAAGCCGCCTCCTCACATAAGTTATTTTCCTGAGAACCCTCTTATGGGTGTATTAATATCTTGCTGTTTTTCTGCCCACGTGTAGCAGCTACAGGAAGAAATGGAAGCCTCAGAGAACTTAATACATGAAAATTTAAAAGAATACTCAAACGTGCCTGGTGATTGTGAGTGTGTGCAAAAGGGATGGTGACATCGGGGCTAACATGAGACACTTGGAAGGAGAAATTCCTTTCTTTTTTCCTGTTGCTGTGTTGGGCTGGATGTTCTGTAGGACTTGGAACTGAAAGATTACAGAGCAGAACAGAACAATGCACTTCTGCCATTTTTATAATTGCTGTTTAAATCTTTAGTGCTGGTGAGTGTGTTCCTGGGCACTCAGTGCAGTCCTCGGGCATGCAGAACAGCCAGCACTGGTGCCAAGCTGTACAGCTGGAAATCTGGTAAACAGTGGTAATGCAAATTGTCCCTTATTTACTGTCATTTAGTCCCAGTCTGAAAAAATGTACAGGTAGGGTAGCAAAAGACCCTCCACAGGCAAGTAGAAACAGGCATAACATGTCCTTAAGGCACTAGGCAATATGAAAATTGAGGCAGTTTTCACACAAGCCATTCTCTAACCTCCAATCTAATATTGCCTTTGGAGTGTAATAATTCTGGAGGAAGACCTGAGGCTTTGAAGCTTTGTGCAGCCTGATCGAGTGAGAGGTATCCAGGGCAGAGGGTTGGGACTGGATGGGCCTTAAGGTCCTCTTCTAACCCAGACTATTCCTTGATTCTATAATCTGTTTGCCACTTGTCTGTGGGAACGGTGTAAGAAATAAATTCATTTTCTAAATAAACCCCAATCATATAATCCACTTAGTCACTCTCATCAGTCCTTTATGTCATTAATTAACGTTATTTTCTTTGTTTTGTTTCTAGTGAAATCACCTGAGAGATGATCTATGTTAGCGTACCTTCTATTAGAGTTGTTGTTAAAACCTGAGTAACAATTCCACAAGCAATTGCAGTATTTGAAGTGGCCCCTGTTTGCCATTTACATTTAAATGTGGGAAATTTTTTTTTCAGAGCCAGCTGCGGAATCATGAAAGAGAACAACACAGTCTTCCAGAGATCTTTTCAACAGCTACTTCGAACAAACTGACAGTTTCCAGTGATGCAGATGAGAGAGAAGGTACTGTTTAGATTTACACTTGGAATTACAAAAAGTTACTTAGAACATTACTTCTTTTTGCTCTGTTTGTATAAAACTGGGTTTGTGATCTCATCCATACTGAAATGTTTTCATTTCTGTTCATAACCCTAAGCATATGTTCATTTCAGTGTGCAAATGTCAGTTTGGGGTTATCTTATTGATGTTATTATTTAGGTAAGACATTTGTAGGCCCTCCAATTGGACCTTGTATTTCTTCCTATGGAAAACAACTGGTATGGAGTATTACTTTGAATTTTTAGGAGATAAATCTCTTTCCTTCGTTTAGCAGCTACAGTCTTTTCTGAATCACCTACAGTAAACCAAAAAAAAAGCCTCTTCTGAACTCACTGTGGTAATGTAGTTTGCTGTCAGCGCATACATTCTGTACCACCCATTCTGTGTTTAGAAATTGCTCCTTAATTATGGTAATGTCCACAATGAGTCATTTGTTTCGCCCCAGAGACGCAAATGTAAGACATTCTAAAAATGCAACCTGGATCTGAGATAGTTGCCAGGGTAACAGTAGGTATGCGTTTGCTAAACGTTTGCTTAACTATGTATCTGCTTTTAACCTAGCAGTGTTCATTTTAAAACCAGCAACAAAACCCAAAGCCTTGATGTGTTAAGGTAATGAGATAGGAGGAAAAATAACCAAATTTTGAAGTTTAGGAGAAAATGTGGACTTAAAATCCTTTGAGTGTCCTGGAGGCCCAATATTTATCATTGCAACTTGAATGCAGCTTCTGGTAGCTCACGAGAGCTCTTTTTCTGGCTTTCAGTATACAAGTTAGAAATGTGAAAGGTAATTACTTGTCACCCTCAGGTAATGTGACTCTTCCAGCTTCTCTTTGCTCTCAGCAGTGCAGAAACAGCTTATCTGCCACGCTTGTTGCGTGCCTGAGCCCTAAGCCTGGGGGAGGTGGGAGAAAGGCTGGGGAGGGTCTGCTGGCAGCAGGAATCATCCCTGGGAAGTAGCTTTGGGGTTTTGTCTTTCTGAAGAAATTGCATGAATGTTTTAATGGAAGTGCTAGGAAATAAAATACCGTTAGTTTAGCTGGTTACAATTATCTGTGAGCACAGCTTGGCCTGACAAGGTTTTGTTTGTTTTAAACCAAGAGTTTTAAAGACGTCATGATTCAGGAATGACTCCCTTGCAGCACCTGAAATGTGTCAGATTTTGGGGAACAGTTAAACAAATATCCTGTTTAGGTGACTGAAAATCAAGATGCCTGTCTGCTTTTGAAAATGGCATGTTTTAATAAGGTGGCTTTAGAGTTTATATCCTGCTCTTGTAACTTAACTTCCATGAAAGAGGAGCCTGTCTTTGAGGAAATGGCCTGCTTTCAATCTAATTATTTTAGAGATTTTTTAATATTATTTGCTCATTATTATCTTATAAAAGTCCTACAGCTATGTACTTTAATTGACTGTTTACCCCACATGAAATTTAGCGATGTGGCTTGAATGAAAACAGTTCTCCTTTTAAAGTTTTATTAACTCATACTGTGGAATGCTTAAATTATTTCAGAACCAATTTATAATCAAATTGCTACACCACTGCAGTACAGCAATCCCTTGTCAAACAGATGTCATCCCTATAAAGCGACACAAAGCAAAGAAGTTTATGGCAGAGCATCTGTTTATGTGAAAGATGCCTGAGCTGGAACAGTTTCATTTCTTGTTTATGAAATAGTTGGTCCTAAAAGTCTCTTTATTCATCATGGTTGTACAATAAATTAAAAGGGAGCATTATGACACTGGGTATGATCGGATTGTAAATGTCTAATAATGAAGGAATGGGGTAATGAGCAGTATTAGAGGAGCACCTGTTACTGCTGCTGGAACAAAGATCTGGCAGTTCCACACTCGCTTGTGAGAGACCCAATGCTTCCATCCAGAGAGAAAAAGGCCCAAACCCATAAGCTGTCGGAGCGGGGGAACACAACTGCTCTTTCATTATAGCCAGAGATTATATGATCTATTATAATCCGTGTGCATTTTGTTGAAAGAATAAATGTAACAGAGTGATTGGTATAAATGATTGCTCCTCAATGTGTGCTGCTGGTCGTTCGCCACTTGCACTGTGCAGTCGATAATATGTTTGCATAACGCTTTAAAAATCTCATCAGATACTGCTTCTTTTAAGCTGCCTGCCCAGTGAAATTCCAAATTCATAAAATAAAATGCATTGGGAAGCAGTTTTTTCTAGTGCTGTGGAGTTTAAGATGGAGAACCCATTCCAGCACAGCATGCGCTAGCTCAGCCTTCACACAGCCCTGGCTCTCCTGAAGATTCTCAGCCCAGCAAGCATCTGTGTAGTCATTCAAGGGCTGCTGCAGGAATGTGGGGATGTGCTTCTGTAACGATCTTTACCCACCAGAGGAATTCTCCAAGGATCTTCTATTGGAGATAGAATCCTTGTACATAACTGAGAGGAACGACTTGACTCTTCAGCCAGCTCATAAGAATTTGGTGTGAAAATAAAATGAACCTGAGCACCTTACTTGCACTTGGAAAAAAAGGAAAGGTAGAATTACTGAGAAGAGGTTGGATGCAGAAAGAAAACCTTTTGATTTTTGTTGAGTGGCTCTTTTGGCAGAGATGTTGGTTTAAACAGCTGCAACCTTGCTGCTCCTTAGTGTTTCTGCTGTTCCCTCGTTTGCGGAGGGCAGAACAGGCTGGAATGGGAAAGTAACCTGCATAAAATATACCATTCCTCTTCCCAAGTGTCAATATTTTAACCCACATTGGTTCCTTCATTCAGTGAGGGAGAAGTAGGGCTGTACACAGTTACACCTCGAAAACAGTCAAACTCTGCACTTGCAGGCACACATTTTCCTGTATTTAATTAATCATTAGCCTTTGTCTCTGCAACCATTAATTTTATAGGAGGCCTTTTCATTCTGGAAAGGAAAAATGGGGTTTGTTACCATTGCTTTTTAGTAATTTGGAGAAGTTCCAAATGATTTCTTAACACATGTGGTCAGTAGCTACTTTTTTATCACCTCAGATCCTTCTGAAAGAACAGGTGGATGTGGATGATGAAGAGGAGGCCGTCTGCTTTTCTTTTCTATGTTTGCCAGTTGGAAACGTGTCCTTTCTCAGTGCCTTTTCCTTTGATTTGATTCATTCTGCAAAGCAGCAAAAGTGCTGGGTTCAGCAGTTCCCACGTTTTGTCACCTTTTGCTGTAACACATGATTTTAACCCAGCTGCAGGAAGAAGGGAAGTGTCTGCATAGAGAGAAAGAATGTGTTTTCCTAAAGTTTTAATCATTCCAGTAAATGGTAGAATGAATGCAGAGTAGCAGGGTAAATAAACCATACCTTTATTGTATTTATGTCCATTACTGGTTTGCTCCAGATACTTTAAAAGTATTAAATATTTATAGTTACTCAAAAGTTAAATGTTAATTTCTGTTTCATAATTCAGTCATGCTGAAATGATCACCTAGGAGTTTCTTACAGTGCTGAATGCAACTCTAAAATAATGTTTTGTTTCCTATAGGAAACAAGCCTCCAGTTCAGAAGCTGTATAGGTGTGACGTCTGCGACTACACGAGCACAACTTACGTTGGCGTACGAAACCACAGACGAATTCATAACTCGGACAAGCCATACAGGTGAGTGTCTTGGACTGCTGGCTACTGCCTCCTGCTTGGGTTACTTATTTGAACTAAAAACATTGCTTAATTGCTCATGTAAGTTTGAATGTGTTGTTAAAGAGCTTTGATTCCACACTTTTACTGCAGATTTGAAGGAGCCACACTTGCTGGGTGACTCAAACCCTGTGATTGCTATTTGCTGACTTTTCCAGGATGCATCCTTTGCTATAGCAGCCAATTGTGTGTTTTCAGTCAGAAGCATTCATTTGTGGAAAGGGAAATAATACTGAACTCTGGCCAATAATAATAATAATAATAATAATAATAATAATAATACCTTTCTCTAACTCCTCACACATTAGGTTCATTTTAGATTTGCTTTATTTCAGTGTTCTCCATTGCCATTGCTACCTTGCATGACAAAATTCTGCCTCTTGTCTCAATCCTCCTGTCTGTCTCAGGGGTTTCAAACAACATTGACACACTCACTTAGGATTAGATTTTATAACTTTTCTACAAGGTTTCTATACGGATTTATATAGACACTTAGATATCTAAAATCACATGTAATGCTATAGCAGAAAAACTGTGCATTTATTCTATTGGTTGCTGCATAAATTCCTGCAAGTTCAATCTGGGCTCATTCCATGTGGTTCTCTGCCCCTCTCTAGTGGCTAGAAAATAGAGTTGAGTTAGTAGAATTTTTGAGCTAATATATTCTATCTTTTTAATACAGATTCCGGGAACTCAACACCTTGAAGTGCTGAGCTCAGCCAGGGACCTTCTCTTCTGGATACACAAACCCAGAAGATGTGTTGTGTTTTGATTTGTGCATTATAATGCTAGCCTGTAACACAAAAATTTGCAAGATGTTTGCTCAGAGAGTACATAGAAACACAAATAGATTCCTTTTCTCCCCTAGAATCTTTTCTGTTGCTGTTATTTGTTACTTAGCCGGGTTAGAATAGCAGACACTGTCACGTCTTGTGTACAGTAGTTTTCTGGCTTGGTGTTAGCCAGCCTGTGTGATTTAGGAGCTCTTGGAAATTTTCCACTGATCTGGCTTACTTTTCTTATTATTTTTTCCTAAACCCTGTAGACAAATCTGCAGAACTGGTAGGATACTTAAGCCACAGCCTAAAACCCATAAAGATCCAGTATTTATGGTGTTTCTCCTTCTGAAACGTGTATTCCTCAAGCCTTTCCTAGTATCAGATAGAAATCTTTTGCTTTTATAGCTGTAAACATATTCTATTATTTGTTTGACAAAAATTGCTGGAAATCAAAGTGTGTAACCTCCAATGACACATCTAAATCTAGATCCAGGGTGGCTTATGTATTGTTTGTACACGAAGCCATCGTGACAGAAGTAAAAAAGTAAAAATTTAGACAGCATGATATGTCTTAGGGCACTTGAATCTGAATGTGTTGTTCTTGTCTATGACTTCTATTTCAGATAAGATGCTCTGAAACTTAGATGTTTTATTACTAAATAGATAATTTGGCTTTTAAAATGTCATGAGAAACGTGGCTGTTGCATTAGGTAGAACACATATTCTTGAGGAACAAGATTCACTTCTGACAGTAACCCCACTAGCTCTTATGGTGATTTTCTGCCTTTGTGCAACACAGCCGGGCACCTTCCATCAGGGCTGTGTCCACTCATGTGCATCCACATCTCCCTTATGCTTCGTGAGGCTCCCCAGCTTCAGCAGAGTTGCACAAGGTAGATGTCAGGAGGGGACATCAGCCATGGACCTAGTGATCCTTCCTCAAAGGTGGAGGCTTTTGGGGGATGCAGAAGATTCTCCAATAATTGAACGTTAATGTCATCACTTGGACTTCTGTAAATATTGTTAGTCTTTTAACTGTGGTCTTTCCAGATACTTTTGCTTGATTGTAGATTTTTATCTCTGGAATAGCGTTAGTCGTTAACTGTCAGATTAGTTTACTTGTTGTTGTCTCTTCAGATGTCAAGTTTGTGACTTCGCCACCACAAATATGAATAGCTTGAAATGCCACATGCGGCGTCACCCCCAGGAGCATCAGGCAGTGCAGCTAATGGAACAGTACAAGTATGTAACGGCTCTCGCTGGGCAAACGGCTCCCGGGGGAGCGCTCTCGGCATGTTAAGACACAAAGCAGAGTGCAGATTCTCTTCTTTACCCTCCTAGATTTGTTCTGTTCTAGTGACTTTTTTTTTTATTTGAGGGAGAGAGGAAGAGATTGGATGGGGCATTCCCTGGCGAGGTTTATGCTGGCTAATTAAATGTGTCCATAGTTTCCCTCTGGTACAGTTCTCAGCTTTTTCATTCCAGAATGGGGTTGCTGCATATAAACTGCCTAATGCAAGCAGTGTCTGGGCTGCGTTAATTACCAAAGCATGCCTGGAATTGTCTGGGATAACACATGGCCCAAACCATGCCAGGGGCAATTCTAACATTCAGCATTACAGATTGTTACGTTCCAGCACCCAGGAATGTTCTCTGGCTTTGTTTAATGCCCTGGTCTAGGCACAGCCTTTGCATATATTTGTTAGTTAGAATACAGATTGGCATCACGCTGCCCTCGTTAAAATTTCTGTGAATAGTCATTATATTTGAGTGTCCTTTGTAGACTGTCCATGGATATGTGTCTTTTTAATGTACGTATATGTGGGAAATATATATATGGGAAAAAATATATGGGAAAGTTGGCATAAATACATGCAATCGTTCACTACTAATTTGCAGCAAAAAATTAAAGCTGGGAAAGGAAAGAGAATTGGGAATATTCTGAACATTTCTTAGTGAAAGATTTTTAACGGCGATAGGAAAAATCCAAATGAAACCCTTCTGTGAATGTGCTTTTTCTCAAAAAAACCTGTTCCTACATCTTCAAAGTCCTTCCACTGCATTTTTCTCCCCAAAATGTTCCTAGTAGCATTTTCTATTTGCTCTGCTGTCGTACTTCACACAGTGTTGTCCAGTGCTGCTCTTATTACCAGAGATTACTAAAAACCTCCACACCTTGATCTCTGTGTCCCCAGGGAAATAGTCTATCAAAAGCTGCAAGATAATTGTTTCCTCGGCAGATCAATTTAGGATAAACTTGAATGGTAAACTTTAATAATTCAACGCAGGTCAATCAGTAGGGCAAATATTGCTATAGAATATAGAAAGGGTTCCACTGCTACACTCAGTAGTAAATGATTCTGTTTCTCCAGGAATGTCTTGCCTGTACTGTAACTGTACATTAAATGTGTAATCCTAAAGCGTAGTGCATCAGGCTAAAAGCTGTTGAGATTCTGTTCTTTGATTCGAACTGTAGGGTAGGGCAGCCACCAGCTTTTAGCTTGTGAAATTGTTCTCATTAAAGTCAATCTGATTTGTAGGTCACCTGAGTAAATTAATGTCCTTCAAAAAGGAGACTGTAATTAAAAGGATAAAAACTACTGAAATGCTGCTTCATTCACTGGTATGAACCCACTGCCCAAGCTGTGTTAGTGGTGCAGGAAAGTCATACCTATAATAAGACTATAATAATATATAATATAGTATGATTATCATCATAGGATTAACTTTTTATAGGTATGATCATACCTGTAATAAGACTATCTATAATAGTGCGATACATGTGCATATAGAATGGACTAAAGATTATTTGTTATTTTATGTTTTGCAAAAAAATAAAAATTTTGGCCTAATTTTATCTATAAATTAACTATAAGGTCTGCCTTTTATCTTACAAAATAATGGCATCATTAAAAATAACAGCATTATTAGAAATATTAAGATTCTTGACCTGAGAGTGAACTTCTCTGTATGTGAAAGCTTCCTTTTTTTAATAAGGTTTCAAATTAGAAGGAAATGATAAAAACAGGATAGCACATTCCAAAAAGTGAGTTCAAAGGACATGCCTGTTGGTTCCCAGCAGGAAAGCATTATCTTGCTTCATAAGCAAGGTAATGTACCATGTCTTCTCTGAACTTGTCACATTTTTGCTGTTCTCCACCAGCTTCTGCTGAGAAGTAGTCGTCTCCTGTATATGGTTATTTGCAAGGTACTGAAGGACTGCATCCTGCCGTCATTAAGATACGGGGTAAAACCTTACTGAATGGTAATATATACCAGTTTTATGTAGGCCTTCTCATGTTTCCAGGTTATATTTCTGAAAAGGTCTTAAAAATTTAGAAAAACTTCGCAGTTTAGTAGTCATTTCAACAGATCATCATAGTGTAACATACTGGGATCACATTGCTTGAGCAGAAAACATCTTAACTCTCATTGAGGAACAAGAGAGACCGAGATGCATTCCTAGCTATAATTTTTTAGAACAAGGTCACCTTCGATTGACCCTGGACTCTTCCATGTGATTTGAGAAACTGAAGACTTCCAGAGTAGCTCAGCAAAGTAGCTTCCTCATCCAAAAGACAAGGAGCTGCCTTGTCTTTACCATGAGTGCTGTTCTGCTCTGGAGTGACGTTGCACAGTGTCACTCATCTCCTTCATGCCGAGATGACTAATCAATCTGTCATCTTAGAAACACTTGCAAAAATTCCTCTGTTGTTATGTTCATGTATGAAAAAAGTCTTATGGGATCCGCCTGGTGAGGCCTTGGCACAGGTTGCCCAGAGAAGTTGTGGCTACCCGATTTTTGGAGGTGTTCAAGGCCAGGCTGGATGGGGCTTTGAGCCCCCTGATCCAGTGGGAGGTGTCCCTGCCCGTGGCAGGGGGGTTGGAACTGAATGGGCTTAAGTCCCTTCCAGCCTAAACTATTCCATGATTTATTATCTTCAGTTTTTTGTGTCCATAAACATACACTGCATGACTATGTAAATAAGATTTATTCTTCAAGATTTGGTTCTTTACTGTAAAAGACAGTGTTTTAAAGGGGAAAAGTAGTCTTGTGGGACCCAAGCTGATGGAAAACTCTGTGGACAAAATTGTCAACTGCCTGAATCTCAGTCTGTGCATATATTCAGAATCTGCCTGGATGCTGTCCTTGACAGCCTGCTGAAGCTGACCCTGCTGGAGCAGTGGGTTGGACTAGGAGAGCACCAGAGGTCCCTTCCAACTTCAACAGTTCTGTCATTCTTGAGTAAACTAATATAAGCTACACCAGGAAAGAATCTTATTAGTTCAATTAAAATTATCAGTGCTGATTACCCAGCTCCTTGGTTCAGAGCAACAGCAAAGAGAGCTCACTGTCTAGCTGCCATGTACCACAACGATGTGCTCCATGTTTCTGCAGCCAACAGAACTATTGCAGTTTTGCTGTACTTAAAACAGTTTTGAAGATGTTAAATAGGTAAGATTTAAATTAAATTGTTTAAGAAGTCAGTAAAAGTGAATGTAAAAATTCTCAGACCCTGAAAATAGCCTTACACTTCAGGATGACCCTTTCCAAACTACCTTGACCTACTATGAAACTGAAAAGGGGACTGAGAAGAGGATTGACATGTATCTCGCTGTTTGCTCATCCTTTTGGAAGAACCAATCTAACTAAACTAACAAAATTTAACTTATAAATGTTTCTCTTCTTCCTTCTCCACCTTTTTCCCCTAGGTGTTCTCTCTGTGGATATGTATGTAGCCATCCTCCATCTCTGAAGTCCCACATGTGGAAACATGCAAGTGACCAAAATTATAACTACGAACAAGTAAACAAGGCTATTAACGATGCGATTTCACAGAGCAGCAGGTATGTCTGATGTTCTTTCACACCCTGGCATTTAGAATTTTCAAAGAACCCAGTTCTGATCCAAAATAAAGCTCCTGTCAAAAAGCAACAACTGTATGTTTTGATGTTTGTTTCGGTTTTTATTATTATTTCAGGTTTCAAGGACAGCTTCCCGACAAAACCTTATTAGAAGGCACAGATGACAGTGCAGTACCTGTGCTAGGAAGTTCAGACAACTTGGTGTCTTTTACAGAGTCTGTTAACCAGACTACAAGTGAAATTTCGGGTTCTGATGAAAATGAAAAACCTAACGTGATGAATACCTCAAGCAGCTTAGAAAAGAACTCCGCTCTGCCCCATCTTGGCACAGAATACTGTGTTCTCCTCTTCTGCTGCTGCATTTGTGGGTTTGAGTCTACCAACAAAGAAAATCTGCTGGATCATATGAAAGAACATGAGGGTGAAATCATAAACATCATTCTAAATAAGGACCACAGCGCAACTCAGAGCACAAACTAGATGGAGCAGGAAGTTAAAGAGAGGGTTTTCCTAGAGTTAATATCTTCCTTCTTTGCTAATTTTTGCCTGAGAAACTTACTAAAGAGAAGAATTGCAAGCAAAACTTGATTTCCCACCTGAGTCCTTGTTTTAGTAGGAATACCTTATTTTAACCAGGGACTGGTGAATCATTTAAGAGATAAATATAAGGAGTTGGGAATAGAATGATCCATTTTAACCTGTTATTTCTCTATATGGTGCCAAGGAAGTAGTATTGTCAGGTTCCTAGTCAGTAATATTAGTACAGTACGTTAAAACCCAAAGGTGTGAAAGCTTTGTATCCATTGAAAGCTTTTTTTTCTTCCTCCCTCTTTGTTGTTTTCCAAGTATTTCAGTGAAGAACTTTCTTTACCCTTGTTTTTGAAACTGGCCACAGAACAGATCCAAATTTTACAATGTGATCTCCTAAACCCAACCACCTGGATTCTGGGAGAGATGGTGGGTGAGGATGTGTCCATGCTTGCACACACACACAGGCATTTCATTTTTCCCAGTCTGTTTTTAAGGCCTTAAGAACTCCAAGCTGTCCTTCAACAAAGACTGCCCTCCTTTCTATTGATTTAGAGCAGCAGGAGCTGTGGAGCCAGAGGCATTTTGCTAATAACTATTTGTCTGATTGGATCCTGACTGAAAAACTGCTATCTTTTGAATTGATAGTGTGTAAAAGATCCTTTATAATAATGACCTGCTGTTTCTTAATAGTTTTCTTGACACATTCAGCTGCACTATTTAGAGTTAAAAAAAAAACTTGTGTCACTTTTAATTTGTGGTGATTACTTTGCAGTGTATATGAGCAGTGTTTTTTAATGAGAACGAGATATTAACAGTAATTGCCACAAAGAGATGTAGATTAAACCCACATAGATTCCTAAAGATGCAGGTGAGCACAAAGTGGGATTCTGAGAAATGCCTACATGCTTTGGAGTTCTTTGCAATCCCACTGGCTGCCTAAATTTCCCATTTGTCTGGCAGAGCTGTAACTCTGGAAATAATTCAGTGAAAGATAATCTTCCTGCAGAAAGTCATATTTAAACAAAAAGGCAGACAATATTTTAAGCAAAAACTGTATCCAGCTGCTTGTAGAATAAATTTGACTAGTGCATATAATATAGATTCATAAAGGGAATTAGGGATTACTTTGTTTTCTAAGAAACATAGAAATCTCCCTTTTAAAGCCTTTATCTTCTAAAATTCCAGTGCCCTTTTTTGGGTTTTTTTTACAGTTGGCAGTAGCAGCCATTCATCTGTCTGTCAGTTTGGAATATTATTGTACTGGCTAATTACCTGGCAACTTTGTTGAGGTTATTTTAAAGTTGGCTAGTGAATTGTTTAAAAAACAGGCTTCCATCAAGTGAGGCACTACCGATTCCAAAGAAGCCCTTCAGCAGCCAGATTTACCCTTGCTGCTTTGGGCGTGTCTTTTTGCTTTGGACGGGCGGCCGATGCGCAGAAGCGTGCCTGATTCCTGACACAAGGATGCAGGTCCTTGACTTTTCAGTAGCTCATCGCTTTAAAAATTACTTGCTTTTACTCTTAGAAAAATCATATTTGATGGTTGCTTCCTGTATATACATTTCTGCTAGCAGAAAGAAGCTCCAACTGTGAGAAGGTAGCATACGAAGTGTACAGGCCATGGTGCTATCACTGACAAGAAGTGGTAAAACAAGAAAAGAAAACAAATATTGATACAAATTGATGAAGCAGACTAAAATCTGAGGGTCAGTGTAAGGGCACGAAGATTCCAAATACATTTGATCATTTTTGTTTTCAAGTGATTTCCTCAATTTAACTTGTGCTTTTGGGTTAAATATTTTTATTTGTTTATAAATGAGATAGCAGAACGTACATATTTCACTTTAAAACCTGGTGTGGTTATAACATCAAAGCATTTTGTTTCAGATATTTGAGATGTTTTAGATGCATATATGAAGTAAGGATACATTATTTTCAGGTAAAAGTTATTTTTCATATTCCAACAGTTTTTACATTTGAAAAACATGATTTATTTACCTGATCTCCAATTCAATTACAGATAGTAAACCTTTAATGGGATATTCCTACTGTCTTATTGATGCCAGTATTTCACCTTAACTATAGAATTCATGTGAAAACAGTACATTATCTGGAATATATCTCAACTTTCTGCTTCAGAGATTCCATTTGTTGAAAAAATTAAAGGCACAAGAGATCCATAGTAACGCTGAACTACCAGTCAGTGTTCACAGGAACAATATTTAGCCACGTTGTTATTTTTGTGTAAAGGGATAATTATTTTAAAGTTGCTCAGCTAGTGGAAGGTAAAAATGTGGAAAACTTGGATTAATAAGCTAAGAAGGCGATAGCATTGGACCCCGACTTAACAAGCAAGTAACCTTGAGTCAAAATGAGCAATTGTGTGGTGTGCCAGCCCCACTTGTGTTATGTAGTGTTGTGCAGCGGTACTCACAGTAATGGGATGAGTAAGGTGGATGCTTCCATTCACAGTTGTTCTTTGTCATCTTGTTGCTCTTTTCTTTTTGACCACGAGTTCCTATGAGGTAGCAGAAAGTCAGTGGCCTCTCCAAACTGTTATCAATCCTAACAAAAGGAACAAATCATTCTTGCCCATATGCACAGAGGTTTGGTTTTACCTGTCTCCATGCTGCTTGCCATTAGGTACCCTCTCGCCATTCCCGTGGGCTCTACCAGAAGTTCTGCATGTGAAGTAATTATAGGCTTCATTTTTCTGAAAGCAAATTATTCCTCAGGTTATCTACTTTAGGAAGTGTACAGTTGGCTTGGTTGCATGTTGTGTAAGGGGTTTTAAGCACATCTCAGAGTCACCAACACTGCAGTCTTCCCCTTTAAGCTTTTAAAACATTTTCTGTCACAGCCCTATCAGATTATTTGCTTGCATTTTGTTTAAATTAGGTTTTATTCTGTGATATGAACTGTACTGTGCAGCCTGTACTTCCACTGAAGAAAGAACTTCCTTCATGCTAGACTATACTGACAAAGAGGCGCACATTTCATCTTTCTGATTTACGCTTGGCCTGGAAAAACAGACTGGCATTCAGTCAGAATTACTGTATTTTCCTCTTTCAGAAGCACTTATTTAATCATTTTTTAAAATGTACAGTTGGTGCTCAAAGTAACATTTGTTAAGATATATTTAATAGAAATTTACATTTGCATCTGATATTCATGGACATGGGTACATGTATTTTTTTAAGAAAAGGTATTGTAACACTATGGCACTGCTTTTATAGCCAAAGTATAAGAGATTTAGAAAACTGACATGTAAAGTCTGAAGTTAATTCTGATACTGTATCTTATTAAATGGTTTTCATTTTATAAAATTACCCAGCACATTAAGCTGCATGCCTTAAGCTCTCTCTAGGATTGTGTTCCTGATAGACGGCTGTTTGGAATGATGAAGCGAAGTTTCTAGTGCTACTTTAACTACCTTCTGGGATACTGTACAATGGTAGAATAATTTATTTTGCTTTACAGGAGTTTGTCATGTATTGACTTTAATATTGTATTTTGGTAATAAACTTTTTTTTGTTAAATGCTTTCGTCACTTTTATTTGACTTCTCCAGGCTGAACAATGCCAACTTTCTAAAACCTTTCCTGGTGCAACTTGACGCCATTTCCTCTCCTGCTATCGTTTGTTACTGAGGAAACCAACACCCACTTCAGTGCAACCTCATGTCTGGGAGCTGGGGAAGGGGCTGGAGAAAGGGGTTCTGGGAGCAATGAGGTCTGGAGAAGAGAAGGCTCCAGGGAGACCTTAGAGCAGCTTCCCCTCCTGGGGCTACAGGAAAGGTGGGGAGGGACTTTTTAGAAGAGCCTGGAGTGAGAGGATGAGGGGGAATGGCTTTAAATTGGAGAGGGGAAGATGCAGATGAGACAGTAGGGAGAAATCCTTCAGATTGGAGCGGGGAGGCCCTGGCACAGGGAGGCCCTGGCACAGGGAGGCTGTGGCTGCCCCATCCCTGGAGGTGCTCAAGGCCAGGCTGGATGGGGCTTTGATCCCCCCGATCCAGCGGGAGGTGTCCCTGCCCGTGGCAGGGGGGGCAGTGCATGGCCTTTGAGGTCCCCCTGCCCCTCAAACCGCTCGGGGACTCTCCAGGCCCTCAGCCGCTCCCAGGCCCCTCTCCTCCAGCCCTTCCCCAGCTCCGCTCCCCTCTCTGGCCGCGCTCCAGCCCCTCCAGTCCTTCCCGCAGCGAGGGGCCCGAAACTGCACGCACCACCGCAGGCGCGGGGGGCCGACCCTGCCCTGCTCCCCCCGGCGCTGCTCCCCCCGACCCTGCTCCCCCCGGCGCTGCCCCCCTCGACCCTGCTCCCCCCGACCCTGCCCCCCCCGGCCCTGCCCCCCCCGGCGCTGCCCCCCTCGACCCTGCTCCCCCCGGCCCTGCTCCCCCCGGCGCTGCCCCCCTCGACCCTGCTCCCGCCGCCGCTGCTCCCCCCGCCGCTGCTCCCCTCGACCCTGCCCCCCCCGGCCCTGCCCCCCCCGGCGCTGCCGCTGCCGCCCCCGCCCCGCGGGCCCCTCCCCGAGGAGTGCGACCCCGCGGGCGCCGCCCCCGCCCCGCCCCGCGCAGGCGGACGAGCCGGAGCCGGAGCCGCAGCGGCCGCGGGGCCCGGAGGTAGCGCGGGACCGGGCCGGGGGGGTGGGTGAGGGGGTACCGTGGGCGGGCGGACAGCGGGGCCGCTCCGCTGCACCGCCCCGAGAGCCCCGGCCCGGGCCGCCTGCGCCCGGCCCCGCCGCCATCCGGTACCGCGGGGCCTGAGCGGGCCGCGGCTCCGCACCCTGCGGGCACCTGCCCTCCGCCTTCCCCTCCGCCTTCCCCTCCGCCTTCCCGCTCCCCTTCCCTTCCTTCTCCCCTCCCTTTTCCTCTCCGCTCACCGGCTCCTTCCCCCTCTCCCTTCCCTTGGCTTTTCCTCCCCTCATCCTCTTCCCTTCCCCCCCTTCCTCTCCCTCCCCCTTCCCCTCCCCCTCCCCCTTCCTCTCCCTCCCCCCTTCCTCTCCCTCCCCCCTTCCTCTCCCTCCCCCTTCCTCTCCCTCCCCCCTTCCTCTCCCTCCCCCTTCCTCTCCCTCCCCCTTCCTCTCCCTCCCCCTCCCCCTTCCCCTCCCCCTCCCCTTTCCCCTCCCCCTCCCCTTTCCCCTCCCCCTCCCCCTTCCTCTCCCTCCCCCTTTCCTCTCCCTCCCCCTTTCCTCTCCCTCCCCCTTCCTCTCCCTCCCCCTTCCTCTCCCTCCCCCTTTCCTCTCCCTCCCCCTTCCTCTCCCTCCCCTTTCCTCTCCCTCCCCCTTTCCTCTCCCTCCCCCTTTCCTCTCCCCTCCCCCTTTCCTCTCCCTCCCCCTTTCCCTCTCCCTCCCCCCTTCCTCTCCCTCCCCCTTCCCCTCTCCCTCCCCCTTCCCCTCTCCCTCCCCCTTCCCCTCTCCCTCCCCCTTCCCCTCTCCCTCCCCCTTTCCTCTCCCTCCCCCTTTCCTCTCCCTCCCCCTTTCCTCTCCCTCCCCCTTTCCTCTCCCTCCCCCTTTCCTCTCCCTCCCCCTTTCCTCTCCCTCCCCCCTTTCCTCTCCCTCCCCCTTTCCTCTCCCTCCCCCTTTCCTCTCCCTCCCCCTTCCCTCTCCCCTCCCCTTTCCTAGGCTTACCCTGTCCAGCAAAACCATTCTGTCTGGCATAAGGAAAGTTGTGGAGAGGCGGCTGAGGCTGGAGCTCAGGGAAGGAGCGCGGCTGTGATGACCCTCTTGCCTCAATTAATTGTCACGTTTCCAGCGAACCAGCTCCTTCAAAACAACCGAGATACGTGCCCACATGGCTCCTTCCCTGTGTTTTCCCTGGCAGGAGGGAAAGAGATGAAGTCAATCCACTGTCAAATCTTTAAAACAGCAAGGGTGTGTGGTTGAGGTGTGTTTCTTTGAGCATTGGTTGGTTACACCTGCAGTAACACAAACACCCATGAAGGGAGGTGGATTTCTGTGTTTAGGACGGGGGATCATTTATTTTTAAATGTAGGATGCTGGGTTGAAGCAGGTTTATTCGTGGACCACTCTCACAGGACAGAGAGCACCTGGAAATTTTTTTTGCCATTGCAAAATGGCAAACTACTGCTCTTCTTTTTTGTCTACTTTGTAACCTCAAACTTTATGGTGCTTTAATAGTATAAAACATGAATGATTTTTTTAAAGCTATCTCTCTGTCTTTTTTATAGAGATGGTACCACATCCATCCACAACCTCTCACACCATTTTTGCATCTTATGGTCCTCTTTTTTGGGATTACCTGGAAGCCAAGTTTTAACAACTGGCTTTCTCTTTTAGGTGCCCAAGTAAGGATTAATTTTTCTTTGAAGGGCTTACACTTTTTCGAAGAGATGGAGCAGGGTGCGCATATTGAGTTGAGGGCCAGAGGGCAGGGCAGAAAATATAATTTATTGTCCTCAAAAACCTGGTCAAGAGTATGAAAAATGGTGAACTTATGTCTTTACAAATTTAAGATGATGTTTTCTCTACTTTAATTTGCACCTGAGTTGTAAAAATGTAAAAAATCTTGCATATTTGCACGATACAGAACTATCCTGTAGTTGAAGTGTCCATCGGTGTTCCTGCTGCCAGAAAAACATGGTTGTCTTTTCAGATACTTCATACAGCATTAAGTGGATGTTTGATAGGAAGATGCATTGCTTCTGTGTGTCCATTTAGGTGTCAGACTGAAGAATAATGAATTAAAGGCACTGGCATCATGACAACTGTGAGACAGAGAAGGGTTGGAAAAGGCACAGAAGTGGCTGAAGATCAGCCTTTGGAGGAGAAGAATGTGAAGCCTGATGGGAAAGTTCCATCTGGTGGGTACTGAAAAGAATTGTAACACTCTGTCTTTTTAGTAGGGTTCAGCTTTAAAAGAGAGACTTTAAGTGTCTTAATTTGAGGATCTGTTTAAGTAATGAAATATGGCGTTTTGGTATTATAATTTTAGAGGTGGCAACCTTTGCTGAGTTTGGTTTTTTTAATTAACTTATTTTAAGGAACACTTTGGTCTAAATTCCAAATGTTTCTGTATGTGCAATTTGAGTAGATGAAAGTCACATTGTCATTTCCACACAAGTACACTAAATATAAACTGGGGAAGTGATCATAGTTCTCATCCTGCCCAGCCCTCAGTTCCGTTGAGTTGCATATTTGGTACCCATCATGTAGGTATCACAGACAGTATGAAATAGCCATTTCAAAGGTATAATAATTTCAGATCACCAAGATCCATGTTAAGCTTTATATCAACATAAAAAAAACCACACCTGAATAAAAAAGGAAAATAAGTGTGTAGTAAATTGATTTGAGCTACCTAGAATCAAAACTTTTCCTTCCCACCACTCTTATTCTGATGTCAGCAGGAGGTCCTCTGCATTTCAAAGTGTGACACCATTATCAGAGGTTGCTTTGGCCACCATTCTGTCTCTTTGTGGGTATTTAGTGAGACTTCTGAACCTGCAGTGTTGCTTTTTACAAAAGCCAAGCAAAACTCTGAAAAACAGACAGCTCTTTTAAGACATTCAAAGATTTTAGTGTCTTAATTTGTGATCTAACAGTCATCTTGTATCACCTTAGTTATAAAAGGTGCCCTGGGGATGTTCCAATTTAAATTTACAAATCAGGTATGGTATTCATCTAGTTTTGTACGGGATCATGGTGTTCTTGAACTGTAACTGCATTTACCAGTTAAGGCATGCCTTATTTCACTTTGTGTGTAAATAAATATTCAGAGTTTGCTATAGGTACAAATTCAAAACTCATCTGTATAAATAACTCTTAAAAGCAGGTGTCCCGTTACCTACAGAATATAAACACAACTGGTACAGGCAATGTGTAAATGAGTTTCCTTTATGTTGAAATATGTGTTTGACAGAGTGGAATATTTTTCTTCCAAGATCATACAGGTAGAAAGCTGCGGAACATACTCTCAGTAACTGTTGGTGGAATTGTTGCAGTCTCTCTTGGACTTCTAACTTCTGTTTATGTTGCTACACTGCATGAAAATGACCTCTGGTTTTCCAATATTAAGGTAACAATCATTTTCATAATTTCCTCAGTGCTTTCATAGAGCATTAATATGTCTTAGTTGAAATTTCATTTATTTATGTATTTGTCTTGTAACTTGCTCAAAAGCATAGAATATTTCAGTTTTTAAAATTTAACTTAAAAAAACTGTGCTTCCCTTCCACTACTTTTTAAATACTTGATTTTTTCTATACTTTTCCCTAATTCTTCTCAAAAGCATTGCTACACAACTCCTGTCTGAGCTGTAGCTATGGTTTGTCCAAGCACTGATCATTATCTAGAACAGAATTTCAACAATCTGCTATATGTCGCTCTGTAATCATCTTTTTTTTACCCAAAGCAATCCAAACCCAAACAAAAAACAGTTAAAATAAATGATGTGTGAAATCCTAGCATTCAGTTCTTTAATTTTAATTACACAGTGGTCTTGTCATACCATTTAGGCAAAGTCTCTTACTATTTGATACTCATTTTATATAACATTATCCTAACTGCATGAACCTCAAAACATATTTCAGACATTCACTAATATAAAACCAACCTCTACACTGTACAAGGGTTTTCATTCCCAAGATCCAATACTGACTAGCTTTTTCCTAGAATCATTGCATGGGAAAGTAATGCAACTGTACACATATCTAAATTTAACCGGAGAAGAGGAACAGGTGAGTCATTTTCCTTTTAGATGTCTAAAATTCACTCTGTCAGGTCTATGTGTTATATTATTTGAAGAGGACATAT
This sequence comes from Tapera naevia, assembly GCA_033556795.1. Lineage (NCBI taxonomy): Eukaryota > Metazoa > Chordata > Aves > Cuculiformes > Neomorphidae > Tapera > Tapera naevia. Next base: position 2,883,658 of record JAUMJJ010000184.1, on the reverse strand, counting down.
ATTTAACTGGAATACTTGGGTTGCAGTATGCCTTTCTACACACTTTTTTTGTTTGAGAAACATTTACAACTGGTTGACACAATTTTCAAATCTTTCTGATCTTAAATTGAACAACTGGAAAATATTTTTCATTCAGCAGGTTGTGCTTTAGCTCTGTCAGAAAAATAATTGAACTTTGCCTCTGCTCTTTTATCTATAGAATTAAACTCAGACTTTGCTTGCTCAGTGTTGAGACTTAAGGAGCTCAGGTGTCTGAGGAAGCCTGAGCTCTAGAACTTTGCATTGCCCTTGAGAGACCAAGTCCTTTGTATTTTGTTTGGAATGCTTAATATTGTTAGGATACAATTGCACATATTGAAATCATGAGCAATTCTATGTGTATCCTGGAGGACAACATGCTTTTTCTTTCCCCTTGAACACTGGTAACTTCTTTGTTAACCACTCACAAATTGAATGTACAGAAAGATAAACATGTGCTCTTGTAGTGATGACCCATAAGTCTATATGGGTTTATTGACATGGAATACTGGGGGATGTATAAAGTGCTGTAGGACTGGAAAAGTATTGCGAGTGAATAAAGCAGATGTTATCTTAGCATGAGACAGATGTAAAACTCACTAGTGTTTGTATCATAAAGTATAGCATTTGGTTGAATACAGCTGGTGCCAGGATTACAAATTAATCATGTTTGAATGCATTTTTGCTAATTAGATCCCCCTCTGTGACTACTCTCCCCCCCTTAATAAATTCCAAATGTTAAGAGTCCTTATGTTTTTTTTTTTAATGAGCACTTAAAATCAGCCACATTTCGGTATTAGAAAACTTTTTGGTAGTGATGAGTTTGAAACTGGAGCTCGTTCAAAATACAGAATTCTCATTTTGCCAAGTGTGTGGCTTTTAGTACCTGGTGCTAATGATACTTTCTTCCTCTGGTGTTGCGGTGATTTGTTTGTGGTGGAGCAGGAGGGTTTAATTGTGAACTTACATTGAATTGGATGCGGTTTATCTGTAGGTTTTTCTCTGACAAGAACTAATATTGGTTTAATTTGTCAACAGTTGACATAAAACTCATGTTGGGAGACAAAATCCTATACTGGGCAGTACAGGAGGGAGGAACGTTTTTGCCTGTGTCATCTCTGAAATAGCAGTGATTGTGTTCAAGCACATGTGTAAGGAACATGAAAGCCTTGGGATTCTGTGCAACGTTGCATTAAACAGAATTACATTCATAAAAATTTCATGCTGTTGGGTAATGTTCTTTTGTAAAGAAAGCAAAATTAAGAACATTACTGTTAGAAATCTTGACTTCCTTACAACCACATACAGGAATCTCGTTGGACTTTCAAATCTGGATATAAGCCTTTTCTAACCTCCTGCTTATCTGAGATACATGGTGGGATGTTTTAATATAAACTACTAAAAAAGATCACTAATAATAAAATAGTTTTGTGTAAGATGCCTCTTACTTCTCTTCAGATTGGTTGTTCGTGCAGTCTTACTTTGTTTAGGTGTGGTCACCTAAGGGTCTGGATTTCTTCATTAGATCTTCACAACTACTGTGTTAACAAGAGGAGGTGAATTCCAAAGATGTTTTCTCTAGGAGATCTTTATATCTCCCTGGGCTCCACTTGCTGCAATATCAGCCAAGGAAGAGGCACGATTTGAAGTGGATGTGGGTTAAATAATATGAACATTTTAAAGTAACAACTTTACCTATACCTAAAAACAAGTGAAGAGTTATATTTCCTTTAACCTGTAGTTTAAGCATGAGAGCAGTGAACAGCTGTTTACTGACAAGAAATGGTGTTTAACAAGTGGGCAGCAGCTCGCCCTGCCAGCTGAAACCTCGGGGTGGCATTTTGGTGCGGTCCCAAGTACAGCACACTGAGTTCATTGAGCCTTAAGGTGGCAAAGCCATGGAACACCTTGGGATATCTACATCTGGTAGGAAAGATTAAATGCATTGAGCAAGCAAATGCAATTTTAAAGTCCAGCTGTTGGCCACTGCACCGATCTAAACACTGAATATTACAGAAAAAGTCAGACATCCAACCTGTTTCTGACCAGTGTATCTGAATACATTCCCCTGTTAACAGAGGCATTGGCAACTCAGCCGTTTGCCCCTCACCTGAATTTCTCCATGTATGTTACTTTTATTTGAACCTAGTTGCATGGAATGTATGAAACCCAAGACTCAAGGCATGGTAATGGTGGATTTCCCTGGTGCAGCAAGAATTTGAGTTGAAGGCAGCTTTGTAGGGTTGTGAGAAGCAAATGGAAAGTGAATTTACTATTGCACTTTCACTTGCAGGAAGTTGAAAGAGAAATTTCATTCAGAACAGAGTGTGGACTTTATTATTCCTACTACAAACAGATGATTCAGGCTGCTTCCATCCAGCAAGGTATTGTAAATGTAAAGTAAGTTTTACTCTGTGTTGCTGGCTGGCTGCTCTTGATATGTTTTCAAATACAGTTCAGAACAGGGAATAGGGTAACTGTGAAAGAGAGCGTAACAGTTGTGCTGGAGATTTGTTCTGTTCATACGCCAGGGAGCCACCAAGTTATGAACATAATGAATTTCACTATGATATGTTGGTTTCTGTGCCACACCTTCACATTCTGATGAATGAAGGACAGATTTCCTATCTGTTAAGGTTTCAGCCTTGCGGGTTTATTCAATATTCATTTATTACTTTCATTTTTATTCTTCTCTTATTTAATTTGAATTATGAGCGATTGGTGGGAAGGGGCACTTTTTTGCTGTAAGCTTGGGCAGTAAGTGATACAATGAGCAGCTTTCAAGAAAATCCTGTACGATGATGGGGTTTACTGTGACAGTCTCATGTTTTCTAGACACTTAACCATTGCTCCGTAGCAATTTTGCTTATGCTACACTACAACATTTTCAGTATTAACGTCACCTGTTTTCAAAGTAGTGACAAGAGTGGTTATCAAGGTCCAGTATGTGCCACAGATTCTATGCTAGGAATGTAAGTGTGGAAATAAATGGTTTATGCATTACTAAATATGTAGTAATTAAATTAGCACTCTGAGCTACATTCAAAGCAGGGAAACTGAAGACCTCAGGTCATGTTGATTCAGAGGTAATGGGATCTGAATCCGTGACTCCAAGTTTGCAGGCTTTGATGAGAGATCCTTAAATACCTTTGAAAAAGTTATTCACTGTTCAAATGAAGATGGAGGGGGAAAATGACAATCTCCTATTTCAATTTCTCTTTATCGTTAAGGTTTACATGGTTTAGTATATGACAATAAAACTGAATCTGTGAGGACAATTAACATACTTGAAAGAATGAATGTTTACCAGGAGGTGTTTCTCAGCATTCTGTATAGGATTCTTCCAATACAGGTAGGCATTTATTTATGGCTTTAGATTGTAAGTGCATTATGAAGATTGCGCAGTGAATCATAGCTCCCCTTTTTAGTTATTTTCTAACTAGAAATATTCCTGTTACCATTTTAATTTGTAAAAACAAAACCTAATTCATATTAAGTATATTCCCCCCATGAGTGTTTTATGTCAACATTAGTATTCTTGTGTTTTACAGCAATACCTAGAGCCCGTTTATTTTTATATCTACACTTTGTTTGGACTTCAGGCAGTTTATGTCATTGCTCTGTATGTAACAAGCTGGCTTCTTAGTGGAACATGGCTTTCAGGGTTGTTGGCAGCTTGCTGGTATGTTACGAACAGGTAAGTGAGATTAAACTTTCCATCTTTCTAAAATTGTACTTCATGTTAAAGGTAAGGCATTAGACTTTCAAATGCACGATTAATGGGGTAAAAAATAAACTATAAGACCTCTCTGCAGATTAGCCAGAAAATGTAAAAAAATGGTTAAATGTTATGAAATAATTAGAAAATAAACAGAAATTAGCTGACATTGCAGACTAGGATTTTATATTTACAAGAAGTTTGCGTAGAAAATTTTGGCTTAACTTGGTCTCTGGAAGTGAACTGGATCTCCAGTACCCTCTCTTCTACTGCCTAGGATCCCTTAGATGTTAAAGGCTCCTTCAGGTCTCTCCTCACTGCTTGTCACCCAGCCTCCACAGTTTCTTTCATCAACAAAGTCGAACTCCTCTCCTGTTTTATTCCTGTAGATATCTCCTGCACTAAGATTGAGAGAGAAATTATGGTAATTGGGCTGGTTAGTGCTTTATCACTTCAAGAATTCTCAGTCTGGAGAGAAAAATTAAAGAACTGGCTTTAGGCCAGCAGTGAGCTGGTGGTGTGAAGCCAAGACTGGTGGCATAGCCTGGTATCTTGTCACTTAAGAAAATAAAAGTACAGTGTCAGTTCCATCAAAACTGTTTGATATGTTAATCAGAGCTGTAAAGCAGTTTATCTGCACGCATGTCATTACAGAATAATTGTAGGTATGTAGTGGCAAAACGTTTCTTCTAAGATGAAAGTAATGAAAAAATATGTGCCATATCCAGTAGTTCCCATGTTTATTTCATGAGGTTGCCTTTCCCCTTTACAGAATATTTGGAGCAGATTTGTCTCGTTCCTCTTTCTAAAAATTGTTGAACAATGGAAGTTTGTTATCTTTTATGCAAATAGAATAAGTACATGGAATTGATCTGGCTGAGGACTTTCTGTGCAGGTGAAGTACAGCTGAAGCTACTGAGAAACTCCATTTTAAGTTTTTCCATCCAGCTGAGCATTTCTCAGATGTGTTGCTTTCTTATCCTTCTTAGCAAATGTGTTCTCTATGCGAGGGAAAAGGGAATTAATTTTTGTTTTTAACTTTTCATTCAGGTTTTATGAATGATTGAGGAACTTTTGCTAACTTCCATCTCGTAGGTTTTTTATTAGAACATTCAAAAAATGGCCATAAGTTGCTAACTGGTTTAGCACTATTCAAATCAAATGCACTTGGAGTGCAGTGCAGAAATTGATACCTATTTATTCTTATATTTACTTTTTTGCAAACCAAACAATGAAGTAAAATTACTTGCAGAGTGAAAACTCCCCATGCTGGCTTTTGGGAGTGGATTTGTTTGGGGTTTGTTTATTCATTTTTAAATTATCCAAGCTGTACTTTGTAAGATTTAATCTGTGATGAAAGTATTTTAACAGTAACTGAAGCTAAAGTGCAACATTTCATGTACAGAAACAATGGATGACTTGCAGAACCTTCATAATGATGTTTTTTTTTCAGTCAGGCATGTTGGAAGAACCAGGGTATAGAGGCTCCAATTTTATCAATAAGGAGTTAAAAGACCACACAGATGTCTGTCATTGCAACCTCTCTGTCACCAAGCAGTGCTTCATTTTCAGTTTATGAAACTCTGTTTGTTTTGTACAGAGTAGATACTACAAGAGTAGAATTCACCATTCCTTTAAGAGAGAACTGGGCACTGCCATTCTTTGCTGTTCAGATAGCAGCCATCACATACCTGCTCAGAACTCATTTACAGCCCATCCAAGAAGTGAGTATTTTGATAAGTATTACACTGTAAAATCAGTATCTGAAAACTATCTGTAAGACTTAGGACAAAATACTTAATAAGTGTTTATAGCAATGGATGTATACACAACTAATAACATTGAACACATTAATCAGGTGAGCCTTCTGTTAATTTAAGTTTAGTTGAAATACAAAGGAATAAATATGCTCAGCACTGAAGAACAAAAGGTAAGCTCTGAAGAGACAGCAGTACTGTGTTTTTGAGAAAATGTAAGAGACAACACAAAGTGGGTAGAAGAAAAGCTTGTAAAGCACAAGGATTAAGGATTTTCTTTTGATTTTAATTGTTCTACAAGTAGAGGGGGTTGTCCTGATCTGCAAGAATAAATGTTCATTATCCTCTGAGCAGTTGTTGTTAGTCAAAGTCGTATTAATGTTTTAAAATGGACTTAAATTAAAACAAAATTGAGATGGTTTTTGTTGGGAGTTTTTTGTGGGTTTTGTTTTTTTGGTTTGGTTTGGTTTGGTTTGAATGAAGAAAATGATAAAGTTAAATAAAAATTCTTTCCCTCCTTCCAGAGGCTGACACTCCTGGTTATATTCATAGCAACATTTCTCTTTAGCCTGACTTGGCAATTTAATCAGTTTATGATGCTGATACAAGCATTGGCGTTGTTTGTACTGGACTGCTTTGACATGCTTCCCACAGCAAAGGTAAGATCATGTTTGCAAATAACCAGCATTTTTCTTTTCTATCACAAAGCTAACAATTTGGAAGGTCTTTTCCTCATCAGGGACCTGGATGTCCAAACTAACACAGATTATACACTGTGCTGTGTGGTGCTTTTAAGTAACCCCACTCTATATACTGTGGGTGTAAAAATGAATAATCAAAACACCACCATTTCTGATTCTTTTCAGCTGATTTTATTTCACTTGATATAATTCACTAATATTATCTTTTTTTGAGTTTTGTTCAGACACAGCTATGTTTTTATACTGTTAAGGGCTTTCTTTTAAACACCATCCTAACAGTTGATCTAATACCAAGAAAGAGCCAAAAAGGGTTGTACTAAAGTTAGAGATTACCAAATGCTTGATTGCTGAACTGTACTGAGCCATAACTCTTTAGTCATAAAGACATTATAGAGGCTACAGAAACACTCCTCTGACTAAAGAAAATATGAAACATCTTCCAAATATTGAGTCCTTAATATTTTCCACACTCTGCAAATGTTAAATTAAACTCATCCACTTTATTACAGTGTCAGGCTTCCCTAGGTATAAAATAGGTTAAAATTTAACTAGTTCAGGACATAAAGCCTTTACCATATTTGCTCTATATTTAAGTGTGTTGATTTTGTGAAGTGATACAGTTTTTGTAAGAAATAATTTGTGTTGAAATAAATTACAGAACATACTCAAAGAAAAGCAGCTGTGAGTGTGAAGTTTCATAGGCATAAAAATCTCATTCATTTTACAGGTTATGTGGCTCTATGTCATTCAGGTTTCTGGATTACTGCTCGTCTGTGTCCTACAGTTCTTTAATTCTATGATTCTTGGATCCTTACTTATAAGTTTTAATGCTTCTGTCTTGATAGCAAGAACAATCCAGGTAGGTACAGAAATATTTTTGTAGAGCTAAATAAAGAGTATGATATATATATAGATAAATGAGTAATTTATATGATAATCTGAAATCACTAATAGTAATTAGAGGAATTGCTATAGTGTAAAGCAACAAAAACATTGCATGATCAAATAATTAATTCAATTACACTAACTGCAGCAGAACCAAGCACATCAGACAAGGATAATTCTGTGACTGTTACAACAGTTACCATTGCGGAAGCTACAATTTGGGTCCTGCAAAAAAAATTGCGTAAATGGACTTTATACCTGTTTCCCTGGGGCTTCTCTTATGGGTCTGCCTCCAACAGACATCTGTGAGAATCAAACACATGTCAAAGTCAGTTTGCTGAAATCTATTGCTCCTTTCAAAGATTTTTTTTCTGTATTTACAATTATCTCTTCTTTTCTCTGATACTGGCATTGGCAACAACCTCTGACCAGCATAAATGAACTCACAGGGCTGTTCCTGCTGTCTCTCACTCATGAACTTTTCAAAACAGGGCTGTGTTTTTGATAGTTAGACAAGGTCTGCACCTGTCCGAGGTTGCTTGTGAGCAGCCAAAGAACCATTTGCACATCTGGAGCTTTGAACTGGAAAATTGCTCTAAATCCTGTCTGCTGCCAGTTAGAGGCAGAAGGCACCTTTGCCACATGGAGGGGGGAGCCCTAAGGAACAGACATTTCAAAAGGCACCTGATACTATTGAAACTGGGGAACCTGGGAACACGGCCACTGCTGCACTGGGGGCCAGCAGCTGTATGAATGCAGTGGGGCCACCTCTGGGGGAAGGCTGTTGGCCTCGTTACCAAACTCCACCAGGGCAATCCACTGGGAGTGCTTACGGGATTCTCCCTCAGTTTTGTGGAATCAGTATGTCCTTATTGTGGATACATGGGTATGGTTTTGCTTGCCTGAACCTAAGACAACTTTGATCTTGATCAGGCTTAGCAGATAAGCAATTTTAAATAGTCTGTGTGGCTTTTCTTCCAAGTGCACACTGAAAGACTTTTGTTCCAAATACATACAAAAATGCACTGAAATATTAATACTTTCTTCTTTCTAGAAAAACCTAAAAAAGGGTGGCTTGCTTAATAGACTTGGGAAACTTATCCTCCATGTACTCTTAGTCTTGTGCTTGACTCTTCTAATAAATAAATTCATCAAGGTAAGAAAATAATCTTTAATATAGAATCTTACAAAATGTATTATGTTACAAGCTATTTGCTAATCACTTGCAGTAATATTAAATAAAAATTGCAGTGAGGTTTCACTGCATTTCTGAAACTGCATCTTAGAAATGAAAGATGGTTTTACTAATCTTTTTGGTATATTGATTTTATAGCATATTACTTAAACATCATAAATTTACACAGATAATCAAATACATATTCATAACTTGAAGCTCACTTGTAGTTTTATAACCAGGGTAGATTTATACCGCTGAGCATTTGCAAAGTCTGTCATTTACTTACATTAGTGACACATTTTGCTTCTGAGTTTTAGTTTCTTCAAGAGATCTATATCAATTAAAATTTAGTACACGGGGAAATTAAAAATATCACAGTAAGAAACTAACCCTAATATTCTAAAAAGTAAGTGACTTGCCCATAATTACAAACTAACTGTATGCTTACTGGATTGCAAGTGCCCTATCTCAGAAAACCTGTGTTGCTTCACAACTTCATTAGAATGAGAAAACTATTTACTGTGTGAAGCTTAGTTTTTTGAGCCTTAAAATATATTTTCCTTTCTTTTTCCCCCTTTGTAGAAAATTCTTAATCTCGAGTCAGATGAACATATATTCAAATTCCTGAAAGCAAAATTTGGATTTGGGGCAACAAGGTACGATTCAGCTGCCATTATACTTCTTGCCTGCCTTCTTTAAGTGAAGCCTGCAGGTTGTTCTCATGTAAAGTCTTGGTGATAAATTGTGTGGTTTTACATGTCATACATTTTCCTTCGTAATAATCTGCATAATTGTGGGTTTATAATTGCTTGGAAAAAAAGAAAACTTTGGTCCTTTTTGACGTCAAGTTATTATGACCAGGATTATTCTTTTTTTCTTCAGAGATTTTGATGCCAACCTGTATCTTTGTGAAGAAGCTTTTGGTTTACTACCATTAAATACTTTTTCAAGACTCTCGGATACATTACTTTTCTACGTCTACGTGATTGTTCTCTTCCTCATGACAGTAGCAGCTGTAATTGTTGCAGTTCGGAACCTCAGGTAAAGTACATCTAAAAAATAATTCACATTCTTGTCAACTTTCTCTTCTTCGACAGGCTCAGGAACTGGCAGTTGTTACAGCAGCAGTAAACCAGACACACCTTTCTGTAAACAATTTGATCTCATTCTAAAACAGCTCGTTTAAACCCACTGCATTTCTGGAAAACCACACACATGAAAATAAGTCCCTGATGCTGCATCAAGTTGGTGCTATCAATCAGGCTTAATCATATCATAGGTACAATAGAAGATTGTGGACTAAGCAGTCTGTAGCCTCAGAATGATTAATTGCTCTTTAGGATACAGACAACTGTATGTTGTTCTGAAGTGTGTTCAGAACTTGGTATAACACTTTGTATTTCTTCTGTTTAATTAGTGGTTCAAATCAAGTCCAGTGCATGGAAAAAATGGAAGAAGGCACAATAACACTGAAGCCTGATGCTGCCTACAACTTAACTCACACAGTGCTTTTTGGATGTCTAGCCTTAAGCACAATGAGGTATGTTTTTTTAAAGGTCTTCTAAAGGCTTTTTTAGACAATTGAGTTCATTTTGATAAGAGTCTAAAAATACACTGACCACAAACTGAAAGGTCATGAACCTCCTGTCTCTCCCTGGTGTTTTTCTGGTGTGTTTCTGCTTGTGTACTGAGGCACTTCCCAAAATCCTACCAAAGAGAATATTTGGGAGTTAGGGAGCAACAATATCTCACAGGGTTCAAAGTCAGTCTTATACTCAGTTATTTCAGAGTCCTGAAAGTCCGAGAAAATTGCATTCAGAATGTCTGGCTTAGCAGAGCTCCAGATGATCGTCAAACACTTGTCTGTGCTCTTCCAGAATGAAGTACCTCTGGACATCCCACATGTGTGTATTTGCATCTTTTGGCCTGTGCAGTACAGAAGTATGGAAACTCCTCCTGAAGTGTGTTCGGCTCCACACAACACAGAGGGTTAGCACTATGCTTGCAGCATTTCATGACATTTGGGTTTGCTCCATATCTAAACCAAATCAAGACTCAGGATTATAACACATCTGAAACAAATATTGTTTGTAGTCCTCTTAAATTGGATATCTGTGAAGTATATTTGTATAAACTTAGTAAGTAAAATGTATTTTCTAGTGCTTTAGATATTGAATTCCATTTGAGTACACTAGATGGCAATATAGACATGGCTGTGAAAAAGAACTACAATTTTGCTGCAAAAGTCTTAGTCACCAGAATAAAAAAAATCATTAAGAGGTCTGAGAAGACCTTTACAGTCTATTACACTGAATGATGCAGTGTTTTCCATTTTTAGTAAGATTCAAGTATATATTACCATATATGCTAAGTATGTAGATATAACTCCATTATTCATGATGAGTCTATATTATGGGCCTTACTTGAAAATGGAATCAGAATGTGGTCTTAAAATTCAAACCCTGTAAATCCCACTAACATGCTAAACGTGCCAGACACCAATACATTAAAAATTGTCTCTCCAATTAAATGTATCATCAGAATAATCTTTTTTTTTTTTTGCAATTTCTCCTAGACACGTCTGATTAAGTATTCTGTACCAATAATTACATTACTCTACATTTCCTATAAGGTAAGAATTTTTTTTCCTCCCAGTCTTCAAGAGCAGATGTGAAGTTCCTAAATCCTGTCAGACTCAATTCTGAAGTCAACAGAAGTCACTGATTTTCCTAGACTTTTGATCTGTCATGAGTTGTGCTCAATCTGCCTGGATTTGCATATTCACCACAAAGTTTTAACTGCTCATGGTGGCTAGCTTTCTTGAGCTAGCTGTAGGCCAGTTTTATATTTCATTGCTTGTTATGTGTGTGAGAAGAGCTATTCTTTAGTGCCATTCCTCAAAATAGGGCTTTTATGAGATTATTAACCTAATCCTGAATAAGCTAATGAAAGCCTCTTTGGAGGCAGGCGGTTAATACAGTCCCTAATACATCACTTGAACAATAGTTTATTGAGGTGCAGATGCAGCTGCAATGGTAGCTGTCTTTCAGATTTCAGGTAGGGTATGTTTTCAGACCTATAAGACATGTATTTCTGTTTGCACAGGTTTTTTCATTGGTATAGCACAATCATCTTTTTGATACAGTGGAAGTAAAGTATTTCCATGCGTGCTTTAGCTGTGCTGCAGATAGCACACGTCAATATAATGCAGTACTAAATACCATTTGTTTAATTTCTTACTCTTTATAGGGAGATTTTGGCTGTATTTAACTTCTCAACATACGAATTAGTTCTTGAGCTTTAGCAAGTCTATAGTTCCCGGGTTTGCCAAATAATCGCTTTTTCTCAGTCTGACAGATCCTTGATTTACAAGACAAAGTATTATTGGTCTATATTTTTGTATATTTTAGTTTTTATTTACTTTGTCATTGTTTCTCTTCTGTATTTGGAACTCCTGAAGTTCCTCAGATTTCTCTTGTCTTGACTAATTACAGATAGCATTACCTGAAAATTCTGCTACCTCAGAATTCTCTTTTTAAGTTCAATAATAACAAACCTTACTACCAAAAGTGTCCTCCAGCAAAATTGTAAGACTCTACAGTCTTATTTCACAACTCTGTGATTTATCTACTAATCTCTCAGAGATCTTCAGAAGAGCAGCAGTACTGTTCTGCCCAGAACTGCAAGGTCATGGTACTGCCATAACTTTGTCCTAGATGTTTCTCCATCTACCAGCCAGGGTTACTTTAAAAACCATATCAAGTAAACAGAGAAACTAATCAGTATCTGAACTGGCCCAATTATATCTCCTGCTCCCCAGCCCTCCTACATAATTACTGGTTGAGTAAAAGAATACATGGTTTTGCTAAGCAGCTCAGGACCATCACATCCAAATTCTTTCTGCACTCTTGGATGAATATTATCAAAATTGGATGATTTATGGCTTTTTAGGTTATCAGGCAAGTTTTCTTATGCCAGCAATCCTTACTATCAAAAGAACAGGTTTGGAATAGGTTTTCACTATAACATCCTCTGAAGTAAAGGCTGATGCAGAGCAATCAGTTGGTCATTAACGTTGTCATTATTGCTCTTAATGGCTCCCTTTTGTCCTTAAAATATTCAGTAGCTTAAACAAGAAACCCTTAAATAAATCTTTGTGGGCACTATTCAGTGGCTTGACTCTTAGGTATAATGGTTATGTGATGCCTCTTTCTCTTGTCCCTTTTCTTAAAGCTTGGTCTGTCGAGAAATAACTTAAACCATGAACATTCATCCTGTAGTGCAGGGGGTTGAAATGGTTGGTTTGGAAATAGATACAGTGCACAACCTCCGGGTGTGGTGGCAGCTTTTCATTTCCCATCCATTTTAAGATACAAAGTGATCTTGACTAATAGAATTCTGGAAACCTACAGCAAGATGTGCGTGTAAGAAAAGCTTTTCTTCTCAGGGTCACCACTATGAGTAATTCTGCTCCTTCTGGTCACGTGGCAGGAGCTGCAGGTCTCAAACTCTGGGACTGGGCATTCGTTCTGCCGTGACAGCGACCTGTCCTTTGTAAGAAGGACCAATATACTTAAGCCTTGCTCATCCACGAGCTGCACGAGATCAGTTACCAGCTAAGAGGATGTAACTTGTTTCAGCACCCAGAAGTTGTTTTATTCATTCTGTCTTTGGTCTGTTTTGTTCTGTTTTCACTGCAGTTCTGGCCAGGAATAATGGATGAACTGTCAGAGCTGAGAGAATTCTACGACCCAGACACCGTGGAGCTGATGAACTGGATTAAGTAAGAGGATTTTTTCTCTATTTAAGTTAAATGCTATTTGTGTAGATCTAATGTTCTTAGTTATAGTGTTCTCCTTATTTGTCACAGCTCATCAGAGAACTCTGGTGACCCATGGAGATGGTTAAAGGTGAATGGGCTGGTGAGAGGGTAGCATGTTAACGGGTCGGGTTCGGTCTCTGCTGCCGGATTGCCCGTGCCGCAGGGAGCCACTTGACTCCATTTGCTCCCATAAGCAGTTTTCCCAGCCAAAAGAGGTCAGTATGGAGGGGTCAGGCTTCTTCCATCATATTACAGCTACCTCTTTACATCTTTACAGTGCAATAATTTTATATTTTACCACCACCACCACCACCCTGGTGTCGTTCTTTTCTCAGCTTTATAATTTTAAAAAGCTTGGCTGTATAGTGGTAGGTTTGGAAAATCTGGACCCCATGGCCTGTTTCTTGAACTTTAAAATGATCTAAATTGTTTACACTTATTAAACTTGATCTCAACATGTGTTGTCAACTGTAAATAAAATATTTGTACTTGAACTTACCACAGCTAAGCATAGCTCCAAAGTCTCTGTCAGGAGTATCATGGTTTAACTAAGCACCATGTGGGTACTTGCTCACTTTCCCCTGGTGGGATAGGAGAGACAATTGGAAGGGTAAAGTGATAAAACTTACGGGTTGAGATAAAGACAGTTTAATAAGTAATGCAAAAGCTGTGCACGCAAGCAAAGCAGAAGAAGGAATTAATTCCCTGCTTCCCATCGGAACATATGTACACGCCATGATGTTGTATTTCTTTGATCCATAAACTAGAGGGAGTAATTTAGAAGTAAAATATATTACAAGCTTTCACTGACTTATTTTGAAAGCAGGCCCTGTTTTTTTCCATCATTTAGCATCTTTGCAGCCATATTGACACGTTTTTGTGACTGATGTTTACCAGCCATTTCCATTTAGCACTACTGTTTTATTAAAAGATGGTAAATATCTAATAGCTCAGGTCTCCTGTGTACAATACAGGGAGTTATATATAGATTTATACATAAAATATGCATGTGGAGTTATTCCCAGCCATGAACTGGATTTGGCTGGATCTGATGAGGATCATTTTTCATAGGTTCTCAGTGCTGAGAATGTTAAACTGGTGCTTGTCCTCTTCTCATTTCAAGTCATGACAGACCATTACAGAGGGAAATTTTCTGCTTGGAATTTATTGTGTTTAGAAATATTATTCATGTAAAGAAGAGTTAATTATCTGTGCTTTAAACATAAGTCAACAAAATTTATGGTAAGTTTCTCAAAGCAGGACAGATTTTCTTAAGTTTTGTTGTGTAAGAAAAATATTTTAGTGTGCTAATGCTTGATAGTTCTGCTGTAGTTAATGATCTGTCGAGGCTGGTGTCAGGAACTAATCATTCATTATTAAAACTCAGTATGAGAAGCTCTAATTTGTCACGTACAGCAGTGAATTAGGAATAATTCATCTGCCTTGCAATCTCTCCATGACAAGAAACCCCTTCCATCTGCTTGGATCTCAATGCATATTAACTTGTGCAAATATACAGCCTCTGTAACAGCCAGCTCTTAGTCTGTCCACTGTGGAGTGTCTGCAGATGTATTTTTTTTGAGGCTAGGACTAACAACAATCCATCTTGTTGCTTTTTCTTTGTGGCTCTCATTTTCCATTTTTTTCAATTTTCAATCTTTCCAAAGCAGAGGGAAAAAACCCAACCATGGCAGTCTGACTGAATGCGCTTTACTGCCTGTCATTTGGAGCTGAACCTGAGTTATTTTAATGTAGCATTTTGCAAATAAAAAGACTTCCTTTTAAAGAAAAAGTAATCTAACGTGTCATATTTGAGAACCCCTTTTCAGAATCTCCTTTTCCTAAACCCCTCTGCTTTGTCACACCCAAGCACCAGCAAAGGAAGAATGTGAGATTTGTCAGATTTTCTGGCTTTGAAAGCCAAGTGCAGAGCTCAGCTCTGCAGGCCTTGTCATAGAAGTAGCTTTTTTATTTCTAATGATGTAACCTCTCATTGCAACATTGGCCATTTCTGCAGGACTTCTTAAAACCAACTCATGATAATTCTTCAGCATCTTAAGAGAAAGAATTCCTACCAAGTAGTGTGCAAGTTGTTCCTTTAAAGCCCTTTTATTTTTAATGAGTTATTCTTTAGTATTTATATAACTCTCTAAATTTTTAGGTGTAGGCAAAACAACCCACTCATACAATATATTATAGTGCTTAGTTTACTTAATTCAGCTGTAATTAACTTGTTGAAAGCTTAGAGCTTTGAAAATAAATGAGATTATTTGTTCTAAATGCCATCAGGTCTGCTCGGAGTGACATTTAAATTATGTAATGTAAATCAGTTTGACCTGCAAGTCTTTGTCATTATTTAGTGACATTTCATACGGCATAAATTGTTTGCAGGTTGGGCAGCGTGGATCAGGGCTCAGCAGAAAGCTATAAAAGCAAATTATCCTTTCATTTTATACATCATTTGTTCAGACATTTGTAAGAGCAGCTGTGTTTTTCTCTAGCAGAGCAGTGTCAGTCGGTGGTTGGGGCGCAGCCGCTGCCCTGGGCACGGCGCGGCAGGGTCTGACCAGGGTGCAAGTGCTGGAGAAGGGCGCTGCACGGAACGTAGGAATCCGTGCCTGGGAGATCTGAGCTCGTTGTCCTGGTCCCTCCAGCAGCTCCCTCAAGGCAAATGCTCAGCAGCAGCCACCAGCTCAGGACCTTTACGATGGAGGTGAGGAGGGCAGACGTTGGAGGAAGCTCAGCGTCTCCTCACAGCTCCCCTGTGTCCACAGCAGTGGAATCCAGGACCAGGTCAGGGTCTTGGCAGTGCCAGTAAAGCAAGGGAAAAGGCAGCCTCCAGCACCTCTGGTAGCAGCAGACATTGCTCTGGAAACCATCTGCACTGGCCCAGGAAAATATAGAAAATAGAGATACGTGATTTTCTAGGACTACAGATGTGTAAATCTGAGTCAGGCTCAGGGCTGGCAGCCTGTCAGGGCGGTTACACTTGCATCGTATTAAATTCTAAGATGAATTCATGTCTTTTAATGCAAGATTAACTTCATGACACTTGTTGCTTTGAATATTGTAAGTAAAAAAGAAATTTTTAGAAGAGATTTAAATATTTTCAGACTTCAAAATGAAACTGGTTTTATAAACTGCTGAGAAACCAGTCTGTCGGTGAAGTTAGAGTGGCTTATTAAAAAATCTGTGTCATTCCTAGATGAGATCTTGATGCTCTGCTGCAAGAGGTTTAGGAAGGGTTTGTGATGATTAATTCATTTGCTAAACATAATCTCTTGAAAGGCGATAGTAAAATTTAATTCTTCTCAACATTTTCGAGCCAGTCATGGAGCTTAAAGATTGCAAATGCAGCTTCCAAGGGCTCCCTGCAGCACACCCCCATGTCTCACACTTGGCTGCTGTCAGTGCCGTGTGTGAGATGCTTCTATCAGATTCCATTTTATGTGATTCCATGTGTGCCCCTCTCTGTTGTTCCAGTCCCCGTAGAACTTCTCATGGCTACATGCTGACCAAGCTCCAAAAACACTTAGGCAAACTATGACCATTTTAAATTAGCTAAATTATAACATTTGTGCTGCCTGGCAGTTGTACTTCATCTTTTTGCTGTGCCCTTCTGTGATGTCTTTGTGTGTATTTTGGATTGGAAACTTGGTCGGGGGAAGGTGAGCAAGGGATCATTTTTTCATTATGGGTATTTAAATAATCCTGAGGTACCAGGACTGTGACCTGGATAACACTTCTGGACACTGGCTTTGAATTTCGGGTGAGATCACAGCACCGATAATTAACAGCCTCTTCTGCATCTCCTCCTGCCCCACTTTTTGCAACTGGGTCTTTTTTCATCCTTTGTTTCCCGGAGTTGTCAGCAGGAGGATTAATGCCTCGCATAACAAAGCTTTCCTTCCAAGGGAATAGTGAATGCCAGGGCAGTACCAAGAAGTTTTAGCTTTCAGATTAAACAATCCATTGTATATCGAACTCCTTGTATCTCAGACAGAAACCTGACTCCAAAGAAGCTTCCTGAAATAGCAGTAGAGTTAGGATATTGACATTTGCACCTATTTAGAGGCTGTGTGGACCCAAGAAATATATGAAATAGCTAAGTAGTTTGCAATTTTCAGTTTCTCCTGAATTTCCTCTTGATGCATAGTAAATTTTTTATTTGCAGTTAGAAACTCTTACCGTGATTTATCCGCTTTGTGTTTGTGGAAAACACATTTACTTGAACATTTTCTCCCTGAATAGAGGAGAAAATAGTTGTTCAGTTTTTTTTTTTTCCTTCTGATGTGTAACAAGCAATGTGAAAATGCCCCTGCAGAGACTTCCTCTGACCTTCTCGCCATTCGTCTAGGTCCAACACTCCAAACACAGCAGTGTTTGCTGGGAGCATGCAGCTGTTGGCAGGAGTCAAACTGTGCACGGGACGGACCCTAACGAACCACCCCCACTACGAGGACAAGAACCTGAGAGAGAGAACAAAACAGGTAAGAGTGTTCTGGTTGTTAAAGCTAATTTGTCCCCATAGTGGTGGCACAGTGCAAGTGACATCAGGTGCTTTACTCATTGACCTGACCTATCTTCAGATACAGATCCAGAATTTAACAACTTCAGTGAAACTCGTAGTACTTTGGGCATCTGACTCCCTGCTGGCAGGTGATGCAAGTCTGATTAACCACACCGAGGTGCTCAAGCCAGGTCTGAGTGAACCAGTGTAGGTGCTGCTGGCATTAACAGATCTTGCTGCCCAGCTCCCTTCAGCTCCCAGACCAGCTCAAATATTTTATATAGAAACCACCTCAAGAAACTCCACTCAAAGCTGGGGAGGTTGTTTTAAACTACCCTTTCATATCATTTAGACATTCTGAAGTTTTTACAGGCCTTTCTGCAGGCAGCAGCACCATCCACTGTGCTTGTGGTCAGCAGCAGTGCAGTTGTGCATCACAGCAGCCACAGCACAGAACCTCTAAGTGACTCTTGAATAAAGCATTTATCTAATTTTATTTGAATGTACTTAAACCACATGGACTGTTGATCCCATTTCTCTGGTTCAAGTCCAAGGAATCATGAAGGAGCAAACAAAGAAATAGTGGTAACGGGATGTATCTCACAGCTCAGTTTTCTTCCTCCACAGATTTATCAGATCTATGCTAAGAGAGCTCCTGAAGATGTTTACAGAATACTGCGATCCTTTGGCACAGACTACGTGATCCTGGAAGACAGCATTTGTTATGAAAGAAGACACAGTCGAGGCTGTCGGTTGCGTGACTTACTGGACATAGCGAACGGCCACGTAAGTAGTGTATGCAAGACTTCTTACAAGGAAAATGCATCTTGCTTAACTGCTTTTTGAAATACAATTATGATATGAAGAAGCTTGGGTTATTTGCACTTTATCACGAGCTGGGAAGTAAAAAATTGAATGGAGCCTCCAGACATTCTCAAAATCAACAACTGGTATTTGATAATTTGATATTTCCTTCTGAGAGAGCAGCTTTGTCATAAGAGAGATACTGTAAATCTTACTCTGTCCTGGTGTTTTCTCCCTCCCACTTGTTTCACACACTCAACATTAACAACCTGGCCCTCTGAAGTGTTGGTTGGTTTTAGTTTCTTGTTGCCTGTAACTGTGAGTTGGCCAAAGGTGTTTCACAAATGTGTTCCATTTCTTTACAGATCATGGATGGTTTGGGAGAGAATGAACCTGAACTGAAACCTTCGTTGTATCCTCGCTTCTGTGAGGAGATTAAAAAAAACCTGCCTTCTTACACTGCACACTTCACGAGGGTGTTTCAGAACAAGACATTCCATGTTTACAAACTTGCCAAGCATAAATAACATTTCCTACCATGCTTCCCATTCAGTATTTTACAGCTAGGACCCACACTAGAAAACGCAGAAGTTTACAAACACAATACATTTGTAAGACATTTTACATTGATGGCTTCTTCTTTAATTACTGTGGTTCTTATTTTTTTAGACAGTTTAGTTTTGATAACATTCCTGATCTTGCCAGTATTTTCATAGATTCATAAATAAAAGCTATCAGGGACCATTTTGGTTATAAAGTGTGACCTGAATACCTGGGATAGAACTGTTTTCCAGTTTAAACCAATGGAAAAGCAGACGACGTGAGCTGCCAGCGTGGGCACTGCGGAACAGCCTGGGAAGTTCTGGGATCTTTCCTATAAAATGGGAGGAATTCAGTGCCAGCAGGCCACGCTGCTCCTGTATGGAGTGTGTGTCATCTCTGTGAATCCTTAAAATACTCACAAAAAAATCAGTTCTATCTCAATCTGATGCTCTTTGGCAGATCCTTGGGCTCTTTCAGTGCCTCTTTTTTTTGACTTCTTCGGGAATGTATGTGGATAGGAGTTTCCAACCTTGTGAGAGTGTGGAATCAGTGAGTGCAGGCTCAGCAATCAAGTTTGAAGAGTTAAACTTTAATCATGGTCCAGCATTTGCAGTGACACAGAAGAGCACTGTTTTATAATGTTAACCATTTAATGGCAGTGTCACATATTTCTGACGAGAATAAAGGTTGGGGCATGCTTGGTACACGTTGCATGTTTGTAATCCTCGTAAAATGCTCAGAACAAACAGACAAATTTCTCAGCTTGGATTCTCACCATGCTATTTTCTGTATTTGCTTTCTGAACTACAGGGGATCCTTTTTTTTCTCCCCAGGTGACTTCCAGTATTGAACAGTGATGACCTTACAGAAGAAAAATTCCTCTCTAGCATCAGCAGGGAACTTTTAGGTATTTAAAGTCTGTTCAGGTATTAGAGCTTTGCTTTGTGCTGTTTCAGACACAAAGCTCTGTATTTTAGCACAAACTTATTGTTTCCTTGCTCTTTATCTGAAAAAAAGAGACTATAGTTATTTTAAATTGACTTGGAGATTAAGTGAAGACAGGCCTCGATCCTGAGAATTTTGTGGTTTGTTTGTACCCTTTGTCTTTTTACTGGCCAGAACTTTGTGAATTGTATTGACTTTCTAGATGTTGTGTTGGTAACACATGACTTTTGCTGTGTTTTAGCACTACTTTGGTTTTATATTGAAATTGGAGATTAAATCTGATTCGAAGTCTAACAGTCCTCTCCAACTTTAATTATTTATCCATTAGGATCATTTGTGTCTTGTGAAAAACAGAACTGGAAAAATCCAGTGCTGAATTAACATCTGAACACCCCTAAGAGTGCTTGTGGCCTGTGCAAATAACTCCGTTACAAGAATTACCACTGTGATTAATCTGTAATGATGGGAAACTAACGGTGCTACTGATGGCAAACGCCACATTTCATTTAATCAAGATGTGTAATGAGATTCACTTCCACACCGGAGCTTTGTCCCTGTTCCAAATGACTGAAGTGTTTTCTCCGTTGCACAAAGGTGAATTACTGCAGCGATGGAGATGGTTCTGTCCCATGCTCAAACAACTTCATATTTGGTAAATACTCATTAAGCACTGTTCAACATCTTCCTGCACCTTCGTGCGAGCACAGAAGGAACGTGTGCTCTGATCGGGTGGTGGTCAAATCAAACATTGGCAGTTGCTGGGCTGTTAAACCCAGCAGCTGAGATTCCGGAGCCATTTCTCGCCTGGATCCCTTAATGAGGTTGGGGACCACTGCAGTTTAACATAATGCAATAATAAAACACTAATCAGTACTGAAAGTTTAATTAGGCCTGTAATGATGCTCGCCTGTTCCTGCAGAAGGTGTGGGGCAGTGGATTCTGTGAGTGCTTACAGTAATCACAAGCAAGCACACGGAGGTAATGCTGTGGCCGGGCTCTGGTGTTGAATTTACAACGTGGTTGTGTTGTTCTTCAGAGGGGCAGAAACTGCTCGGATCGCCGGGAGCTGCGGTGCCCTGTTGGGCAAGGAGTGCTCGCAGGCAGCAGCTCAGACTGAGATGGCCAGGCAGGGACAGGAATGGTTTGTAACCAGGCTTTTTTCACACCACAGGCTCTAGCGGTGCCAAAGGAGAAATTTAACCTCTTTGTAGAAATGACCAAGTGCAATTTTTTTCCATCTTGTTTTTGGGTGGTTGTAAAGCACCACAGACCCTGTGGTACCAATGGTCTTGGGAAAGCACAAACCCCCATGGCTGCCGTGATCCCGAGCCTCCTCAGTCAGGAGCAAAACCTGCACAGCCCTGCTGGGAGGTGTTGCACACCAGCACCTCTCGTGGGTCACAGCCTTCAAAGCTTTTCAGCCATTCCAGCGGTTCCTGTACCCCACACTTTTAACACTAAAGGGACGGGCACCGTTCAGAAGATCAATGTTGAAACAGTAAAGCAGAAGAATCCAAGGAGCAAGATCTTCTGGTCGCCGGACCTTAGCTACCAACAGTTGTAGCTCTGAGGGCAGCCATGTGCACAGCCCTGGGGCCACGGGGAGCAGCAGTGCTGGCTGAGCTGGGGATGTGTTCCTGTGCCCAGAGAGCCTGAGCCCTGGCGCAGCTGGGGACCGGGTTAGGTGTCTGATCATCACTTACTTTCTCTGCTTCCCCTCTCTTGCTGTGATCTGTATTCACTGCATTAAAAATCTGCAGCTGTTACAAATCACTTTACCTCTTCCTGACCCACATCAGCCTGAAGCTCCTCAGATCCAAGTGGTTGCTGTGGCATCACTGTTCTGTTGTACTATGTGATCCACTCCCAGGAACAACCGTCGTGGCAGTGCATTCTCTGATGTGTCACAAATGCCTGGTGATGGGAATGGCACCATCATGCCATCCTGCGTGCGTTACCTGCTGGCCACAAGGGCCTTTAAGCTGCCCGTTATCAGTGGAATTGGGGGTATGAATTACCTTTTTGAGATTGCAGACAGAAAATATTATCAAGTAGCTGGAATGTTTTTAGGGGAAAAAAAAAAGCCTTTGAGATCCATAAATACATTTTCAGTCCTTGTTTCAGTTCTGCCAGTGAGATCTAACACAGTTACTTTATAGTATCTTCTTGTAAAGAGATGTAATGGCTATTGTATATTAAATAAATTGTGCAATTTGAAGGACGTTTTGTTGGTTGTTTTCATATTGGGATGGATGGCAGTCAGGGAATCAGCTCTGTTTCAGCAGGAGCTTCTGACTCCTTTCCAGCTTGTTGCAGCACGTGCATCACTGACTTTGCATCATCTTTGTGTTTTAACAGCTTGCAGGGCTTCCTTTCTCCGTAAGAAGCTGAAGGTTTCTCATCAGCCGTGATTTCCACCAGTCATCACCCAGTAGACTGTAACCTTCACAAGGTCAGTAGCCTGAGGTGGGTGGCTCTGTCTAAGCCCATGTTATCTGCTTTGACCAACAGAGTGCTGCTTGTTTCCACAGTGTAGCTTCAGGCTTCAGTGTTCTTTGTGCTGGAAAGAAAGGTGTGTTCTTTGGGAGAGAATAATGACATCTGTCAATGCTGTATTTGAATTCAGATGTCCTGATGCAGGTGAGCTTTTAGAAGTCTCAGTGTTGTTGCAGTAGGGAGAGGTGGGAGGTGCCGAGCTGTTCGTACAGCGCTCCAGCCTGTTGGCTTCTCATCCGCGGTGCCACATCGCCACAGGCGTGGTTCTGCACCTAAAGGGAGGCTCTGGGGAGTTGTGTCACCCTTGGCAATTGGGTACAGAACAGGACTTCTGTGGATTCAGTTAATAACAATGTTCCCATAGCACGGTGTGCTCATCCTGGGTTCCAAAGAACCAGGTTTCTCCACCCCCCACCCCCGTCCACCAGCCATTTCCAGCAGCGTGGTGCAAGCAGTTGACTGAAATCCCCAGGGAATGGCCACGCATCCATCATGCCTGTAATTAAGAAAATGCTCAACTTTCTTCTGCTCTCCTAATCCTCCTCCTCCTGCCACCATTTCCCTTCTAAACCTGCTGCTCCCAGCCAGTAGGTCAGGCTGAAGGACAATCGGCTTTCGCATGGCTTGGCTCCCTGTTATAGGCTTGGAATGTTATTTTAAAAGGGGAGAAGCACAAAGATTAATGCAGGCAGATTAAGTATTAATATCCACAGGAGTATTTAAATTTCAGACCTTTACAAGTATTTTATACTAAATAAAACGTTCTTACTACTTCTTTAAAGTCTGTAAAGAACATGGAAGAAGATTAACAGAAGTACCAGATTACTGGAAATCCCACTACCTAGGGACCCGCGGAGGGGTTTTATTCATTTTCTCTCCCCCCTCACCCGTTGCCAGGCTCCCTCTTGTCCCTTCAGCCTCTCCCTGGCCTCGAGCGGTGCCGGCGCGGCGCTGGGCTTCTTGCAGAGGTGCTGAAACAGCTGTACAGGTCTGTGTAAATGTGGAACATGTGAAGGGATGATTTCAGAAACTGCACGGTTCTTAAAAGAGCAGCATGCAAATTAAAACAAGTAAATTAATTGCACTAATTAGTAATCCCTACAAAGAGGAAAATTATTTTCTAATAGGGCACAACATCTGCAAATGGGCGTGCCACATAGCGTCATGGAACGGGTTGGGGTGGAAGGGACTTGAAGCCCATCTGGTTCCAACCCCCCTGCCATGGGCAGGGACACCTCCCACTGGATGAGGGGGCTCAAAGCCCCATCCAGCCTGGCCTTGAACACCTCCAGGCATGGGGCAGCCACCAGTTCCTACAGCAGTTTTGAAGTGTTTCCTGCCCTGTTTCATACTCTGTGACACGTACGGCCAACAGCAATCACGCAGCCAGCTCCAGGGTGGGGGTAGTTGTTATTATTTACGTTCATTTACAAATTAGTGCCAGAGCAGCTTCATGCTTTGAGCACCAGGATTGTGTGGTGAATGTGGCAGTGCTGGGTTTACGATTGGACTTGATGATCTTAAAGGTCTTTTCCAACCTAAACAATTCATGATTCTATATCTATGGTGTCTCAGAGAGCCCTTTATTGCCTTAGTGACAAAAGAATCTATTTCTTACACGCTCTATGTCAATGACTGAGTACCTCACTGACAACAGTAGTCTTGGCAGCTTACAGGTCTTCCGCATCCATGTGTGAATACAGGTCCCTGAGTTTCTCAAACCTTGGCCCCCACTCTGTAATGTCACCACACACCGTGCCTTCATCCCAGCCAGAGGAGCTGAGGGTGCTCAGGCTGCCAGCGACCGAGCCTGCTCCTTCGGTGCAGAACACCCGCAGCGAGTCCGGGGACACAGCCTGGGGATGGTGGTCAGAGGCTCCGACAGCATCGGACAAGAGCTGAGCAAAGTCCCTGCTAGGGAGAGAGCCTTCTGCACCTGCTGGTGGTTTGCTCTGCTCCTGCCTCCTTGGGGTCACAGCACTACAGAAACTGCTCAGGGTTGTTCGGTTTTCTCTCTTCCTGTAGAGGGAACAGGCGGGGCTGGTTTGGATGGACACCTGCAGTTCTGCCATGTTGTACCCATCCTGCAAGGACAAAACATTCACAGGAAGTTCATGTTCTCTACAGGTCCCAACATGGGGGGAACTTCTCTGGGCAACCTGTGCCAGTGTCTCACTCCCCTCACAGGAAAACATTTTTTCCTAAGATCTCATCTCAATCTCCCCTCTTTCAGCTGAAACCATTCCCCCTCATCCCGTCCCTGCACTCCCTGATCAAGAGCCCCTCCCCAGCTTTCCTGTAGTTAAACAGGAAAAGCACAAAACACGTTTTGCTGATCATGGGGAGCCACCAGTGCCCTCTTAACTGCCACGTAACACCATGATCCTTACTTGGTCTTGTTCCCCACCACCTTCTTCATTGTAGTTGAGGATGTTTTCTCTGATGTCCTCCAGATCCTCAGGATGCCCAGATACAGGGTAAACTCCTCCATCCAGACCTTTGTGATTCCTCCAGCGAGCCCACAAGAATGCAGCACTGAGCAGAGCTGTGTAAACACACAGGAGCAAAACAACACCCTTCAGAACCAAACACAGCACCTCTGTACTGCGGTGCTGGGGGAGGGTGGGCTGGCGGTCTCCAGTTACAAATACTCTACGTTCTTCAGTTCCTTCTGCTTACAACTTCAAAGTTGTACTAGAAAGAGTATTGTAAAATCCTTCCTCTCTAGTGAGATCCTGCTTTGTCTTCCCTCCTCTTTGTGAGACCAA
Organism: Tapera naevia; assembly: GCA_033556795.1. Lineage (NCBI taxonomy): Eukaryota > Metazoa > Chordata > Aves > Cuculiformes > Neomorphidae > Tapera > Tapera naevia. The sequence goes on along the minus strand of JAUMJJ010000184.1, from coordinate 2,858,514 downwards.
GTGCCCTAGCCCAGAGCTGGCTGAGGAAGCCCAAAGTGGCTGCTGGGAGTTGTGACACAGCTGGTAAGACACGACAGACTGCTCTGTCTGACCAAGGTGTCCCCACGGGACAGAACATTTCTCCTAGAGTGAAAAATATGGTTGTGCTCAGTAGTCTTTAACACAATGCCCATTTGGTAGTATTTTCCACTCTTGCTCTTCAACTGAATTTGCTTCCAATCGTGCACCTGCACGGTTCCTTGGCAATGAAGTGAAAATGTGCAGAAAATAAAACTGCAGAGACTCACAAACGTTGACTCATTTAGCAATACATGGGGACGAAAAACATGTTACTGATGGAGCTGAGACCATGGCAAAGAAATGAAGGCAGAGACAGGACTCCATGAGGAAAATGAGTTTTTCAGCGGGAAGAGGAGATGATGACAATTCAGGACGAGACGGATGAATGAGTTCACCAAAGGTAATACAAGATGTAGTTGCCATAACTACCTAACAGTGCCAAAAAGCAAATGCAGATGGCAAACATGGAACTGAAGCTCAGGCCTGTGTCCTTGTGAAAGATGGCCAGTGTGATTTCGCAGTTGCGCCCAGCGTAGCCGTCCGGGCAGTGGCACTGGAACTTGGTCGGGGACTGCGCGATGCAGGTGCCGTAGTTGCAGGGCCGTTTCGCACAGGCCGTGTAGATGCACTGCGTGCCCGTGGTGTTCTCCACAACCATGTGTCCTGGAGGGCAACTGAAAAGACAAAGGCAAAATGAGATCATTAAACTTTGAGAAAAGGAGACACGAAAGACAGCATTTAAGCCTTTCAAACAGTCTTTGATGACTCTGTATATGGAGTTTCTGAAGCAGCTTCTGGAGTTACTTAGAATAATGACAGGATTGTAGTCTTTCCTAAAGCAGTCCTAGATCAGTGAGCTCCACAGCTGGAGTCCCTCACATCTGGAGCTCTCAGCCCTCAGTTCCACTGGCTTCTGTGAGAAATAGCTGAACTGGGGCCTGCAGTTCTGCCCAGGCAGGACAAGCTGTGCTGTGTCCTTTCTGTTTCCATCCCAGTGGATTTCCAGGAAAAAATGCATCTCTCGAAAACTCTGTCTGTGCAGACGGTGGCAGCCAGCAATGCTCAAGTGTGTTTCTTCTCTGCACAACCGACCTGAGCGAGTGTTGTCCTGACCTCAGCCCAGCCCCGCACAGCAACTCTCAGCTCAATCATACAGTGCTTTTAACTGAGCCTGGGGGGCCTGCAGGGGAGCAGAGGTCACAGCTCATGGCAGCGTGGGAACTCGGACACTAACTAACACATGAAAGAATCAGTGCAGAGATGTTAATTTACCTCAGCTAAGGGCAGCACCTAAAAGGACCGCGTTCTCCTCCACTGCCCAGGCAGGCACCTCTCTTAGCCTTTCCCTGTGTTTCAATGGATTTGATGAGATTGCCAGAGGCAGCCTTCAGGTTGCCCCCTTCAGCATCCACCCCTTCCCACCTGCATCTGGAGGGGTTTGGGCGTTTATTTCCAGCAATTACCTGCATTCATGTGTCATCCACAAATCGATACAGATAAACTCCTGGTCACAGGGGTTATTCCTACAAGCCTCTGAGGAACAGCCTTCTCTGACGCCCTGGGCACTTAACACCGACACCAGCTCCTTCGCGCGAGTATCCAGAGGGATCCTGTAGTTATTGAATCTGACATCCTTCATGCACCCTGCGGCCGGGCACAGAGAGAGCGCTTTAAAAAGCCACTCAGCAAGAAGGATTTGAAGCAAAGGTTAAGATTTGGCAGTGCATGTTTAACAAAGGACCCCAGCTACTAACCATTAAATCTAGAACTGAATTCACCTAAACTTTCAGGGCATTGTGTTCTCCATTTTCTGACTGAATTTGATAAAGTTCTCACCAAGATTCCCAGTGTTACCCAGAAGAACCAAGTGCTGCTGCAGGCCCACCTGTGTTCAGACAGTGGAACATGCTACCCATTCCTACTGTGCTCTCAGTAGGAAAGCCCCAGCGTTGTGGGAAACCTGTTCTACTCTCCAACACATACCAGTATAAACTGGGTTTGGTTGATTTTAATTGTAGTTTATGGCTTAACTTTAAAGAAGAGCAAATCACAATCAATGGTGAAACAGCCTCAGGGCACTGGTACTAATTTTGTATGGAAAACGTGTGGCATTCACTTCCTGTGCAAGAGCTGCATCCACGTAAAAGTATATCCCTTGATGAATTAAGTACCTTTTATAACTTCAAAGCCTTTAAAAGTCTCAGCTGCTTAACAGCAACATTAATTGTCCTAATTAAAATGATCTTCATGTAACCATTTGACTTCTTTAATCTATTTACTTAAAACCAAATCCTATTATTCTCATAAATAAAAATTCAGGTTTACAGGTCCATATTCCGAGTCAGATCAAGAATTCCTCACCTTGAAAACTCTTGTTTTGATTGAATGGGTAGGTGTTTCCAAGGACCAAGCTGCTGGGGTCAATCACAATCTCTTTGTACACTCCTGCTGCTTTCAGAACTTCTCTCTTCCCACCTCCTTCATAAAGGCGAAGACTGAATTCATTTTCCTGTCTCTCCAGTGTGATGTGATGCCATTCACCATTATCAACGCGGTAGGAGGCAAGGCTTACGGAATAGTCTCCGTCACCCAGATTATACGAGACCAGTAAGAATCCCTGAACAACCTTGTGGATAATTAACAAAGTAGTAAGAAAAAAAGTGATATTTTGATTGGCCCGTAACCATCACATTCCTCCAACTAAGTCTCGTTAGTAAACATCAACCTGAAAGCTTTTGTTTTAACCTGGGGCACATTACACTGCACGTGGAGTGTGATCTAGAGATACTGCAGGTGCTATGGAACCATCAGCCTAAGCCCTGGCAGCGCTGTGCTCGCAGCAGGATGGTGTTCGCTTGGAGAAATTCCACCCTGCTTCTCTCTTGGATAAATGTACAGGGATCTTCAGATGGCTGAGAAGCTGATGCATCACCTCTATGCTGACAGCTCAGACCAGCTGAGCTGAAGAGGTGACTCCTCAGTGGTAGGTACAACCTGAACAGGTTGTCACTGTGAGAGTGGCATCATTAGGAATGCCACAGGCATCTTTTTTTGGCAGGGTTGGACTATTTGGAATCGGCCACTTGGGACCACAGCTGAACAGGACACCAGGGAAGACACATTTCTCATCCTGTTCTGTAAAACAATCAGTCCTTCACTGTAACTGGCAATAAACTCCTTTCCAATCCAGCGGGATACTATGGTTGTGTGTCAATAGCTTAAGTGAAGGACCACATCTGTAAGTGGTCCATAACATGAATTCCAAATTTTTTGTGCTTGGCCTAAGGTTTTCAGTTTTATTTCCAACTCTTAAGCTAATGTTTCTCTGGGCTAAGTGTTATTGGCACTGACTTAACTTCACACTACTCCTGTCTGAGACACCGTGCCCACCTGCAGGGTGATGTGCTCGTCCTTATTTCGAGACAACATGCTGGTGATGACGCCGTCAGGCTGCCGCGTCCTGATCATGGCCTCGAAGAGCGTCCTCCGGGCAGGCAGGCGGCCGGGCAGCTGATAGCGAATGTGGCTGCCGGGCCCAAACGTGTATTCTTTGGCAGCTAAAAAGACAGCATGAAGACCTTCAAACCATTTTGTAGGGAGAGGGAAGTATTATTGCTTCTGTTAGTTTCATAACAAGAGCTGAAAGTAAAAGAGCAGTTGTTATGCACAGCATGGAGCCATGAAACATCACTTTTCTGTGTTCTCCATCCTTCTCCACAGCTGCCCCAGCCCCTCTCCCACAGGTGATCTCCTGCCTGACCTGATCCCGTGAACGCTTCTCCTTACAGTGCTCACACAGGATGACAGCAGAAAAGCAGAACTCTGCCCAAGACAAGAGGCTGCACAGGTACCACAACCAGCAGTCACAACCTCCTGTTTTACAGTTCTCTTCTTGCCACAAACTTTGACCCCATGAGGGCTGAAGAAAAGACCCCACTGTACCGAAAGCATGGATCCTTAAGCCGACAGAGTCCCTTCCAGACACCAAGAGAGCAGTAAATTCTAATTCCAGCTGTGCAGCTCTCGTTCTGCCACATCCCAGCTGTTGGTTATTGGATATTTCTGGGAGTGCAACAAATGCAAATTCAAACAATAGTGCTGAGAACCAATCATTGTGTTCACAAGTCTTGTCCTGCAGTGTCCTTCACACAGCACAAACACCCTCAGGGCTCAAGAAATGATCTGAGAAAATACTTTCTTAAATAGAATTAGAAAAGACACTGTTAGCAGTCACAGGCAGCTACAGTGAAACATGGCTGTACCCAACCTCACAGGCACCAGAAACCACCTCAGCAATCGCTGCCTGAAAACAGTTTCCTGTAGTGTAAGCTTTACCAGCCTTTCACTAATGGAAGAGACTCCAGACCTCACCTTTATCGCATTGGTAGCCGTAGTATCCCGGCAAACACTGGCAGGAGAAGGAGCCCCAGTCCCCATGACACCTCCCGTGAATCCCGCAGGAAGACGACCCCATGGTCTCGCAGCTCCCGTCCGTCAGTGTGCAGCCAGGGAAGCTATGCAGGGACTCTGCGGGAGACTGGAGGTCATACACCTGCAAGAGAAAATTGTGCAACACCAAAATATCATTTAAGAAACACTGATACTTTCATTTTTAAACAGCAACAGCTACGCCCCATAGCAGTCTGTTCTTATCTGCATTGCTTAAGATGATAAATTTGCTTTTTCATGTTCAGACTTTGATTTATTTTATCCAGGCCGTATTTTGCCTTTGAATAAACTCATCTCACTATGAAAGCAAAACAAACTCCTAATATTCCCTAAAGAGGCAGACATCTGCCATAAATACAGCATAATCCAACTGCTATTCAGAAGTCCCTTGAATGTGCAAACCTCAGAAGATGGCTGCGTGAAGCAGGAGATGGACAAAGGCTCAGTTTCTGACACAAATATACTATTATATTGTTATAATAAATTTATATAAATTTATTATATAAATATATGTTGGAAATAACTTTCCAACAGAGTTATTCTAATTATGACAGAAGAAATCCAGAATCTTCTTGTATTTTACACTGATGCATATGGGCATCGAATAAATTAATGGAAGGAAAAATCTCAGGAATAATACAAAACTCCCAAGAATTCAATACAGAAGTTTACTCCTTTGCTGAAGCAAAAGGTTTACACTTCTCGTACCTGGGTATCCAAGATGAAATTGCGCAAGCAACCGGAGAAGTGTTTGTGTAGCAGCTGTGGGTAGGAATAAGGTAACGATTCTTTAACACCACCCAGCTGTAGAACGTGGTTCCCATTCAAATACCTTTAGAAATGATAGGAATAACAAAAATAGATGAGAGTTTACCTTCAAACACAGGTGTCTGCCTTACAGTACAACACCTACCTTTGCAACAGGTAATGTTCAAGGCCTTGGAAGAAATTGCCTTCAGTGCCTCTCCAGAAACGTACCTTGCACTTTGTGGAACGAACCCCAGCACCTCACAGCCCGTTCGATCCTCCGTGGACAGCCACTTGCCTACTCCTTCTATCTCAGAAACCACAGCTGCACTGCACTGATCCAACGTGAACCGCACCTCCTGCACCAAAGCACAGCATCACTGAGTTCAGACTGCCTGTGAAATTCAATAGATGGTGTCAGATTTTCACCAGCACAAAGGGCTGGGGTCCTTTCCTGCTCTGTCTCCACCTTGCAATAAACAGTAAAGCCAGAATGGAACCTTTTAACAAAGAAGGCACTTAATTCTATATTTAATTTATGCTTCTGAGTACTTTAACCACTTTCACAAAAATTCTAACTGCATTTGCCAATGAATAATTATCTCCTTTTCAAGCACCGGGAATGATTTCAGTGTCCAAACGTGTGCATTGAATGGGGAAATCACAACTAAGCCTTTATGTACATTCCACATGCATCACAGAGCTTAAAAAGCGGGAAAAAGATTCCTCTGATCCTGGAACATGGATCACAACATAGATTTGGAATTGACAGTGCTGTCTTCCCAAATCCATATTACTCATCAAAGCTACAAGCACAATTAGAATAATACATAGAATTACCCAGTCTGGTTTTCCGACCCTCCTGTTTCTGCACAGCAAGTGCTATTGGAAATACAAATGACCTGATGTGGAAGAAAGATCAAACAACTGACCTGACCATTCGTTCTGACTTCCAGTTGGTGCCATTTTTTGTCTGCGACGTTCAGGTGACTTGGGAACTGCAGCATCACAAAGCCTGAGCCACGGCTCATCTTCAGCACAGGAACACCACCGGAGAGTTCTAACGCAACATGAAAGAGGAATCAGGTTTACTTATGAGAATCTTCCCACGCTGGATATTTTAGCAGTTGGGGAAACCCAACCCCAACCATTCTATGGTTCTGTGATGTCTTTTCTCACCAAACTAGATGATGTGCAACTAAGACAGCACAAATCATGTAATACCTATCTTCAAAGTACCTAAATTCCTTCAGGGCACTACAGATTTCCCAGAGGGTTATTTTTTTACATATACCCATCTGTCTATTTTGCTTTCCCCCTCGACTTCTACAACTTTGCAATGGGCAGAGCCCATGGGCGCAGGCTACAAAATAGACATCAAAGAAGAAAGACCTAGTAGGAAATGGTTCAAAATATTTCCAAACCAGGAAATAAACAATCTTGTAAGATGGAAAGACAGAATTCATACTCTTTAGAATCACAGAATCATAGAATGACCTGAGTTGGAAGGGACTGTTCACAGCAACTTGTTCCCAAAGACACTGAATTTTGTTGCCCACTTTGCAGAAGTACCTATTGCAATGAAGTTTTCTGTGCTCCCAGGGTCTGGATTTGATAAAGGACCACTATAGAGTAAAAGTCCATCTGGAACCACAGTAATGAACTCGACAGAGAGCGAGCTTTCAGAACAAGGCCTGATGGGGCGAAACCATGCATAGCCATTTCCATGGAAACTGCGCTTGGTCTGCTGGCAGTCTGGGCCATGGAAGGAAGCAGGACAAAGACACCTGAAAGAGCACAAACACAAAAACCAGTTAAAATTCCCGAATGTTTAACCCTTCAGTTTTTAGTGCAACAAATGCAGCACTTAAAACCACAGCAAAAACCAGCAGTGAAACAAAGAATTTAGCAGTCTCACAGGTGCTGCAATCATTAAAATACTTTAAGAGCATAAAGCACGGGACCACCTCCATCAAAAAGAAGTACTTTTCTTGCCATGCTTTTAAGAACAGTGAATTATTTCACTAATTAAGTAACACAGAACACTAAACATCAATTGCTCAATTTATTACAGAGCAAACTCCGGGAGGTTAATTCCTACCTAGAATAAACCAGTATAATTTCATACTGGTGCGAGCCAGGTGATGTTGTAACACAGCAAGTTTCCTATCTAATGTTCTCTCAGCTCCTTATTTCCCATTGTTTAAATTCAATCCTCCTATGTCCCTGCTATTACTGCTGATACTCACTTGTATTATTACTGTTCTGGAAAAGAAAAAGGGAAAAAACAGAGTGTATTTCCCATTCCTTCCTACTGAATTAGGTGCCCTTAAAAAACAACACCTGTTAAATTATACCACTTGCTATTCCACAGCGTTTTCTTTCATACTCACACACTATTCCCACTGCTTCCAAGACAACAGCACCATTTCTGAGCCATTAGTAAAGGCCCTGTTGTCATTACGTTCACACTCCAGTGCACCCGGGTGTCTCCTCCAGTCAGAAGTACAATATATTCATGATTATTTTATGGCTGTAGCTTGTCAGCCCCACTCAACACTTTAAAAACAGAAGAAAAATGTTGGAGCACCTGCAACAGAAGCCCCCTCACCTGTAACCGTTCAAAGTGTCCACACACGTCCCCCCATGGAGACAGGGGCTTCGAGGGTAGGCGGAGCAGGACTGGTGAAGGCGGTCCCGAGCCCAACAGCCACAGACTGTGTCACTGGTGGTTGTTACTGAGACAAAGGCCACGCTGCCAGCGTCCCTCACCGCTGGGGTGTCACCCACAGCCAGCTGCTTTGTACAGCCGCTGCCCCCACCACAGTCTGCGCTCCTGCATTCATCTACATCGATCTGGGAAATGTTCAACTGTAATGCTGACTGCACCTAAGAGAAAACACAGTTTAACACATCACCAGCCTCCTCCTTACGTCCTTCTCAAATTAAGCAATTGCTCAGCAAAGTGGTTTTGTCCTGAGTGAAGTAAAGACCCTCCTCTGAAGGTGTAGCACATCCATCCCTGGAGGTCTCGGATGTGTACCTTGCAAACCCAGGACCTGGGTGAATCACACACGATAGCCCTAGAGAATGTACCTCATGTTTAAATGCTGCCATCTCAGCGTGCAGTTTCTCAGGTCTGTAGTACAACAAGCCACGACGGACTGCAAATCTTACATCTGTCTGGTTTCCACCAACACTCATCACACTGAAGATCAGGATCTCACTAAGGTCAGCAGGTAACATTTTTGCCAGCAATTCCTTGAACTTGTCATGTCTCGTTTTGCCGTGTTCATCTCTCCTGATGAACTCCTCTGCTGTGATATCTGAGTGTGGGATTCAAAAAGAAACAAGCATGAAATAGAAAAATTAACCTGTGGTCTCCCACTATTTATTTCTATTCAACAACATGGAATCATACTGAAAGTGCCCCACAGTAATGAGTAACTCAATTGAAATAATACCCACATCACAAAATCATTCAGTTACAGAAGCAGCTGATCTAAACTCTCACCAGCAAATAAAACTGACCTGACAGACGCAGAGAGGCTGAGTTCTCTATGGCTTCGTTTTCCAGCTCTTTGACATGGATTTGTACTGTAGATATAACATCAGGACAAATTCCATCAGAAACTCTCACATTTAGGTTGTATGTTCCTTCAGGAGTGTTATCCACCATCATCAAAGAACCAGTCTTCTGATTTAATCTGAAAGACCTAGACAAAAACCACAACTGAGAACTTTATTCACTAACATAATTCCAAAGGCCTTAAATGTTACCATGAAGGTTTAGGATTGCAACGAACAGGAATTAACAAACAACCTCAGAAGAGCACCAGAAACAGCTTTACTATGAAAATACAACCTGCAAAGCTCATAAAAAGATGTTTCTGCCACTCCCAAATCCCCAGACTTTCCCAATCTCAAATAAAAAAAATGTAGTTGAACCACAGGGTTCAACATCACCATCACAGCTGTGAAAGAAATAACAGAAGGTGACAAAATCACACAAAGTCAATCCAGGTCCTCATCCATCTGGAAAAGGATCAGGTCTGTACAAAAATCTGAGATCATCTTCATTTGCTACTTCAAAGGGACATTAATCAGTAATCATGGAAACACTCCATGACCACAAAACATGGAATCGTGTCCAAGGGCTGCTCACAGACAGAAAGTCGGTCTTTAACTTCGGGCTACACAAAGCTTTTAAACTTTTAAACTTATTAAACTTAAGCTTTTAAACTGTTCTTCACTGTGGAGACAAAAATTGATATCCACTTAAACACCCCTTTTTTGTATTTCCAGCAGCATGGAATGATGCCAAATACCATCTCACTTTGCAATATGAACAAATAATGTATGATTAGGATTTAAGGATTCAATTCAACATTTCAATTAACAGAAAGAGTTGTCTAAGAGCCTTGGTTTTCACATGCAATTGCAAATTTAGCCATCAACAGAGATCACCAAATTCCTCTACTTTTAATTAAGTTATTCAATTCTGTCCTTTTAGATTTGGGATTTGTATTCCATCAACTCTAACATTTGAGGGCAAGTATTACAAACTCTGCCTATTTTTAAATTGGATTATACAGAATGCACATTTTAAAATAAATTAATGATGACATCTGACTAAAAATCAACATCATGGTGTGATCTTGTATTCTCTTGGAAAGAATATTTCATGCATTAATTTCTTAATACTCAGTTACCCAAAAGAGAAAGAGCATCCAGAAGGTACCTTCCTTAATACACTCAGTAACCCTGGTTTTATATACATCCTGAACACAGGAAAATACACAGTAAAATAATTACAGAAGCATAAATATTACTCATTCTGACACAAATACAATCCTCACGTGAGTAGTTTTCCTTCAGAGAGAAATGTTTTATTGTCCCAGTCATCCTGATCCGGCGCAAACACGTCCCCAAGCACTGTTGTTGACCATTTTCCTGTTGAGATAAGTTATAATAAATCTGCATTTAATTTCTGCTCTTCAGTGCGCTTTATATTCTGCTGTGTTCATTACTGCATTTATTATTTTCAGATTCCTGCTCTGTTTTGGTGATGGTTATGATTCAAGATTCTTAAGTAACATGTAGCCTGTCATCTGATTTCTGCCAGTTCTGGGAAGGAGAGCGCACGATGGGTGGCACAGCAGAGAATAAAAGCTGCAAACAACCACGGAATGATCCATAAATACAACTCTATAATATTCTCAGATAATAAAAAGAAATGACTACATCAGGAGTTAATCCCCCAAAGCTTAAATGCTGCTCTCCTATCCAAAGGGCACACCAGAGGCATCCATAAAAAGAGGGGCAGCATCCTGGGGGTAGAGCTGGGAGAGAAGGTCATGGCTAAGAAAAGGACACGGGCAAGAAGTTGGATCATTCAGTTCCAACCCCCCTGCCATGGGCAGGGACACTTCCCACTGGATCAGGGGGCTCAAAGCCCCGGCCAAACTGGCCTTGAACACCTCCAAGAAATACGCAACCATTTACAAAAATAAATAAGAACTGCAACAGAGAAATCATGTGCAAAACTGTGCTGTATTCCTGACTCTGACATACCACCCAGACAGTGCTCACCTTTGAGGCTGTACACAAAGACCTCCTTATGGCCGGATTCGTGGCAGTTGTCATTTTCATCACCGACTGTTACAGTCAGGGTGTTCGTAGAGCTCATGGCTGGAATCCCACTATCTGTTATAACTATTGGCAGGTGAAACACCTTCTGCTTTTCTCTGTCAAAGGGCCTCAGAGCGGTTACAGTCGCTGTGTTATTTCTGTTGTCAGTAAGAGAAAAATCCAAAGAATTCTGATAATACGGAGGCAATGAAAATGTAAAGGGTGGCCCGTTTTCCTCACTGTCCGGATCAAACGCGTGCAGCAGTGTTGATGTATGGTTCATACGCACTATTTCAGGCCTCAGTATGTTTTCCCAAATTACAGGCATGTATGGTGCCTCAAATCTTGGGCCATTGTCATTAACATCAAGCAAATTAATCAAAACCGTGACGCTTCCAGTGCGGGCAGGTGTCCCTTGATCTGCAGCTTGTACAATTAAGCTGTATTTTTCAATGACTTCATGATCCAGTGTGTTTGCCACAACCACGTGACCATACTGGTCAACTGCAAACTGTCTCATAGGATCGGAATCAGACCTTATAGAATATATAATGTCCCCATTCAAACCGTAATCCTTGTCTGTAGCTCTCACTGTGGCTACTGTAGTACCCACAGGCAGGTTTTCAAAGAGAGGGCTTGCCTGAATCAACTGAGAGAGGAAAACAGGGCTGTGGTCATTGGAGTCTTCAACTTCAATCAGGCATGCTGCAATACTAGAAAAATCACGGTCTTCCACTGTAACAGTGAGATTGAACTGTCTTTCACGTACATTCTCAAAATCCAGTTTATTTTTCAGTCGAATCGTGGCACATTGCCACTCTTTGTCATTCCCAATATAAAACTTCTGATCCGGGTCTCCCCCGATGATACTGAATGTTAAGTCTGCGTTTTCCCCAACGTCAGCATCCGTAGCACATACCTGCAGAACCTCCGCGTCGACGGCGCTGTTTTCAGGAATCGTTGCCTGCCACATCTTTTTGGTGAATTTAGGCACATGGTCGTTGATGTCTGCGACCCAGATCGTGGCGGTGCCGGTCCCCGTTAGCCCTCCCCCGTCACTTGCTTCAACAGTAAGGAAATAACACGCAGCCCTCTCTCTGTCCAGCAACCCCGCCGCCACGTGGATTGTACCAGTGTTGGGATTGATACGGAACAGGTCGGTGCCAAACTCACTTTTCACATTCTCTGTTATCCTGTAAGTCAGGACAGCATTAAGGCCCACGTTTGGATCGTCACCATCTACTGCGCCCATTTCCATGACCAGCGTGTCTGCAGGAGAGTTTTCAAAGACTCTCCCATTGCAACCCCCAGGCACACAGGTGAACACGGGCGCGTTGTCATTTACATCCCACACATTAATAATCACATCAGCGAATCCCGTAAGCCCTTCTCCCCCTTCATCAGTAGCCAATGCAACAAATCTCCACAGCGCTCTCTCTTCCCGATCCAGCCTCTCGTGCGAGTAAATGCTGCCCGTTCTCTCATCAATCGTGAAAGTATCAGCTGCACCAAGCCCGTGCAGAGAGTATCTCAAATCTCCTTCATCCACACCAGTGTCAGGATCCTTTGCCATAACCTACAAAAGTTTGGAGAACAAGAACATAACAATCACACTATCCAAGGGACGCATTACATCCTACATCCAACCAGAAGCATATCACATGCTATTAATTAATGCCAGATGGATGCAAAAAACAGGTGCCTGAGGGACAATTCAGAGTCAGTAAATACTCTAAAACAACAAGGTAGATACTCTAATGCTAAAATAATGTGGCTTTTTTCATATGCTATGCTTACAGCTCCTTTAAAATGCTGATGACTCCCTTTTAGGGCCACAAATCATCCATCCTGCTTATCCTACTGACTATCTTCAGGATTATTTTTTCCATAAAAATCCATTTCTCTTCTTTCACTGACAAAAAAACCTCAGTAAAACTAAACTTCATTAATGTATCAGGGCTATAGTATTATTAACAGCATTGTAGCAGAGTAATTCCTGCTCTTTCATTAAAATATTCTAACCTCTGAAACTGCACAATTTACCTGAAGTACAAAGACTGGTAACCCATCCAGTTCCTCAGTTACACTTCCATAGTATTCGTTGATTGAAAAAACTGGTGTCTCATCATTTTTATTCACGACGTTGACGATGAGAACCGCACAACCTTCCCACCTCCCATCAGAGGCTAACAAGTGAATCTCATACATCTTTGTTTCTTCATAATCCAGTGCCTGGGCAATAACAATGGCTCCTCTTTCTGGTTCCACACCCAGTACACCTCCCGTGTTTCCAGCCGTGATCTGATAGCGTAACTTAGCATTTGTTCCTGCCAATGACCAACAGTGTCAGAAAACACACACTTCTTGAAGTAGGCTGAAACATGGGATGTTAAGGTGAAGTACAAACCATCTGATAACTGACTTTTGGTATTACAGTTTAAACATGCAGCTCTGTCAGAATACTTCTCAGCATTTTCAGTTCTGGTACGTTCAACTGTAATTTGTGTCTAATTGTAAAATCTGGTTCTGCAATGAAGTATTAATTCTGCTTTTACTTTGGAGCCCTTGAACTCACTGAGGGATCAATATGACTGGCCAAGGCTATGGGACCAAAAAGGCAAATTTGTATTTGCGAACACAAAGAATGAGTTACCATAAAACACTTCATACCACAGGACCATTCTGCACTCATATGAATTTATGCACAGACTTTACCAACACACAGGATAATTACATTTCAAGCCAGAGCAGACATTCCTAACAGAGCTCATTTCACATGAAGTGCCAACCTGCTGATGGATTTAGATCAAGTAAAGACTTTCAGCCTTCCTGCAGGCTCTACTTTCCCATTACCTTTCTTCTCCCCTCCTTTCTTAGCTACTTCTTGAACCACTGACTCATTTAAGAGGACAGAAATGAAGTGCCATATATCCATCACATCAGGTCCCCTGATCCTGCACTGTCAAGTAGGTTTACAGGCAGCCTAAGGAACAAACTCAAAGTTCCTTGAGCAGGTAAATCCTTCAGTACAACACAGCCACTTTTGCCTCAACCTCACTGGGCAGGGGAGGAATCAAACGCAGCCAGGACGTACCCGCACTTCACTGAGAGAACAGCCCTGTGGTTTTATCACACAGTAAAGCTAGTAGTGCACCACAGACAAAAGACGGAAGCCTGTACCATTCCCTCCCTCATTTATGAGCACTGGTTACTTAGTTATTTTTCCATGATTTACGACTGAATCCCTGACTGATTTGTGGATAAAGTAACACAGCTAAGTCTCATCATATGGATTTAGGAAGTCTAGATTTAAATATGAGAATGCACACCAGAAATAAAGACCAATACAACTACACTGTCCACAGAGAACACAAATGAATCTCACTGAAATCAAGTCTAACTCATTCCAGTTAAACGGGACTTTTTTACTGGTGCCTATTTGTAAGAAAATGCTATGATTTATAACAGATTTGTATTTGCTGGCACAGAAATTTCTCCCCACCATCCCACATTAAGGCACCGCCTCCTAAAATGAGTTGACTTATGCCTCACAGCTCCATTATGAACTAACGTTCATGCCCCATCAGTTCACACTTAAAGAAGTTTTAAAATCTAGAGACAAAAAGACATTTTCCTCCCTAAATAGGCCCTCATGTGCTGAAATTAACTCATTAATATTTTAGACACAGCTATGGGGGATGCCAATACTTTACCTTCATCTTCATCATTAGCAGTGACTGTAATGATAGTCGAGCCCACGTCCTGGTCTTCGTCTACATTTACTTCATAGACACTTTGAGAGAAGACTGGCTTGTTATCATTCACATCGCTGATAAAAACACGCACGTAGGCCGTGTCTGGAGAGACAAGGAGCAAGAGATTACAATTCTCAGCTGTGCCACTTCTGTCAGCTACAATTACTGGAACTGTCTGGCTGCACATTAAGTGAAGACGAATATGCAGACAATACAGAAACAAACCCTTAGGGTTGTGGACAATATATACACCAACATTATTCAAAAGCACTTGGATACCAAATGAATGTCACATCCAATTTGTTTAAACAGATAATATGTGAATAACTGATGCCTAATAAGGCAATTGTACAGTTTTCAGTCGTAACTTTTTGTCCTGAAGCCATAAAAGCCAAATTTTAAGTCTCTCTTTCTCTATATCCTCGTCGGAGAATGGGATTTTCTACCTTGAACTTTCCTGCTTCATAATTCATCGTTAGTTTTGACTGAACACAATACCATATGCAGTGCTCTGAGAAACGCCTCCACTATCTAAAGATCTGCATCCTACAGATAGCTGGTGCACCTTTGCTAGCTAGGAAATACTATCTAAACTCTAACTATGAAACCCCAGTCTTCTTTTCCTTTCAGAATAAAAAATTGGCCTGATCATCATGTAAACTACCTCTTCCAGATCTGACACAACAGTTGCACGCACGAATAATGAGAACACACTCACAAGCCCAAACCAACAGAGACTCTTCCAGAAATACTGAAAAAAAATGAAACATTTGATGTTGCATTTCAGAGCTTCTGTTCTCAGACACCAGTCCAGGTAAAATCATGCTTGTTGAAGACATGTCTCTTACCAGAGTTTGGCTTTCCTTGTTTTCCAGGTCGAGCTGATTCAGAGCCATCTACTGACTTGACTTCTAGAAGATAAGAACCCTTCTTCTCTCTATCAAACACCCAGGCAGTGTATATTGAGCCCGTCTGCGAGTCCAAGTGAAAATAGGTGTAGTCCCTGCTACTGTCATGTAACAGAGAGTAAGTTATCTAAAGGATTAAAAAGAACGTGTTAATCTATACTTTCCTTTTGTTGGAGAGTTCACAACTGAATAAGTACTTCAAGAGAGGAAGAACAGTCTTTTGTTTGAGAATTTGACCAGGGCCAAGAAAGCTGGGTGAAACTGCCAGTTTGAGCACTCTGATTTGAAGTCAATTCACTTTCTTGCAGGCAAGGAAGTAAATCTGTCTTGTCTAACCAGTTCCCAAGATCACATTTGCACAGTGCTTGTACAACAGCACCCAAACTCAGCTCAAGATCCCAGGTACTAAGATAATGGCCACAGGTGAGCTGAACTGGAACTTGCTCAGCATCACGGACCGTGTTCCAGTTTCTGTTTTCATGCACGTGACTTCAGCTTCCACTCTTGTTCTAAGGATATGCCCCCCTTCAATTTTGACCATCAGTACAAATACATCCACTTTGGTATTACCTTTACATATTTTGTAAGGATTCCATTTTCAGTATCCCCAACTCACAGAAGCTTTTAACATTTTTTTCTTCCATTAATTTACTCAATCACATTTTAGACCTATGTAGAACTTTCCAAACCTCAGCAAGTTTTTCACCTGAACTACAGGTTGTATAAATATTTCATCTTCATTATCTGTCTCACACCAACTAGTTTCAGTTGCATTTTTCACATGGAAAGACAGAGAAACATGTAATTAACTACTTGATTTCATCTCCTGTTTCCCTATCGGCCCTCCCTTTTCTAGGTTGAAGCCTTCTAGTCTATTTAGCTGTTCTCCACAGAGGAATTATTCCATACCTTTCATCATGAAGATGTAGGTCCCCATTGCTTACCTCACCATTCTGACCAAGGTCACGGTCGGTGGCGGACACCTGAACAACAAATGTCCCAACTTCAGCTCCCTCTGTTACCAAGGCTTCGTAAATAGATGAAGTGAAGAATGGGACATTGTCATTGACATCTAAAACATCAAAAAGAGCACAGAAAGAGAAAACTACACAACTTTAAAGGAAAGAAAGGTTCTATGATAGTACTATAACATCACTGAACAGCTTACCCACCTGTCAGGTTAATATAGACCGTGGTGAATGCTGCCAGGGGAACTGCAGCAACGTTCTGTGCTCGAACCCTCAGCACAAAGCTCTTTGTTGTTTCGTAATCGAGTGGCTCAGCTACCAGGATTGAAGCAGAGCCATCGTGTCTGTTTGGGGTCAGGTAGAATCGAGCCGGCATGTTGGTCTCCGGAATGAGACCCTCTTCTAGGTTATAAGTCACACGAGGATCACCAAGGGGAGAAGTTGCTTTGATTGTCTGCACAGTTCAAAAAGTTTACATCATCAGCACTGTACAGCAACATTTCTAAAAGCTTTTCTGTGCTGACTCACCTAGATCTCCAGCTCTCAACTGAAAACACTAGGACAGGTATTTCCTGAGAGCAAATTCCTCACAGAATCATGCAAAAGTCTAGGCTGGAAGGAACTTTAAAGCCCATCCGGTTCCAATCCCCCTGCCATGGGCAGGGACACCTCCCACTGGATCAGGGGGGTCAAAGCCCCACCCAATCTGGCCTTGATTATCTCCACGGATGCGGCAGCCATGACTTCTCTGAGCAACCTGTTCCAATTCTGTCCCAATCTTACCAAAATCGACGCATCTCGTGTAGTATTCTCTGGAATAACCACTTCATAGCTGTCTCTCTCCCACTGTGGAGGCTGGTTTGCTGCACTGGTAATAGTTACTGCAAGTTCAACTTTACTGCTCCTGTTACCCCCATCTGTAGCAACAATCTCTTGAATTATAGATGACCTCTGAACAGGAAAAAAAGGTGTCATTACAGAGGGTTTTGATCAGGGTTCTAGCTTTTTTTTTTTTACCAAAATAAATGAACATAAAATCTAATGAACATAAAATCTAAGGCACAGTGCACAGAAGAAAACTATCCACATCTGCAGAATACTGAGCTCAGAGTATGAAGTAGGTGCTAGGTTGCTGAAAATTCTGCTATTTGCTTTACTTAAGATAGTTGGAAAATGTTGCTATTTGTCTCAATAAACCTTATGAAATTTATCAACAAGTTTAAAAGAAAACAAAAAAAAAACCCACTCTGTGAGGCCCTTCAGTTCTTAAGCTGACCTGTCAATGGGATTTGTTATTAGGTCTGTGGGGTTCTTAGATTCTATAAAGAAAACACATTAAAAGGATACATCTTCAAGGTTTTGCGTGTCAGTTACTTAGAAGTTAAATTTCAATATTAAAAATATTTGTTAGATATTTAAAGGTTGACATCTACAACAATATTTTCATTTTAACATAAATTACCCAACTGCTTATGTAGGTATCTAGAAATGGCTGAAACTGGTAAATTTTAGGTAACTACATGCAACAGTTTTGTTAGAGGCACAGAATCACAGAATGGTTTGGAAAGGACCTCAAAGCCCATCCAGTTTCAAACCCTGCCATGGGCAGGGACACCTCCCACTGGATCAGGGTGCTTAAAGCTCCATCCAACCTGGCCTCGAGCATCTCCAGGGATGGGGCAGCCACCACTGCTCTGAGCAACCTGGGCCACAGCTTCCCCACTTTCACATGAAAACACTTCTACCTAAGCTCTCATCTCAATCACCCCTCTTTCACCTCAAAACCATTCCCCCTTGTCCTGTCCCTGCACTCCCTGAGCAAGAGCCCCTCCGCAAAGGCAGGGGACTTGTTCATTATGCCTTCACCTTCCTGAGGGACAGCTATGCTTTGCCCACCCTGACTAACACTGATGAAGTTGGGAATCTGTATGAAAAGCAAGATTTCAGACTCTCACATTCAGGTTTGTGTCTTAACTCATTGCATGTTATACAGTGAAGTCCTACACCCGGGTTCTTGCTGCCCTGTTTACGGTCTCAGCCCTCAGTATGAGCGTGCCAAAGCTAATGAAATGGGAAGAACAAGTTCTCAGAGGTACTGCTGTCAGCTGCTGCTTTCCAGATGGAAGTAGGGCTTGCTTATATGCAATTCCCAGCCAACCAACTCCAGCTGAAAGCCTTGGTCTCACCTTTAATTTAAACATCGTGTATTGATCCTTTAATGTGGAGGGTTAACATGTAGGTAAGCACAAACTGGTGACCTCAGTCCCTCCTACAATATACTGAGATAGCCAGCTTCAGGAGGAAAGCAAGCACCATACCTGAGATATGGGTTGGTTCACAAACACCCAGCCTGTAGTAGGGTTAATTTGTAAATAATTGGGCTCTTCATTTGCTATCGAATACATAATGGCAGCGTTTGAGCCGTAGTCATCATCATGGGCCGCAACACCAAGAAAGCTGGTTCCAACTCTTGTGTCCTCTCTTAGGAAATCTAAATGTAAGGGAAAGATATTTCAAACCAATCATTAATCCACTACAGCACCACGAACATCCTACTAAGAAATGAAGAAACACTAAAGTGATAATGTATGGAAGCTATAATTTTATATTCCTTGGACCAATGGCCATCAAAATCAAACTGAATATTTTAAAGATGTGCAACCAGTCCAGAGCCACATATCACACCTGAACTCCCCATTATCTCATTCATGATCTGTACTTCTCATTTCTCATAAGATACTACTTGTATTTGTAGTAAGGCATTAATTGCTCTGTATGAAATATCCATGAATGGAATGTGAATTTATTACAGAAAAGCACACAGGGAAGGGAAGATATGACAAGGCTATTTTTTCCAGGAATTTTACCATTAGAGTGCTCAAGAAGGCCCACGAGTCAGGACTGCAGTGGCCCCATTGCAGACAGTGCCCCTTCTGCAATGAGTCAGGGTAAGTGCAGCTCAGCTGCAGTCACCAGCTGGGCACTGCATGTACTGCCAGCTGAGACAAAACCCCGAAACCTCAGACACCAGGGAAGCTCACACTCAGGGCCCCCAAACTCTACCCAATGACTCCCAATTACATTCATAGCGGGTGTTTTCGAATCTGGGATCGTTGTCGTTTTGGTCCAGGATGATAACATTTATCTGGCATAGTCCAATGAGCGGCTCCGCTGCCTGATCCGTGGCTGTCACAGTCACAGGATATTCCCTCTGTTTTTCTCGATCAAATACCTGAGCAGTTGTCAGAACTCCTGAAAAAAAGTTCAAAACTAGAGTTAAACTACTATGTATTTGACAATATTCTACATTTAGATGTTTATTTGTCTGTGCATACACTGAGATACAATGCAATAGGTTAAATGCACCTAAAATGTGAACTTCAGGTTCAAGGATCCAATCACATGATTTAACAATTGCCAACAGCTTAAACTGCACTGCTCGGGCAGACACAAACTTGATGCACACTTTGATTTACACACAATTGGACTTACACTTAGAAAATTGAGATAAACACCAAACTAACTTTAAGAGAATGAATTTATTTTAAAAAGTTATTTTGAAGAGCAGTAAGCAGAGCTCAAAGGCATGTTTCCTGTCTTTTATCCTCCAAAAGTTCAGCCTGAATTTAGTGTTGGCTTTCTAAAACTCATTCTCTTTGCTGTTTACAAGACTCCTGTCATTTGGATAAATCATTTATGTGCCATTAGCAATGGCAATGTTGCAAGACAAAGTGCAATTAAAATATGGTGGGTTTTGAAATCTAGTTACAAAACCACACAAGTTATTTCACAAAGCAGAACTTCCACATTTCAGGGAAAGCATCAATTCAATATCAGACACATATGAAATGAGAAGGAGAATATTTACTCATGCAATTAATGCAGTTGATATTTTGTCTGCAATCAAACAACTCAATGAAAAAGCACAAAGGCTTATTATTTGCCCTTTTTTGCCACCAGCATAATAAAGCAGTTTCTGTGTACACCAGTACCAGTTCTGATATTCACTTTACCTGTGTCAGGATGGATGCTAAATGCTGGCAGGACCCCACCTCTGTGCATCAAGCCATATTTCACCACACCATTGGCTCCTTCATCAGCATCAGTGGCTTCAACCTGCAGTACAACTGTCCCTGGGGGCTGGTTTTCCAACACAGAAGCATGTTCCCGATAATATTGACACTAAGACAGGGGAGAAAATAAAAGAAAAATTAAGGACTTATCAAATGACACAGTTTAAAGATATACTAGAGGGAAAAAAGAAAAAAAGATTGAGCTACACTTCCATTCACACACACTGACACTAATGTTTTAGCTGTACTGGGACTGATTTACAGACTCTGCTTTGTGGTTACACGACCAACACACAACATGGGCTGCTGAGCATCTCCAACTAATGAAAGGATTTGGAGAAAAAGTTATGGTTGCATGTATTTCCAAACGTAAATATATTTCTATTTCTTATAAAAAAACAAGGGCATACACTCACTCAACCCACAGAACAGCTTTGGTCGAAAAGGGCTTTCTACACAAGGTAACTTTGTTGAGGACAGCTTACTGAGAATTCCCAGACTGATGGGAACAGTCAGTGACTTCTCAAGATATGCAACATTGCCCATCAGCATTTTAGCCATCAGCATTTTTAGATTAGATCAGATCTTTAACATGACTTCACATTCTGGAAACATCTGCAAGCACTTATGTTTTACAGTACTTCACAAATTAAGCCAAAATACTTATTCTTCTCCCTTTCATCAGTTCCAGATCTAAAACCATCAAAAGAAGCCAACATAATTTAGAGAGGTATTTTGGAACATTCTGGAACACAGCTAGCTACACCTAGCAACTCCTCATCAAGTACGTCACACGGAACCTTCAAAAGTTATTTACTCATTCTCAGCTTCTAAAATGCCAGAGATGAGATGTGGTTCAGGGAACAGACAGCGCTCACAAGAGCAGTTCTGCCACAAGAGGAGAACAAACTCTTTAAGTCTTATGAGAGGGATGGAAAAGATGGAGAAGAGAGCAGCAGCAGGACTCAAGGAGAGATGGAAGTGGACTACATCTCGAATAGCTCATCTGCTGCTCCACTTGCAGTGACAATGAGGTCTTAAACATTTACCACAGTCCAACAGAAATGACTGAGCCTCCTGCCTTTACCTTCTGAAAGACGGGCTTGTTGTTGTTGACATCATCAATGTTCACGACCACCTGGGCAGTACTGGTGAGAGAACGGGGCCCTCCGGAGGCATTATCATCAGTAGCTGTGACATTGAGGACATATTGTGTCCCCTGCAGCTTAGGAAACGGACTTGAACGAAGTCTAACTAACCCTGTAAAAACAACAACAGGTTGTGGTTTGGTTTGGTTACTCCTTTAACCCATTATTGTTATTCTTCCCATTAGTAAGCACAACAACAAACCATTCTGTTGTCTTATTTAGCAACAAGACATTCTCCCTCTTCAGGTGCCAAAGTATCTCCAGAAATTTAACTCCTGGAACCTACAGTTCTGTTTCTAAGTCAGAAAGGATAAAAGGAGCTCTCAAATGCAGGATCACACTCCAACACTTGGAAGTTATTGGCAGACTGTATTTTTGGGAACATTTCAGAATCCAACATTAACAGTGAAGAAAATGGGATTTGCATTGAAATTAAGATTTCACGCTAAGTGAACTCTATGAAACAAAGAGAAGGAACAACTTAGGGCGGCTTACTCCTTCCTATATATTGAACAGTTGTAGTTTGAAAAATATAAGTTCAGATTTTGACTGCAGTTCAACACAAGTTAAATATAAAACAGTTGGACTGAAGTCAATTAAGTAACTTTAGTCCTTCGATGGAATTTGGTTCCCTTTTTCTATCTCAAAACTTTCTCTTCTGTTCCTGTCAAGCAATAAACAGCAAATAAATCCTATCAATATAAAGGGATATGCCAGTTTATTCAGATGATATGTGTTGATGCATTTATTTTTTTTAAATGAAGACACCCATGTTGTGGGATTTTTCACTTTGAGCTTTTAAAAACATGCAACTGCCGAAAAGAATTTTAAAAGATGTAAAAGCTGGTTTTTCAGACCAAATTACTTATACTGCAAAGCATTCTCCACACATTTTTTTTCCTCATGTACACAGTATTCCTGGCTACGTAACGCTGCTCATGTGAATGACTTTGTCCTTAAATTAAAAATATACTTAGTTGATGAAAATATACTTTTGCATTCATTGAAATAAGAGGTGGCAGTTTCCTTCTGCCTGCCAGTGCATCACCTTGTGCCAGTGCAACACAGGTGAACTCTGTTAAGGAGGATTTATTCACACAAACATATTCAGGACCTAGATCCAAGCATAGGGAAAACCAGCCTGGATTATTACCTTTTTTTGGGTCAATAACAAAGTTTCCTTTTTGATTCCCAGACAGAATACTGTATGTCACACCATCTCCATCGGGGTCAACAGCATTGACTGTAGCAACGAGTGTGTTCGGGCCCGCATCTTCGGAAACAAAGCTCCTGTAGCTGTTAAAAGGAATTATGACAACACATTTATGAATTTAGAGAAGAATAATACCTCCAGAATTATGCTTTACAACACCTGCTGACTACCTGCACAAAAGGTATGGCAGGGATTTGTAACTTATTAATTTCACTGGTAAAATGCTTCTGTGTTTACCAGTGACATGATAGCACTGATCTACCCAGCCATCCATGTCTTTCTATCGTTACCTCCCAGTGATTTTCCCTGCAAACTTTCAGCAGGATTGAAGCTTTCCTTTGCAACAAGACCTGGGCAAAATGCAGAATTCACTATTTCTATTTTTAAAAACGAGTTGCATCATTCACAGCATCAAAGCAAACATGTCAAATTCAAGCACAGTGCACGTTCTGACCCGACCTGCCAAAGTGCTTTCAGTGTGGTCAGGCACCAGCACAACCAAGAGGAGAATCAGATCTGGAGGAAACGCGCATAATGACACTTTTACAAACAATCCCTTCTAAAGGCCAGACCCAGCACTGACATTGTAAGCTCTTAAGAGGCATTATCAGCCTAAGCTTAACGCTCTTGGGAGGAGAAAAGCCCTCTGCTTCAGTCAAGTCCCAAACATTTATTGCTTTATCTGATTGAGCGCAGGCCAGGCTAAGCACACGACAGACCTGCCCATCAGAGATATCCCAAAGCTCAGCTGTCAGAAACAACTCCAGCTGGATGTACCCAACAACACAGACAAAACACACAGGTGCCACTGGGTTCGGGGTGCCTTGGACCCACTCCCCAAACGCTGAGAATAGGGGAAAAAAATCAAAAAAGACAAAAAGGGAAGCACAGAAACCCCCTCTCCCTTAGCTTTTGCTGTCTAGATATGTGTGTTCTCATCAAAACCTTTATAATGACAGCTTTTTTTCTTCCCCTATTTAATATGCAATGAAGTAAGAAAAGTAAATTATCGTGGTTTTCAGTCATCACCCTCAGGGCACTGCCTCAACGCTGCATCTGGAAGGCAAAGGAGCAGTAATTCCAATAACCTTGAACATGAGATATAGGGACAGAAGGGTTCAAGTTACCAGAAGGGGTCTCTTAAAAAAACAGAAAGTAAAAGCTGACAAAACAAAACAGAGTGGCAGCCTTAAGCACTTCTTAACCAAAATACAGAATAATTGTGATGAAAGCAAGCTCACGGTGAGGAATCGTATACTGGACTGTAAATCTATTTAAAGAAAGGGCTAGAAGGACAACATCACCATGTGGATTTCAGTGGTTCATACTACCCCTATTTAGCCACATGTGTAAGTCCTACTCTACATTGAAAGTATGTCTAATTTTTGAAATTAAGAACCAAATTTAAAGCTTTTTTTTCCTGCTAAAGTGTCAGAATCAGAAAATCACCCCACATTTATCAGTCTAACTCTCAGATTTGACCAAACCGAAACCAGTTACCATCTTGTAATGATCAGCCTTCCCATCTCAATTAACAAAGCAACAGTAAAAGACAAAAGTAACAGAGTTTTAAGAACACATATTTACATCTTCTGGGAAAATTCAGGTGCTTCATCATTGACATTCAAAACATGGATCCTAACAGTTGCTGTCCCAGTCTTGGGCTCTTCCCCTTTATCTACAGCCATAACGATGAACTCATGAAGATGGTTGGGTCGCTCATAGTCCAGCTGTGTTGCTGGAAAAATAGTACCATCAGGAGTGATACTGAAGTCTTCACTCAAAGTGTAATATTGTATTTCTGCATTCTCCTTCGAATCACAGTCAGTGGCTGTCACTGTTTAAAAAGAAGAGAAGGGCATTGTATGGATCATAGTTTGTGAATTACAAAGTTAAATACTTTAAGAAGAGAATCAGTGCACAGTATGAAACTGTAACAGTATTTGCCTTGGCATGTGGGGCTTGAAATAATTTATAAAACTGTGCCATCCCCTGCATTTTTTATTGAACTATTACTTTAAAATGAGTTGTCTTTAAAAAAACCCAAAGTTAAGTCCCTGGTTGAATTCCACCACTATCTCTTGCCTTCGTCTGCTGGATGTGAAGAGCCCCACACCACCAAGAACATGTTCCACACCTGTTCCCACATCCACCTGATCTGTACTGCTGACTTAGGATCAACTCAGACAGATTACACCTGTGTGGTTGAAAATGATATATTTACATATATAATTCTACTGACACAAGTTAAATGAATGCTTGTTGGATCCAACCCACCATCTAAAGAGCCCACACCAATAGTGCAGCTACTGGAACAGTCACTGCCATTAGCACAGTGCAAACCACCAAGTACAGCAGCAGGAGATTACAAAATTCAATTTACCAAGGAACCGCAATTTTGCTGCAGTTCAACTCCCTTTTTTCCCCTCAAGACTTCTAAAAAGTTTATGTATGGCTTAAAGACTACTGTAAGGCCTTTCTGCAACTGTTCAGTCGACATAAATTTGTTTCACTGCCAGGACCTCCTTGTTTCTTTATAAACATTTGCAATATAAGATTTTTGCAGTTTACATAATGAAAATGTACAAACTTTACAGAACATCGTCATTTAAAGCTTCATTTATGGGTTACTTGGGAAGAAGCAAAGTCTTTTTCTCAAGCATCCAAACAAAACCTAACACACAACAGCTAAACCACACAAGAGGCTTTTAACACAGACAAGCGGTATTCCCCACAGGAAGTCCACTCCTACAGGTGGGCAGAGGTGTCTGTAACTTCTGATCCAACATCACTCTTTTCCTTCAAAAGAAGGAATGTTGCAGGATCACTACTATAAGCCTGTTGCTACAATTCCAACAACAACTGAATTCCTGCTCCTTCAAAATCCTACAAGGAAGATTTGTTCCCTTTGTCTCCGTCCCCCAAAACTCTTCAGGTTGTGGCAGTAGTAAATAATTACAACTCAACGCTACGAGGTGCCATGTGTCTTCAGAGAGTCACAAACACCCAGGCAGGTGTAGGTAATTTTGCCTTCTGTACTGAAATCTAGTTAGTGGGAGGGAAAAAATACCCATCCTGAACGTAACAAATCATTTTAGAAGTACCAACCTTGTAGAAGTGCAGTTGTCATGGAAACTGTTTCAGGAACACCAACTTTGCTGTAAATTGACTGATGAAATTCAGGGGCACAATCATTCACATCTGTGATTGCAACCAAAACCTGAATGAAAAAGAGGGGAATGTTAAACAGCAAAGTGAATCAAGGCAATGACTCCATTGCTGTAGAAATATGGGATGGAAGAATTTCCCCAAACGACCCTCAAGGTCTTCAGAAGCTACAGCACATAGGATAAGCCATTTTTCTTAGATTGCTCTTTTCCTGCTGAGAACCATTAACATATGAGATTCCAGAATACTAGGAACTACCATGTTACAGTTCCCTACAGCAACATTTCCCACTCACTTTATCTCCATTTATTATCTCCTATTACAAATTTAAAGGAAAATGGACTGCCTGCTTTCCAAGCATCATTTTTCCATTATCTTATCTTCCAACACGTCTGTGATTTGTAACACTAAAAATTCTACTGCCAGGCACATGACACTTCAGCAGTATAAATCTCCAAGACCAAGTTCTGGATTCAATTACAGCAGCGTAAATCAGACATAAGTGGAACTGATTATGGCAAAAAACTAAGAAATACAGTTCTGCTTCTAACATCTTTCAAAATGTTTTCTTATTCCTATGTCAAATATGAGTCCACAGCTGTATTGTTTACAATCCAAGCAGTAACGAGTAGGTTAAATTGTCCTTTATGGTTGTTGAGTGCTACCCTTCAGACTGACATTGGCTGAGGTGCTCTGCATCACAGTGCAACAGGCAGTGCAACAGGCAGACTCTATCTTCCCTTATGCAGGTTCATACAAACTGCAAGCTGCTCTCTCATAACTACTGAGGTTTTATCAGTGTAAAGCAGGTACAAGTTCACTAGATTGAGGCTAAATTTATCTGAAAAATCATCCCATAATCCTCTTTCAAGTCATATTCTACCACTCCTCATCTTGTAGCACATGAGAGTCAATAGCTGATCAGTCTCTGCTATGCTACAGCCACTGTTTACTGCACTGCCACACTGCCCTTGCTCCTACTAATTCCACCTCTATTTCCCTCTGTAGTGCACATCTTATTTCCTGCAGCAGGAACAAACTGTTACACTGCACGGGTTTCCTGATTCAGTGAATCCTTGAATTGAAACAGCTATAATAAATCTATATGGAAATAGTTTTACTGTAAAACAGCTTTCTAAAACACCATGAACCATTGTCTTTTAATACCTGTGAATTATTATTACTCCCTCTCTGCAAGTTCACTTCATGTCCTTGATATGAAACAAATCTTTCTCTGTTCTGCTTTTGTTTTAACCCAGAATAATCTCAAATACACATCAAACTTCATGAAGGTGTAAAATAAGACAAAGCTTCGTGTTTGGCTTGGCCATATCTATTTCTGTATCTTCCCAGACAAGGCCCAGGACCAGTGATGGCGTGGGGTATCAATCCCTCAGAAACAACCTTTTTGGCATCAGCAAGAATGAACTCTGGGAGCATCTAAACCTGCCCTCAACATCTGCCCACAGAGAGGAACACTTTTAAAATGGACAGTAGAAAAGACAGCGTGGCCTGGGGAAAAGGGAGTCCAGAAGTGAACACCCACCTCAGCTGCACTGCTGAACTGTCCCTCCTCCTCCTCTGCTCTGACCAAAAGCAGGTACTGGCGTTGGTCACTCTCATAATCCACACTCCGAGCTAAACTGATGTCTCCTGTCACTTGATCAATGCTGAACAGACCCCCAGGATTAGTCAGCAAACTGTAGCTCAGGGGTCTGTTCTGATAAGACACAGCAGTGACGGTAAGAAAGCTGCATTTAAAACATAAAAAGGAGGACTCTTAAGCAAGTAAAACAACACACAAAGACAGGACAAAAATTATATATATCAGAAATGATGGTCCAGTCCTGTAGGTCTGATCAGAACAATAATCACTGAAAGCAGTGAAGGCTGTACCTAAACACCAAATTAAAACATTTTCTTATACAACAGTTCTATCATCTTGAGGTTAAACAGATAAAGATGGGATTCTTGGAAGCAGGAAACACTAAGGGAACAGTGCAGTAGGCAGACACATACTCCATCCTATCTTACACAGGTTCATCCAACCTGGGAGTTGCTCTCGCGTAACTACTGAGGCTGTATCAGTGTAAAGCAGGTACAAGTTAAACTACATTAAGGCTAAACGCATTTGTGGCATCTCCATTTTCACCCAGTTTGTCACTATGACTGATGAAGACAGCAGACAGTCTTTTGTTTTTCCTGATTTTCACTTGATGGAGAAGGCACTTCTCCAGATTTGACACATAAAGTGTATTCTTCCACACCAGAACTTCTGTCTTGATGATGGAACAGTTCTAATTTGTACTCGGTGTTTTGTTTGAAAATTAAGACAGACACCATCAACACCTGCTAAGACCTTCCATCTCATTTTAAAAAGCAAGAAACTGTAACTAGTCAATACTGCTTCTCTGTATAAAAGAGTGAATAAAAAATACATCAATCAAAATCTATCTTGATCACTTCTATTAAGATGTCTGAATTGCTACTCACAGTCTCTGTGACTCACAAACAAAACTGAGGCTCTGGGGACATCAAATAGAAGTTAAACAAGAAGCACCATCTCAGTGCATTATTGTAAACCGTTACTTACGGTTTTCCTTGTGGTGTACTTTCAGGAACATGAACAAAGTACGAGATGTTGGCGAACTGTGGCGGACGGAATCCAGCAATTACAGAAATGGAGGCTGGAGCCCCTCTGCTCCCAAGTTTATCCGCTGCGAGCACAGTCAGCAAATACTCCTTGTCCCTCACCAACGGCAAACCCGTTGTCTTGATCCAGCCCGTGTCCTTCTCAACTTCAAACCTGTTCTCACCACCTAAACCGAACAGAGCCACAAACTGTTGTCAGCAAGAACATTTTTACTTGATTGTAATTAGGAGGACAACATGGTATCAGTTCCCAAGTTGGTTCTGACTTAGAATCAGCGTGCACAAAAAGAAAAATAAAATCAAAAGTTCGTTTAAAATTTAGAAATCAGTAATTACATTCATGATTACATTTGCAAGTCACACTCCCAACTCTCTGGACAATTATCACCCTCCCTTATCCTCCAACACTTTGCCTTATGACTCTAAATGTCCCTTACGAGAAATACCCTGCGAGAGTCCCAGCCAAGAAAAAACAATTCAACTTTGGAGCAGTGTTGCTACTCCCCTTCTGCTTTATAGTTCTGAGCTATTACTGAATCTGCTTTTAATAGCTCTACAAATAAAATTATTAATGATTATGTACCAGCTTTGCAAAGCTAAGGCACAACCCAGATCCTTAAAATCAGTGTGCGGAGTACAGACAGCTCCAGTCCTCATCATCTCCTGGGGGACCACCCGGACAGAACCCAGCTCTGGCTGGAGAACACATTTCAAATCTGGCAAATCTGTGCACCCTTGATAAAAATTGATTTTTCTTACACACAGAGCTGAAGGCTTATGAAACTTTTGCAGGAGGAAGGGAAGATCTTTCCCTAATGAAACTGAGGATAAAAGACAATAGTGAAGCCTAATACACAAGGAACGAGAGGGTTAAAATTCACCTTCCAAGAGAAAATACTCCACAGCACCATGGATCCCCTCGTCTGCATCCACAGCGAGCAGTTTGTACACCTCAGTACCTCCCACAGCATCAGGGGAAACGGTGGCCGAGAACGGGAATGGCTCCATGGCCCATTCGGGGACGTTGTCGTTCACATCTGTCACACTAAGCAACAAGGGCACGAAGTACCAATCCTTTCCTGATGGTCACAGAAAAATAAAGAAATACTCAGACAGCTACTTAACAGCACACAGAGTACTAGATACGTGTATCAATTCCTGAGTATTTGTTGTCTGCAATATTGCTGGCATGGAACCCAGAAGAAATTGTTTTTCAAGGCTCTTCTGCAATCAAGAGTATCCAGACACAACGGAGACTAAAAATAACCAGCCCCAGTACTGCAAGATTAGGACCACCCATATTGCATTCTGCTGATGTCCCTCTTTACTAGAGATCACATTCTTGAATTTTCAAAATCTAAAGATATGTTTTCTGAAAAAATTTGTTCGGTGAAGAAAAAAAAGTATCGAGAAATGTTTTATTTATGCAATGATTACAGTAACTCTGAATTTTGAAAATCAAATATCTGTTGCCAAAACATTCTAACTGACCTACCCTAAATTGTGATTTTCCCAGTTAAAAAGTTCACTCAAATCCTAATATGGACTTCACTTCTATTAAAGATTAAATGCTGCTAAAACACAGCTGGCTCCAATCTCGACTGGGCTCAAACACAAACTGTGACAAAGTGTGTACTTTTGTGCCTGCCGGTATTTATCAATAACCCCGGGAGCACAGTGTAACTGTAACATAGGTCCTTTGGCCAGTTTGGTCCAAGAGGGCTGGCACTGACCTGGAAAGAAGTTCTGCTACAGAAGCCAACCTGAGTGTTCCTGTAGCCCACATTTAACGCCGCCGGCTCCAGGAAAGTGGTGCTTGCACACCCTGCCTGGCTCTGAAAGCAGCACAACCCCACGGCCACGGCACTGCCCTAGCTTACCAGCCTGGGGAAGAGAAAGGGAACATGCTCCAGGTAAGAGAGCTGTACAGTTACAGCATGGTTTACAGGCTCCTCTGCCTGAAGGCAAGTGGCATCTTTAATGCACCCACCATAATCTGCAATCTATAAACAGCCAGTAAGTGGATTGGCACAAAGAGAACTCCTTGGGCTGCGATTAACAAAGTCAAATTTCTAAGTTCAGATTCCTGAGACTTAATCCCTCGTGACCTTTGAGTGCTTTCTGTTCTTAGCCAGAAACTTCTCGTAGCAGAAAAATCCACATTCACCCAAGACAATCACAGTTCTTAGTTAAAGGTGTAATCCTGTATTAATTCACCTGAACTTTAGAACTGTAAGTGAATACATCACTTCTTTTCCTGTCTCTGTGGTTACATCAAGGCTGGCAGGAAGGAGGTGAGGGCTTTGGTACCAAATCATTCAGTTCATATCAACTTTTGAAAGTCATACTGGTTAAAACCAAGCCTTGAGAATCACCTGCAGTGAAGCAGTGCAATTGCAATTTCAAATGCTGTAAGGTTGGAGTTGCCTCTAAACCCATCTCTTTTCACCATGACAAATTATAAAAGATGCTGTCAATCTGTGAAAATCCAATGTATTCTCAGACTTCTGATTTCATTAGGATTACGACTGCCTTTGCTCTCAAAAATCCTATGGGTACTTCTATAAGACAAGATTGAAAATAAAATCCTTGTATTCATTATAAATGTAGGCTTCTGTGCATCCATGTAATTGATAAAACTGATAAAGCCAGACATTTCGATTTGAAAAATCTGACAATGTAGAATTGTACTTGACTGAACACGTCTCTGCAATTGTGGGCAGATATTATACATTCCATGAATGTACTGAGGAAAGGGGTATTATATTATCATGATTAAACAATAATGGGTGAGAAGCTAGGTTGCTCCTGGCAGTTTTAGGTCATTTCAATTTATTTGTAAAAGGAGATTATGAAAGTGCTAAAAGCCTTGCAAGCCTTTAGGTCAAAATCGCTATTACATTCTGGTCTACATCTACCGGTGAATTAAGTGTTCAAGTTAGTATTTTTCTTTTTGAAATTGCTCCAACTTCTAAGACTTTTACCTTAAATAGACAAATCCTTCTTGAAAACTCAGGGGTTTGTTATTTGTTTGGGTTACTGCAAGTAATACATTTTGGATCTGGTCAAGAGGATATTTTTGGTTTGAGGAGGCTTTGCAAATACCACACTGAATCCTCCAAAACCTCACTTTCTAATATGTCTTCATGTGAAATATAGAATCATTTAGGTTGGAAAAGACCACTAAGATCATCCAGTCCAACCGTCAGCCTGGCACTGCTGTGCCTACTAAACCACATCACAAAGTGCCACAGCCACACTTTTTTTCAACACCTCTAAGGAAGGAGACTCCACCACCTCCCTGGGCAGCCTCTGCCAGTGCTATTCCTAATACGCAATCTAAACTTTCCTTGCAGCAACTTGAGGACATTTCCTCTCTTTCTCTCACTTGTTACTTGGGAGAACAGACCAACACCTGCTTGTAGACAGTGATGAGGTCTCCCCCTCAGCCTCCTCTTCTCCAGACTAAACAGCCCCAGGTTCCTCAGCCACTCCCAGAACCCCTGGGCTCCAGACCCTTCCCCAGCTCTGTTCCTCTTCTCTGGAAGTGCTCCTGCCCCTCAATGCCTTTCCTGTACTGAGGGGCTCAAAACTGAACCCAGGATTCGAGGTGCAGCTAAGTACAACTGGACGATCCCTTCCCTACCCCTGCTGGCCACACCATGGCTGATATAGGCCAGGATACTGATTTAAAGTTTAGGAAGATAAATTTCCATTAAAAACTCTGAATGCCCTAAGCCTCTAGCCACAATCAGGAGGAATCCCTGTTCCCATTTCCATACCATAACATGAGATAAAAGCTACTGGTTATTGTACCCAGCCCTACTGTATATCCTTCAAAAAACAGGACAATTATGCATGAACATTTCTCTACTGTCATTTCTGAAAACTCATCAAGTATGATGGGCTACATTTAAGTACAGTACTTCGCTCATTCATAAAACATGAACTTTCTAAAGACATAACTTTGATGGGCTCAAGCCATGGACAGTCCACATTCCCTCCTAATATGCCTCATCTTTTTTTGCAGAGAGAATGACAGCCCATCATTGTCTCTGTCCCTTACTATCAGCTGGCTTTGAAAACAGAAGTCAGAGCAAACCAGAAGACAAAAATAATGAAGGCATCAGAGGAGGTAAATGATCATGACAGAGTGGATCTTAATATAAATTAATATAAACCAACATTTAATGTGGGCTGAGTCTCAGTCTCTTATTCTAAAACCTAAACTCAAGCAAATCAATAAGGTTTAAAGGTATTCTAAACACAAACCTGGACACTGCTCTTCTGAGACTAACTGGAAAATGAGAGGTTAGGAGAACTGGAATAAAACTGTTTCATAATTAAGCAAAGTGTAAGACAATTGCCACATCAGCCAGAGAATTGATGTCCAATTGGAGATGTTATAAACCAGTTTTGAGAAAGATCCTATCCATATGTTTCATAACCTGCTGCTCCCATCAGATTAACAGACTTGTGCTGAAATTTAGCTAGATCTTAAAAAAAGAAAGTTCATTTCTTTTGCAGAACCTGAATGTCTGAGCTGATAAACAGCCAGGAGATCTAAACAGCTTTGGTGTTCAAGTCCCAGTAGTCTCACAAAGACATTTTTAATCAGACTGCTTGGAGCAGACAGCATAGAGTACGAAACCATTCAGACTGAGTAAACGTCAGCAGGGTGTTCTAAAGCCTCCCCAGGCATTCCTTCCTACCACAAACAAGGAACATCCAAACCTGTAAATCCCTACAGTTGCTCTGAATGCACACAAAATTTACATTTTCTTTTGCCTTCACAGCATAAAACCCTTTGAAGTTTAACAAAACACGTGCTGGATAACAGATGATGAACCCAACTTTAACCCAGCTGGATGTGTAACCATTAACATGGTCATAATTCATAAAAGAGTAATAAGAATTGTAAATGACAAAGCATCACCCAGAAGCTACTGAATTCTCAGGGATGATCCTCGGAGAATCGATACAGCTAGTAAGGGGCTAAGGCCTCAGATGAAATTAACACATGATCCTTGCCTTCCAAGCATGAAAACCTTCCAAGGTTTAAAATATACATGTCACTAAAATTGCCATCTCTGCTCTAACCATCGATTTAAACAGGACAGATCTACTGCTGTTAACTATTTGGAAGACATGTCAAACATCATCCTCAGCAAATCCACTGATAAGAAAATATGAGCAGCAGGGGATTACAAAGCTAATGCCCGTGGATGAAGTAAGGTCAAAGGAGCCTGAGGCACGAGAGGATTAGAGAGATGGGATCTTTCAGGCTCATTCCCCGAGCATTAATGGAATAATAATGGCTCCTTCTCAAATGAAATGCCAGTTCTACGTTAAAATACTAACGTGTGTGACAGTCTCAGAAATTCTACCTTCTGTTCACTGAGTGACAACTCAATATAGCATTAGGCTTTTGTGGAGAATAAATGAATTGTGTCCCAATCAATTAAGTGGGATAAAATCTGAAATGGTACAGAAACAGTTAGCATAACCACCCCTTTTTTCCAGACCAGGGCAGCTGAGGAACAGAGCCCAGGGCTGAGTGACCAGTGGAATTTGCCCCAAGGACCATTTGCTCACAAAGCTAAGCACTGAAATTTGTGAATTCTGTTAAGCATCTTGCTGCTCAAACACATGTTTTCCCTGATGTTTCACTTTGGTTTGGGCTTGTAGTGTTTGAAAGTTTGCATTTTTTTTTCTTTTGGCCAACATATTTGTAAATTAAGAAAAATGTCACTATTGCTGTGCCATATTTCAAATGTCAAATGAGTGCCCTCAGCTCTCAAGAATGCAGTGCTACGTATTTCTTAGAGGTTATTGTCTTACCTCTTCATAATACTAGCAGGAATATATCAGGCTAGCAGAAAACACCCCAAACTACCTAGTAGAACTACAAACTGATAAAACAAATTCCTGGAGTGAAGCTGGCTGGGTTTTTTTAACTGTGTTAGCAGGCATTGCTTTGGACAAGAAATCTCTGGCATAAGAGAGGGACAGGCTTTTTTTTCAGTCAACCTCTGACTTCTATATTCAGCCTAGATAAGAGCAAAAACCACCGCAAAGGTGAGACAAGGAGTAACTGGGACAAGGTGAGCTACCACTTCTCTAAGAGCATCTTCTTGATCCTGACAGAGGGAGCTGTGACATCCACAAAGAGCCGAGACTTGAGCTGTACGACAGGCTGAGTGAACATCATTCCGGGGAGATTTAGTCCCTGCCTCTGAGTAACGGCATCCTCCTGGGCATGTAGCTTTCCTCAAGACTGAGCAGTAATGACAGGACACAGCATGTGTGGTTTGGAAACCGGTCTATCAGCCTCCTGGTTAGCAGGCAAAGCTCAAGCTGGAACACAGCGCAAAGCCAGGACAGGTAACTCACATCAATGCGCAACAGCAACCGGTGTGACAAAAGCCAAGCGAGGAGAGAAAGGTCTGGGAGCTGCTCCTGAGGCCGAGAGTGAAACGAGTTGGTGATCCAGCCTCCTTCACAGGGGGAAGCATCCCAGCCACTGAAACTGTCAGCACTAATTGGAATCCCTGCAGGCACCCTAAGGGATTTAACAGACACCAAGGAATAAACTGTCTCTCAGTCCCACAGGCTTCCCTTCCGTCAGAATACAGAAGAAATGAGGGGAAGGAAAAGCGTGGGAAGGCTTCCCCATTCCTGCCCCTGCTGCTGAGCAGTTAACAGTTCTCACAAGCAAATACAAAACTGTTTCTATACCTTTCCAAGATGAAATCAAGGCAAGCAACTAATTTCTGCCAGTAATTTTCTTCCAGAACATCCACGTTCTAGACAATCCTCAATGTCTAGAGGATTGTGACTACTACAATCACTAGTAACATCCAAATAACAGAAACACAGTGAAGGGACACAGATATCCACCATCCACTGAACTAAAAATACGCTTCAACTAAGCTATGCTTTCAAGGGTGAAAAAATTAACTGAAATCACAACTCAAAGAACTGCAAAAGTAACAGGCAGAGAGAAATTAAATGCACTGTTCTATGTAACTTGAGTAAAACCCTGTGAATGAGGACAATTTAAACCATAAACTTGCAATTTTAACGGTGCACACTGGAACCCATAATAGCACCAGTCATGCAAAAACCCACATCACACTTGTGAGTCAAATGTGCTTAACTTTTTAACAACTTCAAACTCAGTAACTTCAGCTGATGCTCCCAGTGACTTCAGCTGATGCATTTACAGGATTAAAGCCATCAGATGCATTCTAACAGAGAACACTTGTGCAAGAAGCATGGTGAATCCGACACACTTTATCTCAACACGTGTACAAGGTCCGACACCAAAACCCGAGACTGACCCTACAGCTCAGGAACCAGGAGTGGGAGGGGAGGGACAGAGATGGGTACAGAGCACGTTCTGAGCTCGATCGCTTCACTCAGTGCGGGTGGACGCGGGTTCAGACAGAGACGTTTCCTCACCCTCATCAAGTTCACATCCAGGCACCGCGCCAGCCCACAGCACTTTGTGAAGCAGTTTTGAGCCCATAACAACATCCCTGTGCTTGAGCACCCACCCTGTCAGTCAGACCTGGCTCCCTCTTCCCAAAGATCCAGTCGGTGCTCAAAGGAATCCATTTCTCTTGGTAGAAGATGAGAAAGCCAAACTGATGGAGACCCTCAAACAGCCTCTCAGAAACTGCTCTGTGGAATTGCTTTGGGCACTGGCAGCATCGTGTGCAGCCGTGTGTCAGCTCAGAAGCTGATTTTCTTAATTTGTTAAATTAAACCAGTTACAAGCACAGTCTCATTCTTTTGTATCGGACCTTGTTTGACACCAGTAACACTCTTGGGTTACACCAGGCATTCTCCATGCTCTCATTAATGACTGGGAGTTTTACAGGTGCAATAGTTAAACTCTGATAACCCCTTCACTGCCCCAAACATTTCACAGCTGTACAGCCCATACTCGCTAAACCAGGCGTTGCTTCCCATCACCTAGAGTGTTTTAACAGCAACGATTTTCAGATTTAAAACACCAAAACCGACATCCCATGACAGAACAGCACGCGATGCTTGATGCTAAACATCCTTGTGCGCTTGGCGTCACTTGGGGACTTTTCACTCCCTAAAAGACAATCGTCCCCCAGCTCCCCGATGGCACAAGGCCACTATTTCGTGCAAGATGCAACTTCTGCTGCGCGGAGACACCCCGTGTCCCCCCGCCCGAACCCACCTGTTCGCTGCCTCACGCGGACCAGGAGCTCCCAGGCGGCCGCCGCCTCCCTGTCCAGCGGCGCCGCCAGCCTCACCTCGCCGCTCTCCCTCTCCACGCGCACCGGCGGCTCCTCCTGGGGCGGCGACACCAGCTCGAACCACGCGGAGGGGAAGCGCGCGGGGGCCAGCGTGGCCAGGCGGCTGCCGGGACGGGCGTCCTCGGGCACGGCGAGCGCCCGGGGCGCGGCAGGGGGAGAGGCAGCGCGGGGTGTCCGAGCGGTGCGGGGCCGCAGGGCGTGGCGGCGGCGGCGAGCGGTGCGTGGCGGCGGGAGGCGCGCGGGCTGCGGCAGCACCTGCAGCTCCAGGGGCTCGCTGAGCAGCGGCGGGCGGCCGCGGTCCCGCGCGTAGAGGCGCAGCGGGATGGGCGCGCGGCGGTGCAGCAGGGAGCGCACCAGCACCACGCGCCCGCTGCGCGGCACCACGAAGAAGTGCGCGCTGCGCGGGAGGGCGAAGTAGCGCAGCTCCGCGTTGGCGCCCGCGTCCGCGTCCTCCGCCCGCGCCCGCCACACCTCGGAGCGCAGCGCCAGCGTCTCGTCCACGCGGAGCTGCGCGGCGCCGGGGCGCCCCACGAAGCGCGGCGCGTTGTCGTTGTCATCCAGGACGCGCACGGTGAGGGCGGCGAGCTCCGCGGGCGCGGCGCCGCGGGGCGCGCAGCACAGCGCCAGGCGCAGCGAGTAGAGCGGGCGCGCCTCGCGGTCCAGCGGGCGGCGGGTGCGCAGCCACACGCGGGCGGAGCGGGCGTGGAGCGCGGCGCCGAAGTGCGAGTGGCCCTCGCCCAGCAGCTGCAGGCGCCAGCGGCGGCCCCGCACCCCCGCGCACCAGGGCTCGGGCCCCAGCCGCGTCAGCGGGACGCTCAGCACGCGCGTCCCCGCCGGGCGGTTCTCCGCCACGTGCCCGCCGAACCAGGGTGTCCTGCGCGGGGCGCGGGCGGCGGACGCGGCGCGGCGGAGCGGCAGGCTGAGCAGCAGGCTGAGCAGCAGGCAGCCCGCCGCGCTCCGCGCTGCCCCGCGCGGACCCATCGCCGGCGCAGAGCGCGGGAAGGGGCTCCGCCCGCGCCCTCTCTCCCGCGCGTGGGAAGGGGCCGCGAAGCCCGTCCAGTCCCACCCCCTGCCGCGGGCAGGGACGCCTCCCACTGGATCAGGGGCTCAAAGCCACATCCAGCCCTGAACACCGCCAGGGATGGGGCGGCCACCGCCGCTCTGGGCAAGCTGTGCCTCCGCATCCTCGTGGAAACATCTCTTCCTAAGGTCTCACGTCGATCCCAGACTCGGCAGGGTGTTCCTCGAGGCTCCGTTATTTCTGTAGAGCCCAGTACTGAGGCGCCCATTCAGATGGTTCCATTGTAAATAGACCTTGTCAGCCCTACTCTGTTTGCTTGGAGAGTAGTCGAAATTAAAGACGAAGTTTTCTATGGCTTCAGTAAGCTTTGGAATAGGCACAATGTGACCAAATAATAAATAATTAGATGGTTGAAATTCATTGTTAATAATTTAAGATTAGGTATTTCTTTTCCACTGTTAAAGTTTTTTTTCCATTTCTCTCACATCTAACACAGTTTACTTTGGTTTTAAACGTTACTTGCCAAAAATTTTCTTGCTTCCATTTATGTAAAGTGGAAAAGTCTCATAATTCTTATTTTGAAAGCGCTGCGATGTTTGCTATTTTTTTTAAACTACAATAGCAATATTTGTGTGCTGAAGTTTTACTATAATTTTTATTTAGTCCAGAGATGGCTGAGCAAGGATTCCATCAAGCGAGGAATTCCAGTGTATCTTCCAATTGGAAGTACCAAACGCAGAATTTGCAGAGTGCTGTCATAGCTGTAGGTATTTCGGCATTTCTTTTCTGTTTAGCTTTCTTCATAAATATAAATGACCCACAGGACTCTGTGGACATACAAAATTGTATAAAACTTTCAGGAATCCACTGTTTCTGCATCACAATTAAAAGGCTACAAAGCAACTCAATCAGTATTGAAAAACCTGTGTCTATTCTTTCAGGTTTCCACATGTAGAGCTGTCCCATTTGCAGGTAATGATGTATTTCTCTCAGCAGATATAAAAGAAACAAGGCAGCTGACTAGCCAAAACCTAAACACGGCCTGAAGCACTGTGCTGTATGCCTCCAGATTATTTTAATGAACCAGTCTCTCCTTTTTTTTCTTCCTAATCTCATATTGTAATTGACAATAACAGTGGTAACTCTCAAAACATCAAAACTCATCAACTGGGAGCTCGCTGCTAATAAACTAATTTAAAACAACTTATTAAGACATAACCTTTAGGTGTGAGCAAACAATACGTCACCAAACACCCGGCACACGTATCTGTAACGCTAGATGAAATATTAGGACCCCTGCAGCCTTCTTTGACTGAAGTGAAGCA
The DNA here is from genome assembly GCA_033556795.1 of Tapera naevia. Classification (NCBI taxonomy): domain Eukaryota; kingdom Metazoa; phylum Chordata; class Aves; order Cuculiformes; family Neomorphidae; genus Tapera; species Tapera naevia. The sequence continues at coordinate 2,819,099 of JAUMJJ010000184.1, read as the reverse complement.
TATGGCAGTATAATGGAGCGTGAATTTACAGCAGCAGAGATGTGTGATATAGATTGAAGCTTCTTCTGTCAGAACATACTGCACAGCAAAACAGTACAGCAAATATGTGTTGTTGTCTGGTTTACAAATACTCTTTTGTGGAACTGGGGCTCCCTCTGCTGCCAGCGTGGAAGGGGAACTCCAAACCTTCTTTGAAATCCAGTGAAAATCTACTCCTGAAATAGATGCCGATTTTAAATCAAGCGAAGTATAAACACGCTTCTCAGGCCATGTGGATGGACACAAGGTGTTCGGGTAGGACTGATGGGCTCCCCTTACCCCTTTGGAGCAGGCAGCGTGAAAAGCTCCAAAGAAAATTAATTCAACTCAATTAATTCAACTCTGCTAATTCCACAAGGTTGGAAAAGACCTGAGATCACCCAGTCCAATTTATGACCCAGCACCCAGTCATCGTTTAAACCATGGCACAAAATGCCTCATCCAATCTGTTTTTAAGCCCCTCCAGGGACGATGACTCCACCGCCTCCCGGGGCAGCTCATTCCAATGGACCATCACCCTTTCAGGGAAATATTTTTTCCTAATATCAAGCCTAAACCTCCCCTGAGGAAGCTTGAGACCACGTCCTCATGTCCATTCCACTTGCATTCCCTGAAGGGGTTCTTAAGGAAACAAGCGCCTGATACATTTTGTTACTTTCTAAACCTAGACCATATTTGGTAATACATATTGAGCGGAATCCCTGTTTTTGGGAACGCGACAGCACGGGCAGCGGGAGCCTCAGCACCTGCGCTGGTGGCAGCAGGCTGCGTCATGGCGGACGCAGCGGGGATGGCGGCGGGCGGGGCCGCCCTCAGGTGACACGGGCGGGAAGCGGCGGAGGCGGGGAGGAGTTCCGGAAGCTCCGCCCCCGCGGCGGGCGGGGCCGGCGGCGCAGGCGCGGGGCCGCAGCCATGGCGGACGAGGAGCTGGAGGCGCTGCGGCAGCAACGCCTGGCGGAGCTGCAGGCCAAGCACGGGGTAAGGCGCGGGGTGGCCCCGCGCGGGGGATGCGACTTGAGGAGGCCTCTTGGGGAGCGAAGGCGCGGCCCGAGGCCGGGGCGCGGGGCCGGGCGCAGCCGCCTCGCCTTCCCTCCCGTCCCGCTCAGCACACGCACAGCCGGCCCCAGCCCCCGCCGCTTTCCCTGCCCCTCGTGGGTCCCCGGGTTCCCATCGTCAGGCATTTCGGTCCCCTCCGCTTGCGGAGCTGTGGCGTGCCGGGCTGTTCCGCCGCCCCCGTGCTCGCAGACTCGTGGAGGGGTTTGGGTTGGAAGGGATTTTAATGAGCGCTCAGTTCAACCCCCCCAGCCACGGGCAGGGACACCTCCCACTGGATCGGGGGCTTCAAAGCCCCGTCCAGCCTGGCCCTGAACACCTCCAGGGATGGGGCAGCCACAGCTTCTCTGGGCAACCTGGGCCAGGGCCTCCCCACCCTCATCGTGAAAAATTTCTTCCTATTATCTCAATATTCCCTCTTCCAATCTAAAGCCATCAGTTCCTCCCTGCGTGGTGTCCCATTCTGCTTTCACACTTTGACACGTTACCTGTAGAATTTGAGGTGCAGATTGAACATAAAGTTCCATTTATTCCTCTTTTTTTGTTACTTGCTTTCAAATAATCACCTCATCTGCCTACATCAGTCCCAGAATACTGTGCAAGGATTGTGGTTTGTTCTCTATGGATAAATACAATGCCTTATATTGAATTTAATTTATCCCTAGCTTACTTCAGTCGGTTTTAAATGTGTTTTGTCTGTTTTCTGGGCTTTGGGAAAGTTTGTTATTATGTTCTTTCACTGTCCAAAGCAACAGGAGTCTCTGGATAGATCCAGTAGCACTATTAATCACACTGGTTCGCAGTATGGCTTTGTCAGGAAAGCGTAGCAGGGCATATTTATTTGCTAGGGCAGCAGATCCTTGTTGTTAGTATGTCATTCGTGGTCAGGTGGGTTTAACAGGCAGGTTTAGCTGACATTGACTCTGCTGGAATAGTTAAAGTTATTGTCCTGTGTGCAATGTTTTTGGATGATCATATTTATTCTGATCTCATTCTTTAGGATCCTTCTGGTGATCCATCACAACAGGAAGCAAAACAGAGGTATAAATGAGAACTCTTGGTTTTTGGTCTTAACATCTAATCGGTTTGAACCCCTTGCCTATTTTTTAAAGTATTTTATTCATCTCGAATACTCACCTCATCTTTTCTATTGTTGTTGGAAAGACCATCAACAAAGAAGCTGAAACATCAAAAATTTAATTTAAAGATAGCTAAAATCTGATCAGTCCAAGCGTGGCTCCCAGGCCGTGGCTCTACGGGATGATTGACAGCAGAGCTGTCTGAAACTGGGCTGGGGTGGGAGGGTGTGGAGGAAGGCAGCTGTAGCCACGTGTTTTTACTCTGGGACTCAGCTGAGTGCAGTACCCTCATGACCCTTGGTGATAGAATAGGATGGGTTTGGGAAGCATCATCATTCCCACTGTCATCTGCTTCTGGAATTCAGAAACCTTGGCGTTTCAGGACTAGTGAGTGTTGGTCATAAGGAAATCCTGAAGTCTGGCAGAACTCTTCCCAAACTAGACTTACACCTGAGTGGAAAATAGAAAAGAAGCATTTAAAGATCTGGACAAGACACACAAAGTTTGTATTAACTGAAATGCATAAAGTAAAACTCCAGTTTTGCAAATACTTGGTCAAATACTCTTAAATATATGAAGACTTATTGAAACATTCTAGATAAATCATGAGGTTTAGTTCTGTCTTGCAATTGCATGGACTGTTCCTAATGTGTACATCCAGAATCCTCACAGTGGGTAGCATGGCTTTTGTCTTTAGAATGACAGGAAATGCTGTAAAAGAAATGATGGACATGTAAGGTTTGAAGGGACATTAAGTCACTTCCATGAATCCTGTAGGTTTGTGTATGTTATTTTAGGTATTTTGACACTTCTAATGAGTGGTTGATTTCTCATTGCAGAGAAGCAGAGATAAGAAACACTATTTTAGCTCAAGTTCTTGATCAAGCAGCTCGTGCAAGATGTGAGTATCTAACACAGAACTCCCCTAGCGTACTCCATCCTGCTCCCGTCAGCGCATATTTCGTGTAGAGGCCAGACTAGAAAAACATTATTGAATGGGAAAATAGAACTGTTACAGCTTTTCAGTTGATCTCAGTGATCGGAGGGGCGGGGTCAATTGATGTCTGAATGATGTTAATCGAATTATTTTGTAATTAATAGTAGGAATTACAGTGAGTCAAAATTAATTAGGAATAAATATTTAAAAGTAAGAGGTTCAACTAACTTGTGTCTCTATTTTATACAAATGAAAATGCCCTTTCCCATTTGTTTCATGGCCCTGGCATGAAAGAAGACCATTCCATAGGGACATTTGTCATTTAGTTGCTAGTGAAGGTATTTGAGCATGTTTTAAACCAAAATGAACAGAGCCTCTTTTCGTTGCAGTAAGCAATTTAGCACTTGTGAAACCAGACAAAGCAAAAGCGGTAGAGAATTACCTTATACAGATGGCCAGATTTGGACAGCTAGCTGGAAAGGTGAGTTACTTTTTTTCTAATTCTTTCTCACGTACATTCATTTTGAAACTTAATTCACTTCAAAAAATATTAAACGTTGTTACTATCTGTGCATTAAATAACTGACAAAGATGATCGAGAGCTGCTAAATATTAAATATAAATTGCGTGATTCCACCTTTTATAAGGAGGGAACTGTGATGCAGTTGTTTGATACTGAGCATCTCAGGATGTGTTTATATGGCTTGTTTTGCTTTTCTAGGTATCAGAACAAGGTTTGATAGAAATACTTGAAAAAGTCAGTCAGCAAACAGAGAAGAAAACAACAGTAAAGGTGAGCTTCGTTTCCTACACGTCATTTTAATTTGTTATACAATAGAGCAGAAACATTGCATGCATTGGATCATTTCAGGTCAGATTAGAGCTTAACTTTGTGTTTACCTCCTCTCTTCCCTACACTGGTAGGTGCTGGGATTAAATCCTAGCTGAATTTGTGGATGTTAGGACTGGGCTCTCAGTGCTGTGAGACAAACTGCTGTCTGTCCTGTGCCCAGCCTGCCAGGCGGGGGGTTATGATGGGCTGAGTGCTCTGCTGCCCGGTCAGGTCTTCGGTGTTGAATGCACGGCCTTTGGAAGGCTCGTGCTGTGGGGGATTTACTGTCATATATTTCATTGTAGTTCAACAGAAGGAAAGTACTGGACTCTGACGAAGAGGATGATTACTGATACTACTGTAAGACTGCCAAACAGAAGGCCTGGAAGCAGGCGACACTGTTACCGGGCAGAATGCAAGATCTGAACATGTTTACGCTTCTTCACTTTTTTTTTTTAAATAAAAAGGCCAACAACTGAACTTGTAAAATAAATCTGAGAATGGGGTTTTATAACTTAAATTTTTGTATTACAAGAGGCCTGAGCAGTGTGGGGTTCCCCACTGCTTCATTAGCATGGAGATTGTGTTGCCCCTTCCTCAGTATAAGCTCTGCTTTCAGCGACTGCACACACTTAACTTGCTGCTGTTGGAGATACCATGACACAAGGAGGAGCCAAGCTTAAAGCTGGGAACAGCCTCTCCCTCTGGGAGATAAAGACCTCCCTGCTCTAAATCACAGAAGTGCTAGAATGGGGATCGCCTGAGCCCCTGAAGGAAGCCTCGCCACGGGCTCTCAAGTCCTTAAAGGGGTGGTATCAAAGTTCAGGTCAGGCAGTCTGTGTAAAGAAATTGTAACCAGCGTACACTTGAGCTGCTCCCTGTGACATAATCAGGTGATCTTGCAGAGAGCAAGTTAACTGTGTCGTACAGCACTGTTCAGACACCTGGTATCGTGTGTCCTTACAACTACCTCCACTTCTGTCAAACAGCTGGAGTGTTTCCTACCTGGGAAAAAAGACCATTTTCCTAAACTTTCTGCAATGCCTGCATGCGTAAAGTCAAACTGAACTTGTGCTATATCTTTATTCCAAAATATGGTTATGGAAACGAGTAGGACAAATACTGTAATGCGCTGATAAACACTCTACCACCACAGAACCCTTTTCTGCCATTATTTAACAGCGACATGTATGACCCCAACTGCAGTGGTTTTTTGAACAGAATAAAATAGTTTAAATTGAGCACGAGTGGTGTGTTTCATCTTGTGTGAATGCGATTAAAAAGAATGTAAACCACTTATTTTCATTCTGTTTGGACCAGGCTGGGCATTTTGCTTGTGTTTGTAATCAGGATTCCTTAACCTTAGTGACGTGGTGAGGGTGCGCTAGATTTCTTGAGACCACGAACCTTTACCACTCTGAAGAATGTTATGCCAAGAGGTGGTGATAGATGGTTTAAAAGTTTTCCCCTAGGGCTACAGATAATCTGAAGCATCCATGCTTCCCATTCCTAAGTTTATCAAATGCTGCTTGTAACAACACAAGCTTTATTGCCTTGCTGTTCTCCTGAAGCAACTGTTCCAGAACTTGGCAAAATGCGAATTAACGCTCTGGATGGGTTATGTTTTAGCTGACAGCCTTTTGGGGATGAAGCTGGACTGGACAGCAGTGTGCGTTGCAGCCAAACTGTAAGTGTCAGAAGTTGCCTTCAGTCTGTTTGCACTACAGATTGCGAGGGGACACTTCCAGGGCTGCTCCCTTCAGATCCGGTTCCAGTTCAGCCTTCATTCATCAGATTTTTGAATATTGAGGTATTTTTTAATTTCAAGCTTATAAGACGAAACTTGCAAACTGGTTCATTTACCAAAGCAATTGGTTAGTCATTATCTTTCCTTCAGATTAGAGTCGAACTGTTTGGCATTTAAGTGCCTTTTCCAAACATAAGCTCTACATCCGAAATGTCTGGAAAGAAGCTTTATCCTAGGCTGAATGCTGGTCAAAACTGAAGAATGGCTTGGTCACCGAAGTAGCCTCAGGTTCACAAAGACAGCTGTTCTGATACCATAGCAGAACAGAAACTCAGGTTCCACACAACCCAATAACAGCAATCGATGAAGGGAGGAGGAACTTGAGAGTAAATTCCAGCAGGTCCCACAGTTTACACATAGACATGAAGTGAAATCTTCCAACGCCAACAGAAACAACAGCAGGGAATCTGTAAAAGACTCAATTTAAAAAAAAAGCACTCAGAAAACCCAGCGTTTTCAGGAGTTACTTTACTAGTTTTTTCTTTCCATTTGTATGGCACAAATCCAAGGCACATTAGAAAATCTGATGAACTCATAAATTATTAGAAAAATAAACACACCCCTCATCTCCCAATGTCCACGCGTGCACTTACTGCACATTTACCTCTCAGATTAAAAAGTTACTTGGAAAACTTGCTATGTCTCTTCCAGCTTTGCACTTTGCCAGGCAGTTTGCTAACACCGCAGCTAAAAGAAACAGGATTATTCATACAAATAGTTCAGAAAATAAAACTCAAGCTGTACATGATGAGCCAAGAATAAAAAATCCCACACTTAGAAACCTAAGCCAGCTTGTGCTGTTTGCACATTCGCCTGCCCAAACCAAAACAGAAAACAAACCCCAAATCTGAGCAGCCATCTCGGAGCTCCTTGCGAGCTTTCAATCCCTCAGTGATTCCCACTAGGAACAGGGTCATATTTGGCCTATTCCCACAAACACTGCTGTGAGAAGTACTTTCCATAACTGGAAATTCCCCTTTCTAAAAGCAGTCAGAGCAGGCCCCTACGCTGCAGTTTGCTCTGCAGATGTTGCCCAGGCTCAAAGTTACGATTTTTTGTGCATTTTTCCATGACTTGCTTTAAAGGAAGGGGAAAAAAAGAAACCAAAACCATTTTGTTATACACACTTGCTTCTGCAAAGTTTAGCTTTGTGAAGGGCTCCCTACTTTTTCCCAGTCCCTTGGCTCCTGTAGAGGAACTGGATTTGCATCCCCAATACGGGAGCACTGCAAAGGAACGAGCAAGGATGACATCCCGTCATATCCATTGCATGTGTGGATTTCCAGTGGGTATGCAGATGTTGCAGACTATTGTTTTCCCAGCTACTGGAATATACAGAAATATGTACTATAATGGTTTGTAATATTACAATAAAAATAGAGACGTTTCCATTACCTCTGGCAATAAATACTTTGTTATCCAATATAGCTTTATATATATAAATATATATATTTATATATATTTATCCCATATAGCGATAAAACCTGAAAATGCAAAAATTATTCAAATTCTTTTAAAAACAAAGTGAGTGGCTGAAAAATACAATAAAGGGCTTGGTTTGGTTTACTGTGACATATAATTTTTGACTAAGTTTTAAGTAGAACAGGAGAGTAACTTTGCTATCTGCATCTCAATACGTGCCTGTCTGTTGAGATCAGTAACGATCTGGCCGTGCAGTTACCTCCAGCATCAACAGAGGATTCAGCCTGCGGAAGTGCTGGGAATGTTCTGTTTGTGCTGGAAAGCCATCCCGGGAGTTTCATTCCAAAGGCCTTGTGAGGCCACAGACACTCAGTGAAGGGTGTGGAAATTATCACTACCCACTCCTCAGATTTTGACAGCCTCTTCGCAGTTCCTTGTCAGCGTTCTGAACGCGAGTCCTCACAGCAGCCTGGACTGTGAGCGCCTGGGATCCCTAGGGCTGGATAAACCGTCACCGCCGGCACTCTCTGCTGGAAGTGGCACATTCACAGTGTGTCTGCGGAGCAGCAGTCTGCTCCTCGGAGGAACTGTCGCGTCGTCGTGACTGCGTTCTGTGTCTGGTGTCTTAACTTCGCTCTGCTCCAGCGTTCCGATAGATTTTAACTTGGTTTTATCAAAGCTTTTAATAGCCAACTGTGAGGGTAGAAAAACAGCACATTAAAAGCTCTGTTGGCTGTCTTTGTTACAAGGAAGCACAATGGAGGTAGTGTTTATTGACTATAATTAGCACATGAATTTCATGGTATTCTTTATACTGAGAAGGCAGCCAAGGATTAAGAATAGCACACTTTGTAGGACAGTAATTACATGCGGTCTGCGTATGAGAAAACAAGCGGCCAGCCTGCCCCAGGCTACACAAATCTGAACCAGAAGTGAAAAGATAAGGGAGCATCCCAAAACTGATTTTCACTGCACTATCCCAGTATCATAGAACTGCTTGGTTGGAAAAGACCCTTGAGATGATCAAGTCCATCCTAACTCTTCCAAACATCTTTTGTAATGCAGGTCTCAAGGTGCACAGTGGTAGAGGCCATTTCTTTTACCGTTCAGGGAGTACTGACACAGGCAGGCTCAGCCGGGCACTGCTGAAGGCAAGGGAAACCCCCTCCTGCTTCCAGAGCTTATCTCGCTGTAGCAGGCCAAAACGGCTCAGCAGAAGGTCCAGTGAGAGTCAAAACCAGTGTAAAGGAGGAAAAGGGAGTGCGTGCTCTGGGCAGAGGGCAGCATCCGACTGGCGTAAAGTGCTGTGGTACTCACAGCCACAGGTGGATTGAGGACACACGGCAATGTCACTGCTGATGACACCATATGCAGTTTGTTGTCACCCTTGCAAAATGACCCCCTTCCACAAGCAGATTTATCACACAAACCTTGATTTTAACCTACTGAAAAACCTCTCTTGCAAGCAGCATCTCTGCTTGGCTGCTGCTCTGGCGGCTGCAGAGCTTTCCAAGCCTTGGTACAATCTGGGTTTTGCCAGACATGACACAGAAAACAAAACAGATGAAACCCGCAGTAAAAGCTTTAATAAGAGGTTTAAAAGTAGGAATGAGATGTTTGAGAGGTGTTACAGAAGCACCATTGCAGTCTGAACAATGCTGAAACATCAGCAGTTCAGCAACAGGTCAGAACTTCTGGGATTCACTGCTCACCACTTGTAAAAACCCTTCCTATTGCACGTCTCTATATGAATGGCAGACAAACCAGATGGATTTCCTGTATTATGCAACAAATTGAAGCAAGTATTTCCACTTACCTGATGCAATAACTGATAGTCAAAATTAGGGACACTTTTATCTCTTGTTATCGTTCGCCGTAAGTGTTTTGATCTAGAAAAAATATATTAAAGTTTAAATATAATGACATTGACTTTCCACACAAGTCTGGATCCCAGAAGACCCAGAAGGTGGCACTATCCCAGCACCAAATGGCTGCTGGCAGCAGCTCATGAAGGTAGCCTGTATTTGATCACGGAATATACAGTAACACTCAAAAAGATCACAGGCAAAGCCCAACCAGGGACTGAAGCACTTAGATAATATGTTTAAAGCCGTCTGGCTCTGAAATCCTTCATTTCTGTTACAGTGAGTATTACAGCACCAATTCTGAACAGGCTTGCAAGTGCTCCTTGGCTTCTGCTGCACAGCCACCCCTGCTGCTCACCAGTGAGGATGCCATTGCCTGGAACACCTTTGGTGATGGGAATGCACTGCCTCGGAGATAAACATCGACTGACAAAGTACTCGTATGTGATGTGTCACAGTGCTTGACCCATTTTTGGGCTTTAGTAACAGCTGTATTTCTTGTTCGCTGATGGGAAACGATAAACATGCTTCTGAGGAAGCTTCTGTGCTTACTTGTTAAATCTGTTAATGGACTGGACCAGCTGAAGTTGTCTGTTTATGGGATCATCAGCTTTTTCACATGGCTTGGAATTCACTGGGGGTTTAAAAGAACAGGCAGCTAAAATTACACCTGAGTCACACTTAAAAAACACAGATCGAATGAAAAGAGGCATTTACTGACATTAGATTTAAAGGTCTACAGTAAAACTGTGATAGCAACAACCTGAAACAGAGCCACAATTTATTTTTGTGACGTTTAAAGCATTTTAAGTTGCAGGAGTAAGCACTGTTCCTCAGATAAGGTGGCCCAACTTCTGAAGGGACTGTGTAATTCTGGACTTTGAGGCCCTTAGTTGCAATTTTTACAAACGTGAATTAATTAACACAGAGATGCTGTATCACCTCTTCGTTAATACTGCCAACTCCTATTCTTCTAGAACCATTCTAGTTGAAAGAACCGTATCAATCTGGGGCATCACAAACTGTCATTAGTCTGGGGGTTACATTAACGAGACATTCCCAGTCTCTCCTAGAGAAGCAGCCGGAGTGATTTAGAAAACCCTAACAAAAACTCATGGGTGCCAAAATGGGTGCTCCTGCTCCTCATCTTCCCCAGTTCCTGTTTGGGCAGCCTCACTGCCTGCTTTCCCAGTTCTGGTGCAGCAGGTCAGCACAAAACTCGCTACCCTTCTTGTCCCAGGTTAGGGAACTGCTATCAGCTTGAAACTTCATCTGGGCGAATTCTGAGCCGGCCTAAAGAGAGCCGTGGATAAGCAGGATGAGAGGCTGAGGGCAGGAGGGAAGAGGTGAGGATGGGCAGTGGGTGACACCATCTCCCAAGGGGCAATAAGCCGTTACATCGGCTCGGCTGAATTCCCAGACCGCGTGCGGGCCGCGGCCTCTTTGCTTCAACTGTCCCATCGGCTGCCACTTGCCAAACCTGATCCTTTTGGAAACCTTCTGTAAGGGTTTAGACAGTTCCCTTTGTAGCTCTTATTTTTGCCCCATGACAGGTGAGACAGGAGCTCATGGAAGGGTCACTCCCTAACCTGCTTTAGGGCAATGTCAACGACAAAGAGAGGTAATTTAATCTGTTGTACTTTGCACTGAAAGGGACAATTAGTCCACGGTTATTACATTTTCTCAAACGGGCCATGGTTTTCAACTTTAAACGGAAAATCTGACACGTACCTTTTCTTCTTGTCCTGACAGCAGCATCCTGCTCACACTCCTCTCTCTCTGCCGCTGCAGGTACACAGCTTGGTGCTGTTTCCAGCAACTTCATGATATTTGAATTCTTAATTTTAAAATTTCCATTTTCAGCAACATTAAAGAAAAAGAAAACCATCAGTACAATCAAGGATTCTAGTCTGCAGAGTGTGTTAACTAATTGCTGCCAAAATGAATGTAAAGCACACAAAAATACCTCATCAGAAACACAAACTTTAAATTGTAACATTTTCAGTAGGGATAAAACCAGCATTCCACAAGTTGCACTGTACTGGTGCGATGGGTTTGTAGTCTTGACCTATTATTTTACACTGTATTATTTATGGTTAAGCTGATTTCAGTTTAAATGCTAATACAGACACTAAAATTGACTCAGTGACTCAGTACAGAATCATGTGGTCAATGTGCTACAGCTCAGAGGCTATTTAAGCACAACAAAGATAGGGACTATGCATCAAATAATTTAAAGGACTGAAATAATACTTTATATATTAATATTTTGTATTATATTTTACTGCTATTAAAAAAGAGGAAGGTCAGAGATATAGATGACAAGATCAAGGTATCAAAGGCACAAAGGGCAAGAGATGTTGGGTAGAACAAGGAGAACTGCAAGCAGTGTAACAGATCAGTGAAAGTGTTCATTCTCCTACATTCAGCATTTCTTCTGTGCTCTCTGCCATTACTGGTGTAGGGTTTAATGTCATTTTCATTCACCGATGCGTTTTCACTCCTTCTAGATCATCCTTTTATCTAGGACAGCTCACCTGAGAAACACCACAGGTTTCACATACCACAGGTCCCCATTATGCAATATTATACCATAAATGGGAGTCTGGGTCTTTGTATCACACATAACTGTTAAATGCAGAAATACTGGCAAATACTGTTGTTACAAACAGTCATATTTTGGATTTTCCTACATGATGCAGATGGAACTTTAGGAAACCCCAAGCCTCAGGGAAGAGCTTTCCGCACTCACCGGCTCCGCACAGTCGGCAGGGGTGCAGCTCCTGTCGTTCCGTACGTGCGTCGCTGCACCGTTCCGCAGCAGCAGCTCCACCAGGGCTTCGTTCTTCCCAATCACAGCCTCGTGCAGTGCTGTGTTCCCTTTGGCGTTAGAAAGGTTAACGGAAGCTCCGTGCTGGGCAGAGAGATAAAACTGAGGTTATACAGGCACAGGAGCATGAGATGGAGACACAATATTGCTGTCCTGTTTTCTCTCCTTCCTGTCGATGTCTGAACGCGAAGGATGCAACAGAAGTCTTGCAGAAAGCACACGGCAGGCATCACCACTCCAACAAGAAGCCACCTGACATCATATTATTTCCTCCTCTCTCATAGCCACAATTTCCTGGATCAGCTCATTTCATTTTTGCACACATCTACTACAGATTCCAAGTTTAAGAGATATTTAAAAAAAGAGAAAGAGATCACAAAAACTGCCAAAACCCCTATGTGACAGAATCAGAAGTAAAAAAAAAAAACAAATGCCTGCCACAAAACAGTTCCATAAAAACTGGTCTCTATACCAGTAAAGTAATATTTATCTATTAAAAAAAAACATGAAGGAAAGGGATTGAAAGGAGTGAGATAAAAATATTCTTTATTTTTCCCCAAGTAGTTTTGAAAGAGAAATGTGTAACTATAAACACTGATCCTGAGTGCTGGGTAAGCACAGATATCACATGAGAAATGCTATTCTGAACATTCTGGTTTTGGTGACCTTACCTGTAACAACAAGGCAGAGGTCTCATAGTGGCCGTTCAAGCACGCATAAATTAAAGGAGTGTTTCCATATATATCCTTTTTATTTTGTTTAGCATTGTAATCCATCAGACACTTCACCACCTATTGAAAGAGGTAACAACTCTTTAATTTCAGATACCAGCTCAGTAGAATCACCCACTGAAAGCCTCCCCCCCTTTTTTATTTTAAATATTTTTTTGAAATCTAGAATGAAAAGCAGATGGAGATCTGCTACCCTCAGGGCTCAGCTCATCATCTGCTGAAACAAGCTGAAAATACAGGAAATATTTAACACTGTGGCCTCTGAAGACACCAAGTCCATTGTGTACACACGACCTCCTTGAACAGAGGTACAGAGAGAAAACACACAGGAAGATGTATCCACGCAAGGTATTTTTGAGGCGTTTGACACACGCAGCAGCTCCTCGCATTAAAGCATTATTTCAGATCATTTAGAAAAAAGTTGTTTGCCCAGAGGAGAGGTGGCTGCCCCATCCCTGGAGGTGTTCAAGGCCAGCATGGATGGGACTTTGAGTAAACTGATCTGGTGGGAGGTGTCCCTGTCCATGGCAGGGGGCTGAAACTGGATGGGCTTTGAGGTCTCTTCCAACCCAACCCATTCTGTGATTCTATGGTTTCCTTCCCACCTGGAGATTTTAGACACTGAAGGGAAAAACAGAATCACCAACCTAATTTTCGCTGTTACTGGTTTGGTCTTGTTGATGGTTTCACAAACCTGCTTTTTGCTGGTGGTCAAGTGGTAAATAGCTTTCCATCGCTAGAAGAGGCTCCGTTACCTGGAAGTGACCTTTCTGGCAGGCGAGATGAAGAGGAGCCGCCTGCCGCGCGTCCCTGGCGCTGACGCTGGCTCCGTGCCTCAGCAGGAGCGCGAGCAGCTCCGAGTGTCCGTGCAGCGCTGCCACGTGCAGCGGCGTCGAACCGTCCTGGCTCGAAACGTTTACCCCAAGGCCGTTGGCAGAGACCCTCGCAAGCTTCTGTTGAGGAGAACACACAGCAAAACCACCAAATTGATCCTGCTGCTTTCTGCTGGCCGAAAAGCAGCTGGGGAAAGGAAGTCTTTGCAATAGATGCAGTCTCTGCAGAGGCTTTAGCTATAGCTCATATGAAAGATGTCATGCAATGCAAACAGGACCTCATCAGCATGACATTGATCACAGGACTAGCAGGCGTTCCTTGCTGAACTGATTACTAACAGACAAGGAGATGCTCTGAGACAGCAACAGAAACTATAAAAGAGAGACAGGAGAAACTGAGGCTTACAAATATATTTTTCCCATTTATTCAAAGCTGTCCAAACTTTACTGACAGCAGTTCACGTATTCTAAGGGCAAACTGCAAAGTGCTTTCACTCGGTTACCTATTGAGCAAGTCTTTGAATACTACCCCTGTATCCCAGTTCAATAGAGAACAATTCCATGCCATCAGACGAATTGTTAAGATTTGTGTATTTTTAATTGCTTTGACAGAGATAGGGAGGTGTTGGGCAATTATTCCCTAGAGCTAAAGGTTACACTACAAAAATATAAACTATACTTTTTCCAGACTGAATATTCCAACCTTTTGTACTGGCCCACATTTTGAGCACTGGCATAACGGATGGCAGAACTCTGGTTTTGACATACTGACTGTGTTGTCCTCATCTTCCAAGTCTTCTTCCACCCATTCCAAGAGATAACGTACCTGGCATAAAAAGCAAGTCTTCCTTTACAGAGTCCCAAGTTTCCACAAATGTGATAATAAATGTGCATACATAGGCAAGTAAGATTTCACTCCCACACACTTGGGAGGCCCTCCAGCCACCTCCTGGCATCAGCTGCCCACAGGCCAAATTGAAAAATCAAATGTTCTTGTTGACAAAGCAGCTACAACATCCACCAAGAGCAGCAGTGAAGTAAATCATACACGACTTCTTGCTGCCTAATGAAGACTGCAGCGTTCACCCAGTCTCAAACACTCCAAATCACTTTAGCTCGGATGATTTCTGCCAGCTCATCCATTGTGAATTTTGTTTCATCTTTTGCTTTAAGAACATCAGAAGTGACAATGCGGACAACATTTAACTGGTACCCAGAACTCTGCATGGGCTCTGACACTTAGATCTCGCTTCCCAGGAGCTCAGTTCTCACTGTCCAGTTCTGAGGGAGAGAAAGGCCCTTGAAGGGCACCCTTAGGATTCCGAGCATTCACAGTGATGCTTACAGCATGTTAATTGCACGTGACCTCTTATGCAATAAAAGAAAAGCTGTTTAAGAAATATTTTTTTACCTTGAAATTCAATAAGCCACTGTAACATAAAGAAATCTCAGAATTACCAGCGACTGTGCAGAGTCTCCATTATGGTAATAAATTAATAACTTAAAGTAATTTCTTTAGTGCAAGAGAACACGGAAATGTCAAAATAATGGGCCTTAAAGCTCTGTAGGTAAAATAATTGGAGTGAATATTCTTTGTAGAAAATGAGCTGAATTTGATTAGTGAAGGAAGGTGTTACCCAACGTGTTCCTCACTCAATATTACTTACAACTAACTTCCTCAATTTGAATGAGGTAAACTGGAATTAAGTAACATGCAACAGCCATGCCAAGACTCACCATTTCCAGATCTCCATCAGCAACTGCTCGTAGGAGTTTTTCCACCTATGAATGAAGAACATAATTTATTTGGTCTGTTAGTATTTGTATTAACCTGAAAATCCCATATCCTTCACTAAGCCCCTGAGCTCATGTGGCAGGATTACTGCTGGCCCGTGTAAGAGTCGTTGACAAAGTTCCAAAGGAAAAACCTTCTCCCTTTATGAAATCCAAAAGCTGCGGGAGGCCTGTGGCCATCTGCTGGTCATAGCATCATGGAATGGTTTCGGTGGGAAGGGACTGTAAAGCCCACCCAGTTCCAACCCCCTGCCATGGGCAGGGACACCTCCCACTGGATCAGGGGGGCTCAAAGCCCCTTCCAGCCTGGCCTTGAACATCTCCAGGGATGGGGCAGCCACCACTGCTCTGGGCAACCTGGACCACGGCCTCTTCACCCTCACAGGAAAACATTTCTCCCTAAGATCTCATCTAAAACTCCCTTCTTTCAGCTTAAAACCATTCCCCCTCATTCTGTTCCTGCAATCCCTGATCAAGAGCCTCTCCCCAGCTTTCCTGGAGCCCTCCAGGTGATCTCTGCCTTGCTTAGTTAGACAGGACTTACCTGAACAGAGGACGTGTTCCCCACACACAAAGCTGTGACAGCTGCTAGAAGGTACGATGCCACTTCAGCAGCAGGTGACTGTGCATTTCTGTTGTGAGCCTCACATTAAAAATCCCTACCTCAAGACAGAATTCTACCCTGATAAACTGACTGGACTCTTGCTGAGCCACTCTCTGCTACCAGAAGCATAGAGGATGACAGGTGTTATTTTGCTATTTAAGAAATCACATCTTAACGTGAAAAAGACACTTTCCATTGCTCCCATTTGCAGATTACTGGTTTATAATTTAGCAGAACAGGAGCCATCGACAGGTGACAGAGCAGAGGCTGGGTTAAACCTCCCCATCCAACTTCATCTCTTGTTAGAAAAGCTGCTAAGCTTTATTTTATTCCTACCTTTCTAACAGAAGGTGAAGCTCCTTGAAGCCATGCTCTGAGCACTCCTGCAAGACCTAACTTTGAAAACCTAAAAGTTGGCAGTTGAAATCTAAGCCAGGCATCTGAACTCCCTCTCTGGTAACAGAGTGCAGCGAACGACAGTCGAGTGCAGCTCAGGTCAAACTAAGCACGTTGAGATTAACTGCACGCTGGAGGCACCAATTTCTCCCTACTGACTAAGGAGGGAAAACAGATGTGTACAGTTAAGACACCTGTCTTTCAGCCACCTGTAGTTGGGTGAGCTGAATCCCAGTTTCTAAACACGTACACCTAAAATGAACTATATACACGAGGGAGATCTCTGCCTCCCATGAACTTCCTCTGATCATATAGGGTAAGGTCACTGGAGAACATAAAGGTCTCGATGATTTTCAGAGCCAGTCTTATCACATAAAGATGCCCAATAGTAATGACAAGTGACCCTCAAGTTCTTTCCAAAAATAACAACTTCCTTGCAGCCCTAAAACCTGCCTCAGGCCCTTGCCGTGGAGAGGACACAACATCTGTTGTGCAGCTGATCGATAATTTATTAAGAGTTCTTAGGGCAAAACGTCTGCTACAGGGATTTCCCCTTCTTTCCAGTTCACTTCCTCACTCCTCCATGGAACAGAAGCACCTTCCTTTACATTTACATGCCTAGCTCTTTCCTAAGTTGCGAAGAAGCCCCAAACAAGTCGTACAACACGAGCAGCTCATTTAAGTGAAGGATTTAATTCAGCAGCAGTATTGATTAATAAAGAGCTAACTGCAGCCCCATGGTCTAAGCCTTGAAGGCTGGAAAACTGACCTTCTCAGCTTCCCATTATTCCCAACAGCACTCCCGCCGTGGAGCAATCAGGATTAGGCCCCTGCCTCTTCACTGAGGAAGAATAAGAGCAGCGAGCCCATGTGAAACCTGGCAAAGAGGAATGCACTAAAGCTGGATTACGGGAGAAGGTCATTAACCCCAGGAATCTGAGGTGTAAGCTCCTCGTAATCTTGTTCCCTGGTTTGAACTATAGACTTAGCTCTCGGGTGTGATAAATTTGTTCCTTTAAGGAAAAATAAATCCCCAATCTACAAGGTGAGATTTCACGTGCATTAGACCTTCCTCAGAGTGTATAAACAAAGAGGGACCACTAAGCCTGTCATAGAGTCACTGATAATGAAGTATAAGGTAATGTTGTCCAGGCAAACTTTACACCTTTGAGTTTCTTAAACATTTGTAGAAAACAGAAACTTTTGGCAAAAGAAGAAGGTTTTAATAGCAGGAAAAGGAAGAATTTGAATGTAGAGCTGATATGGAAAGAAAAGTGTCAGGGAGGTCAATTTTGAAAAAATGCAGCAGGAGGACTGGGAAAGAAAAAAAATGAGAGAGAAGCAACAGAAGGAGTGGTGACATCCCAGTCACCGGGGGGGATAAATGGAAAATATAGATCCAAGGTCCCACATGAAAAAATTCAGAGGATGTCATCTTGGTGTGGAACACAGCAAAATCAGCCAACACATATGCACAAGATCTTTAATACAGAGCGGGTACTTCTTCATGTGTTACAAAACTGATTTCCTAGGTCTATTCCAAAAGCTTGTTTTAACATTCCAGCTCCTAAGTTGTTTGTCAGTGTGCCTGTACCAGTCTCTTCCTGACAGATTTTGTCAGCTAACCACGGCATCACTCCTGCACAGGACAGCAAGGTCCTTGGGGCACTGACTGCCACTATAATTTTGTAAATCTCAACAAATTCTCAAATCACATTGTTAAATGCAGTAAATCTGAACAACTACTCCAAATATGCTTTCTGTTTTCCCCAGAAATAACCAGCAGAGCAGCTGATACCGTACAATAAGAAGCACCTGAGGAGAGCAGTGTATAATCTTCCAAAGCAGGCAAAAGGCTATTCCTGAAGAAGTGCTGCAAAACATTGCTCTTCTAGCTGCCTTTGCTTTGCTTATTGTCAAAACCCACACCTCAGTCTTACCTCTTTACAACTATTTTTGACTTCTTCTTGCCTTACGTCTGTCGATGCTGATGAGAGGCTTGAGACAGACGATCCTCTGCTGAAAGTTTCTGCTGAGCGCTGAGGAGACCTGAGTGGGGACTTCAAGTGGGCAAAAACACCCCAACAAAAACCAAAACAGAAGTAGTTACAGATCAGGTTAAGCTGGTTAAACATAGGCAAAAAAAAAGTTTAGTCACTTGCATGTGTTGTTACCTCAGAAGCGCTCTGTCCTCTTTCGAACGTCAGACAGTTTAATTCCATCAGCGACAAAATCTGCATTAAAATATTAACAAAGTGTAACTCCACTTAAAGAGGAATCTACAGACTGAAACACAAATTAACTGACAATCTAATATCAGAAACGGATTATGATGGAACAGATTAAAAGTACACATTTACAAGTTTATGTTTTACACCACAGGCTGTACTCATGCTGTTTCATTTAAAACACGACCCTTCCTCCTTAAAGGCAAACATGCATTTACACTTTAATGGTACCAGATGTCAAAATCCTATTGGCAGGTGAGCATCCACACCCCCATGGGATCACATCAGAAAGATACTTGGCTTATAAGGAATACCTTGGAATTCAGTGCACACTGGAGGGAAGTCTCTTTCATCCGGTTTTGAATTTCTGGATTTGCCCCATTTTGCAAAAGCACTTCTATGATGCCTTGATAGCCCCAGCGAGCAGCAATGTGGAGAGGAGTGTCTCCCTTTTCGTTACCAATATCCAGTCTACAGGAATGCACATCGTAGTAGACCAAAGCTTTGACACACTGGAAAGAAAAGGAAAGCTATCAATAAATCATAGCATTGTCTCTCAATTCATAGAACACGTGCAACCCTATAAAAAGGCTTTTTTCATTGCTACTCATCTAATCCCTTGCCTAAAGGGCAGGCTTTTACTGCTCAGTATCATTAAACAAAGAGTTAAATAGTTAAATAACTGAATTTTCACTGTGCTAGTATCTTTAATGTGAATCCATAATAAAAATTGCTATGAACTACTGAATAAAGCCCTAATTTACAGCATTAAATAGTTAGCCTCCAAATCTTTCTCATTTGCTTTTAAAAACATCACAGTATCACAAGGTTGGAAAGGACCTCTGAGATCATCAAGTCCAACCTATAACCCAACACTAACACCAACACTAACACCAACCATCATCTAAACCATGGCACTAAAACGTGTCAGTTTAGTGCAAATTCACATCCCAGTTTGACTCCATTCCATCAGAATATCCATTCAGTTTGTTACAAAACAGTCACTTACATCCTCATGGCCGTAAGTGCAGGCTAAATGAAGCGGAGTGTTTCCATTATTGTCCTGAACATCAGAACTTGCCTTATAGTGCAATAAGAGAAGCTTGAAGGAAAAACAAAAGTAGACATTTAAGTAAATAAAAAAATAATGAACAACCTAAGAAACAAATAACAGCTGCTTCTTCCATATTCAAAGACACAGCTTGATTTCAACAACGCAACCTGAAGAATCTCAAATATACAAAACTCAGTTCCACAATGATTAACGTAGTTACACACTTGGAACCACATGTGAAGCCATTTAATTCATTCCAGTGACTGCAAGGGTTGTTCTGGCTTAGGAGTAGAGATGTTAACAGCTCTCCATTTGTACTACGTATTAGAGACTTGTATTAACACAATAGGTGAATTATCAGGCATGTGCAGTCAATCACTTGGTTATCACAAACAGCTGAAAAGCACACAGTACAGGAAAAAATAAAACATCATGTGAACAATAAAAGATCCTCAACTGTGACAGCACACAGTTCTGGGAAAAGCTTCCCCAAAGACCTAACTGACAGTAACAATGGGACAGCTTAGTGAGTCACGTATTTATTATTTAGGTTAAGTACTTGTTTTTATTTCTAAATAAAAAGCCTTTTGGTGCTTACTGTAACATTTTGATATCCCTTCTGGCAGGCGAGGTGCAGCGGGGTTGAACCGTGGTAATCTGTAGCATTGACGGTGGCTCCTTTGGCCACCAATAAATCCACTAACGACGTTTGCCCTTGAAAAACATGCAAGCATCCAAAGAAGGAATTAATCCTTGCACAAGAACACTGCTACTTTTAAAATTCAAATATCAACTACAAACCCATTTCTGCACTTGAAGTTTCTATAAATTGTATTGACTTTTTTGGTATTTGTCTTTTTAATGCAGATTATTCAGGGTTAAAGCTCTATAAAAGAATCCGCAGTTAAAAAGCAAGCTGTGCTTGTATCTTATGAGCAAGAAAAGAATAGAAAATAGACATCATAAAAAGCACTCTCCTACTGGGATTCAAGATAATGATAAAAAAAAGGAAATTATTCATTAAAAAACCTCACTAAGAAAGAAATGTAAGACCAGTGGAATAATGAGCATTACAGGAGAGGAGCTGGTACAGTTCCACCATGCACAGCCAGATGCTGCAGAGAGAAAAGATTAATTTCTCAACTTGCCAGTTCTTTAAAATAAGAGTGGTTTCTGACAACACATTTTTATTTTTTCCACAGCTGAAGAAAGAACTACTGAGGTAACCACTAAGACAAAAGGAAACAGCCAGCAAACAAACAAACAATAACTTAGCCCTTGAGAAGAAAGTGAGTCTAAAAGAATATACAAGAATGTCAGTCAGTGCCAAGATCCCAGCTTCCACAGCAAATCAGCAGAAAAGAATTTAATGCAAAATTCACACTTCCAGGCAAAGGTGAAAAACCTGCTAAAGTAAAGATAGGGAGCAGAAGGCATAGAAAACACCAGGGAAGAGAACCAGTACTCACCACAAATAGCAGCTATGTGAAGAGGGGTATAGCCCCGGTCATCTCGGGACAGCGGGGTGATAATGGAAGGATCGTTCAGTTTCCTTTAAAACACAAGGGGTTAAAAGCAGCTCAGTTACCTGCACAGCAGGGACGAGGAGGAGAGAAAGACAAAAACTGCCCCGGATGACAAAAAAATGATTTTGGAACTTTTTATCCTTCATCCTTTCACATTGACAAGTTATCCTACAGAGTTGGACCCTTTGTGAGGAGCTGTGGTTTTGTCCCAGGTGTGTGAGCCAGGTTCATGAGGGAAAACATTTCAGAGCCCGTTTACCAAAGGACATGCAGCCCTCAGCACAGAACGGGCTGCTTCCAAGGCACCTGGCACTCTCCTAACATTTCCCTTTCAAACCACACGAGCACAGGCTCTCTGCTACATCCTCAAGTGCTACCAAGTCCCTCGGCAACCACAAGCAGCCTAAACCACCACAACCCTCCTAAAGGAAATCTTAAATGAAGACTTCTCCATGGTGCCTTGTGTCTTTGTGGAGATGGAGAGTGCTTACCCAGAAACCAGCTTCTCACATCTCTCACAGTAACAGAGCGGGTGACACATTTTCTGTACAGTGTCCTTATCACTGTCACCTTGGCTTAGCAGTCGCTCCACTTCCTCCTGATCACCTGAAGCAATGTGCTACAGAAAGCAAGGGGAGAGAGTGAGGAACCAATATGAAAAGCCTCCTTTTAAGAAAAAAAACACACAAAAATTGACTGAAGCCCACAACAAAAGGAGTCCATTGTAAAAGATGTGTTCAAGTATTAGAAAGCAGAAATGAACAATATCACAGCACAACCCGCCCCCCCCATGGGCATTCAGTATTAAAAAGGATCTGTTCTTGGCTTACTTCACTTACTATAAAAAATGAAAACCATTCTTATTGTTCTCGTTAGACTCAAGTCACAAAATTGAGCTCCTTGTGTGCAAAAGCATCTCTATAAAATCACTAAGTCTCCAGCCATAAGCTGAAAACACATATAATTAGACGCTCTGCTTTACCTCCGTGTAGAGGAGAAATTATTTTAGAATGATGATATGGGATGAAAACACAACACAAAGTAGCTGTCAGGTGACCACAGTTATTTCAGAAAACTCTTTCAAGCACTAAAAGCTATGAGAGACAACGAGACACCAATATCCCATCTGGGCATTACATGGGCCCATTGATACCAGCAGCTGTAACATTTCATCCCCATTAGCTTCCATATTCTTTATAATTTGGTCTGAAATTAATGAAATTATATTAATTTCATAATGTTTTGCCACAGAAACGCATTAGACCAAAAACACTTTTAGTATCTACTACAACACATTTCACAGCACTAACGCAATTAACACTGCCTTGTGTTTCAGAAAATGGCACAAAGAGAGGGACAGAAACATCTGCCCTGAAAGTTACCCACCTTAAATAAGCAGTCTATTGGAGTGGCAGACATCTGGGACAGCAGGTTCATCCTCTGTCTCAAAAGCAGCTTGTCACATAGGCTCTCAGATTCCTGAAAACAAAACACAGATCACTTATCTACACACTCACAGGCAGAAGTACCTTAACAGTAGAAATAACTTTTAAAAATATTAAAAACTGCATTTCTATAGCCTCAAGTTGCATTACAGAAGGTTTAGATTGGATATAAGGAAAAACTTCTTTACTGAAATAGTGAAGCAATGGCAGAGGACACCCAGGGCAGTGGTGGAGTCTCCATCCCTGGAGATGTTCAAAAACTGTGTAGGCAGTGCTTTAGGACATGGTTTAAGTAGCATGTGGGATTTGGTGTTGATAGTTGGACTTGATCTTAGAGGTCTCTTCCAACTTTAAGGATACTATGATTTACCACTTAATTTCAGAGTCACTTGAGACAGCAATCCTTTCATAGAGGTATCATCTTATTAGATAAATTGGGGGAAAAAAGAACCTATCACAGGGGAAACCACACATCTCCAAAAGGTAAATGCAGAATGGTAGCAGAACGAGTTATTGGTTGAAGTATTAAGCAAGTCTGGGCCTTCAAAGACAGATCTCATTTGTACCAGCTTTATTTGCACTGCAGGAACTTTAATAGATTGCTTTGAAAGGGACTCTCAGGTATTTTCAATCTGCATTGCCTACATCAACCATCTTTCTAACGCAACCCCCTGCACCAGGGCAATGAAGTGTTTGTGCCCACAAGGGTGCACCTGTATAAGGACCTGCCTAAGGCAGCTCTCACAGATCACAACCAATGACTTGGAGGAATTGTCTCCACTCCCCTTCAAACACTTCATCCACCTCAGTTTGTGTTCAAGCTTTCCTTTCCTGGCTTCTGTCATCCACACTTCTTCCATGCCAGCTTCAGTACTGGCTCCAGCCTTCCCCACGCTAGGACCAAGCCCTGGCCTAGGCCCTTACAGCCAGCTCCAACTCCCTCTCCTACACCTTTCTCTAACCCTCTGAACTACCACACCCTACTGGTGCACAGGAACAGAACCAAGGTCCAGTACTTATTAACTGGAATTCCAATGAAATAAGGTTGACAACTCCCAGGAAACACGATGGACTCTGTGGTACGAGCTAGCTGCTCCTCTCCTCCCCAGAAACTAAATGTCATTCCAAGACTTGCACAACCTTGGGTTAAGTGCAGTTTTCTTACTGACAGGAGGGTGATGACTTGGCCCTTTGTCCTAAGGGCACATCAGTTCCCTGCTGAGTTTTCTTATGTAGTTCCTTCATTAGTGAGTGGACAACAGCACCACTGAGCTGGCAGAAGCTCCATCTGCAGCCAGCTATAAAATCAACTGTAGCCACATGAGGGGCTGCAATGAAGCCCCAGGGCACAGCAATGTTCCTGCTCACTCAAATCCCACAACCCCTTCCAGAACCCTCCGGAGAACAAAACCACAGGGCATCACTGTGACAGCTGCTGTGGCCTTGAACAGCACTTCAGTTAGAACAACTTGAGTGCAATGCCAGTGGTAAAATTTGCCCTCCTTTACTACATAAGGAGAGAGAGGACCAGGCATTTAGCAGGAAAAAGGTTTTATTCTAGAAATTTAAGAGCAGTATGTTATTTTTCACAGCTTGCTGGCATTGTGGAAGACTGTTTACTTTGGTTCCAGTTCTGCATCCAGAGGACCAGCATTGCTATTTGTACATTGAGTGTTAGTGACAGCCAAGTAACTGCAGGAAGGAAAGGTGTTTGGCAGGTTGTTTTTCTTTTAAGGTAACTTTTTTATTTTTGTTTTTAAACATAATTCCAATACAGCATTACAGAAATATCAGCCTCTTTATACAAAGAGGGATTTTTTAATATACAAAACAAGCCTATGCATGACAGGTTCAAGGCAAGATCCCAGAAAGGAACAAAACTTAATCTAACAGAAGGCTAATATGTTACTTCAAGTGCATCTTCCTTAAGATTGTGCCCCAGATTGTCCCATCCCTAGCCTTGCACACTGAGCCATTATTCCAGCCCCTGCAATTGGATTCCACTGCTTTGCAGTTGGGCAAACTGAGACACGTTGAATTCACTCTGGTTTCAAGTTCACTCCTTTTTATTTCCACATCAGATCAGGAAAACCTAATTTTGTAAGAGTAGAAAGTTTCAGAGGAGCAGTGAGACCGGATTCCTTTAGTAAAGAAGCCACAAAGTTCTTAAATAACATAAGTTTCTGAAGTCACATCAATATCTGAGTGGCCTGCAGGGATCTGACCCGACTGACAGAAGGTCTGGTTGCCCAGTTGGAAATAACTCATGCGTTCATGAACAACCTGCCCCGGTAGGTGAGAAAACCCGAGAGCCAAATTCAACCTTCAAACACCACCTTCACACAGCACTCCCCATTAAATTATCAACTTGGTGCCACACAGTAAAACACACTGCAAACATTAAATGTTTATGAAGATTTATGGAATAATTCTGAATTACACTGCAAACTCCATTTTTTTAAGTTATTAACAAAAAATCTGCTTAAGCTATGCCTACCCTGCAGTACTGCACTGCTTTCACAGCCGTGACAGAAAGAGTACAAACAGGAGATATTCAGCTTACTGAAGACTCAGCTGTTTAAAGTAGTGCCATCATTTTTCCTCTAATCATATGAAGCAGAAGATTTGACATTTAAGTATTCCCTACTATTTCCTGTAGCAATACTTGTTCACTTGATACTCTGAGTATAAAGTGAACAATAAGTATTATTATAGGATTAGGACTTTGTTGTAGTCATTTAGATCATTTTAGCATTTTCTACAGGTGTAGTGACCTCAACTCATTTAAATGCAAAAAAAGGAACTCTTATGTTAAGGTTTGGACTGGATTTACTCCCCCAGCAGTACAGCCCTACAAGCTCATCACATACACCTTAGCCAGCCTAGGAGCAGCTTACTGTTGGTCTGTCAGAGAGGTTGCCTTGCCGTATGTACTCTACTGCAGCCTCAATCGAGGTCAGACAGTACCCCAGCTCATCCTTCACCGAACTGCAAAGTCTGAAGTTCTTGATATAACTCAAGTTGGCCATCCTGAAATAAAAAAGTTAAAGCCATGAACCACTAAAAATAAGAAAACACTAGCATGATGTATCTTAATATTGCACCTCATCCTACGCAATCCAGGCAGACAATAGAGGAGGGATAAGAAAAGCTTCTAGAAAAATTGTTAGGCTAGAACTCAACAACATCATTAGAACTGAACTTTTTAACTATTTGATGAGGTTATTAATTTGATACAAGGAACGCGAAGGACAGGATAAGAACAGCAGTAAGAAAGGTTTCATGTGTTTCAAACACGTTCATTGAAGCACCCAGTGGAAAGTGATAGCTGCAAATTAAAGGAAAAATGCTGATCTGAGATACAGGATACACCAACAGTAAAACTCAGTTCAGGTGGAAGGTTTAAATATACTTTTACTGAAAGTGAAAAGAGATCAAGACAATGGCACAGGCCAGCTGCAAGCAATTAAGTATTCAAATCCAGTTTCTCTATATGAAATGTATCAAACATCTAGAAGCTGCACAAAGGTTTCACAGCTCCAAATACAGACGAGAAAGGATCAGTCTGTGTTGACATGCAGATTTCATACCAAGACAGCCTCCTGTTACAACTTTTTTCTAGGCTGAGAATCAGAACAGCAGACACAGCTCTCAGATTCCTAATCAGTTCTTAATTTGGTCCCACCTGTAACACATCTTCACTGTTTGTCTTCTGAAAGTAGCTTTCTGCATCGCACCAGCCCCTCCTATGCTTTCAGTAAGTTATCACTACGTGTTCAGAAATATTTGCCCCTCCAGCAGCACTACTTACAAGATGATACAAGGGAGCTCTGTAGAGCCAACAGTTACGTACCAGTTTGGGATTTCCGTTTTCACAAGTAAATACAGCAAAACAGAGAGAAGATCATCTGCACACATGGTTTCCACATTAACTAGAAAAGGAATTTACATCTGATGTTAGTTATGTCATGGCTCAAATCAAGAGCAAGACCTATCTGCCTCCTAAGACAGCACTACTACCAGAGAACACACTGAGTAACCAAGGTAGCTCGTCAAATATTCTCCATCTCCTTCTAAAACAGGCTGTCAGGAGCCAAGAATCAAATACAGTTTGTGCTGTACAAAGTGCAATATTTGACTGGCATTCCCATACAGAAAGGTCGAGATCACTAGCTCAGGATTTTTGAAATTGAGAGCAAAAACTACGCTCTAAGCTCATATGCTTTTCCATAACCCGGGAGACTTCCTAGAGAAAGCAAGAGATCAAGTAGGGAAAGTGTAAGTTCACTCTGCTGCTCCATTTGCTTAGTGGAGGTATCTTGTTGCTCCTGGCCAGAAAAAAAAAAAAATCAGATTAAGAGGTCCTTGCCTTCCTACCACAGGATAGTTTCTGTAATCCATGGTAGTTGAATGCAGCATAAAGGTTTGTTTGTCCACCAACACCACATTTTGCAAAATATGTATCCCAAGAGGACTGACTTCAAGATCACCAAGGAGTATGGACAGACAAGAGGGATCCAGCAGCAAGCCTCAATGTTTGAAATGTATCACCCTCATTCTTCTGCATGATGAAGCATCCCACCACATGCAAGCTTCTCGCACACTCTAACTAAAACACACAAGCTAACCACGTACCCCACCCTGTGAGAAACAATGCTGCAGTGCCTCTCTTGCCTCCATTTTGCTTCTAGAGACCTGCAAGTCTAACCATGTTTAATCCACAAGTGCTGTTCAAACAGCTGTTTACATGTGGAAGGGATTTGTGTGTACTGCTTAAGAAAATGGTTTAAAATCAAGTTATTAATTCACTAATTACTGACCTCTTTGGCTAGGAGATTGCATAATAATTTGTACCACTTTTCGTAGACAAAGTAGCTTCTGTTGAGGGGAAGTACACTTGTTCAGCTGACCCAGCTCTCGCTTTGCGCGTGGTATATTAAAACTACAAAATAATTGAAAGCACCGGTTAGCACAGAGTTCCTGTGCAGGATGCCCAGATCCCAAGCTTTAACTTATTCAGAGCTGAAATGATGAATGGTATTATTTCCATGCCTACTGCGAGTACATTTGCACCTCTGCACCCTGTAGGTGGACAGGGAAGCAGAAGAATATAAAAGCAAAAAAGATAACGATCAAAGTAAAGACTGCCCTAAAGTGACACTTGCAAAGCTTTAATTTTCCACCTCAAGAGTGAGGCATAAATAAAAAAACTGCTGTTGTCTGAAGGACAACACTTTCTGGCTGGCCTGAGACCTGTTTAAGACAGGATCGTGATGGCTCCTCAAAGTCCATCATCTCTCACCTGAACTCAGGCTTCACTCCAATGTCTTTCTGCTGCAGGTCTTGAAGGCTCCTTGTGATTTTATTAAAAGCAGCATCCTAATCAGTAGAAAGGCAACAGTTTTTAAAAATGCATTACATTAATGTAACTAATATTTAGCAATCAGAAAAACTTACCTCACTTGCCTCAATAGTCCCCACGTATTTAAAGACCAGATCATAAATAGCATGGTGTATATACATCTGCAGAAAAAAAAACCCAGTACTTTAGGCATGAAAGGGAGAGTTTAAAATAGCTTGTTAATTATTTTCCTTCATTTCAGATGCTTACTTCAACTGCTTGTTTAATCACATTCATCTGCTCTTCCTGCTTTGCAAGCATCCTCTAGAAAAGGAAAGCCAAACAGCAAAAGTCAGACAGCCTATCAGTGCAGTAACACCACACACTGTGTGTTTAGAAGAGAGCACTTACCAAGTGCGAATCTCTCAAAAGATGCTGGAGACATTTGGTATAAAGTGCATTGACAGAATCCTGGGGGGAGAAAAGTATTCAGATTAATCTGACTTGAGGCAACAAAATAAGCCAAGAAAGGAAGCCCTCCCTGCCTTTAGAAGCGTGCACTGTGGTAAGATTTTTAGCTAGAAAAAAGTGGTTTTACTTAATAGATGTGGTAATTCACAATGAAGAATTCATTCCCCTTTCCCACCTTCCTCAACTCTAGATTACTCTGGTACAGAAAAGCTCCATTATACAGATATCCAAAGTGAAGTTTTTTGTATTCAGTAAACACCAAAAGGATGGTACTGACTATGTAGTGGCGAAGGCTTTTCCTTTCGTGTTCTTTAAACGTTCTGTAGAAAGATCCTATGTATTTATCAAACCTCTCGCAGTGCCTTCCCAAGAATTCTCGAACATCTTCAACATTTTTAAGAGAATAGGAGTTGGATGAAGCTGTAGATTCACCTGAAATGAAAGCCAAGAGATAACACATTGGGTTTAATATGTATGCATGGTAAAGTACTTTCTGTTCCTACACACAGAGCCAAGCTGTGTGCAATGAAACATTAATTCCACTTACTATACTTTTAACTGAAGGAACTTCAGTTTTTAATTAGAAGAATTTAATGCCTCACTTTTAGAGTAGGCTCTCTTGCTCTTTATGTCAAGTATTTACTTGGAATAGCTAAAACTGATTTCACATGCTATTTTACCCTGGGGTAATTTATCACCACATACACAGCTCGATCTCAGTACAAGCTAAGCCTAAAAGTAGATGAAGAGCACATTACAGTGCTGACTGAACGCCCATGCAAGAAGCCAGCGTGCTCCAAGTGAGCAGCAAAAACCCCACCTTGGGTTTCTACATAACCCATTCTTTATTTAGACCCGCTTTCTCTGAATGGGAGAGCAAGCTTGCTTCATGTAAACATTAAACAAAGTCCACTTGTCTTCTGAATAAGACAATTGGAGCCCTCACTTAAAATTCATATTGCTTTTCCAAACCTTTTTTTCCTAGGCAAGTCTTTCATTTGCAATCAAAGGCAGTAGCTAATAACAGGCTTCCATCTCATTCATTTCAAATTACTTTTGAAATTACAAGTTACCTCACTTCTGAAAGGCTGCTATACAACTACATTAAGTGGTGGCCAAAAAATGAAATGGTACAAGAAGAATCTTTTAGATTTAGATTAATACTTACAGGATTTAAACCTATATGGATGCCAGTTTCTTTCAGAATAGCTTTTATACTTCCCTCAACATAATTTTCACATTACCCTACTATTACTTCACTTGGTCATCATTTATTTCAAAGAGATATGCCTCTGTATTTAGGAAGACTAGATCTTTTTATTCCAGAAAAAAAAATATGTTTTAAGAAGCCTCTGTTCCTTTTAATTAGTAAACAAATCATTACACAAATTAAAAAGGAAATCCTGTTACATTCACAGCTTTAATAGCAGCCTTGGAAATAGCATTCCAGCCTTATCAAGGGCACTTTCAGTATCAAGATAAAAATTACCACATTCAATTTAAGACAAATGCCCACCAGAAGAGTTACCAGGTAACTGTGCTACACAACCACAAGCCACTGGTGAAGCTTGGCATGAAAGAACTCACCTCTCCAGTTTGTTATGCATCTACCTTGCATCTCGAGACACATCATGCTGAAGACAATCCCTTTTTTAAGGGTTAAGCATTATACTGAGCATTGCTAAAAAAATCATGCTGGATCAAGTATTCTGCAGAAGATTTTAGTGCTGAAACCAGGGCAAAGACCCTATGGAATTAAGTCTGCCAAGCAGCAACTTAATACTTCTCTCCAGCAGCACACAAATGCCCACCCCAGCAGGCTAAAAAATGTCAAGGCCATCAACCAAGCCAACGCTTTTCAGAATGCAGATTTTAGGCATATCAAACACTAATGGGTTCACAGTGCAAACAAGACCACTGAGTTTTCTTCAATACATACCTGAGCTTTCTGTTTTTTCCAATGGATGAGCTATACACAATATACTAAAGCTTTCTTCTTTCTCATTGTAAAAAGTTTCCTCAAAAAGAACAGGCACTGAGAGATGATAATTAAAACCGGTTCCTAAAATGATGATGTTTCCTTGTATGAAGACCTCCTGAAACAAAAAATAAAACCAGACCAAGTGTAAAACTCTGCTAGAAGAAAGTTACTCTCTGGCTTCTGCATTGCAGAGTTAAATTTCCAGGAAAATAAGAGAATCTGCCAACACAAGAAAGCCCCACATTAAAGAGACTCCATGTTCTTGTGCTGTGGAGACACTGAAACAAAGACTCCGTGAGCCTACAATGGTGAGCAAAATCTTGCTGCTCTGAGGCAGTGTTACCATCTGAACAGCACAACTACTCTTGTGGCCATGCCAAAACACAGCTTTTACTAGAAAGCAGTACCTCCATGAGCTTTGGCTTAAATGAGCAACATCTAGCTTTTGCCAGTTCACTCTCACTCCTAGGAAGCTCTCCTGTAACCAGTCACCAAATGCAGAGAATCATTCATTGGAGTGTCCCCAAACCACAGTGAGATAAACAAAAATACCTTTCCATTTAAGGTCTGAAATTTTTCCTCCAGCGGCTCCAAAACATAAGATTCAAACTGGCAGGTGGAAAGACTGGTGCTTGAAAGGCTTCCTTTGCATGGAACTAACACCTAAAAGAGTTAGATCACACCTTTAGAGAAATGTCACGTATCACCAGCAAAACAGCAATAGCTTTTGCCCTTCAGAGTCAAGCAGTAGAGTCTGGCTTAAACATTTGCTAGCAAATGTAGAGCAACTATAGGTGTTTTTGATAAAATGAATAAAAAGGAAGGGCCATTGATAGACACAGTCCAGTGATTGACCTAGCAGTTCCATTTAGTGACTTATCTGAAAAAGCACAACAGATGTAGCTGAAGCAAACAATACTAAAAATTAAAGATTAAATCTTAGAGTTACTTAGCACCAATCACTCGAATCACCTAAAATAAAGCAGCTGGTAGAAGTGACATGTACTTATTTACACTTACAATACCATGGAGTTCCGCAACTTTGCTGCATAGGTCAGGACGTCTCTTCTGAATAGCCAAATAAAAGGGATTTTTTAAGATATCTTCATCATACACAGCCATATGGACTTCAGATATTCCAAGGAGATTTTCTAAAACATATGGAGGACGATTAGTGTCTTATACATAGTAACTGTTAAACCATATTTGGGAATTCCTAGAGAGCAGTTCGCTTCCTCCTTTCTAAAACAAAAAAGCAGTTTCAAGTCTGGATGTAAGCAGTCCATGTCACGCTTTAAGGAAGGTAACTATAGTTACTCAGAAGTTACATGGAAAGATTATTTTCCATGAATATACTTTTCCAATTACATTGCTATCTTCATGTCTCCACAGGCCTTCCAGGTGTCTGAGGCTAAAAACACATGATACGTTAGAAAAAAAATGAAGAGAGGAGGAGAGGAGAGAAGGTAAGAGCTATGTTATTCCCACTTTGACACAAAAGCTAACTTGTGCTGCTAAGGTCTGAAACAAGCCAAGAGACAAGAGTTAACAGCTTCTTTATAGCAGATTCCACTGCATCACAGGATAACAATGCTTTTACAGTAGGCTCATTTGAGTCTTCAGCCTCATCTGTGTAAGGATCACCAACTGACACACATCCCCCAGACACCCAGAGTGTGTGGCAGGAGACCCTCATGTAAGGCAATCCTCAACTTTCCAGGGAAGTTATAGGAAAGAGGTATACCAAGGAGATCTGAATAACATCATAATTAAAAAGTCACTGCGAAATGCATCATTTGTGGTCATCTCTACTCCCGTGGAACAAGTCTCAATGATCTGAGAATAGGTTGACGCAAAACATTTGGCAAAATGGAAAGGAGAAAAGTGACTGGAGACAGAAAATCCAACCTGTAGGTGTTGGAAAAGCTACCACAGGTGTCATAGGGCAAAGACAACATCTAGAGGCACCAGAGCCTCAACTGCTTGCTTCCTCACTTCTCATTCTCTAAAAAACCCCGTGATGAATCCAAGATGCAAGGGCAGGAAAAACCCAACAATAGAATAACTTCAGAATTATTTTATTCAGAAGAATTGAGATTAGCAGGCTTACAAGTGCTTAATTAGTCTGATCTATGTCATTTCCCTTCATCCAGCTTCCCTTAGGAATCAAAAGAAGTTGAATGATTTCCTCATGCCAATTCCCACTCTTTGTCCTAGGAAAGAGTAAGAACAGCAGAACTTTGGTTTGAGCAATCACCCTCATGCAATCAGCATTCCCCTTCCCTTCGACACAGAATTACCCCAGCACGTTATTTCCTCAGTGTAAGCTCCTTACGCTTTCTCTGTAGCACCTGCTGTATCTCCCTACCCAATGCTGTACTGGTACTAAAAACATCTTTTTCTGTAGGTCATGCAAGAGACAAAACCATTGCACAGCAGTTTGATAGAGTGGAAAAACATACACCCACCTCCTAGAGATTTCTAGATAGCCTTTCAGTTTCAGCCATGCTGTTAACTGATCCAGTCTGTTAACTGATCTGCAGCCTGGTCCCTCCTTATAATCAGGCACAAGAGCAGCTTCCTCAGAGCTAAACCCAAGCATGATCAGCTAAAGCTGCAAGCCACTTCCACTACAAGTTATCAGCCAGTTACTTATGGCTTGGACAACCTCAGCCTGAGCCACTGAAGTCTGTAGCAGCAGATAAGGGCCTCAAGCAGTCCTCCTGTGAGGTTCTAGATAAAATGGTCCATCCACTTTCAAGACACACAATAAAACTAAGAGTCTTTAAAAGCATCGCAGGCCTCTGTAAAGGTGGTAACAGACACAAAGCTAGGAGGGCAGGTTAGACAGTCTCCCAAAGCCAAACTGAGCTTTGATGACTGCAGCTGGCCCACGGAGGCCATTCCATCCACCTTTACTTGGCAATTTCACACGCAGTATCTAAGCAAGCAGCAGGTGACTGCTACGACCTCCCCAAGGCAGCACAGGGGAGGTTGTGAGCCTGCCACGCACCGTGTCGGGGAAGAGAGCACATGGACACAGGAAGGCAGCCAAGCATGAGGCTGCAGAGATATAACTGCAGTGCACAAGTGTTTCCAGTTGCTACAGCTTTATTGCCACTTTTTCAGCTTACTGAATCTTTAGGTCCCAAGGGTTCTTCCCGTAATAGGACAGGGGAGAGAACACATTCCACAAATCCTCCTCTTCTAGAAACCTGTATGTCACTATCAAAAGAAAAACTGGTAAGTTCTAGAAAGGAATTAAAAGCAACACTTCATTCCTTGGAAAAACAGGTAGAGGAGATTTATGGGAGGAGAGGAGCTCCCACAGAAAACCTGAGCTTACTAAGCCTGCTCTGTGTGACTGATGTAGCTCTGAAATCCTTGCCTGCACCTAAAAAATCCACAAGGAAGAATCATTTCAGCTGACAGATCATTACAGGAGGAGCTGGAAATTATAATCTTCAGCTCCTGGCTCATGAGCTACACACCATAAACAACTGGGTTTAGAACACTTAGTGGCAGCCACGTAGATTTTTTTACTACAGAACTACTGACAGGATTGAATCACATCTGAGAACTCCAGCAAGAAGGGAAAAGAAACTGCATTTAAACATTGAATTCTGGCATTTTAGCTACTGCAATGCAACTAAGATGCCATCAACATGATGTACCCCAGTGAGGAAGCCAAAACTTCTAGTTCAGACAGGTATCTGTCACTCATCTTGAGCAGAAACAGACTGCAAACACTGAACTGCTCCCCGCATGCCTGCTCTGACACAGCAGGAAATCACCACCACTGGCCAAATCAGCACTGCCTGAGAATCACAACTCTGAATTTCCTTCCCTTTTCTCTCTCCCTTGCCCCTGCACCTGCTCAGTGCTACAGTAGCTATCATGTCTGATCAAGACGTGGGCATGGAAAAGAAAGGGTGGAATAATTAACTGAAACAGTTTGGCTACCACATTCACACAGACCTCCTTCACCTGCCCACAGCATTCTTCAGAGAGAGGTGTGGATGCACAAATCATCTACCATTTAGGTAATTACAGAAAAACAAAGGACTTACAATCTATTTCAGTTTAGTCCGGTCTACAGGATTAAGAGAATACATTGAAGCTCCTCCAAATTTTGGCTCAGGCATTTTTGAGATTCAATTCCTTTCCACCCCAAAAGATAAAAGCATCTGAAAATGCTGCCTAATGCACTGCTGTAATTCTAGGAACGCATTACAATACTCCGTTGAGAGTTTGTTGGCAGAACACAACATCCAACTCCAACCTAATTTAACTTGGAGGGGCGACATCGGCATGGACACAGACATTCTGGTAGCCGCACCTCGGACAGCTTTAGATTTATTAACACCAAGAAAGGCTTTGTACACTTCCTGCTTTACATACATTACCAGAACTGCTTAATGCCTAACAGAAAGCCCACCAGAAATTGTCATAAGCCATGCTCACCATGCAGTTTATTAAATTCTACCATGCTGAGCTATAAAGCAATACACAAGTACTAATGTTATATAAAAGGTTTAAATGGAATCACTTAAGTGTGTGGCTTCATGCCTGTAAACCCAGAAATAGCTCAAACTGCTGGCAGAACAGAAGCTGGCTGAGCAGAGACTCTAATAGGCATTATGTTACTCTTCAAAAAACCATAATCATAACCTTCAAACAGCCAAAAAACTTTCCAGATTAAAAGCAGAGTGATAATTCTAACAATACAACTAATGGTATATGCGATAGATCAAGTGAAAAACACACCATGGAATTGAAGTACATCACTGTTTTCTCCAAAGCACTGGAAAAAGAGTTTTATGACCTTTGGAACTGAAAACAACGAGTAGGATTTAACTATGACAGTTTGTTTTGATATTCAAGTCAGGTACCTTCCACAGATCTCTCAGGTTTCAGTTCCTTTTCAGAAGCATTTTGAAATTTAGACAAACTGCCATTAAAATAGAAGATGCCATTGTATTTGCATCGTTACTTGGCAGTTACATCACATCCACATTCAAGTTACCCAACCATTTACTCAATTCTCGGGCACATCATCCAAGTACCCTGCTACACCTCTGCTAAAATCTTACAGAACAGACTGCAGAGAGAACATATTTCCTAACAGAATTAGGGATTCTGTATACAAATACTTCATATTCCATGTCAAACAGTATTAGATTCTGGAGTTTCACTAAGCAATTTTAACAGCATTTTGGCTGAACAAAGACAGGAAAACAGCTACCAAAGCTGGTCAAAATTATTAGCCTAGTTCAGTAACCTGGAATCTCAACAGGAGGCCAAGTTCAGATATTAACCTGGGATGCAACCATCAAATAACTCAGTGTCCTCTCTCCAACAGCCCAGCTACAAAGAAGCAGAATGCCATGTTCTCCAAACTCCTCAACACCAGACACATCAGCACATCACATACAAGAAACACAATTAACTGAATTTCACTTGCCTAGGCACGCTGTGAAGCTTCATTCCTTATCATGACAACATACACTCCATCTTACCTGGCAGACTCCACAACAGTAACAAAGGCTGAATGACTCAAACACCACTTGCTGAGATGCTCACAATAATGAGAAAATCAGAACAAGCAGTAATTATTCCCCAAAAGATATTTAGCTCAGTGGCAGACACAAACACTTCTGATAAAGTTTGTGTGTGTATTTATCACACTTGCAAACTGCAGAGCTCAGCAGAATAAGAGGAACCGATTGTTCCCCATCTCCAAATGACTTAAATTCCTTTTTTCTTTTTTTCCCCTACAGAAGTGTGTTTTTCCTCTTTCAGAGCACCACTTGTTAGCAAGAACAGCTAAAGCTAAAGGTATCTTAAAGCACTTCACAAAGCAAACAGGACTCTAACAGTGGAATTTATCTAGACATGGTCTAAACAACAGTCTGGTTACCACTTCAGCTCTTGTTTCCCCTGCACTATTGCTCCTCAGATTCACCCTGCTTCCAGGCAAAGCTTACAATCCAGTCCTGAGCCCTCAAAGCAGCACACACCTCAATAAAAACAAAAGATCCTTTCCCAGTTTCTAAGCACACAGGAAACCCCACTCCCTCCCCTAAGGGATGAACATCGACTGCCTTATGAAAACCAGCTCCGAGATGTGTTCCAGCACACCTCGCTCACCACCAGGGAGCAAAGGAGGAAAGAATCTATCCCCACCCCTTTCCAACTCAGCTACAGCTTTATTGATTTCATGGAAGTGAAGCATGTCAGGATAACCCCTCTGAATTATTAGATTATAGAGTGGTGAATTTGCGTCAATCAGCCCAAGGCTTCCTAGTAACCAGGGAAAAACTAAGTTTTCAGATGCCAGGACACGAGTCTGAGAGCATTGGAACAGGGTCTGGAGAGAAGGGGTCCGTAGCATTCCAGGAGATGCTCATTTGTCTCAGCACCTCCCCTTCAGACACACATTTCTTCCAGTGAAGGGTGACAAGCTGGCACAGGCTCTCACAGTTTGTGTTTTGTCTCTGCTGAGCACATGCCAAGCCCTTCTCTTAAGCCAAATACCTCCAGCTCTCCTCAGACAGGGACCCCTCACATCAGCCAGCAACAAGGAGCACTGGGCAGGCCAGCTTCCATCAGCTTTTCACCTCAAACCCCCAAACAGAGCTCATTCTTAAAAAAAACAAACCAACAAACAGTAAGAAGGTTCACCCTTTGTATTTTAACACTGTACCTGGACCATGGAATTGTTGAGGTTGGAAGAGACCTTTATGGTCATTGAATCCAACCCTTACCTCAGCACTGCCAAGTCCACCTCCAAACCATGTTCCTGAGCAACACATCCTCATGGTTTTTAAGATGCAACCTTCTGCTAAAGCAGGGTCACCTCGATGGATCCGTTTGAAGTGGACACATTCTTACATGTCTCAGACTTCAGGCCAAAGAGCATACTAGCTTGACTCTCCACAGTTACTGCTCTTTTCCTCCAGACAAAGCACATTTTAATGAGTGGCCCATCCTTCAACAGGCAAGCTTCTCACTTTTATCTCAAAACACAGCAGATGTGACTGAATAATCTTCCTTGTCATTAGCCAAGTACTGGGAACAAGCTACATTCTCCTCTTCATACAGAACAGACACTAAATTCCCGATTCTCAGTTCTCATGGGTTTAGAAACCCACCAGAGCAGCTGCATAGTTTTCCTTTTTTGGTTTCCCACCCTTAAAGTTCTGTTACATTTTCAGCTGGGGAGCCCTGAGCTGTTCACATGGAAGGCCAGAAGCAGAGTACAGAGAGGCCTGACCATTGAACCACAATCACCAGGAACACATTTAGAGGAAAAACATTAACAGAAAGTACAAAGTTCCCAAAAGGGCTTCTCAAACAAGAATGCTTCTTCCAGGAGCTTAAGGTCACCTACTTAAGGCTGCAGAGGTGTCAGCACATGCATTGTTTTGGGGGGGGAACAAAAGCAAAGGGGCTGAAATACAGGGATGAACAGTGTTTTACTTAAGCCAATTATTTTGACTGTGTAGTTATGGATATAACTTCCCAACTATGTACTGAGGGCATGGTGGGCCTGAACACTGCCCTCGAGACACGGGTCACAGAGGTAACACTGTTCCTCAACACCAGAGTTACAGCACCACCACTCACAGCAGACCACCTAAGGTCAGTATCAACTCCAAGAACAGTAGCAAGGCTGTAAAGAAACAGAGTACATAGGGTCAGAGCCAGCACAAACCACTCAAGAAATAACAGCACTCTGAAGCCAGCAACCCTGGACCCCATTGTCCTTCATTTATATTGTCCAGACCAGTCAACTGGGCAGGAATTTAATCCACTCCCTCTGCATCTCAATAGGAAAACAAAGTCCTTGCAGGCCAGCACTAAACCTTGCCTTGTCATTGCATGAAACAAACATCAGACAATTACTGGAGTCTCTAGTTATGAAAAACACTTGAGCTCCTTCCTTTAGGGAGGGGAGTAAAGGCAAGGAAGGTAGGTAAGCAGGTAAGTTCTTCAACTAACAAAATAAACAATTTTAACCACGTGTTTTGATGCTACATAACACACCACACACCAGCCTGACGTAACTCAGAGCTTCCTGACAGCAAACACCAGGCACAGAGATAATCAGTCTGACATTCTTTCATTATACAAATGAGGATTCTTGCTACAGATCAAATCCTCAGGCCACTTTACCAGCAAAATGCTCAGCAGAAAGCAAATCACAGCATGGTTATTGAAGGAAATTTTGTGCTGTGCTATCAGTTACTGGGGAGAGGGAAGGAGTTGCACCATGGTTCATTTTCACTGTATCCCCTCCTTATTTTTCCTTCCTTATCTCACAGTGGCTTCAAGCTTCCCCAGGACACAGCATTCTACAGAATGAACCCAGTGCATGAGTTCACTCCAAAAGTAGGGCCAGACTTACCAAGCACTTAAACACTACAGAGACGTGTTTACCCAATATTCTACTTACAAGGCTATCAGCATTTAACGTGTAGTGATGTTCAAGAACCATCACAGAACACTGCACAACCATTTAAGGGTACTGGAATAAGAAGAATATGGTCATTAACATCTATAACAAGAAAGCTTTCCACAGAACCAGGAAATACATTTCTCCTGCTATTCATTATGCTGCTTCCTAATTCACTGCTAAGGATTTTTACATTACATCCTAATTGTTTTCCCAGGACAATATATTGGCTAATCAGTGTCTTGTTAGAAAGTGATATCAAGATCTGGATTTCGAGAGCATCACACCAGTCTGAAATTACAACTCAATTCCATGAGTCTCCACAATCTACCTTAATTGCATCGCTGCATGCAGCTGGACTCAATTCAGCAGCAATCTAAAAAACAGCCTCTTTCTGCCCAGGTGACTCAGAGAGATGTGTTTAGCCATTATCTGACAGAGATTATAACTGCAGCCACCTTCGGCTTTAAGCAGCCACATCTTCCAACAACCCCCTCCCACCCTTTTCAGCTGCTTTCAGCACAACAGTCCAAAGATTCTGATGGGCCACAGCAAACAGCAACTTCAGTGATGCGAGAGCCACTCCACACACAAATATGCAGAATTTACCCAGCAATAAGCTTAACACTTAAGTAACACAGGACCCCAGTTTCAAACCCAGAGCTAATCCTTCTTCCACCTGACAATGATTAAGCAATTATAAAGCTTCACTTACAATCAGGTCAAAATCATTCTGCATTTCTATATTCCTACAAGAAAAGGGACATTACTGATTGGCTGCTTCTGAGCTACCAGCACACAAACCAGCAGGGCACTGCTCAGTTTACTCTGCAGTAACTTGGCAATCTTCATAAGCAAAAGGGTAATTTATTCCACAGGTGGCAACCTGCAGCAGGAAGTGCATGTGGCACAGCATGAGGGCCAGAATTAAGGCAGAATGACAAAAAAAAAACAGTCAGTGGAGTCCAAGCCACTACGATCCCAAAGCAGGAACACAGTCCAGACAAGCCTCAGGCTGGGCTCAGAACCAGAAAGCTGCCAGCCTGCCCAGACTCCTCACATCAAGTTATCTCATGGGAAGCTGGTGCTATGCTCTAGGGGTGGCACGATAAGGGACAGGGACGCATAATCCTTGAAAGCAGCACATCCTCTGGGCCTTTCAGGCTACCACAGCACCAGAAAACCACCCGATTACTCACAAACACTGAGGCAAGTGCAGTAGCATATGTTACCACCAGCAAGATCGCTCTGGCAGACACATCGTGTGCTGGAGACAACACAGCTCAGTTCCTCACACAGTGCTCCATGACATCCATTCTGCTCTTCTGGAAGGTTCAGACAGGCAGATAAACACAGCCCAGAGCCCATCCCTCATCACCAGGCTGCACTCCAGGCCATTCCCAAGGGCAGTCTGCGAGGCACCATCCCTGCTAGTAAGGAACTGGACCCTCCTCTGCCCTTTCTGATGTGGAATTGTCCAGCTGGAGCTGAGTGCAGGCATTCAGGATCCTGAACTTCCTGAACACTCTGTGGGAAAGGCGAGGAGCCCCGCTCTCTTCCCCATGACAGCCCTAGGGAGCTGCAGCACCAGGACACCAGCTGCCCTGGGACTCCAGCTGAGCCAACACCCTGCACAGCCAGAGTTAAATCACAGAATCACCGAATGGTTTGGGGACCTTAAAGCCCATCCAGCTCCAACCTCCCTGCCACGGGCAGGGACACCTCCCACTGGATCAGGGGGCTCAAAGCCCCATCCAACCTGGCCTTGAACACCTCCAGGGATGGGGCAGCCACCACTGCTCTGGGCAACCTCTGCCAGGGCCTCCCCACCCGCAGAGGAAAACATTTCTAAGATTTCATCCAAATCTCCCATCTTCCAGTTAAAACCCGTTCCCCCTCACCCTAACCTTGCCAAGAGGGACCTCAAAGCCCATCCCGCTGCACTCCCCGGCCGCGGGCACGGACACCTCCCAGAGG
Source organism: Tapera naevia (assembly GCA_033556795.1). Lineage (NCBI taxonomy): Eukaryota > Metazoa > Chordata > Aves > Cuculiformes > Neomorphidae > Tapera > Tapera naevia. Next base: position 2,778,396 of record JAUMJJ010000184.1, on the reverse strand, counting down.
ACCGGGCTGCTCCAGCCCATCCCGGGCTGCTCCTGCTCAGCCTGGTGTCACCCGCGAACTCGCCGAGGGCGCGCTCCACCTCGCTGGCTGCGCCACCGGCGGAAACACCAATCAGCTCTGCTTTAATTAACGGCGGGGCCGAGGCCGCGCGGGGCTCGGAAACACGGCCGAGGGCGGGCAGGGGGGCGGCAGCGCCGGGCAGGGCCCCCCGCGCCGGACCTCGCGCAGCCCCCGCCGGGAGCGGCACCGGGGGAGCCCCCGAACCCCCGCGCCGAGCCGAGCCCCCCCTTGCCCCGCGCCTACCGGTGCCCAGGGCGGTGCCGGCGCCGCGCACGAAGCCAATGGCCGCGGAGCGAGCGGGGAGCCGGGCAGGCGCGCGGGGCCGGGGCGGGGCGGCCGAGCCTTTATAGGCGCCATGTGACGGCGGGGCCGGGGCAGCCGGTCCTGCTCCGCAGCGCGCGGGCGGGGGTGCCGCCCGCATCTCTGTCTGCTGGGGGGTGGGTTGGCTTTCCTCTCCTTCACCTTTGGTTTTTCTCTTTTCGCCTTTATTTTTCCCCTCCTTCTCCTTTATTTTTCTCCTCCTTCTCCTTTATTTTTCCCCTCCTTCTCCTTTATTTCTTTATCTTCTCCTCCTTCGTCTTTACTATAGTTTTTCCCCTCCTTCATATTTATTGGTTTTTTTCCCTTTTCGCCTTTATTTGCTTTTTTCCTCTCCGTCTTTATTTTTCCCCTCCTTCGCCTTTATTTCTTAATTTTCTCCTCCTTCGTCTTTACTATATTTTTTCCCCTCCTTCACCTTTATTTTTTTTACTCTCCTTCGCCTTTATTTGTTTTTTTTTTTCCCTTCTCATTTATTCCCCCCCCCCCCCCCTCTTTCCTGCGCGTTTTGGGACTCCTCGCTCGCTGGTTCGGAACTGGGAGCTCTTATCTTGTTTCTGCAGAACCGCCCCGGTGCTGCTGCAGGGCGGTGGGAGCGATGCTGCCGGTGCCCGCCGCGCCCCCCGTGCCCGCCCGGGCTCCCCGTGTGAGCGGGGGTACCGGCGGGCGCTGAATGCGGGCGGGACCCCCCGAGCAGGCAGCGCCCGGCTGCGGGCAGCGCCCCGCGGACCGCGGGGATGGTGAAGGAGGAGTGCAAAGCGCTGCTGGATGCGCTCAACAAGGTGACCGCCTGCTACCGGCACATGGTGCTCACCATCGGCGGCACCTCGGACTCCCAGAACCTCCGGGAGGAGCTGAAGAAGACCCGGCAGAAAGCCCAGGAGCTGGCGGTGGCCAACAGGAACAAGCTCACCACGGTGCTGAAGGACAAAAGCGTCAGTAAGGAAGATAAAGCCGAGTTTGAGAGGCTATGGGTGATCTTCTCCACGTGCCTAGAGATCCTGGAGATCGACATGAGGAGAGCCCTGGAGCTGGGCCACGAGTTCCCGCTGAACGTTCCCAAAAAGCACCTGATCCAGACAGGGATGAGTGGGGGAACCTCTGGCGTGGCTGCCAGGGCGATGAGCGTCCAGAACATGAAATACGAGGCTGAGCGCAACATTGACGTGGTGGATTTGAAAGACCTGGAGAACGAAATCAACCAGGTAGGAGAGATGATGTACGAGATGGAGATGAAGGTCAATGTTCCCCAGTGGACAGTGGAGGCTAAGCAAGACCCAGGGGCTGAACTAAAATCCACCATCAGCGTGGGCGCCTCTTCTATTGGCATGATCTCGGTAGAGGAGAATAAATCCTTCTGCGATATCAGCAAGGTTCTAGCTGGGATTATTTTCACTGCTGTGCTCATCATTGCTATAGTCCTGGCAGTGTGTGTGGTGAAACTCTCTTAGGGTGGTGCGGGCTCTTGACAGGAGTCAGCCCTCTCCAGTCTGCCTGGGGAGCGGTTTGTTTCCAAACAGGGCACTTGGATGAGCTGAGAATTCAAACCCAGCTTTTGAAACAACAAAGCGAAACTTTCGCCTCTCGGTATCCTAAAAATGCATGGTTTGTTTCTTCTTGCTTTTTTTTGAAAAACAGATGCAAATCAGCCTGCAGAACGGGATGTCTTCATCTGCTGGACTCGTAACGGTTAATGATGAAGTATCAGGGTATTATCGCTACTGGCTATAACAGGGATTTGTCTGCTATTAATAGATTGCTGTTCTCAGAAGCCTGGATTTTTTTGTTCTTGAATAGGCTTGGGTGTTCGCTGCTGGTCACTGTTTACAGTATTTGGGAGTAACACAAATTTGTTGGCTAACACGGGTGTTTGAATAGAATACGTTGTTTTTTTCCATCAAATACACAAAACATTGTCTCAGTGGAGAAAAAGGGTAAGGACGGAAACCCCAGGAAAAGAATGTAAACAGGCTCTATTTTAGATAAGTTGAAGGGTGGAGAGGGGGGAGCTGTGGAGGATGGAGCAAACAGAACAACCAATGTTTGATATCAAATACTGTTTGTTGATGTAGACTGGATTGCACAGAACCTGGTTCTCAGAGCATAGCCGAATGACTAATGGGTTTCCAAATCCAGATTGGGAAAAGGGAGAGCTGCATCTTCAGAAAAATACTAACGAGTCAAGGTTCTCAGCCACGTTTACCATGATTTTGTCTTCCCCTGCAAGGAAGGCTGGTTCTTGCCATCAGTTCAAGTTTTTCTTTCTGTAGAAGCAAACAGTTTGCACTTCACAATTATCTATGAACGTAGGAGCAATGAATCTCTCCACAGCAGAAGCAGTTACATTCAAAAATAGATTTTGGCAAATAAAAATGATGTTGAGTTAAAACAGACCTATCTTAATAATCCAGAGATACCCTCTTGTGCAGACAGGCAGGGGCAAACTCCAGAATTCTTTGCAGAAATGCAGACAAAGCTGAAAATGTGTCTCTGTTTCATCTCTCATTCACGTGTGATGAATCATTTAGGAAGCGGGGAGCCTGTAGGATCGGTCTAGTTTAATATACTGCAGGAGGTAAATACAGGAGCAGCATAAAACTTTACAGTGCTTCCCTATAAAATTGTCAATATTTAAATGTAAAACTACGGGGGATAGACACTACCTTCACAGAGAAGCTCTGTAATGTTTTGTAAAAGGACCTGAGTGTTACAGTATTTATTATATAACCTGAGGAAATGCCTTCTGTTACTGTGAATACACACTGTCCCTTCAAAAATGCTTGGTACATGCTCCACAGTGCCATACGTGTATGAGGCACTCCACGGGCAACCATAAAGACCCTGTAATATTGAGGGGTTAATTAACAAGTTATTATTCTCCTGCATCAATTATTATGGACACATTATCAAAAAGTAACAATCGGACATGTTTTGTGACGTTACTAGGCAATAGTCTTCATGCTTGTTCAATAAAATTATGTTGACAACACTCAAACAGCTAATATTTTTCAGTTATGAACTAAACATACTTCCAAAAAACAGTTTATTAAGAGAACTGGATTCAGGCAGAAAAAGTGTGTTGACAAATTTGAATCTGATCACTTGTAGGTTAGAAAAAAATAATGTCAGTGGGGGAAAAATAGTAAGTGGAAGCCTGAAGTAAAGGCAGTAGACTTGAAGGATAATGTGAGTTCTGTAATTGATGCAGTCTAGCTCCATTCCCATGGGAATTAACAGTTTTATAAGGCGACTTGACATTCCTTTCTGCTATTTTTCATTCATTCCATAGGATGGGTTTTATATGTACTTAATCCAGGTTCGTAGAGATCCCCAGCAGCATTCTAACAAAGTATTTCTTGGTGCTACTATTCGTCTGTCTAGGCAAGGTGTAATTGCTGTGTGTTGAATTAAATGAGAAGATCTCCTTCATAATCACATTCACTGAACATATTTATGGAAAATACAGCAAAAGCTGCAGGAGAATGTACATATTTGGATTGCCACCACTGGGCACTGAGGATTTGTGGGCATTTTCACTCTTTGCACTCTCCTTTTACTTAGTTCACAGGAAGGTGTATAAGGAGCTGGACTCTCTTCTGTGCTTCTTGAAAATTCTGTGTTCCTTCTGAAATCAGATTGTTTAACCACATGTTCTGAAAACCCAAGTAATGCAAGTCTGGTTTTGGATGGATAAGAAAATAGTAACATCTATGGCATTCATTGTCTTGTATCTTGGTATCCTGACGTGGGTATGCTGTTTATCCACAGTTAGGTAGGCAGAAGGATTTTTAGGAACAGGCAATCTCATCTTCAAAAGCAAGCGAATCAGTAAATTATACATTTTCAGTCCCTTGCATTTTTTGGAATTTGGATTTTTGGCTACAGAATTCATATAAGTAGCCTATAATTATGTACGTCTTGCTTCATTATGAATATGCACACAATTAGTGTTTAAAGGATTCAACCTTGGACAAATAATGTGTTTTCAAACCTTAAGGCAAAGCTGGCTGCAGACTTTTTCATCATTAGTTTGTTCCTAAAAGTTTGTATCATCTTGTACTTAGGCTGTCTGAAATTAAAAGATTAAGTAGAATTCTAACAGAGGATTGGCACCAACTAAATGGATAATGGTCCTGCACTTATCTCCTACACTTGATACAAGTGTACATGCAATGTGACAGAGTTCAGGCACAACAGCCCACAAAATCAAAACAAGATGAAACCACCATTGCCCAAAAGAACTGCTGCTTCTTTAAAATTAAGAAATAAGGAGAAGTTGTAGATTTGCAGCCTTCATTTTTCCCCCCACCGGAATGCAACGGGAAGAAGATTGGAAATGCTATTTTTGTAAATGAAAAATGGGAAGTCAAACTTCGAAATGCTCTATATTTTAATAGGGTGATGAAAATGCAAATACACTCATGCTGATCAGGGAATTAGAATGTTATGTTTTCAGTACAAAAGAAGATGGCCATTGCTTCATTTCAGTGTTGTTCTACTTAGTTCTTTTGTCTGTCTTCACACATTAAATTTGCTGCATACTGAAATCTTGAATTGACTGAATCCTGACTTGAATTACATTTGGTTTGCCTGTGCATGGCTGGTATTTTCTACGCTTTGAATAATTCAAATTTGTTACTGTCACTATTTATTTAACTTAAAATAAAGTATGTTCTTATAACTTACAGGTTGGCTTGCAGCAGTAATTAAAACCAAAAACTGCAATATTAATGCAACTTGTCAATAAGCTCTCCTAAACAAAATGTTCCTATTTCAACCACAGGTATGAAACTAACACGCCAAGCCCTTCATTACAGTTTTCTTTACATAAATGCACCCTTTTCAAGCTCCCAAAGTCAGATATACTGACATATCTTCATTTATACTGCAAGGGAATCAACAGCCTGAACAGTGAAGAAATCCCTGCCTTAGGAAGATGCTGCAGCAATGTTTAGGATAACAGGGACAGCACTGCCTTTGACACTGCCTGTTCAGTGTTGTTGAGTAAAGTATGGCACCACTGGTTTGGGCAACTGAAGATTAGAGAAAAGATGGGACCCGACTACCGTATTAGATCGTCACGGCAAGGATCCAAACTCTTGCTCCCTTCCAGCCAGCAAAGCTTGCATTTGCTTTAACAAAAGATACAACCTAAGGAGCATGAGATTCGGGCCTGGGGTATTGATAGCAACAACGATCAACAGTTGTATCCAGCTATTGGAACAGAGTCTGTTAAATGCAGCAATTGGTAATTTTATTCCAGGACTTCCAGTCTATCACCATAAAACCCTCAACAACATTTTTTAGTTTACTAATAAAATGAACACAGAACCATAATTAAAATTATTATGTTGCAAACAACGTAACATCAAGCTTCAGCATTATGGATATGAAATAAAATGAGTTTTGAAGTTCTTCATGTGAAGAGGAAAATGTTGCATTCTTTACGTGAATGCAATTGTTTGAAAGCCGACTAAACGCCTGATGTCATGACCTTCTGGATTAAAAATGAAGCACGTGCTTACTGTTTGAAAGGATTAGTTATGGGCTTTCCTTTCCTTCTAATACAAGGTTTGTGTTGTTGATGTACATTTTCCAGGAATACCTTCTATTGAAGTGCTAATGGAACTCCTAGTCAACATATTTACCCTTCACAGATTTTCATTATGTAAAAAGTCATTCAGTAAGACCAGTGGATTACAGATCTCTAAGTGCGTTCTCTCAATACGATTATGTAAGTCTTTTAATGCAGGAACAGATCGAGACAAGACCGAAGCCTACATGTGAGCAGCATTTGCTGTGGTAAGCATGCAATGACAGTGGGGTAAGAAAAGAATGTCTTCCGTATAAAATTACCCACATGTGTTGAGGGAGGGACAAGAGAATGAAGAAGAAAGGTGTAGGTAGTAAATATATCTTATGTTAGCAAAGTATGCTTTTTGTTAAACATGATACAGCAGCATCACAAAAATAAACTGGAACTTCTCCAAAGAAGGCAGTATCTTGTATCCCATGGGACAAAGAACATCAAATATCCTAAAGTGGAACTTGCTCCCCATTCTCTGATTAACTCAATACAGAATAAGAGTGAAAATATTTTTATTTGCTGCATGTTTATATCAATTTTAGAAAAGATAACCCTCTCACTGTTTCACACTCTGAGGGACTTTCTGTTGGAAACAGGCAGTCCCAGAAGGCTGGATTGTCTCCTCCATGCTGGCAGCTCGCTGCTGCAGTTCTCTGAGGCAGCTCGAAATGCCGATAATCAGCTGCCACTGATTAAACCTGTGGAAAGGTGAAAAGTCACATGGCATTTAACCAGCGTGAGGCTCTTCTGCCCCTTCTCGTACAGCCAAGCACAAGTGTTTCGTGCTGGAAGCAATCTGACTGAAAGCCATGTGCACAAATATAAAATTACAGCATCTCTGAAGATCTGTGACCCACAGAGGCTCGTTAGCAAAAGCAATTATGTTTATTGCCCAGTTCCAGTAACTTTGTCAGAAAATCTACTGTGGTTTTCCTAAGTGCCCACAATTGACCTCTTGAACCCCCACAGGGTCAGGTGGGGGTTTGGGTTTGTTCTCTTTAATTGAACTGTATGCTTGCTTTTATTTACACTGGATTGCATGACAGTATTTTTGTTATATTTACTAATAACAACAAAACAATCTCACCAAGCCTCTAAAAGCCAGTTCTAATTCTGAAATGGAGGTCACAATCATACTACAAATGTGTGGTTGGTGATTTTGATGGTTTCCACTGTGCATTAAATAATCACTGCAGTCTCTGATCAGCCAAGCCTGTTGTCTCTCACATACAAATGTTAAAAGCACACACACACAGGTGAACTCACTGCTGGGTCACAGTATTCCAAAATTATAGTGCCTAAAACAATACTTCAAAAATCATGGAGGTTTTGTAAGAATAGAAATCATCAGGTCACACTACCATGTATAACAGTATTGAGGAAAAACCACAATTATTTAAAAATTCAAATGTGATTCCTTCGTATGATCCTGAGGAATCTGTATATAAATAGCATAAATCTGGGGGGGGAAACACATGAGAAAGGTGGAAATGAGAAAAGAAGACAAGAGAAAATATTTAACTATTTATGCCATATAAAATTACTGAGGAGTACCTGGCATGCCAAACGTGATACTCTCTCAGCAACTTAATCCAATATGCTAATTGTGTGTGTAACTTTATATAAAAACACACCTTTCTGTTCTGGGTCCTAGAACCATAAAAGCCATTGCTATGCAGTTCAGTCAGAAATTACATGTGTGAAGACTCTTCATATAATTAAAAGCTGCAGAATTAGAACCATTATTTCAGTTTGCATAAGCCATGTAATCCATTATGCTTCTGCTGGAAGTAGACCATTTCTAGTTATTAACACTATCTGTAACCTATTTTTCTGATCTGCTTTGATATTTTGTAATGTTGTTTTGCATGGAGGTAGCTATATTGTTATTATTTTTAGTCAATATATTTAATGGTGCTATAATTATAAAATCATAGAATCATAGAATGGTTTTGGGTTGGAAGGGATGTCAAAGGTCATCCAGTCCCACCCCCTGCCATGGGCAGGGACACCTCCCACTGGATCAGGGGGCTTAAAGCCCCATCCAACCTGGCCTTGAACACCTCCAGGGATGGGGCAGCCATGATTTTCTGGGCAACCTGTGTCAAGGCCTCACCCCCCTCACAGGAAAAGATTTCTTCCTAAGATCTCATCTCAGTCTCCCTTCTTTCAGCTTAAAACTGTTCCCCCTCATCCTATCCCTGCAGTCTCTAATAAAGAGCCTCTCCCCAGCTTTCCTCCAGGCTTTTAATGAACCTGCATTTCCTACATTGGACATTTATTCACATTTTGGACACAACACGTGGGAAACTTCACAGTGAATAATCTATCCAGTTGTTATATTATTTGTTTAGTCTGCCTTAAAATCCTACAGACCTTTGGAGTCCCCTAGAACAAATTCAAACATGTTTAATTGATGACCTGATGGCATGTTTAATTGAAGACCTGAAATGTTTTTTTTGCCATCAACACGCCTTGATGTGGCATGGAGATAAGGAGATTTCTCCAAGGCCAGCTGGTAGGTCAGCAGCAGTATTATGATTACAAATCCGAGTCCTTGGTCCCTGACCTTGTGTTGATTCCTGGGGCTGTAACTACAGTCCCTTCGGGCAGACTCGTCAAGACTCTTGGAGTCCAAGGTAGCTTTCAACATCTTGTCATGATGGGAATTGCACTCAGCTCTGTGAAACCCCAGCAAATGCAAACCACTCCGTAGTTTTCCAGGTAAACTGAAAGCCACCACCTTGTTTATAGCCAAGAAAGCCAACAGCACCCTGGCTTGGATCAGCCATGGTGTGCCCAGGAGTAGGGAAGGGATCATCTCCCTGCACTTGGCATTGGTGAGGCTGCATCTCGCATCCTGTGTTCACTTCTGGGCTCCTCACTCCAGGAAAGACATTGGGGGGCTGGAGCGTGACCAGAGAAGGGGAATGGAGCTAGGGAAGGGTCTGGAGAACAAGTGTTACGAGAGGCAGCTGAGGGACCTGGGGCTGTTCAGCCTGGAAAGGAGGAGGCTGAGGGGAGACTTCATCACTGTCTACAGCTCCCTGAACTGAGGCTGCTGTGAGGGGGGTGCTGGTCTCTTCTCCCAAGTGACAGGCAATAGGACAAGACGAAATGGCCTCAAGTTGCACCAGGTCAGGTTCAGATTCACTGAAACGGTTCTCAGGCACCGACAGAGGCTGCCCAGGGAGGTAGTGGAGTCACCATCCCTGGAGGTGCTCAAAACCCCTGTAGATTTGGCACGTCATGACATGGTTTAGTAGGCATGGTGGGGCTGGGTTGGATGAGCTTAGAGGTCTTTCTTCACTGAAAGGGTGATTGGCCATTGGAATGGGCTGCCCAGGGAGGTGGTGGAGTCGCTGAGACTGGAGGTGTTTAAGGGGAGACTGGATGAGGCACTGAGTGCCGTGGTTTAGATGATGGGTTGGTGTTAGTGTTGGTGTTAGTGTTGGTGTTAGTGTTGGTGTTAGTGTAGGGTTATAGGTTGGACTTGATGATCTCAGAGGTCCTTTCCAACCTTGTGATACTGTGATAAATGATTCTGTGATTCCCGCAGCCGCTCGCCCTGTGCCTGTTAACCCCTGAATTCCACACAATCATACAGTCACAGAACTATAGAACGGCTTGGGTTGGAAGCGACCTCACAGCCCACCCCGTTGTCCGCCTGCAGTGCCTCCCCCGGGCGCGCAGGGGGCGCTGTCTCTCGGCCGCCCCCGTTACGTTGCCGCCGGGGCCGCTCCCCCCCCCGCCCGCCGCCAAGATGAGCGCGGGGCCGGCGCCTTGGCGCGCCGCGGCCACGCTGCTGCTGGCGGCGGGCGCTCCGCCGCGCTCCTGCGGCTTCGAGCTGCTGCTGCTGCAGCGCAGCGCCCGCAGCGGCTTCATGCCCGGCGCGCACGTGTTCCCGGGCGGGCTGGTGGAGCCGGCGGACGGCTCGGCCGAGTGGCTGGCGCTGCTGCCCGGCGGGGAGCGCTGCGGGCTGGGCGCGCTCAAGCCGCCGCCTCCCGGCTGCAGCCGAGCCCCGCTCTTCGGCACCGACCGCGGGCGCCCGGGCTCGCCTCTGCCCGGGGACGTGGCGCTGCGCATCTGCGCCATCAGGGAGACCTTCGAGGAGGCGGGGATCCTGCTGGTGGCGCCGGGGCGCGGGGCCGAGGCGCTGCCCGCCGAGGAGCTGGGCGAGTGGCGGCTGCGGGTGCAGGAGGAGCCGGCGCAGTTCCTGCAGCTGTGCCGGCGCCTGCGCTGCGCCCCCAACATCTGGGCGCTGCACGAGTGGAGCAACTGGCTCACCCCGGTCGGGGGGCGGCGGCGCTACGACACCGCCTTCTACCTGTGCTGCGTGGAGCAGCGCCCGCCCCGCGCCCGCCAGGACGGCCGGGAGGTCACGGCGTTCCTGGTGAGAGCAAAGCCTTCCCGGGAGCGTTCAGGGAATCGTAGAATCCTAGAATGGTTTGCGTTGGAAAGGACCTTGAAGCCCATCCAGTGCCACCCACTGCCACGGGCAGGGACACCTCCCACTGGATCAGGCGGCTCCGAGCCTCATCCAACCTGGCCTTGGGAACACCTCCAGGGATGGGGCAGCCGCCACTGCTCTGGGCAACCTGTGCCAGGGCCTCCCCACCCTCGTGAAGAAGGATGTCTCATCTAAATCCTCCCTGTTTCAATTTAAGGCCGTTTCCCCTCATCCCGTCACTCCAGGCCCTTGTAAAAAGCCCCTCCCCAGCTTTCCCGTAGCCCTTGTCAGTACTGGGAGGTTGATTTAGGGTCTCCCCGGAGCCTTCTCTTCGGGTTGAACAACCCCAAATCTCCCAGCCTGTCCTCATAGCAAGAGCTGATCCAACCTTCCAATCATCTTTGTGGCCTCGTCTGGACCTGTTCCAACAGATCCATGCCTTTCTTATGTTGGGGATTCCAGAACTGGACACAGGACTCCAGGTGGGGTCTCACAGGAGCTGAATAGAAGGGGACAACCCCCTCCCTCACCCTGCTGTGACCATACGTCTTTGCATGCCCCCAGGATACAGTTGGCTTCCTGGGGGCATTCCCCCAGGAGGCGATTCCTATTCTTATAGGACAAAAAGAGTACTTTTTATAGATGGATTTTACGTTTTTCAGCTTTCTTAACAATTTCATTTTGTTCTTTTGGCATAGTTTGCATATGGGTTTTATTGTGTTCAGAAAATGTGGACTGGTGCAAGCTCCTTATGTAAAGACTTAATGGCTTTTAAAGTTTTTGATACCTTCCATCAGCTGATGAAACAATTATTCCAAGCCTTGTTTTCATTTTACAGTGGTCATCGCCCCCAGAAGCCATCAAACGCTTTAAATCTCAAGAAATATGGTTTCCTCCACCTCAGTTCTATGAGTTGTGTAGGCTGTGCAACTTCTCTTCGCTCCAAGAGTTACACAAGTTCAGCTGTGATCGAGCTCTAGAGGGGTGCGAACGCTGGATGCCTGTGACGTTAACGGCTTCGGATGGCTTCGTGCAGCTATTGCCAGGTAAGAAAACAGATTAAGGCTCTTAAATACAGAAGAGCTTGGGCATTAATACACACTCAAGCCACATGACATAAACCCATCTGTAACTGAGGAAGAGGTTTTTTTAAGTCAAGTTACCGCACACTTTTTCCCCTGCTTGGCTTGCTTCTTTGATGCACTTGACAGTGGCTGCTGTGAGAGACAACCTGCTCAATCAGACAGCGTTGTTATTTCTGTAAGCACTCATAGTGTCCGTCTGTCTTCACAGCTGTAGTGACAGGACAGTGATCCAAATAGCAACACTAATTAATTTTCCTCTTGCCCTTTCTCCTACTTAAGTCTCTCTTGCATTTCATACTCATGTTTTTGCCTTCTCCTTGAAAAAAACCTCACACTTACTGTTTATTATTTTCTGCCTCTTTAGTTTGCTTTTCATTAGGTTTTCTGTTGTCTCTTTTTATCACCACTGACCTCCAGAATTCTTGTGTTTGTGGTACATCAGCACTCCTGCCCAAGAGTAAGATGCATTTATATGGCTAACTACTTTTCTTCAACACAACAGAACAAAATGACAGTTAATTCTCAGTCCTGCTGCAGTTTATTTTTATATACTTGGAAAAATACATGTTTTGTTCTCTACCTACTATATAATCTCATATCCGACCAGGCTGTGATTATAGGATATCAGTATTATCAAGAACACGGGCGCATTCAAATCAACATCTCAAACATGCACTGAAGTGTCACTGACAGATATGTCAGAAATTTATGGCTGTATCTTTAAATCTCAAGCAGTTCAGAGGCAATTTACTTATGAATTGTGAAATACATTCCCACTGAGTTCAGTGTCGTGACAGATCTTAAAAAAAATTGCTGGTGTCAATCAAAAACCTGAAAAAATGAGTAGTTGTAACTAAAACGTTTCCTTCTGCCCCCAGGAGATGAGTTATATCCAGAAGATCCAGATTACACAGGAGAAAAGAAAATTACCATGTCAACAGATAAGAAAGTTGATGATCTAATGAAAGAGGGTAGTGTATTTCACAGGATAGTAATGAAGAACAAGAGTCTTGCTGTCTATGTTAATATTGAAGCAAAATATAAACATATAAATCCATTGATGATAAACTCTGATTATTCAGATTACAGCAGCAAATTATAGTATCTGTTTGGTTTAAAGCTAGAATATTTTTAATTACATGCACATTCATTGTGGTTTTGGTCCTTTCTAACTGTTTATTTTCCTTTGTCCTGCCAAAGCACTGTATGTGTGTGTGCTTTGAGATTTACCTGTACCTCATTCTTTGTGTCTTTGAAACAACACATTTGTGCCCATTACAATGTTTAGAGCTACCAAAAATTTAACATAAACATTGAATTAATTATTGATTAACTGAAATGCAATTTGATGGTAATTGTACCGAGCCATTACCACCTTATCCTACTTAGATACTCAATGAAGAATATGCTGCAGCACTGGTCTGTTGGGTCACGTGTGTCCTTTTCTCACTACACATTTAAGTATATTTTCTGTTCAGAACAAGTATCTTTTGAGTTGAAGAATTATTTCACTATGCTTCCCAAAGTTATCCATCAGACAACTGAAATGTGTGTCTAGGGATGAATGAAATCTCCCATTCTGTGTCTGCTGACATGTCCCAATCTATTCTCCCTTTCAATTTTGGGGAAACCAATGTATATATGTATGCAGAGATTTATTACCTAAAATTCACTTTAAAAAATTTATTATAAAGTTAATATTTATAGCTGATATACTGAAATTATTTCTACAAATAATCTTTTTAATACTTTAAAATTTTCAAAGGCAGAGATAAATTAGACAAATGAAGTCATCAATCAGATTGAGTGCATTCTCAACATTCCTTTTATTCAACATAATTTTTATCTTCATGTTATTAGTAATTAAAAAAAATAGAAAATGAAATGGTTAGCTCCAAAAAGATACTGACAACTGCAGTGAATAATGTACTACCTTGACAACACCTATTTCCATATATCACATTTTGATTCTCAGCTACTTTAAAAAATCTATCTGAGATTTAAGCATTTCAGAGGAAGGATTGCTGCTTTTGTTTGGGAGTTTTGTTTGGTTGGTTTTGTCTTTTTTGTGCAATAAGTGGAGTAAATGGACCAGCGATGGAAGCCCTTAATCTGTAAGAATAATGAATGATGACTTGACATTAGCCAGTAAAATTGTTCAGAAAACTTTTGTTTCAGCTTTTGTTCTGAATTTCAATTAAAATTTGCAATATTTTCGTAAAATTGAATTGGTTTGTAGCATTCATTTGGGTTGGGGAAAAAGTCTGCTTCTTTCTTCTCTCTGAATGTGCTCAGACTGTTGTGCCGACCTTGCTGAAATACGTATACCTCTGCTAAACGTGGAAGCAGTATAGTGTGGATACTGTATATACACAGCATCTCCTTCACAATATCCTGGCTAATTCCTCTGAACATGAAGGCAACAGGAGAATTAAAATGGAGAGCAGAAGAAGCAATAGAAGTGCCCTGTATTGCTGTTTTACATGATTTTTAGCTTTCTGAGATGAACAATGGCCACCAGAGTGCTGGGAAGACAAGAGAGGAAGTGTTATGATCATATTTGTGGTTTCTTTAATTAATGCCTTTAATTCTGATGTAACTTTTGCTGTGTGTCCAAAACAGTTAATTCAATACTAACTCCAAATCCTAAGTGAGCTATTTGCCTCCCCCACCTTTTATTGTCTCCTGTGACTTTTTTTTCCCCACCTACAGAAGCAAAATGGTCTGGTAGAGGGAGCCTGAAGGCCAAAGGACAAAAAAGTAACAAAAATAGACTATTTTACGTATAAAGTAATGACAATCATTAAATGCAAACATAAACGGCTTAGAATATGCATACAGTAAATCATAGAATGGTTGGGGCTGGAAGGAACCTAAAGCCCATTCAGTTCCAACCTTTCTGCTCCCACTGGTTGCTCAAAGTCCCATCCAAACTGGACTTGAACACTTCCATGGCTGGGGCATCCACAGCTTCCCTGGGTGACCTGTGCCAGTGCCTCCCCACACTCACAGGAAACCATTCCTTCCTAAATACTTTTGAAGTTAAACATATTTATGATTAAAGCTGTAGTTTCAAATATCGAGCCCAGTATGGGCTTCTGCCCAGAGAGGTGGGGTTTATTTCCCAGCTGCAGGTTTCATCCCCTTATCTTGTGCTGGCACCTTGACTGTGTAGCCCTGTGCAAAACTATACTGGGCTGGAACATGTTTTTTTCCTAAAGCCTGAATGGAAAGGGCAGTATGTAGCAGAATATATATATATAAATAAAAAATAGCTGCTTTGTCACAGAGCTTGAGACGCTAGAGTGCACATTTTCTGTAAGCCCCTAAATGCCATGAGACACTTAGAGCAGCTGTTTTCTGCTGTGAATATTGTTATATTTAAACAGCATCATTGAACTCCAATAGGGAGGTTGCAGTTGCTCTTTCTACCTGCTACTTGGAATCAAAAAAAGAAACTCCTGAAACCAAGTATTTTGTTTAGAGAGGAGATAATTGCTTTTATTCTGTGCAGGGTGGTAGGTGGAAGATCTCCACAAAATTAGCACACCAACTGAAGACCCAAAAGGCCTATTGATACAGAACTGATGCTCAAAATTCCACCTGGCTAATACAATTGTTACAGATATTCATTAGGTAATTATACTTTTAACACAAAATTGCTTATTTGCTTTCCACATCCTTAGTTAGGAGAAGGATGTCCTTCAGGTAATCCTTCAACAATTACAAATTCTCCCCATCTGATATCCCTTTCATTGTTTCATCACACGTTTTCAACCTTGAGCCAATTAATTACTGAATTCCTAATTTTATTCAGTGTCTGCATCCCTGAACAAAGGCCTGGCTGTTTCTAGAAGACATTAAGTGTCTGCGTCTCTGGGCAGACATCAGGATGTTTGTAGAAGATACCAAGCGCCTGCATCTCTGGGATCCAGGTGTTTGTGGTAAATTAGTGAGGTAAAGGAGGTGCAAAATACATTCCCGTTGGGAAAGGGCCCCGCCCGCCTCACTTTGCACACCGGCACGCACAGGGGCGGGGGGAGCCCCGGCTGGTCCCGCCTCACGCTGCGGGACGGGACCTCCGCAGGCGCTGCATCCCTCCCGCCTCAGCCCTCCCCGCCGCACGTGAGGCTCCTCTCCCGCAGCCGCTGCAGCGCGGGAAAGCGCGCGCTTCCCGCGCTCTTCCCTCGGCACCCGCCATCGGGAGACGCAGGGGCTCTGCGCCTTCTGGAAGCTTCTGAGGGGAGCAGTGGTGCTGGGGTGTTGTTTGTGCGCTCACGGTCGAATCTGGGTGGTTGGGCGTTGTTTTTATAAGGAAGAGCGTGAAACAGGCAGAATGTGAAGGAATTTATTTGTTTTTTTTTTATTATTATTTATTTTTTTAGAGGGGTGGGGGAGAAATAAAACCCAGAATCACCTGGAATCCTGTGTGCAGTTCTGGAATCTCCAACAAAAGCAGGATATGGGATTGTTGGGACGGGTCCAGAGGGCTGGAGCAGCTCTGCTATGAGGACAGACCGGGAGAGATGGGGTTTGTTCAGCCTGGAGAAGACAGGTTTCCAAGGAGACCTTAGAGCAGCCTCCCGGTGCTGAAAGGGGCTCCAGGAAAGTTGGGGAGGGAGTTTTTTACAAGGGCCTGGAGTCATAGGATGAGGGGGAACAGCTTTAAATTGGAAGAGGGAAGGTTTGGTTGAGATCTTAGTAAGAAGTTCTTCACAATGAGGGTGGTGAGGCCCTGGCACGGGTGGCCCAGGGAAGTGGTGGCTGCTCCTTCCCTGGAGGTGTTCAGGGACAGCTTTGGTGGGGTCTTGAACACCCTGATCCAGTGGGAGGTGCCCCTGCCCACAGCAAGGGGGGTCGAACTGGCTGGGCTTTAAGGTCCCTTCTGACACAGACCATTCTATGATTTCTGAATTGTGGCTGTGGGGATTTTAGGTGGGGTGGAGCTGACTGGAGGGGGCTGGGATGCAGTTAGATTCTAGGAGTGCTTGTGTCAGGGCTGTGTTGGTGGAGGGGCACCTGTTCACCTCCTCTGTGAGGTTTTTGGGGTTTGGGCTTTGACGAGCATTTGCATCTGAACAAGGTAAATAGCCGTGGTGCGAGCCAGCCTGCTGTTCTCATTTGGCTCTCAATAACCAAGTGAGTGTGCTGTTACTTGGGATGTATTGAGAGAGCAAGCCTTGTGTGTGGATGTGCTTTGTCCTTCGTGCTTTAATAGGTCATTTATTGGTTTTGCTTTTCTCAAACTGAGATAGTGGGAGAGGTAGTTTATGCCTTTCACAGGTAGTTCTCAAAATAAAATTGTATATTTTTAAAGTGTTTCAGCTGTTTCACTGTAGTGCCAAACTGGGAATAATTGGTTCCATCTCTTAGCAAATGATGCTTCTAGGTATGACCACAGTGCATTGTTGCTTATTAAGTGCTGACATGTTCAGCGCCAGCTTTGGAAGTGGAAGGGCAATGTCTTGGCTTTTTTCTACCAAAACATTTTATTAGGCATCTGCTTCCAATGTGGATTCTTTGAAGTGATAAGCTAGGCACTGTGTTTAATTGAATGTTTATTGTTCTTTTACAGTTTTATTGAGGAAGACTCCAGCTGAGAAACATGGAAGTCTTTGTATTAGAGGTATGCTGGCTTTTTCTAAAGGATTACTGGGATAGAACATGTGCACCATGATCTTTAAAAAGAGTTTAGCACAATATATGTTTCTTCTGAATCCCACAAGAGGTCATGAAAAGAAAAGTTTTCCCAGAACACAGCCAGGATATCCATACCACAAGATATCATGCTCGGTGATTAAAGCTGCAGGGAAGGAGCAGGAAAGGGTCTGTGATTATTAAATTTGTCTTCCTGAGTATTATGTGTGATGAAGCCCTGTTTCCCTCAAAGTGGCTGAACATCTGCCTGCTGGTGGGAAACAATGAATACATTTGTTACTTTGCTTGCAGGTGCAGCTTTTGCTTTACCAGTTCAGCTGTTTTTATACCAACCTATGAGTTTCCTCACTTTTACCTTTCTCCATCTCTCCCTCACTGGAGTGAGGGAGCGACTGTGTAGTGGTTGGCTGCATCCTGGGGTTAACCCACAGCAGCTGGTGACCCAGATCACCTGGAAGACTGGGATATATAAAGGTTTACAAAGACTGAGTAGATCTTTGACTCTGTTATAAGAAACTGTCTTGTAGACTCTCTGAATGTGAAGAAAAGCCCATTGGTGGGCTTTGTTTTGTGGTTTGGATTTTTTGTAGGTACTTTTAAGGACAATGTGAGAGGTCAAAAGCTTTATGTCTTTGAACTCTACCCACTGTTTATTTTAACCAACTTTTTAGGTACTGCTACTACTTTTGGACTATGCATGCCATTAACTGCAATGCTGTACAAACTTGAAGACTGAGAAGTTGTTTAATGAACTGAAGTTGAAATATGTTTTGCTTGTTAATTTTCTGGGTGCTAATTATCAGCTGCTGTAATTTTTAAGGTTCCTCACTAAAGATTTTACATTTTATTTTTACACTTGCTGCTCAGATATTCCTAAAAAATGCTATCATTTTAGTAGGAGCTAATAATATTTGTTAACTGTTATCTTCCCCTGGCCCCAGATTGAGAATCCAGGTTGCTTTTGGGTTACTATGAAAGGATCTGCGCCTTACATAGTTGATGAGACAGAGTATGAGAACCTGAATGCCGAAATGAGTCGGTTCTATGAGAAATCTGATGAAGATGCAGATGAACTAAAGCTACACATGGCAGGAGGAGACCAGGTGAAATCCTTGCTGTATTGTGCAGATAGAGAGAAATAAGCTGTTTGGGGGTGAAATAGCCAAGATATGTGTTAATATTTTTTAATGTTGATATGTAGAAAAGTAGGTCATGGCACCTATATGGGTTATGTCTTATTATCTGTAAACATAACTATCTCAGCTGCAGTGATTTCATTTTGAAAAGAAAACTGAGGGCTGTATAATAAATACTATGTTCTTGCCTCTCAAAAAGTTTGGGTGTAATTCACTGCACTTTCAAGAACCTGCTGTCTTGTATTTTCTTTTTCAGATTTATGTGGTTTTCAGTGAGCAACTTAAATGCTGGTGTAGAGCAGTTATTAAGTCAGTGATGTACTGTACAGATCACTACCAAATAGAATGTTTTCTGGTGGATTATGCCAAATACGTTTTTGTGAATTCAAAGGAGTAAGTATTTGGGTTTTTTGATGCTGTCATTGAAATGTTTTTTTTTAGTTAATGTGTACAGATGATAGTCCTACTTGCTTAGATTGGTAGTGCAAGGCTTTAGTGTATGTTTTAGTATGGGTCTTTAAAGCTTGCCATATCTGGAGTCTTGCTGATAATTAAAAGTCTCCAACCAAACTGTATGTGAAGGATAAGATTAACATGCTAGTGGGAACTTTATAAAGAATTAATTCTTTTTAGGAAAGTGAGTACAGATGCAAATTAGTGTATTAATTACATTTCCTTCTTGCTGATGTTAATCATAGCTGGTTTCTCACCTAGAAGTAATATTTACAAAATGGGATATGCAGTGCCAGGTGGTGTGTGAGGTGGTAGAGTGGCTAAACATAATTAAAAGACCAAACTGCAGTGGCAAAGTATAGAAAAGTTTTTGAGTGAATAGGAAGCATATTCATATTGGAGCAAATCTGTTCAGTAATTACTCCTGGTAGCAGCTCTCTTGGAGAGGAATATAAAACAGTGGTTTGACTTCACTTGATTTTTGTGAGCCAAAAATCTGGAAGTGCTGCGTTGTCAGATACAGGGGAATGGAAGGAGACCAGTGATTTTTGGGGAAGAAAATCTGCTCAATAAAACAAGGTTATTTCTGCTTTGTTTTTAAGTGTTCGAGTTGCCCTGGAAGCGTTTACGCAGATCCCATATAGGGCAAAGAGGTGTAGACTGTATCGCACAAGGCCAGTGACGTTGCGTGTCGACCTCTGTGCAGATACTGCAAAAATAGTGTAAGTAGAGTTGGATGGATGTGTTCTTGCCATGAGTTTAAGTACAAAGTTCTATTGCAGTGTTTTTTTAGATGTTTCAAGAACAGCACATGAAATCAGGTTGGGAAACTTTTTCTGTTTCAGAGGAGCAGTTCTTAAGTGGAACTGCTTCCTTAATAATTTTTTTCATTAACAGTTTGGGATTTATTATTCACCTGTTTGAATTTTCTGATATTCATTTAAAAACCTCTGGAGGTTTAGAGAAGTTTCTGGCAATTCTTGCCCTTTGTGTGCCATCTTGGAGCTGTGGTTCTTGATTCTTAGCACATGAACTTCTTTACTAATCTCTCACAGGTGCTCATCTTACTCCTGATGCTTTTGTGTGTGTGTGGTAGTTACTTGCTTAGTTGAAGTGCGGTTCTATAGCTGGTATAGGTAACTTTGGTTTTCATCTGTGTTTTTTCTTGCTATATTTGAGATCCCTGTGTGCTTTCCTTATGTTCATCTCACTGCAGTCTTGAAGGACTTGAACAGGCTTTTTCACTGGGATCTAGGATAAAGAAAAATGCTTTTGTGTCCTTGAGTTCCAAGATGCTGTTGTCAAAGATCCTCCCAGCTTGAGAGGGACATGGTTGGATGGGAATAGTGTGCATCTTGAATGGATCATCATTATGTATCAAAGCAGTAGTAGATTGTTATGTTTTGTTTAGAGTGCTCTTTTAGTTCTTCATTATTTTATAGTTAAGTTGCAAAAGAAGCTAAAGAGAGCTTTATGCTACAGGCCTTTTGGTCTTCATCACTTCAATGTTTGTTAAATGCTAGTTCAAAACTGCTTGCTACCTGTTTAATTGATGTGTTCTGCAAGTGGATTCTTGCTGTATTTTTTGTTATTCGTTTTCATGTCTAGCCAGCATATTTTATTTTGGATGTAAGCATTCATACCTTGACAAAGCAGGACCTAATTTGTGATCAGTCCATTTTACTGACAAGCTAGAACAATATTATCAAGATTGAAGTTGCACTCTAAGCAGTAAGATTCTGCTGATGTTTCTGGTTGGTGCATTTCTTGAAGCTTGGCATGATGTGAAATCATTTCTTCACATGCATCCAAAGCTTTTTCCAAAATTACCAATTTAATTTTTGATTGTGTGGGATAACTGGGTGTGTTTGTTTTCGTAGACCAGCCAAAAGATGGGATAGTGCTGCTCTTCATTACTTTGAAAACCTTCTCAAAGGTAAGTAAAACATCCTGCCAAAATAATCACCACACCTACTCTGGGAAACATAAACTGTTAAAAAAATGTGATACTTGTGTTATGATATGATTATACTTAAGAATGGTGTGTATTAAAAGTAAAGCAGCTTCATAATTTTTTTTTTGTATGGACTGTTTAAAGCAAAATATTTGTAGAGCTGCATTTTGAGTACTGTGGGTTTCCATGCTGCATAAACTTGGTTGGTTGACTAGATGGTACCTGGCTCTTGGGCAAGCTAAATAAGGTAGCACTTGCATAATATTTGTTTTGAACAGGGAAGCCTTCCTGTGTGTTTAGCATAAATCTTTGAGTATTTTTGTACAGAGGTGGCAAGATCTGGCTTAAGAATTTACCCTTTCAGTTGTTTTTTTGGCAAGGATATAAGCACCGGCTTAGCTGAGGAATATCTTTATTCTAGTTGTTAATGCTTTGGAGAGCTCCATTTATTTGTTATTTTGTAAGGTAGAACTGCATTTTCTCCAGTTTGTTCTTGTTCTTTCCCACGTTTAGTGTGTTGGTAGGTCAGCCAGTCTTTTTCATGTCAGGGTTTCTGTTTCAGTACGAGACAGCTTTTGGGCTTAGTAGAAAAGCAGCTCTTTACTGAGATCCTCTGATCTTCTTGCCTACGTGCTTCAACCTGAAAAGCTACCCACATGCTTACTCACAAGTATAACAAACTCCACATAAAAGATACCTTTTTTAGTGTAGACCTATGGCTGGTTTGTATGGACAATGTCATTAATCTGTTTCAGCTCTGGGTCTTCCTTCAGAGACCAAGGACAACTTCATTTTTATGACTTAAATGTTTTTATTGCCTTGTTACTTTCTTAATTTTAAATTTATTACATTTGTACTAGCTTCTCTAAAGAAATTTTACACATCTAATTGTGATTTCTATTTTTGTCTGTCTTTGAAAGTACGAGTGAAAAATACTGATAATTTGGTAAAGGTCTAATCTTCTCCTTGTTCTTGTGTTTATTACTACATTTAGCAGCGACCCAAATGAAAGCCAGGTTATGTGCTCTAGAAGATAATACATTTGATGTTTTTCTTTATGTGACAATAAAAGATGAAAAGGTAAGAGACTTGTATCTACAAACCTGCTCATGCACTTTGCTATGCAAGGTGTACGCTTGTGTTCCTTGCAAGTGAGCTTTGTAATTTCTGTCACATATAGTAGAAACAAAGTCATTAACTAATTAGAGGATTTGGTTTGTATTTCTGTTGCTTGTGAACTTCTGGAGGAGTTCCAAGAGGTGCAAATCCTATTTTTCTTTGTGTACCTCTTTTTGGAAGGCATTGACAAGCAAATAAATTCAAGCGAGTACTTGAGATGGACAGCCATGAATTATTTAGTGTACTTTTGCACCTTTTTGTGGTATCACACTTAAAGATGCTTTAATAAGGCAGTTGCGTAGTGTTATAAAAATAAGTAGAAATTCACACTTGCTTTTGCATAAGACTGAGTCCTCAATCCATTGGGGGGAAAAAAAGCCCTAGATCCACTTGCCAAAATGTGTAACTGGTGCTAAATCTCTGCTGTAGCTACTGTCAGGCTTAAGCAGCTGTGGGATAGATAAGAACTGATTTGAATACTGTTGCTACTTGGAGTAGTCTACCATGGCTTTTAAAGCTGGAGCTGTGGTCTTTGCCATAGACAGTGGAGTATCTTCTTCCAGTCCAGAATCCCAGTTGACAATGGTGTCACTGACTTCTGAGCCAAAAAAGTTTAGGTTTAGTATTACTTTCTTCTGCCAGGTTTTGATGCAAATTGAATTAAGAAGAAACAAACCAGCTTTACTTACTAACAGGATTTTTTTTTTTTAAGATTTAAGGGTCATAGCTGTTAATTAGCTGTCTGGTTCATTTCTATCTGGAGAACACACAGGAAGAAATGCCTGACTTTTTTAGTCTGTAGTTAATATTCTTCAGAAAGCATTTATGTTAATGCTGGTTTTAAAGCCTCAAATTCTAAACAAGTTTGTGGTGGGGTAGCTTATTGATTATTGACATTCGTTAATAAAGGTCTCCTTTTTTTAGGTTTGCGTTAATGACGATCTTGTCTCAAAGAAATTTGCTTGTTTTGTGGAAGCTGAAGAGAACACAGGGAGTTCTGCAGGTCATCAGGAGAACCAAAAGTCACTAAATACTGAGTCTTGTCTAGTGACGGTTGTTAATCATGCGATTGCTTCCAGGCCAGTGCTGTTTCAGGAGAAGGTATCGACAAGTCTTAAAACAGGTGGGAACTGTGCTTATTGAAAACAGTCACACATGCAATGCGTTGAGTGTCTTTAATTGGGTATATTAAACATGAACCTCCTGTCTTAGTTTGAATCCATCAGTTGGATCAAATGGTGTCCTTTCAACAAAATGTGCTTGCTTGTTAGACTTTGTAAAGACCGTTGAAAGCATCAGGCACAGGAATATGGTAAAGCTTTTTGTACTGTGTAAGATAAAAGAAGGCTGAGAGTGAGTTACGCAGGGATTTATTGATGTGCTTGATAGCATTAGATATTGAAATTACTTGTGGCGTTGATCAATAGGGATTACTGGGTTTTTTTGGAGTTTGGAGGAATTTATTTGAACAGAGGTGCTTCTAAAGTGTTTACCATGAGTTGTCTTGTTTATAGCGATCCAAGTCTTTGTTTTTAGAAGTATGCAACTTTCTGTTCTCCATCCTTGTTCACTCAGTTCACCTGCATAGTTGTCTTTACATAAAGATAACGACTGTTTGGGGGTTGTCTTTGCCATTATGAATTGATACAAGTAACTAAACAAGTCACTCACAACCCACTGGAAACAATCAGAAAAGTAAGGTAATTAGAAATGTGTTTGTGTTTTTTACTTATCTTTCTAGGTCTTCCTGTTTCCAGTTCCTTTGTCGAAGAGGCAGACCAGAGGTTAAGCACAAATCTAAAGGAAAATACTGTGCCTGTAAGTATTGTGTTTTGTATTAAATTGTTGAAAGTGAACTGGATTAAATGTGTAGGGCAGATTAGGAATGCTGTAGTCATCTGGCTTGTTCTGTGTAACATAGATCTGGGGACTGCACTAATTTTTGTTGTAGTTAAAAACATTCTGCTTCAGTTGCTTGTTTTTTATCTTTCCTTGATAGATTCTCAAAGTGATTCCAGGTTCACCTGTCAAGGAAGCCACAGCAGTTCACACGGACAGGTATGGTGTGGTGTGTTAAATATTTTAAATGGTTATGAAACCAGGAGCTGTCGTGTATTTCCAGTTACTATTCTGAGGCAGTTAAAAGGGCAGAGTGTAAGAAAAGGTGCACACCATGCCTTTGGGAAGAGTGGAATTTGAAGCTGTTGATGCTTATTCAGACTACAGTAAAACCAGCGCTTCTTTTAAACAATAGCTTGACAGCAAGGATGTGATGGGGAAGTATTTTTACTTCACACGAAGCTTGTTAAGTTGCTTATGAAATATGACTGAATTTATTTGTGCAGCAGTTTTGCTGTGTTGCGTGCCAGTTGATGTATATGGAACAAGCCCAAGGAGTGGTTTTAGTTCAGTTTCTAACATAGAAAAAGGTATTCTTTCACTTGCTGAAGCTTCAAAAAAAACCTCTCCTACAGTCCAGTCTGATTTTTCTGCTGAAGTTGAAGAACCTGCCAGTTATCTTCATTAAATTTTTTCCATAGGATTATTCTCGGGTACTTAAAAGCTAATACCAAATTTTATTTTCAAAATGGTGCTTTTTGATTTCTTTTATGTTTGAGGGTTTTCCTCCTTGGCATAGGTAATACACTAGAAAGATTCTGAGAGGGAGTCACTTCATGAGGTTTTAGAAACGTTGCCGTTATTTAGAAATCTCTTCAGTTTTGCATTTATGTTGGAATTAATATTTGTTTCTCAGGCCTCAGCCTGATCCTCTGAAGACACACATAATTGAAGATGACCAACAGGTATTTCAACCATTAACTGCCATTTAACTTCTCTTGTCCAGATGTATTGTGGAAGGTTTTTGTGGTGCTGGGGCTGCAGGGGGAGGTCTTTGTGGAAGCAGACCAGGCTGATTCCAGCCATATCAGCAACAACACCGACTGCCTGCAGGCTGAAGCTGAGCCAGTGGGCAAAGTTGCCTCTACAAAAATGCTTTTAAGAAAAGGCAAAAAATGAAGTGAAGGGAACAAAGGAAAAGTGAGAAATGGAGACATTGCCAGTGTCAGAGGAGTAGGAGGTGCTCCATGCCGGAGCCTGTGTACCTGATGGGACTGCACTCTGGAGCAGAGGGGGAGGAAGGGAGCAACTGAGAAACTGCAGTGTTCCAACTGCAGTCCCTGACTTGTGCCACTCACTGCCTTGGTGGGACTGAGTGTAGCCTGAACTGAAGTGTATAAATGTTTGTCTCTGGTTTTGTTTCCCAGTAACCAAATACTAATTGGCAAAAAAAAAATAAGCTAACCTGAAGCTGAGTCTGATTTACCTATATTAAGTAATAACTCTGTCTCTGTTTTGATCCCTGAAGTCTCTTGTATGCTCTCCCTGTTTTCTGCCCCTGTTCCTCTGGAGAGTGAGGGAGCAAGTGGCTGTGCTTGGCTGTGAGCCAAGGCCAACCCACCACAGCAAATGTATTAGTCATCTTTAATTGTGTTTTGGTTTTGTTATAGTGGAGTCCTAGCCCTGCATGGAGTGTAGAGTGCCATCTGTTGAGTGGTTTAAGACAGTTGTGTTAAGACAATTATGGTAAATCTTTCTTTAAGAAATACTGATAGCAATTATTTTTCTCACCACTTGCCTGTGTAACTTAGCGGTGTGTATGAGTCACATTTAAAATATATTTGCAATTTCTATTGTCATTTTTCATCAGATACCTTCTTTAAACACAATGAATGCTTCTGTAAGCTAAAACCCTTTTACCAAATATTGCCTTTTTCATCTATTTATCATGGTTTCAGAGTTTTCAGAATCTTAGTGAAGAAAGAAACTTTGTCTTTCTTAGCAAGGAAATTGAGCCATCATCAAGTCTGGAAACTGCACCACTTTATGATCATCTGAAAAGGGTAATGCTAGTAATGCTGAGTGTCCTCTTAAGGCTGGTATCATAGCTCGAGTTTAGATACTAAATATTATTGTAATGCCTAATTTTGGTTGATTAGCATCTGGGAGGTTGTTCATGTGGCTGAATAAATGAGGCTTCAGAGGGAGGCTGTAAGAATTGTACGCATTTCTTCTGCTATATCAACAAGCACCACAAGATATGTTTTAATATAATAATTTAACTCCTCAGCCCAGAAAAACCTTTTTCATATTGCACATTGAGGACATTTATTATATAGGGGGTCAAAAGCTTTTTGATCGCTGAGTGTTGTGTTTTGTTTTCTTTTGTTAGTGTTTAGGTACAAGGTTTTCATGTGGTACTCTTAATTTCTCTTTCTGTAGGAACTTACTCAGAAAGTATTTCTGTGCCCAAGCTTCACACAGTCATACAGTTGGCCACCGATAGCTCAAGGATGCGATGTACTCACCATCTCGTCTCAGGGAAATGATCCTCTCTTATATATTCCACCAGTTCTTACAATTTTGCAGTTGGGAAGTTTCTACAAAGCCTTACCAAAAGTGCATGGAGTATGTATATATTAGAGTAACAGGTTTTATGCTCTAAAATAATGATCCAAGAGATAGCGAATGTTTAGAATGTGTCCATTCAATGTGATCTTAGTGTATATTCATGATGTTTGCCAGTTTGTATGCCTCTAAGCAGAGGA
Source organism: Tapera naevia (assembly GCA_033556795.1). Lineage (NCBI taxonomy): Eukaryota > Metazoa > Chordata > Aves > Cuculiformes > Neomorphidae > Tapera > Tapera naevia. The sequence goes on along the minus strand of JAUMJJ010000184.1, from coordinate 2,751,969 downwards.
TAGAGATGGACTACGTGGATTTGGGAGTCTAGAATTTATTTGTTAATATCTGACAAGTAGTTAGTGCATTATCACTTCAATTCTTGATGGAGCTTTTTTTAAGGATGTGTAGTCATTAAGTTTGATTTTGTGTGAGCTGGTTTAAATATTGTAGTTCACTTTCTGTGTTCTTGTGATCTGAGTTAGAATTGTTGGGGTTGTAAGGGGTCTCTGGAATCTGCTGAGTACAGTAAGACAGGTTAGTCCCGTGTTACATGTTTGGACCTTTTGCTGTATGTTGCTGCGTACATCCTTTTTGTCTCCAGGTAGCCTGTTGTGTTGTTCCTTTGGTCATTGGCATCTGCATTTAGGAGGTGATACAGTACGAAAAGCTTCAGTTTTGAATTACTTACAGGCCTGTGTTGCAGATTCTGTTTTTACCCTAAATGCTGAAGTAGTTAATTTCTCAAGATTCTGTACTCTTGTCTAATACTGTGGTGTAAAATTTTGTGCATATGTATGTAGCCGCTAGTGCTCATCTTATGTCCTGGATGGAAGAAGGCACAACATGTTTTTGAGCTACTGAAAATATTTGAGAGATGCTCCAGACAACTTCATCCAATGTTGATGATACTTGGTCAGAACAAAGAAGAATCTAAAAGAGTGAAAATCCAAGGATGTAAGAATAATTCCTAGCTTCTTAATTATTGTTAAAAACAATGTAAGGTGCCTTAATTGCAGGAAATTCTCAAGGGAGCATTTTATACTGAATTTTTTTGTTCTAAAGTGATAGTTTTGTTTAATGCAGTTAACTCTGTGGTGGCACATGAAGCTTCAGTAGTGAAGCATTTAAGAGTAAATGATATTAAAGCTGTTCAAATACCTACATCTTCAGAACCTTTTAGTGAGTTCTGTAACAGTTATCTTTAAGCCAAATTAGTAGTAGGGATTTGCTGAAGATCATGCTGAATTAGAATTAATTGTGGACTTTCTTGATGTAGAACTAGATTTTAACAGTTTGATACCTACATTCTTTGCTTGATGGGTGGAAACCCACAAGAAAGTTAAAAATGACTGTTGACCAGAAGTCAGAAAATGGAGTTCAATTAACTGCCTAGCTAAAAAAAGCCATCTAAAACCAACTCAGAAACACTCTCCAGCTTCAAGACAATGCATATGAAATGCAAATGTAGCCTTTTTAATAAAACTACCATGTCCAGTAAGGTCTTATTACTATTCATTCAAGTCGTAAATTAATGTTAACAGACTTTTCCTCCTGCTCATAGGCGAAGTAATTGTGACTACACCATACAGCCTCTTGAGGCTGTTTGAACATCACAGTGCATTGTTTTGTAGACTTTGCCATCTTGTTCTGGACGAGGTTGAGGTGTTGCTCTCTGAGGCCACCGAACAGGTAAATGGCCTTGTCCTGTTCTACACTACTGCTCTGTTTTGCTGTCTTCCTTTGCTCTTAGTGGTTTCCCAAGGAACTGCAGTTTTTTCAGCCTTGTAGCAGTAGTTTCAGTGAAGGGGCTTTCAGCCTACTTCAAAGGTTTACATCATCTGTTGATAAAGAACTTCCTTTTCCCTCTTACCAGTGCTGTTTGAACAGCCTCAGTTCAAGTACTGTCTATTGGTAAGCTCCTCAGCCTTCATAGAACAAAAGGCAGAAGTGAATGATTTGCTTCAGCCTAGTATTGTGCAGACTGGAATAGATTCCTTTCCTGAGATTTCCATCCTGCATTCCTATCCTGTGTACATGTGCATACTGTTCCTTCATGCTGTCCTGTTGCTCTTTTTCTTGCTTCAGAAGTCATTCAAGTAATAGGATAAAAGCACACAAACCAAACACTTTGTTTTTGGATGTCAAATTTGTGTTTTGCTGTGGTGGTGGTGGTTTTGTGCTTGGAAATAAGTGTGCTGAAGCTTGAAAACAAGTGTGCTGAAACTGTACTTTTCAGTGCTGTTATGTGCTCACTAGATTATGTTGAGAGGGTAGGAAAAAAACTGGATTTTTCCATTCTGTTTAGGTTTTTACTATCTTAAACTGTTACAAGAAAACCATTATTGCTGAAGAGTGGGATTATTCACTGCAGCAGGTTATTGCTGTTGGAACTCGTTGGAATAAACACCTAGAACGCTTGATAAAGGAGTTCATGAACAATCCTTACATTGTGATAACAGCTGTGGAAGAAGCTTCCATCTATGGAAATGTGCAACAGGTAAAATTTGGGTATGAGATTGCTGTTTGTTTACTAAGGTATTTTGCTGTTTGGTACTGTTCAGGTCAGTGTATGTGGCTGCTGATTGCTGAAGTGGGTAGTGCTACAGTCCCAGCTCAGGCTGTTCAGGTGCACATCCTGTGTATGAACTGAGGTCACTCCTGGAAGACTTGCACAGTTCAATCACTGAACGAGCTGAGGATCTTTTACCTTGCTTTGTAGAACTCAGGTGAAGATGTTCTCTTGAGTGTTTCCATGTTAGCACGAATTAATCTAAATTTTTGTGTGAACTATTTGGAAATAGTGTAGTTTGTGACCAGAATTTTATCAGAATGTTTTTGCAGCTGTTAATTATCAGCAGCAGAACTACAAGGTAAGTTATTCTGAGACAGAGCTGGGGAAGCACTTACATTACTGCTCTGTGCCACTCGATACAGAACTTAATTTGACCTAAAATTTCTAGAGGTTTGTTACATGTTATTGGGTGCCTTCTCATTTAATTTCCAGTCGGCATGGTGTAGTCCTTAAGAATAATGCAAATTGTTGTAAGCATGATTTGAATTCTTCCATGTCTCAAAATGTGGTAATTTGGGAACTGAGAACGTTGGGAAGTCTCTAAGACTGGACATGCTGAGTGTGATACAAATCTGAAAACCCCCACTTTTCGTGAACAGTCCCCCTAATGGTTTGGCAGGACTGAAAATGTCTGTGTTCTAATGCCTTAATTACTGAGTGTTTCAAGTGGTGCAGTAGCTTTTGGAGTATGAAGCTTTTTTTAGTGGTACTTGAAAAAGCCAAACTTAAAGATTTGAGAAATCCCCTAAAATTAAATGGATGAAAAATGATCATGACATGGGATTTTGATTATGTGTTGGATTTTAATTATGCTGCGGAAGCTGTCCTAAATGCATACCTTCTGTGAGAGTTGTACCTTCTGTAATTTAACAGAAGACTTGCCACTTCCTGGACCTACGCTTTACTGGATTCTCTTTGTTATTAGGTAACAATGCAAGTGCTTATTAAAGGGAAGACTTAGGCCATAAGAGGTGTAGTTGACAAGAATGATCAGCCCTCTGCTCTGTATCTGTTTCTAGGTCGTGCGGCCTTGCATGAACAGTGAGAGAACTGCTATGTTACTCAAAACACTGGCTCTGACCCACAGTAGCCTTCAGAAGGTGCTGGTATTCACTGACTCGGTAAATGAAGTGGAAATGGTTCATGAGGTAATGGTCTACAAAAGTATTTAAGTGCTAACTTAGTTCATCAGGCTGGCCAGTTTACTAAACAGCCAAGGCTTTTGTAGTGATCAGTTTGTGAACCTTGATCTTGACAAATACATAAAGCCTTTTGAGAATACTGCATCCATGCTTTTTCCAAGAGGCTGAAATTAGAGCCTGGATGTTGCTATATGATGGAATTGACTTAGGATAGACAGGACACCTTAAAGCTTCAAATGGAATTCTTACTTTCTTAAACATCTGTTATTTAATTTATTATTCCATAGGAACCTGAGCTTTAGTTTTCTTTTTTTTTTACAGGAAATAAATAACCTTAATCTTCGTAATCTCAAATTTCTTTTTTTTTTTTTTTCATATAAGCAACATGGGTTTCATTAACTCTTTCCAGTACCTGAGGTGTGCTTGATACTGGAAAGATAGGCTGTTTATTAGAGTTTTAGAGCAGTTATTGCTACACTGGAAGAACATACAACTTTTTACTTTGTCATGCAGGCACTGGAGAGCAGCTCAATATTTTCCTTGAAAATACATACAGAGAGCAAGCTTAATTTCAGGTGTATCTTGGAGCAGTGGACAGAGAAGTGTAGTGCTGGCACTCGGGTCGTGTTAGGTGAGTGTTTTCTTTTTGTCTAGTTGTGATTATTTCTTCATGGTGACTCATGTTCTACACTAAATACTTATGCTGTTATCTTACTGCTTCCACAGGGTCAGTTTCCTGTGAATTCTTTCTAGTTATCCCTTTACTTATTACTGCTACATCTGGTCTCTTTTTTTGTTGTTGTTGTTGTTCCTGGACTCCAGGGTTAACTGCTGTGAGAGAAAACCTCATTTATCAGAGGGAGCAGAAAGGAGTGTTTTTTGATGCATTAATCAAAAGAACTACTATTACTTGCAGAGGGTTTCCACAGTCTCACAGTTATCTCCTACTGCGGAGGATATTTTTGTCTTGAAGTAGTTGAGCAACTCTGAAGACTTGGCTCATCATTTCCTGTGTGTTCTGGGAGAATTTTATTTTTTCAGGTTGTTTGGTGTAGTAGAGTCTTAGGCAGACTTCATTTTTTCAGATCTGTTTTTTCAGTGATACTGCTATGAGATATAGAATGATGCTAGATCAGTAGAGACTAACACGAAACGCTGTTTCTGCCATGTGCTTATGAAATGTATTGAGGGAAGAAATCTCATGACTTACAGGAGTCTGTTGGGGAAGAGGCCTTTTTCTGAATTCATCAGTCAATAGATGGGGATAAGAAATCAGCCGTTGCTGGTGTGCTGTTGATGTGCTTGAATTATTACAGTTATCTTATATGTGTGTGTATAAAACATGTGCTTAGTTTTAACAGATGACTGCTTGCAGCCTTTGGGAATCACAGATGCAACTTGCGTGATACATTTCAGTTTTCCTTCTCTCAGGACCCTTGGTCAGCGCCTGCGCAGCGTGTCTGACAACTTCTGTAACGTGATAAAGGTTTGAATAAATCTCTAGTGGGTTAGTATTGTATGTGATTATTAAGTGGTGGATGCATAAAAGCTTTTAAAATATGTATCTCTTTCTAGGATTCCTCTGTAGATCATGAATACACAAAGGCAAGGTCAGTCATTCTGCTAACAGACCACAGTGCCTGTCATGCACTTGAGGTCCTGTGCTATCTGCAGCATGCAGAAGCTGAAATTCCACCAGAACTGAATGACATTACTGCCAAGGTACTGGAGATTGAAGAAGATCAGAAATTTTCAAGGCCTTTGTGTGCCTATCTTAAAACATTTGGGATTTGCAAGTAAGGAAATACAAAGTTTTCTTTATGCCTGTGCTGTTGTGGGAAGGCATTTTATGCCCTGAATGATGACTGTTTCTATTTTCTTGATGAGTTTTCCTGTTGGATACTTTTATACAAATGTGGGTTTGCTCATGCTTTATTGCTTTTTTTTTCCTGTTCACTTATGCTGTTCCACTCTTCTGAGGTGCTTTTATGAGAACAAAAATACTAACACTTTTATGGAGAGCAATCATACATAGTCTGACATAGTAGTATAATTCATTATAACTACTGCCTAGAGGTACTTGTGGGAACTTTAAGCCATTGTTTTGATTGGTAAAAACACCTCAGTGCCAGTGTTTTACTCTGAAACAAGTTTTCTTCTGCTTTTTTTTTTTGTTGTACAAGCTTTCCCACTGAGGGCTTTTTGGCTGGTGGTGACGCCACCTTGACCCCAAGTCCTTGGTGCTGTTTGAGACAGAAGTTGATTATTGAGAGCTGCTGAAATTTTGCTCTGTAAAGCTGTTGTAAGTCACATCACAGTAACTTAAAGTGGAAAATAAAGGGCTTTCTTCTAAAACCAGTGTTTCACTACGTAGGAATAGAGCAATGTGTCCAAATCGTCATCAGCTTAATGTACAAATAGATGTGCCGCAGAACATACCAGATAAAATGCTGCGAACGCTTGGCTGTGTGACAGTAAGTACATACTTACCTTGGGTTTGGCTACCAAGAGAACAGCTCTTAAATAGTTGTGTGTTGGGTTTTTTGTCTGGTTTTTTTTTTTTCAAAACCTCAAGTCGCGTTGTACATTTTTAGGATGTTTATTAATAAAGTGGAAATTACCTCTCTGGTCCTCTCACTGTCCTGTCTGACCTTCTACCCCCACTGCATCTCCCTGCTTCAGCCTGGCATGACTTTTGGATGTAGTGCACCCAGCACTTTAAGGATTGGTGTTGATAGGTGCATATTCATACCTTTTCACTTCAGTAATTTTGGAGCAAAAAGGATGAAAGGCCTCATGCTTCCCCAGTCAGTTCTTATAAAACTCACTATAAGGCTGGAGAGCGCTTGGAATTGAGCTTGAATGGTGTGGGATGCTACTGGTGAGTAGCATGACAGGGAGTAGTGTGCTTGTTGAAGAGATACACCGTGAACTGAGGCCTGACAGTTCTTGCTCTGTGCGTTTATGTCTGCTGTTGACTGGACTGTGGGCAGTCAGTATTAATTCATAGTCTTACAGGTAGTATAATAACTCAATGTTCAAAAAAATGTGTGTAGGCAGCAGCATGTCTGTCACCTCTTTGGGCTGGAAAGAGGTAGGTGAATTTCAATACAAAAACTTAAATGTCACTGATTAAAGAAATAAACCACTCTTCATTTTTTCTAATGTATTTTGTGCTTTCAGGTACTGCCTCTCCACATTGTAAATGCAACAAACTACTTTGGTCGAATTGTAGATAAAAAAAAGGACCAATATGCAATTCTTTCTGAAGAAATTAATAAGTATTTCAAGGAACCTGGTAATAGAATCTCTGTTAAAAATGTGGAAGAGCTAGCGGTTTATGGATTACATGAGAAAACACTTTTTCACAGGTTCGATTATTCATGTGAACTTTTTTTATACAAAGTAATTTAAAACTTTCAGTTAAAAGAAATGGCAGCCTCCCCCAAAACCAGCAGGAAATCACTGCCATTGAAATCATTCCTTGAAGAGCTGTCGCATACACTTTAAGTAACTGAATACAAAGTTCAGTGACTACCCACACACAGTTGGGTATTTTGCTATGAAATGTAACTCTGTAAACAAGGGTAGATTAGGAACTTTACTCAGCTGATTATATGAAGAAAAATTCTGTTTTCTCTCCCCTATGAAGGGTTCAGGTGGTAGAGATTTCCCCAAAGGAAGAGGAAAATGTGTTTTTCAGTGTCAAAATTAAATACATTGATGAAGGCAGAACAAGTCACGTTCAAAGCTATCAGCTACTTCACTTGCCTGCAAGATTCCAGTATCTGCCACCTCAGGCTGTGGAATTCATAGTTTGTAGAGTGAAACCCCTTGATAACGAAACTGAGTGGAACCCAGAGGTAATTGTCTGTCAGGTTTTTCATGGTATTTCCTGCAATTTCTTTAATTTCTCTGTTATTTTCTACAAGAACGCAGTTATGAACTACAAACTTAGTTATCAAAACTTATTGCTTATTAATATTACTAATAAATACCTACTGCTGGGTCGCATTTTAAGGAGTCAGTTTCCTTGCTGTTTTCCTGCAAAGTAATAAAGTGAAGTTTATGGGGTTTTCTCCTCAGATTCAAATGGTTCTTTCAAAACCAGTTATTGCTGCATTTGAATCTGGGGGGAGTAACGGGGTGGTTGGCCTCTGTAAATTAGCCTCTGTTAGAGTATCCTTCTATTAAGGAAGCTTCTTCCTTAAAGGCAATGCTGTTTTAACCTACAGTAAAACTGGAGTATCTCACTAGTTTACTTCAGGCTGGTTTCATTTATGAATATCCTTGTTGTTAAGCTCAGAAGATGGTTTCACTATTATTAAATACAAAGTTATGTTGGTATGCATCTCAAGTGCAGTAACAATTTGTTTTTCCTAGGTAACTAATTATATTCATCACAAAATTAGAGGAAAACTCCACGAAGCAAAAATAGTGCATACCTTGGGAAATACAGCTTGGGTTGACCCAATGGTAGGTACAGAGTTGTAGCATTACGAAGTGTTTATCTGAACTCCTTTATAACAAGAGTTATTCTTTCCTTCTTGTCTGTTCCTGTTCTAAGATCAAGTCCAACCGTAAACCTCACACTGCAAAGCTCTCCACTAAATCACATCCTTAAGCACCACATCCACACCACATCTTTTATGCACCTCCAGGGATGGTGATTCCACAGCTCCCTGGGCAGCCTCTGCCAGTGCTTGACAACCTTTTTCATGAAGAAATTTTTCTTAATCTCCAATCTAAACATCTTGTGGTGCAACTTGAAGCCAGTTCTTCTCATCCTATCGCTTGTTACTTGGGAGAAGAATAGGTGCTCTTGTTCTTGGCTTTTTATACAGTGTTACTGACACAGCTAGAATCCTTCTTGGTCTTTCAGAGTGATAATGCATGGTAGTGTGATGTTTTCTTTATAAACTGGCTTTCTTTCTGTGAACACTCCAAAGAGAACCTGTAACCATCAGTTGGATATAAAGGCTCTGATTCTGACCTTTCAGATATTAAGGCTTGTCTTTTTTCCACATCTTCTTGTTGCAGTAATCTCAGACATGTGGTGAAATTGCTTTAATTATTGGTCCTCTGAGATGACTCTTTAGCTTTTCCTGAAATTAAAATGTTAGGGTCAGGGTCACATTTGTGGTGTTTTTCTGTCCGTTCCCTGGCCAGTAAGAATGGCCTTTCTCCCGTTCCTATGCTTTTGGTTTTGTTGAGTGCTTTTCTTCCATGCCCAGTTCTATTGTTGTTTGAGTCTAATATTTATTCTAACTCTGTGTGGACTTGGGCTGTAATTTGCATAGTCAGGGCTGGGATTATGGCTTCATTGCCATCTTAGTTCTCTTAGATGGGACTTGCTGCTATTTATCTGAGCCATTACCACAGTGAAAACAGAGGGTGATACTTTGAAAACAATTAAACATGGGTAGGCTCCTGTTTGAAAATGGGAGAAAACAAATCGCTTACAGGTATAAAGGGGGATGTGTTTAAAGTTTTACTTGAAGAACAGCTTGGAGTTGGAGAGAGAGGCCATTTGTGAGCTGTGGTTTCCATTCAGCATGTTCTGTAATTCAAGGTCCGGGTTACCAGGCTGTCAGATTTGAAGGTGTCCGTCAGTGAATACAATGTTCGGTCTGAAATTCTGTCTATGGGCCTGGGAATGGACAATCCAGAGCACATTCCACGGCTGCAGAGGTTGTGCGGGCACGCGGGGGTGTTGGATGATGCAAAGAACCCTGAGCCTTTGTAAGTGTTCACAAATTTTTTTCAGCATTTATTTTACTATGAGAAAAATGCTATTTTAGCTTGTTTTTTTTCATGATTAATATTACTCATTTATATTCATTTAAATACAGTAGTGGTTGTGGTACGTCTGCTTTCTTTTACCTGTTCTTTAGCCACGTGACCATCATGGAAAGGAAAATACTGATTCTAGGAAATGTTAAACCAGTATTTGATGCAGATAGTCAAGTTAATCACAAAAAATATGGAGTCTGAATTAAAATCCTTTGTTATGATTCATGGCTTTTTTGAGTGCTTTCCATTTAGTATGTAGTACTGGTCAGCGCTCTGGAGCGTATTCTTGGTGTTTGTGCAACAGCAGAGTTCAAGCTGATGAAGCCCCAAGCTGTCCTGCTGGAAAAGCCAGAGTTCTCCTAAAAATAGGTGAAGAACTTGGAGTATTCTGAAGTATTTACTTTATCCAAATCAGAGCAGAATCTGAACAGAAAGCCCCAAGCTATACTAGAATTCTTTGTGAAAGGGAATTTGGCTGACAGGTCTGTCACTCACAGTAAGGCTGGGTTGATTTTTTTATGAATCCAAGGAAATGCTGGTGCTATCAGAATTCTGTATGTTCCCCTGACTTGCAGTTCTACCTAAATTATTCTTCTTGAGTTACTGAAGCTCAACCCTGTGGTGAGATTTATAGTTGCTAAAAGTACATTTTATTATTTTTTTATCTATATTGGAATGAAAACTTAGCTTCAAAAGTATTTCCATTTGTGGTTGGGTGTCCATCAAACGTATTTAAACCCTTTCTTTTAACAATGTCTTTTGCTGTGTTCAGAAGCATGGAGGAGAATACAGCTGAGCTGGAGAATGCATCCAGTCCAGAGGATACATCGATACTAGAAAATCCTACTGAAAGCCGTGGTTCTTCTGAAATTCTTTCTGAGAATCACCCATGTGGTAAGCTTTTTAATTAAAAGCTTAAAAATCTTTGGAAATTATGAAAGGTTGGTACTTAAAATGTCAGTCTAGAAGTCGTTTTACCTAATGCTTGACGTGGTATTCATGTAGTGCTTCTGTGAGCCTGCTGAACTGCACTGTGTAGCTGATGTTTACAGTAAGCCACAAATACCTTACAGGTGGCAGCCTGGAGGTGCTGGGAGAGCAAGTCCCATCAATACAGCTGTGTTACTGTTTGGGAAACATTCTGTTCTTGAGAGGCTCAGAGCTGTTTGGCTCTGAATGGAATGTGTGGGCAGGAAATCTCTCCTGTAGAGAGGGCAAGCATTTTATCAAAAAAACGTAGGTTTTAGGAAGTTGAAATCTGTTCAAGTGTGAGGTGAGCAGCAGCATCGTTCACTGAGAGATTTATTTTATTTTTGGCAAGATTGTGTGGTAGAAAATGGCCTTTTTGTTACTTTTCCTTTTTAATGTAATGCTGAAGCACGTGGTAGCTGGTCAGAGTCTTAGAAGCAGGTGGCTTTGCCACATGGGACAGGGTAATCTGGCAGCAGTTGACACGCGAATGCAGAGTGATGAAAGTGGTGTGATTAAAAAGTTGGAGCAGACAGAAGTCAGATCAGATCCTCGAGTGCTTATCCTGGAAGGATTTTCTTTTACTGGTGTAGTGGAGTGTAACACCATGTTTCAAGCTGTGATGGTGACATCACTGTTAGTGGTTTCATTAGTGAAACTCCTTAGCAGTTTCTAAAATGGCATGTTTCAGTTTTCACATAAATAATGTGTTGAAAGTAGAAGAACTTTTACCTGACCTGGAAAACTGCCTTTTCATGGGGTTTTTCTTTATTTTCTTCTACCAGCAATAATACTCTTTCGTTAAAATTTTCAGTTATTAACTTTAGGAAATCTTTCCAGATAGGAAGTACCTAATATAAATGCCAGATAAGTCCTGCAGTAGTGATTTGATTATTAGCAGGTTGGTTTTTGTGATGGTACTGGATATTCTGGAATTATCTGGTGTCTGTAGTATGAAGAAGTACAGAATATCTTTCTGGATTTCTTGTTTTCAGAAAGTGTAGCTCAGCCAAAGGAAGAAGACTCTACCCCAGATCAGCGGAAACGGTACAGAAGTTCAGAGTGATTTGTTCCCCCACTTGGTTTTTAACGTGAGCTGCCAAACAGGGCAGCCGTCCTTACTGAGAGTATCAGTTCTGTGAGTAAATGGGTAGAATCACAGTACCCTGTTGCATCACTGCTGAGCTCAAGAGATTACAGTTGCTGTTAGATGTCTATGTTTCATACATATATCACCTTCTGAGTCCCTGAAGTAACGTTAATTGCTCTTTTGCTTACTCCTGGAAGCTGACTTTATCAGTTGGAAGTGCGCAATCTTTAATTAGACCTCAGTGCTAGGAAGTGAATGAAGATAAACACTTTTGCAGCTCTTGTCTGTGGGTATGGGATACCAGCTCTGACTTGCACTTTGTCTGGATTATGTTTTAACCAGATAGTCCTATTTGAGGTCTAAATTGTAACTCCAGCCTTTCTACATCTTGGCATTTAATGAGATGAATCAGCGTGTCTCCTCCCTTGAACTAGATGTGCTCCTCCAAAACCTGAGATCGCGGTGCTTTTGGAGCAGCTGACATCTGTCATGTGTTTTCCTGACAGTGCTGTTCAGTGTCACATTATAATGACTTAGCACACCTACAGGTGTCAAAACCCACGGTTGGTTGTAACCTAATGGGAAAATTCTGGCTGTGTGCGAAACTGCTTGTCTGAAGCTCAGCACTTTTCTCTTTTGGAAAGAATCCAATTAAACTTCTTTGTTTTAGCTTTTATCCAGAAGTAAAGTGGTTTGAAAATGAAGACACTGTTACAGTGAAGGTAAAAATAGCAAATGCGGCTGACTGTAAATGTGAGTTTGCTAAAGAGAAGGTGATTTTCAGGTAGGTTTAAGAGATATAAGCATAATAAATAAAATGTTTGTCAGTTTGCGTTTAATTTCTTGAAACCTTTTCTGTAACATAGTGCTTGTTCAGGAGACAAACTGTATCTGGCTGACATGGAGCTGCATCAGAGTATACTTGCAGAACAGTCTACGTATGTGATTAAGGATAAAGAGGCTGTGATTCTTCTTGCAAAAGAGAAGAAAGGAGTGTGGTGCAAATTACTGAAGAACAAGGTGAAGTGGAAATAAGAATAACAATGTTCTGAACATCTTCAGCGTGTGTTAGTGCAGATATTTCAAACAGTGTTGTTTGTCAACAGAATCCTCGTGTGTCATTTGATTTTGAACACTGGGAAGATTTGGAAGATGAAAGCCCTTTTCCAGTTGGTAAGAAATGAATAAGTCAATGTTTATATGCGTAAAATTGTTGGCATCCTCATTTTTGCATAGGCTTTGTCTGAAATACCCATTTATTTTCCATGTGTGACACTTGGCTGGCTCGCTCAACTTCTCTGAAAACAGATGAGAAGGCCTCTAGTAGCAAACTACTCCAGCAGGATATTTTTCTATCATCGGAACAGCACAGACAAAAGGCAGTGTTGAAGTAGTTTTTAGTGTTTTGTTGTAGTTTGTGGTCTAAACTGTGGGGTTTTGGGTTTGTTTTTTTAATACTACCACATATTTGTTCTGAAGCTTGTGGTTTTTCTTCCTTTATAAATGTCACTCTGTTAATTACTTCTAGGTATTAACAAGTTGCATTGCACTTCTGCAGTAACTGAAGAATGGGTTGACTCCTCAGAAGACAGTGGAACAGAAAGTGATGATTAGATTGGAGACACATGTTTTCCTCTGACAGGATTTGTGTGAAAATACTGTCTCTTGCATGAGTATTCCTACTAAAATTAATAAAACTAGATATAGGTTACAGAACTGTCCTTAATTTTAGGAGGAAAATAGTGAACAAACTCCTTACCTCAGGGCTCTGGGAATCTGAAAAACTACTCCAGAAAATATTATGTGTGTGTTCTAGTGCTTCACTCAAATTGTTGGCTTTAATGATGTGCACATGTATGCATGTGCTGTCCAATCAGTAACGTCTGAAGATCAGGCTTGGGTTGTTAAACAGTTTAATTTTTTAGTTACTACAGAGTTTCTGGTTTACTTTATCTGAAGGAACTGGCTGTGTTAGTGATAGTTACTTCTAAAGCTTTACAAATCCTGATGATCTGCCAGTTGTTTATGTGGTTTCTCTGTTTGCTGTTTTTTCTCCACTGTTGGATTTGTGTATGCGCAGAACGTCTTGCAGTGAAGCAGTAATGTAAAAGATAATTGTAATAAATGAATCTGGCATCAGTCTCTCTGCCTCTGTAGATTTTACAGTGGTTTCCCCAACGTACCTGTGTGTGGGGATGTAGAATAGACTTCACAGATTTATTTTAAGAAGGCTAAAATTTTGTTGTCTTCTTGACTAGGAAGAATATACTTGTTTGCTGGGGGCTATTCTCTCAAGAAATATCAGGATGCCTTTACTTCAGGACAATGCTTCCACTGACAGATTTTCTAGTATTGACATATAATGAAGCTGCTTCTCCTTGAATATCTAAGAATATTGTTGATCCTGCTGGAACGCTGCCACATGACAGAAACAGTTGTAATTGTTCGTGTATGGCTAAAAAAAAAAATCAGTGCTGTTGGGAACCTGGCTACAATTGAGCTTATCATAATTTGCCTGAGTATAGGGCCTTCCAAAGCTGTAATTGTAAAAGTACATAAGGAAATAGGGCTGTAGGGGTGTTTTTGTCTCGCCCTGCATTGTGATGTAAGAGGTGATCTGTCAGATCACCTAAATAGAAGAGTGGTCTGCCAGGATGTTTTGCTTCCTCTTTTGTTATTCTTTGACTTGTCTGACATCTAAACATTGGGTAGAATGTTGTTTTTCTGCTGGTAGATCAATCAGATGGGCTATTTAATAGACGTAAATTATCTGTAGTTCTTGTTTGAAAAGTGAGATCCCCTCTAGGAGGCAGAAGCACGTGCTGGTTTGAGCTATCCCTCAGCTGGAAAGTTTTGCCATCACCATAACTGAGAAGTTCCCCTTGTTTCTGGTGAGTAATTATAATGCAGAAAACAAGGCACAATAACACATTAACAAACAGTGAAAACAGCTTTGGTGGACACTAATCTGGCTCAGAAATCTTTTATTCTTACATACTTAACATTTTTCAAGTACTAAAGTGTTGCAAAAATAATACCCCAGTATGAACATAACAATGTAGATAAAGTATAAACGTGTGCCAAATTCCATTGCATCTCCTTCAACCAGTCTCGCACGTCAAAACAACCCGGTACGTATTAAATATTCTGTTCAGTAACTTCCTCTGCAGGAACAACTTCCAAAAGCATCTGAAGGTGCATGGTGATGGGCTCTGAGAAGAGAAGTTATTGTTAGAGAACACTATTTCTGTTCAGGCTTGCACTGTTCTAAGTGAGAAAATCATCTTTGTGAGTACTTGCCTGCATTCTGTATCCATATCGCACACTTAAAACAAGGGGTGGGGAATGAAACTGATGTTAAGATCCAAGTGCCAGCATTCCAGGGTTTCTAAACTTGGTCTTAGAGTACTGTGTTTCTGATTACATAGTTACATAATATGTAATAATTCCTGAGGTGATTGCAGAATTTCTCTTGAGCCTGCGCAAGTAACGTTATAAGCAGTCATACTGGGTTCTTGCAGCTTTCACTTCACTTAGCAGCACTGTGATTACTTTTGGTCTTAATGCTGTCAACGTTTTCTTTAGCAAGTGCAGTAAAATGGGTAACCTGGGCTAAAAGCATGATATTTTGTGGCATAAGAACATCTGTCTCCTAATCCTTACTTAATGGCAAAAGCAACGGTTTGAAATACAGACAATTGGAAAACTGACTTTACAGATAAAGTGGTTCTGAAGGTTTTAAAAGGCAGTTTATTCATGGTGCTGCTGCAGTGATTTATTGCTTTCCTGCGCATTAAATTCTGTTTTCCCTGAAGTCAGACATTACTTTTCTCACAGGAAGGAGTGAAATACAATGTAGTAAAGCTCCCCTCACTGTGTGTCTGGAAAATGACATCCCTGCATACCTGCCCTTGTGACTTAGATGGCGTGAACCATGTAATGTACCATATAATTATGGTCGTTAATCTGAAGCTCAGCTGTGCTCTGAGGAAGTCAGAACTGATGCTCTGGGATATACTTACCTGATATTTTCTTGGGCCAGTCGAATTTAAAATGAACAAAAAGTACGTAAACAATAAGTCCACTCAGAATAAATAGAACGCAGTACAGATAGGCCAGCTCGGGCGCACTGATGATGGGTGCCAGCACCAGTAACACAGAGACCAGCATCACTATGACTGGGATGACAATGGGTACCTGCAGGATACAGAGCACAGAATTACTGGTTTATTATTTTACTGTTCTTATAGAAGTTGCACAGATGGAAGAAGAATATTTTCATTGCCTGTTGTGTTTCTTCCTTGTAAAATTCCCGGGGTTAGATGGGACAATTAAAAGATTAGCAAGAATAAGAATATGGATGGGGAATAATCTGCCACATCATTGACCAAAATCTCTGTAGGTGCTGCGCATTGCAATGTGAAAATCTGCCTTTTGGTGAATCTGAGGTCTGACTCCAGTGCTGGAGATTATTGTCAGGTACTCTTTCCATGGTAGTGTGGTGACTGCAGCTTCGTGTCCCCGAAAATCTGGCAGTGGTCTGTGCAAGTCTGAATAAATGTGGTGTAATCTTGCCCGGTCCCTGCAGCTTTGTCATAGCACAAAACTGGAACAAGGAGGACAACTAGAAATCAATGGTGAGGTTTCAGGGACAGGGGAAGAATCCCAAACAGGGAGGAATCTGCCCGTGGATGTTGTTTAAATATCTAAGTACTCGGGATGAGTTTGTGTTCCAGTGTGGGTGGGAGCAGAGGAGATGCCACACGGAATGCTGAGCTTACCCTGATGGGTCTCTGGAGTTCTTTTTTTGTAAACCTCATAACAATCAGCGCAAGTACAGTTAAACCATAAAATATCCAGACTGCGAAGCTAAAATAGTTGATGAGTGTGTTGATGTCACCAGGGATAATGTAAATAATAGCAATGGCCCCCTGAAATGAAACCAAAAATTAGGACAGTCTGTTGCAAAAGAAGGATGAAATGTTCTCCTGTGTCAGTAGGGGGGTGTCTGCAGTGTTCCACAGTACGATTTGTGGATGCTTTTGCTCACACATCTGGGTTCAGCACATTGAGCACCTTCACAGACAGCATCTACGTCCTGCCAGCATGCGTTCATTTTTGTGTGCAAGTACATAAGACTTGACTTGTACGTGTTAATCTCTTTTCTTGTTGACTGTGTTTTGTGGAGGAAGTGAGATTACTAAATATGTTTTTAGGTTATTAAAGTCACTGGCAGTCAACAGAGCAGCATGGAGTTTATCTTGTTTTTCTCTGAAGATGAGACAAATGGGTAAAATAAAAATAACAGGATGGTCTAGATTTATTTTAAAATGCATTTACTGAGTAAAATATTTGAATTGAGGTGCAGTTTTCAATTTACTGAATTGAATATTTGAATTGAGATGTAAATGCATTCTTACATGGAGGAAATTAAGGAGTGAGAGCTCGCTTTCAGGCATCCTCTGAAATTAAGGATTTACCTGATACTAATAATTTGTTTCATTTTTTTAAATCTGTTTTCATGCTGTGGGTTCTTTAAACATTTTAGTTTTAAAGTAGAGTTCTGTAGTGACACTGCTCAAATTTAAGCTGGGGGGTTTTATAGTCTTTTTCTTTTCCCCCACTATGTATTTAGATGGGTCGAGAGCCGTGTCAGGGCTTCTGTAAGGGATTGTGACAGCGTGTTACTAAGATTGTTGTTGGTGTTTTTTCTTTCCTTAGAATATCTACTTACATAAAATATGATGGCGGGTGCTGGTGTCAGGCGCTTAATGCTGATGTACGAGAGCACCTTCAGCATGTGGCCCTCCCGGCCTGCCACATAGACCAGTCTGCCGAAACAAAACCAAGGCAGTCAGTTGGCCTGGTGTTCCTGAAAGCCATTGAGCACCATTCCTCCTCAGGGTGGTTGTACTGTGGGGCTACAGCTGACTGTAATTCCAGCAGTGTTGCCTCTGATGTGCAGTGGGGTTTAACAAATACCGCAGTAGGCTGAACTAAGGAACATAACCAGTATTAGAGCAGTGAACTTGAAACTCATTTCAGAATTGTTAGCCTCCACGTTTAATTTAAAATTATTTTGGAAAAAAAGCTGTTGTGTCCCTTTAATTAAATTTTTCCTTTTTAATTTTCCTTATATCAAAAATCTGCTTTGACAGTGAAATGTTCTGTACCTTGCTGAGTCTGGCTATGGTGTGGGTGGTTGTTCATGATACTTTTTAGTACAGATCACTATTTCGCTTCAAGTCACTGATGGGCTGCTGTCAGAGATACTTGAGGGGCCGTTGTCATCCTTACCTAGGAGTTGTAAGACTCCAGGGAGATGAGACTTATCAAAAAAAATGGGTCTTTATAGCCCTATTTAAAATATTTTTAAATAGTTAAGGGCAGAAAAACTGAGAGCAAGGAAAAGCTTCTCTTTCTAATTCCCACCCTTCATCACTGGTGTAGTCATGATAGAGTTTTTTTAACTGGTTGAATCTTAGCTTTAAACTTGATCAGAGTTGAAAAAAGAATTTGTGCTGTACCTGCTCCGAGTTAAGAACAAAAGACCTTATTTTCTTATTTTTCAACTCTGCACAGCCACTGCTTCTCGATGAGAATTAGATGACATAGTGAGGTCTGCAGGAACGTTCTAATCCCACTGAGTACCTCTGGGTTGGAAGGGTGCCTGTATCTCAGTGTGTCGATACATCCATGTGTAGATTAAAGGATGGAAAAAATTAAGACTTTCATTCTAAGGTATTTCAGGAGGCAGCTTACCTGCCTGCAGTAAAACAGGTCCCGTTGGCAGATCCGATTGTGGAAAAGACCACAAAGAGAGGAACTATCCAGGAGGCCGGATAAAGGACTCTGTCTCCAAATGTCTGGGATAGGGGATTAAAAGGAATCATTTTTGTCATTCTAACTACCACTTGGTCTATTCAGTAATGTCGGAGCCTCTTTAAAAGAACAGTAATTGGATGTCTAAGGTATGTTAACAATAAAAACATTTGCTGTATGGTTTATGTAGTCATTAAAGAATGCTTAGAAAATGAAGAAGTGGAGTAATTAACGAACAACTCTGTAGGGCAGAGTATTGCTGTGGCAGGGGTTGGGATGCAGCATCAGCAGGAAACAGTGGGAGACAGATGCACAATACACAGAAACGAAGTTCTGTTAGAGATGCCTGGTTTGGTGTACAGAGCGACTGTCGCAGCCGCGTGCCACGTGTGTGTGGGCTGGTTTCACCCTGTGTGGGAGCAGGAACGCTCGTGATGACAGCGCGACAGCCCGGGCCTTGCGGGTGGGCAGGGAAAGGTCTTCACTGCGCTTCAGTTTTTCCTTGCCCCATGCTGCAGGGCAGATTATATCTCATGTAGGGCTATTTATCTACTGTAAATGAACCTGAATTAACACTTGGTTTGGGTTTTCAGTTGTGGATGGTTAACTTCTAGTAAGTCAAGCATAAAGAGTTCTGGTTTGGCACAAGTGTAACGTCAGGGTTTTTTCTTTGTCCAGAAGTAGGATGCTCATTGGTGCTAAGCAAGGGCTCTGCTTACAATGTACAGACCTCTGCACAGCACCCTGCTACTGCCCTTTGCTGCACTGCCCTTGTACTCAGCAGCAGATCAGAGAGGTGGGAGTTAATTCAGTCTGAGTTCAGTGCTCGCTGATGTGTGTAGTTCAGACTGTAAGTATAGTGGTGCATTAAAGAGTGGTTCTTAAACAAGATGCAACTCTGTATGCACATCTTTGTACCTCTTGATGCACACAAGGTGCTGAAACGCATCAGGTTTACATTTTAAAAGGCTTGATTTGTTAATATTTTTATTTCTGCCTTAGTGTGCTGTGTTTTGCGTGCACATCACTACTGTGTGCTTTTGCCGAAACCTGACACTAGGAAAAATTGCTGCATGACCTTTCAGCAGTTGTTCCAGAAGCAGATATCTCATAGAAAAATTACCAGCTGGAACAGAAAGATAAATTTGCTTTAAGATTTGAGAAATATCAGCAATTATCTTTAATTTTCTCTGTAATAGCATGGCTTGCGATACCATGACAAGGATATTTCTTAGCTTTGTTAAGGCAAAAAGCGAGACTAAGGAGCAAGTAAATTGTGGGCTGCTTGCCATATGCAGAATGACACCCTTTGGATATGTGCTTTTTTCTCCAAAATATGGGAAACGCTGGAAAGGGCAAAGCAGCAGTTGGGTATTATTTTTCCTTCCATCCTTTTGGTGCTTATGGGAAGCAGTCCCTGTCTGAGCTGCAGTGTTTACAAAATGTTAGGTCTGCATGGCTTTCGCTCCTTTTTTGCCTTGGGATATGACAGAACGACCGTTCAAGCATTACTGAAATCACTTTTGGATGAAGAAATGACAGTAGATATGGGGGAAAGGTGGTGGTGCCAGTGTAGGGAGGAATTAATGCAATCTTAAGGAAAAATACAGGTTCTTTTTGCTCCTGACTCATGCACCCAGCCTTCCTCAGATGCGCTATGACAAAAGAAAGCGGCTTACCACAGCAACTGCCTGGGACTGCAGGAGTTCTGTTGAAGTCATTACGGTGAAATAGGAAATGTTTATCAGAACGTAACAAACTGTAACCAAGGGGATTCCAATAATTATAGATAGCGGGAGGTTTCTAAAGAATGCAAAAGTAAGACTCCATCAGCATTGCTTTATCACTGGTAGAGCGTCACAGTCAACTGTGGACTCTTACTTTTCCCATATGCTCTTTAGGTGAATTTACATTTCTATCGTAGAGCCATGGAAATCAGGATTTTAAAAAAAGGAAAAGTATAAATTTATGTGAATTTATGAAGCTCAAGCCTTGAATAACCATTGTTTTTGAAAACAGACCAACATATACACCTGCTTGTACAGAAACATTAAGTGTTTGATTTTTGT
Source organism: Tapera naevia (assembly GCA_033556795.1). Taxonomy (NCBI): domain Eukaryota; kingdom Metazoa; phylum Chordata; class Aves; order Cuculiformes; family Neomorphidae; genus Tapera; species Tapera naevia. The sequence goes on along the minus strand of JAUMJJ010000184.1, from coordinate 2,731,808 downwards.
TCTTAGAAATGCAACTTTCTGACGTAGTTTTACCTGTATGGATTTTTTAGTTCCTCTGTGATGTAATTGAGTTGATTCCTGGAAGGAAAAACATTCAGGCATTTATCTCAAATTTACAAGATTGTCGTTGAACTTCAAGCTTTGCAATATCCAAGTCTTGTCAAGTAAGAGCCCAAGTGTAGCCATAGCAAGGAGCGAGTCTGGATGGTTCACAACAGCTCTGTAAGTTGTATTGTCTAGGAAACTGGTGTGAAAATCCTAAGGACTGGACCTCTTGGAATTGTGATTTCCAAAGACTCATTCTTACTGGAGTGCATGGACCAGACTGAAAGCAGTTTTCAACTCATCCACTTCCGAAAATGTGAGGAGGAGTTGGTATTTAAGGTTCAACAGGCTGATTTTCAAACATCAGTGCCTAGTGGTTACATCCAGGAATAGCAATTTAGGCACCACCTTCCCTGTGCCCTTCAAAAATCGAGGTAGGTGCCTGAATCAGCAGATTTGTATGCCTGAGTCCGGACACTCAGCTTGGAAATAGAACCTCAAAGAGTAACCTATTTAAAAACAAATTCAGTTTTAAGCATTTAAATGGGAATTGCTTTGTTGTAAGTTAAGATTTATATTATTAATTCCTTCCAAAATAAATGCAAACCTCCTCAGTTTGAACACTTAAAACCAGAATTAATGGATCAGAGCTTAGTATTAGATTTGTGCTAGCAGAGCCCTAGGCCAACTGACTTTCCCTTTATTTTTCAGGAAATGGAACATGTAAACTATTTTCTGGACTATGGTGGCACCTAACTTAAATATTCCTCCCTGTAAATAAGATTAATCTTATGCAAATAATTCTGGAAAACACCCTTCTGAGTATTAAATATCAATGCTGAGCACAGAATATAAATGTAAACCTAAATCCATCCATATCCCTAACATGGTAGATAGTAATGGATAAGCAGATGTGGGGATTGAAACTAAAAGCTTTTCATGGAAGACGACTTCAATGTTTCTCTATTAATTTGAAATGAAACTGAGTAAGAAAAAAATGAGTTGAACCTTATAAATTCCAACACTTAAAAAGCAGTGGTCCTTTCAGGATCTACTGTAGTTTCTTTCCCTATTCAACAGTAACTTGAGGAGTGGGGGGTTGGGGTTTTTGGGGCTTTGTTTTGTTTTTTGACCAAACTGGTGTACATTTTCCAGAATTCATTAAGAGACTCAATAACAAATAAGGTGTTAACTTTTTCAGATCACATCTTTCGGCTCTACAGGGAGAGAGGAACCCAGTTAAAGGCTGTTCAGCTGTTAAGGCTGGTAAAGATACCTTACCATCCATCGTACGCCCAGAGTCCGTTATAGAATGCCAGACCGATGGAGCTCACCGAGATCGTACTGTCCTTGAAGGAGTCTTTGAAGTTTTCAGTTTTTCCTGCAGACAAGCCATAGATTGCTGGTCAGTGTTGAAATTCTTTAATCCCTACCTGATGAAGCCTTCCATCTTCTGTTCCAGCTTTTGTGCAATGCATACCAATCATTAGGAATTGATCTGTAGGGTTGCATTACCCACCCCGCCCTTCTCTAAAAGAAGATACCATCTTTCCCAAGAGATCCAGGACCGAAACACTGAATAAAGGGAACTTTCTCATCCTGCTGCTTTTGTCAGTGGGAAATCCTTAAATGGCCCTTGCAGAAGCTAAAATAGTCTTGGCAAGTAAATGATGTAATTACCTTGTGCGAGGAGAACAATCCCACTGACGATGATGATTGTGACAATGATCATTTTGGCAGCGGTGAGGAAATTCTGGAGATAGCTTCCCAGCTTCACACTCAGGGAATTCACTAGGGTGATTATCACTGGAAACATAAATTCATAATTCTGCATTACACTTGTCAGAATTGTAAGTAAAATTGCCTCTTAAACCTTCGCCCCTGCCATTTACTGAACTACTTTTTTTAACGTACTGTGTTTTGATAATGCTTATAATTGTGAGGAAAAAGTTTTCCAAATTAGATTTTGTACCTTTAACAAAAATATGTATTGAAGTTGCACAGCATTCTGATAAATACAGAAATAACATCTCCATGCTTAATTTTCTTTACTTTTCTGCTATAGATGAGCATTCGTTCCACAGCTATATCTTAGTAAACATTAAAAGAAACTCAGACTAGGGCAAAATACATTTTTAGACTTATCCTTTTGATATGTTGTTGACTTAATTATTGTGGGAAGGACTGTGTTCTAAAGTTTTCCTTTGCTTTCAGTGTAGGGTTGCTTCCCGGTGCCCTCATGAGGATTCACCTGCTGATGTCTGGCTGTGCTGCAGTGCGTTCACCAATGGGCCAACCGAAATTGCTGTGCAGTTATGGACCCTGTGAACCTTACCAATGGCAGCTGCTGCAAGACATTTGATGACGACTCGGGGGGGATCGCAGCCGGGATAGAAGGGAGCTGAGGCGTATTCGGCAAAGCTGAGACAGATGATGGCGAATGAGCTGGGTTTTGTGACAATCAGGCTTGTCCAAGAAAACAAAAATGCTGGGATCGGGCCAAATGCCTCCATCAGGTATGGATATTCCCCCCCAGATTTGGTGATCATTGTACCAAGCTCAGCAAAACAAAGTGCACCTGAAAAACAAGAAGAGCCTTTATTGGTGGTTGAGTTCATCTGCTTCTGGAGCCAGGGCTGGGTAGAACAGGTTATTCCATTTATTTAGGTAGAAAAGGTAAGGAAATGGATATCTGCAATGCTCTCTTCATGTTCTGTCTGTAGATTTTACTGTATGTGCAAAATTATATTGTAGTTACTTGAGAGCAATTGGAAAAAGAATACTGAAACGAGTAAGTGACAGCCCAGAATTGTTGTTCAAGTACAAACACTCTGATTTCATATTGGATTTCTGTTTAAGAAGCCCCTTGATGACAGTGGAACTAGTGAACCTGCCTTTGGGAATGTGGAAAAAACAGACTCACTGCACAGTTCTGAAGTAAAATGTCTACTTAAAGATGAGCTTTAAAGTCCAGTGATGCCTCCAGAACTGTTGGTGCAGCTGGCATCTCATCTCCGTGAAGGGGTTTGTGTCTACTGTGTACCTGACACAATGCCCAAGGAATTCTATTTTGTTTTACCTTGGAATATCTTGAAGTGCTTAGTGCTCAATTTTCAGATAATAGAATTAGATTTACACAGCTGGAAGCATCCCCCCCACTGTCAGTGAATGCCACATTTTGCCTGTGATTTAAGCAGAGAAGAATTCTGGATGAAGTAATAGAACTAAAACTTGCTTTTGAAATGAACTGAAAATGTGCTTTACCATTTAAAAAACTTTATATTTTAACAGCATGTATTTTGCATTTTTGCCTGAGTGCTGCTACACTCAGGAATGAGTTGATTTTGAAGCAGGAAATAATTGATTTGGGTGAGGTGCTGTTAGCTAATTTGTGAAATGAGAGCAGCACACAAACAGCACAAAGATTTAAGGGAGGATTCACATTCTTTGTCAACTCACTTACCTAATGTTGCAAGAATTCCGCAGGCTGCCCAGGTGGTTAAACAAGGACCCACAGCTCCAACGTTGGCGAGTACAGATTTTGGAGAAACAAAGATCCCTGAGCCAATAATTGTACCAACAATCATGCAGATACCACTGATGAGGCCCACCTTGAAATAAAATGAGACATTTTAGTAAAGTAATCTCTAATAATGCAATAAGTTTTTTTTGGTATAATACAATTACAGGAATTGTCATTACTGACTGACCTTTTTCAGGTTTTTCCTGTTAGTTCTGGCTAGTTTAATTAAACATCAGCGTTTTTCCAGTCACCAGACTAAAACCACACAAAGAATATTTTTCCAGGTCACTTAAAGAGGAATTCTACTCCCTCTGGAAAGCAGGTAGCGCATCTGTTTTCTAAGCTTTCTGGAGGAGACAGGTTTTCCCTTGTCTTTCTGTACCTATTTTATGGCTCAAAACACTAACAATCTTTCAGAAGCAATGAGGTGCGCAGCCCACTTCAGCCTCTCAGACATGTGGGTGTAAAGAACTGGTAAAGGTCATGCAGTGTCTCACTTGATCAAGGTTAAGTTATCAGATAGAAAAATAATTAAAAAAAAATTATTAATTTTAATTACAATTAAAAAGTTACATATCCTTACTTTTTAATTGCATTTATATCACATCTACTTAACTAGTAATTAGCGGTCTCCTAAAATGTAAGCTAACCCTGCTGGCATTAGTTAATACCCCCAAGGTATTCTCAGCTGCTGAACTGAGACCCTGGCTGCAGGCTTTGCCTCCCTCTGCCCCTCGAGTGTGGGTGGAAGGGGAAAAGAAAAAGTTTTGCCTCCTTTTGCAGGTTCATTGTTTGGGGTTCGTGGCTCTGAATGGATTCTCCATCCTCTTTTCCAATGTCCTGTCCTTTTCTTTTCCGCAAGCTTTCTTCACCCATTTGGTTTCCTTGCTGAAATCTCTAAGGAAATAAAAACAAAATGCCAGTCCAACATAGCAACGTTTGCTTGAGTTTTGCTGGCAGAGGTGAGTCCAGAACAATGTGGGTAAATATTGCCAAGAAACATCACACAGATGCACTCGGACTTCTTTTAACTACCTACTCAGAGATCAAATCCAGGTCACGGTGTTGGCTTCACGGCGCTCTGTCTGCTGTGGATTTCCCTGTATCCAACCTGGCAGTGAAGGTGTCTGCTCTCTCAGCTCACCTTTGGTTGAGAGGAGGATGTCCCGAGGGAACAATCGAGCTTTCACAGCCGGACCCTTCTTTGAGCTCCTCCAGACACATCTAATCTTTCTCTCAAATCTAGTCTTTTCTTATTTGGAGACCTTCCCCATCTCTGTTAATTGGGCCTTGTCTCAGTCCCTTGGAGATGCAAGTATCTGCGAACCAGGTGGTGTCTGCAGTGCTCCTCTATTTATCAGCTCTTTGCCTCAGGGTGAATGTCTTGCACTGAATTAGAATGCAAACAAGGTTGTTTTCAAATTTAAACTTAGACCTGTGATTTTTTTTTGAGCACTTTGTTTGTTTCCCATAGCACTGGAATAAAACCTGAGCTGGTTAAATAAACTGATCAGGTCAGGTCCTGATTCTCAGAAGCTGATTCAGTCAAAAGTCTCTTCTGAGGCCCTACAGCAATAATTTTTGGAATCTGCTGAAGATAATTTTGCAGTTACACAGACAGAAGTCCAGGAGTGCGACACATTTAGGCACTCAGCTGGAATCCAGGAATTCTGGCTACAACAACTGGAGGATTAAAGTGGACAGAACATTTATCTCAGTCCTGGTGGTCCTTATAAACATCTGGGCTATAAAAACACCTGCTTTATGTTTTGAATGAAATAATTTTACAAGAAATCATAAGGAATCCAACTTTTAAGATAAGCCCACATAAGGATTGCAGAGCTTGGAGCACTTTGTGCCCAGCTTCTCTATCAAGTCATGTATTTGGAATATTTTCATAGAATCGTTTGTTTGGAAAAGACCTTTGAGATCATCAAGTCCAGCCATACCTGTCCACCACTAAACCATGTCCCTGAGCACCTCATCTACTCATCTTTTAAACACCTCCAGGGATGGGGAGTCCACCACCTCCCTGGGCAACCTCTGCTGGTGCCTGAGAATGAGTTCTGCAAAGATTTTCTTCATGTCTAATCTGAACCTGCCCTGGTGCAACTTGAGATAATTTCCTCTCATCCTATCGCTTGTTACTTGGCAGGAAAGACCAGCACCCTGGTGTCCTTTCAGGGAGCTGTAGACAGTGATGAGGTCTCCCTTCAGCCTGCTCTTCTTCAGACTAAACAGCCCCAGGTCCTTCAGCAGCCTCTCATAACTCTTGTTCTCCAGACCCTTCCCCAGCTTGGTTCCTTTTCTCTGGATGTGCTCCAGCCCCTCAATATCCTTCTTGTAGTGAGGGGCCCAAAACTGAACCCAGGATTTGAGGTGCAGTCACTTCCCTGGAAAGGGACTCCTTGTCTTTTAGCAATTCATACTTTAGCTTACCTGATTGTGTTTGTTTGGTGTTAATGGGTCTGGGAGTCCCTGTATCCTGTGTCTCTGTTTCTCCCGTTAGATTCACCACCCGGTCAGGCAGCAAGACATGTCCATGGCTGAAAGCAGAACGCGCAGAAGCAGCAGCAGCTTAAGTACAGAGGTTATAAAAGATAATCATTAAACCCATTCTCAGCCAAGAAGCTTTGAGATAGGAACCACAGGTAAACCAATAGTCCAATTAGTTTATCTTTAAGGAAAAAAAAAAGCCTTTGTTCCATTCGTGGGAATGTTTGTCCAGTACCTAAGGAGTGTATTCCATAGTGAGAGTGAGCCGTGATTTGGAGGGTCTGTTCTGATGTGTTTATATCAAGTAATTTCTAATTTAGAAATGCTTTGGAAAGATAACCTTGAGTGATTACCTTATTATGGGTGCATCAAAAACACCTGTCCAGATGTTACGTGCATCCTGTAAAAACGGTTGATGGGTTTATGTCAGGTAAGGTTAAGAAGTGTGAGCAGAAATGTTTCCTGTGTTTCTTATCAGCCTGGAGGCAGCTGAGCTGGTAGCTTGTGGATCCCTCCTCACAGCTTAAATGAAGTTTCTGGGTTTGTAAACTATTTCTATCCGGATGGATATCCAGGAAAAGAGGTATTGTTATCCCAAATGGTTCCGGGAAATCATCCCTAAAATACTTAGGAAAACCCCCTGAATAAGGCTTTGCTTCATTGTCTTGGCAGTGCAGTTGTGCAGCTTCTTACTGTATGGCATCAAAACCAGTAGGTCCTAATCAACCTGCTTGACTTCAGCTGCCTTTCAGCTTTTTTACAGTAGATTTAGCTAAAAAGAAAAGGTGCAGTGGTGTTAAGTCACTGCTGTGAGATTTGTTATCAGGCAAAGATAACACCTCCTGGATGATAATGGCAGAGGGCTGGAAATAAGATCAAGCTGTTGGACCTGGGTATCAACAAAGCTGTAGCCTTGGCATGGTTTGACAGTTGTTTTCCTTAAGCTGTTTGAGCACGCAGGCCTGAGCAACAGGAATTCCCGTGCTCTGTAGTGCTGATGTAAATCTGTGACTACAAATGGACTCGAAGACAAGGTGGCTCAGGCTGACGCTGGTTGATATTTGCCGTGCTTTGTGTTGTTGAGCCAGGCGCCGCGCGCTGAGGGGCTCTCTCCAGGCTGAGGCTGCACCGTAAAGTCAGTACTGAAAGCACAACCAAAACTCTGCTGTTTTCACTCAGTGTCTTACTTTTTCCTTTTTGTTTTTTCTGGTTTAATTCTCACAGAGATAGGGTGAAGCTTCAAGAGAAGCTCTTCCATCTGAACTTCTTGTTCAAAAATTGCTATCAGAACAACGGTCGGACAAGAGGGCTTTTTTTTTTCCCTACAGATAAGGAGAATAAAGAGTTTTAAAATTACAGCTTTGCTACAAGCCTACGACAAGCCAGATATCAATGACTTACTACTTTTTCTGCATTTTTTACAAGGATTTTAAAATATTTTTCATGGTATTTGTGACGTAGGGTTAAATAAAGTAATGTTTTTATGTCCATCAATCGCAGGTGCCTCCATTGGGATCTGACATTACGTAAAGTGCTTCTGCGTTCTCTGTGGCTGGTGATTTGGAAATTCAGATCTGGAATCGTCTTATTGTTCCTGTTTTTCTTGACATGCTGCAGAGACAACTGAAATAGGTAATATGGAAAGAAAAAAGAAGGGGGAGAATCATATTGCAGGTACAACTTTGTCCTTCAAAATGAAGCAGAAACACCTTTCGCATCATTGCTACCCTGGAATCTCCAGACCAACCAAAAGAAGGGAAAAAAAACCCTTATATAATGTTGATGAAAAGATAATGGTACATGTCCTCTTTAACTCCATCTGAAGTGAAGTTTTGCTTAGGAATTCTTTTAGTATAGATGATCTTTGATTTTCTATGTTGATGGAAGTTCTGTACGGCTCGTGATGGTTTTGAAGATCTCTTCTTTCCACATCAGATCTACACTCCACTTTGTTTATTCAGGTACTGTCAAAACAGCATTGAAATGTTGTTGGAGTTCTTGCCTGAGCAACCGGTTTCTTTAGTCAGCCTGGAATGTGTATTTGGAGTATTTCCATCTGTTCAATAGGTGTCTTAAATCCCTGCCCGTGACTTGACCTTAACAAACCTGTGTTTCCTTAAAGAAATGGAAAAGTATCTGCATTTATTGTCTGGTTTTGGCTTAGAGGTTAATCTTGAGATGCTATAAACTTGTTAAAGGATTCACAATTTTACCAGCAATCCCTCTTTTCCTCAACCATTTAAGGAAAAAATAAACTTTGAGTTCAAGGATTCCCCTGTGATTTTCTTCACGGACAAGAGAAATGGCATTTTACAGCCATGGGAAGAGTCTCCTTCCCTCTCAAATGTGTACATAGATGAGGAGATCAAGGAGTTCAAATTCCAAGGGGCTGCAGCAGCAAACACTCCGTGGGCTGGTCCTGTCTAAACAGCGTAGTTTGAACCTTTTCAAGCGCTATTTACCAATTAAATTGTAAAAAGTAATTTTCAACTTTTAATTCGGGAAATAGCAAGGGCATGGTGTATAAATACACCCTTTATTGTCATTAGTCACTAATAATAAAGGTTAATGTTTGTTAGGGTTGGTATTTACTGCTTGCAGTAATGTACCAGTTCTGCTTTGACCAATACTTGAGCAAATGGTAAGGATGGCTCAAACCTGCAGGGTTTGGTTGTAGCTTAGCAGTGTCTCTGATGGGAACTTTCCTTTCACACGTTGCTACCCAACAGGAATCTTAATTTTAACTGGAGGACCAGTCTGTTTGCTTGCACTTGCTCATTAAAAGGAAAAAAAACCAGAGGTAAAAAAATCTGGAGATCTCACTGAGAAACCACGTTTTTAAGGGTCTGAAGCCTTCAAAGTGTATCTGCTTTTCTTTTTCTGATGCTGCAGAGTGTTAATGTTTATTTACGTTAAATTTGCAGAGTAGGATGAGCACTCAGAGCTTTCAGCAATGGAAGAGCTGTGCCTGGCCAGTCAAGGATGTTGTATCCCAGAGGAAAAGCTCTGAGAACTCCTGGTGCAATGTGCTGGTACGTTGGCATGAATTTTTCATAGTGGAAAACCCTTCAGAGCCTTTTTCCTGAGCTGTGGAAGAGCAACATCCAGGCCAGAAAGATAACAGCATCTTTCTGGTTTAAGAATAGAGGAAGGGAAAATGAACACAGCTGGGTTTAAATGGCTTGTAAAATGGGGCGGGGGAGTTTCTGATGGGCTGGAAATTAGAAAGGAACAGTCCTCAGTTCACAGGACATTAGGGCACACTTCTAATGGGTCTGAGTGGCAGCATCTCTCTGGGATTTACACAGCAACTGGGGCAATGGAGTCTGCTCTGACAACAGAGTCAAAAGTAATGCTGATAAATTTTAACAGGAATTGGGAAATGGAAAAATACCCACCCCAAGTGCTGAGGTTTACTCCAGACTTGCCAGCAGTCAATCTGGGTTTCGGAAATGTGCTGGCAGTGTTGGCTTTTGGAATTTATGATCACATGATCATTTCTTATGGAGCGAATGTGCTCTGTAAATTCCGCAATGAAACTTTGAGCGTGACTGCGGTGCCACAAACTCTGAATTGTTTTCTCAATAGGAGCTGGAGAACTGTCTGTGTTCTTGGGTTGTTTGTGGAAGGAAGCTGCAGCTGCCCCACTGGTTCAATTCAGAGATTGGAAGCCATTGTGAACGGAGGGAAGGTGCTGGACATTGGGATGGGCGTGCTCGGTCAGCAGTGGTAGCAGTGGTTGAGGTAGAACAGTCTGGTGGCAGGTGGGTAACTGAAACAAGGTAAATTGGCATGGGCAGAGGTGTTGTAGACTAGAACAGCCAAATAAATAATTTCTTTAGGATAGTGTCCATATTTAGTATAGAATCTATGAACCCAGGCAAAGTAAGTGATGAAAACAGTCTCATTAGATCTGGGTTTTAAGGTGCTGTTTCTTTCAATACCTGTGTACTCACCAAGCTCCTCTGCTTGATTATGCAGAATTCCAACACATTCACACTTGAGCGTGTTTGGAACTTGTTTCTAAATTCAAGGTGATGATTTACTCAGAAGAGTGCAGTTAATTCTTCATTTTGGCACTTTAAAGATGCGTAAAAGTCGTTGCCTTTGCACATAGGAAGAGGGTTCAGCTGTGTTTGTGTAGTGTGACAGCGCCTTGCAGTCACAGCTGTGACATTGGACTGTAAAGGGGACGAGTATCAACTTATCCGTAATTCTGTCCAAATAATCTGGTTTGATTTCTCAAAGGAAAAGGGCAAGAGCGGACAGGGAAGAAACAGTAAAATAAAAATGACAATTTTGAGAGGGTTTTTATTGGTGCTTCTATTATTGGTGACAGCAAATTGCGGCAGCAAGGTCTGAAAACATACATTAAAAAATAAAAACTGTAATAGTGTAGGTGAAATAATTGAAACATTTCAGCTGGAAGCAGCAGTGACGGTGTCAGGCTGGGAAAGGTTCGTTCTGCAGGAGTGTGTCCTGGGCCTGCTCTGTTCCATGGTTGTGTTTGTTGCCACTGGTGGAAAACACTGTGCACGTACAAATTTGTGAACAAAAAACAGGGAGGATGCTCTAATAGAGCGGGATGGTGAAAGGCTAAATATAGTGCCCAAGAGTCATAAAATCATACAATGGCTGGGGTTGGAAGGGACCTTAAAGATCATCCAGTTCTAACCCCCTGTCATGGGTAGGGACACCTCCCATGGCAGGATTAGAAGAATTCCTTCGTTACACACCTTCAGTGAAAGACTAAACCGGATCTGGCAGTAGTGGCCCAGTTAATTCTCCTATAAGGGTGTTTTTCCTTGATCCTAAATCTTCTGTAGAGTGCTGAGAACTACACCAAGCATGGGAGAGATATTGGAACAAAGGCATCAGCTTCCCAGACACATGGAACTGTGACAGTCTTCTGTGGGTCCTTGGCTATTGTGTATAGAAGACATCCTGCAAGCTTTGCATTCCTGTTTATCTGGCCAGTGTAGAGAGAGCAGACCTTTGTTTGTCTTTCCAGTTGCTGCAGGAGGGCCAGGCTTTGAAGGTTTTCAGTACCCATATAATGCCACAGGAGATGTGGTAGCACTTCAGGTGACAGGTTCTACGTAGAGTTGGGTGACCGAAGCTCTGCAGCCTCTGTCGCTCCCAGATTCTGGACTTCAGAAGGCAGTTGTTTCACAGCTTAAGTTGCACCTTTGGTACTTGTTCCTGATGCTATTTTCTTCCATGAACTTCACCACATTACTTAGTGTGGCTTGGTTCAAAGGTTACTTGAAGTAATTTATTTCCATCCTTGGAAATGGAATAAATAACAGAGATTTGAAGAACAATTCCAAGCTTTGTATCTCCCTTGGTTTTCACACACTGGTGAGAGGGGAGATCTGTAACACTGTGGTTCCCAGGAGTTTCCTCCAAAAATGATCCTACAGCACACATTGCTTGATCATTTGCTGTCTTGTTGTTGAGCAGGGTTGTATTTTTGTGTAGTAGCAAGGAGGACAGACGATTAAATTGGTCAGTGGCTGGTATGGTGTAATGTTAGGGCTAGGGAGTTGAGAAAAAATGCAATGGAGAAAGTTGTCTTTCACTGTGGAGGAAAAGTAGGATACCCAGAACCCAGGAGTTAACTGGGGTTGGCTGCACCCATGTCTAGTCCTGTAAGAAAGAAGGTATTTAAATTCCTTAATTCTTAGAGTTATCTATAGTAAAATGCACTATATTGTTTCCTCTTTATTCTTCCACACTGTTTGCTTTTGTTACTTATTCTGCGGGTGAGGGGAGGTGACCAGAGCTTTTGGCTGTGGTGTGGGTTGGCCGAGCAGCAGAAGGCTTTGCCGCGCGGCCACGCAGTGCAGGCGTCGGGTACAGAGCGGCATGGGGAGCCCTCGCTCTCCAAGGGAAAGCACAACACCCCTTGCAACCAAAAACACTTCAAAGCTTTGCCAAGCTGTTGAGGTGATACGGGATCAGCTGCTCTGGGTGTCGCCACCCTGGCCCGTGTGCTCGCTTTGTCAGGCTCTCGGTGTTTGTAGCAGGACGTGGTTCAGGCGCTGTTCGTGAAGTGTGCCCTGTTGTAAAGAGGAGCTCAGCGTGCTGGGAGCTGATGGCTTTGGTCTTACAGACCAAGATTTATGGCACTGTCGTAATCCCTGTTCAGAAGGATCACTGTGAGGACAACTTCTCTGACAACTGAAGCTTTAAATGTGAAGTTTGAACAGAGCTGAACTCCTACTTCTGAAAGTGTTTGTGGTTACAGTTTACGGATCTTAAAGCAGGGTGACAGCAACCCCTAAGTAAGAGCAGAGTCCTATTGTTTAGGCACTGTACAACATCAAAGCCACCAAATATCGGTTTCTCCTGATTTCGTATCTTATCACTCAGCAGTTCAACATCATAAAAATCCGTTTCCCTTCGGTAGGGATGTGCAGGTTTATTCTGAATGGGTAGGAGTTCCTATTGCTGCTTCCAGTCAGCTTTTGAAAGAAAGAAGTACCTGCAGTGATGGTAAAAAGGCTGTATCTGTCCCTGGCAATTGCAGTGCTGGGAAAGACGTTTCCCTTGGCTGAAGGTTTCTCTGACAGATGTGGTTTTTAAGCTGGCCTTTTGAAATGCCTTCACTCACCTGACGTGCCGTGACAACGCAGAATTGCTTATACTGGCTGATTACAAAGAAGCTCTGGTTCTTGTGTCGGTGCTAAATAGTCTGGGTTAGAAGTAGTTCTTCAGGCTGATGGATTTATTCCTACTGTATTGCTAAAATGCAAGGTACAAGATGCAGTTTTCAACTTCGTTTTTTCACTGCTGTCTTGATCCCATCCTTTTGACAGCGTTATTTTAGATTATATAGGCTAACAAAAGTGTTTTCATACCAGAATCTGCTCAGGATTGCATGGTGATTAAAATTGTGTGACCAGCAGGGAGGACAACTGGTAGGTATTCAGTAGTGCTGAGAATACTTGCACATATGTGTATGCAAACTGATTACACAGTGAAGGTGGAACAATTCAGAGACTCATCTTTGTAGTGAAAGTGATGCCCTTCCTTTCACCTTTGGTCTTCGGACCACAATTAATCCTTAATTAAACATCAGAGCGACTGAGTTCGGTCTGCGTGACACTGTTCCCACAGCAATGTGATCCTGTTTTAAAGGGAAGAATGTGTACGAGCAACTGGTTTTATTGGTTCAAGTCCTATCCTAACGTGCCCTGCTTGCTTCTGAGCTGTGGAGGGGACCCCCTGCCTGTGGCTGTGTCTGAGCTGGGTCAGCACAGCTCCTGAGGGTGCTGTGAGGAAGGCGACTGTACCTGACAGCTGAGGTAAAAGGGGGAGCTGGTGTTTCACAAAACATCTGATGCATCTGTTTCTTTAGGCTTCTCTGTCTGACACCTCTCCATTTAATCTGCCTCGTGTTCCTGCTCCTCTAGTGAAGGAAAGTGAGTTTCAGGAGCTCTGTGTGTGTCACTCTTACATGACTGGAACATGAAGTTCACCACAGGCCAGACTGCCCAGGACTGGCACCTCCCTCACAGATTACACTGTGACGGTGCCCAAATATTGTCTCACTGGTGCTGCATCTGTATGGAATTAATCTGCAATGAGAAACTGATACCACAGGAGAGAGCTGGCTGTTCATTCCTAAAGGATGGCTCTTGCACTTGCATAATAGCACATATTTGGTAGTAATAAACACTAAAAAGCTTTTCCACTTCCTCACCTAATTCTAACCTAACCCATTTTAAACTTTCTTTTTTCTAATTTCAGATGGATCCCAAGTCCTCTAATTTTTTTAGTTACCTGTCTTGAATCAGGGTTCCTTCTGCTGGATAAATGCCTGTGTTCTATGGCAACAGCCACAAAAAAGAACATTCCAAATATTTTCACTCTGTGAAATAAGGGGTCTCTGTACTGGAACAGTGAAGTTTGGCCCATCTGTCTGTTGTTCATTGTGCTGCTTACCTTCCCTCTTTCTGTGGTTCGTGGTGGGTTTATTTGCCCATTCCATGATGCAATACCACACCAGAATGGTGTTTAAAGGCTGTTAACTGATGGGTGGCCGAAGGGCCTCTTTGTCCTGCACTTTCCCTGAACAGCCACAAGTTTATGAACCGCAGCTGCTCTGGTTGTGGGAAGAAAGGCACCCTCAACTCTTACAATTGCCAACTTTGTGAGTCATTTCAGGGGATTTTTCTGTTGGTTTTTTTTCACTTTGTGATTAAATGTTGTGTTTTATTAAAAAAAAAAAATAGAACTTATTTTTTTCACAAGAATAGCCTTTTAATGTTTGTCCTTTGATTTTTTTTTTTAATCCTAAAGTCAGTTGTCTGCAATAAACATTATTTTTGTACATTTTGCATACAAAAACACACTAAAACCACATGGTTTAATGCAAGATGAAAAACAGAGCCTAAGCTTTATCTTTCATCTGAGACTTAAGGGAAAAACAGTCCTTTTGGCTGCCCCTAAAGCAAAAAATCAGTTTCTTTCCTGACTGTCAGAAGGAACTGGTAAGAAGCACCTGGCTAATCATTAATTCTGTCTGTATGATGCTTGACACCCTTACAAGTGTGTTTGCATTCATTAATCCGAAACAATTCCAGGATTTTACTGTCCAGGAACATCAAATGGGTGATGTGTACCTGGGGATTTAAAGTATCCTTTAATGGCATTTTTTGCTCTGCAAAAACAAGTGGTCCTGAGCCACCCATGTCCTCATCGATGGGACATCATGTTTTCTTGATTGTCTTGCACACTGGGTAAGGATAATCTCCCAGGGATGTGATTAAATGTTAGCTCATTTAAAGTTTAACATAATGTTTTAATGATATGCAAATGAAAAAAACCAAGTGTGGTATTTCAGAAGGTAGAGTGTGGCTGTCAGGGCGCTGTCCTTTGAACCACTCGTTCAACCCCACTCTAAAGTCAGAGCTGTGAGGGTGGGAAGCAGAGTGGCAACAGGGGAATTCTTGGACATTCAGTTTCCTTAAGTGGCAGAACAGTTAAGACAATATTGTTTTGAAAATCTCACTTCTCTTCCTAATCCATTACCAATACAATAGTTTTTTCCCCTGTGAAGTTGTTTATCTTGACATATTCAAAAGGCAATTAAGAGGAGAAGAATATGTAAATCATTTACATCTGCTGTTCCAAGGTTGTATTTGCATACTCAGAGATGTTATCTTAAAAAATATGACAAAGTAGTGCATTTTTAAATCCTGCCTTCCATAACATGGAAAGCAAAGTGGGTACAGCTGTGTGTTTGCTGTTCCTTTGGGATCACTGTCAATGTACGGTTGGAGCTTGAACAGGAATGAGGGGAGTGTGTGTGCCTGTACCATCTCTACAACTTTTCCAAGTAGGTGCTTCACACCTTCCATTTCACATCCACGTTGTCACATAGAATGCAGGCAGGAGACAGGTTTAGAACAGCCCAGCCCCTCGCTACGCTACCCAAAAACCCAGCAACCCCCTGCCCCAACACCTTCACGTACCATCTTATTTAAGACTGTGCTTTAAAAGTGTTTGGGTTGTTACTGAGTCCTGAAACAATCCAATTGAAAAAGCCAGGAGAAGGGGAGAATTTGAAGATGTGCCTCTTGTTAAAGCACAGATTGCAGTGTTGGGTTTGTCAGTCCAAGTCCTGCTGCAGCTTGCTGAGGGGTTCTCTGGGGGAGCTGGTGAGGTTGTTGCACCCGTTTGATTCCCAGCAAAGGGAAGTCATTAAAGTACACGTTAAAAATCCCACTGGTGGTTAGGATTGATGTCTCTTTGACTTGGCTACCTTGGTGTTTTCCTTCATCAGGGTGGAATTGGCATCCATGAAGATTCTGTAAGTGCTTGCAGAGTCCCTGGCTTTTCCTTGTGCAAAATCTGGCTTTAAAACCAGTGCTGAAAATCATGGGGTGATGGTGGTGGCTCCTCACCCCCCTTAAATTAACTCTGTTCTGAAGCTCCGTGGCCTTGTCCTGAAGGAAAGAGCCTCAGGAAAGCAGGAAGCTTTCTAGACCTGAACAGTATGTATTCTTTTTGGCATTTAACGTGGCTTTGTTCTCTTTCTGTTAACTTTCACCAAAGCCAATGAGATTCTTCTTTATTTCTAATATTGTGCAACTACAACAGTTACAGGTTTTGTGTTGTTACAGTTTTTCTGGCATGATTCATATTTTGTTATGGAAATGAAGCAAAAGCAAAGCACTGACCCTACCAGTTGTCTGTAAATTCAAAGTAAAGTCCTTTCATACCCGTAGGTTCTGCTGCACCGTGGATGTGCACTAGTGTGAAAAAGCAGTGTTATGGAGGCAAAGGCTGGCCCTGCTCCAGAGAATGCTTCTGGGGAAAAAAGAGGCTTCTGAAGCTACTGACTGTGAAGTGGGAGGAGAAAACAATCTGGAGGAGGGCTGCATCCTCTGCTGGCATCCCATCCCCTTGGCAAAACAGTGTCAGGAACTTGGCTGACACCTGGGCTCCTGTAAAGGGACTGGGTGGGCAGTTGGGCCCTCAGGCACCACCCGTGGTCACGAGGAGGCGACTGGCTTGGCTGCTTCACCGTGCAATCCTTCTCTGCCCTCAGAGATGATATCTGTCGTGGCAGACAATCTGGTGTAAGGACATCCTCGCATCTCAGGAATCAAGATGCTTCAGTAACCAAACAGACAACACACTTTCTTCAGCTTTGATCATCCTCTGTCTGTATTTGGTGATTTGGGGAGAATTTACTGAAATCTGTACTTAAAACATCTATAAAAGAGATGCAATTTACCGTACTGGAGACTTTCTGTCTTGCTGCTCACTTGTTTTGTGGCCAAGCTCACCAGTTGTTTAACTTGTTAACTGGATACTTGTCTTCTCATGTTAACACAGACCTGTACTATGTTTTGCCTTATTGAGGAATAGCCCTTTCTTCAAAAACCAGTCCATTTTTGGCTGGATTTATACTATTGATGGTGCAGCTGGAGAATGTGCTGTTGTCATTTTGATGACACTAAAAATACAGTCATAGTGAAGAGGGTAAATGTTCCATTGCATCTTATGATGTTGAAAAATCAAATGAAGGCACTGAGTTATCTTTCTTGAATGAGGTGCATAAGGCATCTCTATTCTTTTCACTGAGATTCTTGTTGAATGTCGTTTTTAGTAGAAGATAAAGGTTTCACATCGCAATAGCTGAAATCGTGTTTGTAGAAAAGATTCTTCTGAGAGCTTTCATCCAAGTGTGGCTCCTGGCCTGTGACAGTACTCCACATGTTGCTCTTCCCCAGGGATTTATGTAAGAGCTCTCGCATTCTCCTGTTTTCTTTGGATGTGGATTCCCAAACAATTTCAAGCTCCCCTTCCACTTCCCTAGAAAAAAAATGAAGAGAAATCTTAATTTTAGAAACACTTTCCAGCAGTCTGTAATCCTGTGTGTGGGTAAGCAGGTTATAAACTGCCTGTCTTTACATACTTGAAGTTACCTCATTGAAGTTGGTTCTTATTTTGCTTTTAAAAGAAGCAGTGCTAGAGAGGTCACAATCAGGAAAGAGATTTGGACCCATGGAATTAGTTGTTTCATTGTTAATGCTTGTATGAGCTTGGGGCAGAGAAAGTTTGAAGTAAGGAGTGAAAGCAAAGATCACTGAGGTCTGAGTTGCAGTTGGTGCTGTCAGCATGCCTGACACAGGGGACACTTGTTTCCAGTCCACACGTTCAGTCCAATGGCAACTGCATCGATTTTTGAACTGTTTTTTCTAAGAGATGAGTTTCTGATGCATCCACATGGTTAAAATTACTTCAGAAGGAAGGAAGCAGATGCTTTAGAGGCAGGGCTGCATCTGACCTCCTCTTGGAGGATTAATTTTTAAAGAGAGCTGAGATGCAGAACCTGCTGGTGCTCGCTGGCTTGGGGATGAGCAGTCAAAGGCGGCTGCTGTCACGGAGGCAGAGAGCAGATGCCCTGGCCCACAGCCTGCTGCAGTCACAGCAGAATGGGCTGCTTTTACAGCTCAGCTGGTTTCCAGGTGAGCAGCCAGAACTGCAGTCAGACACAGGCCTTTTGTCTTGGCGTTTCTTTGTTTCTTCTGACCCCACCAAAAATCTAAAAGCACACCCAGCAGAACGGGCTGGGGAGGAGGGGTCTCTGTGCCTGCCAGTCCCAGCCTCCCCGCTGCCACAGGAACCTGGGCTACACAGCCCTGTGGGCACCAGAGCTGCTGCTGGCTGTACTTTATTCTCAACACTGACATTCCCTTGCTCCCACTTCACCGGGCAATCCCTCACTGCCCTTCTCTTACCTTTTTCTGGCTCTCACCAGGGATTCCCTCAAGCTCTGCACAGCATTGTGGTCCTTGGCTGTGACTGCTGTGATACCACCCTGCACAGCTGGCTCTGCTCTTCAAACCCAACCCTCTATCACTTGGCATTTCAAACTAGAAACATACTCAGCAGGAAACCTCTCCTCCTTCCAGCTGTCTTTAGGCGAAACACATGTTTGTTTGTCATAAACATAGGCTGTGGTTACTTAAATGAGTAAAAAGAAGTCCATTCAACTCTTAATCTAGAAAAATGTAAGGTTTTCATTCCTGTTGAGTAGAAAAATGCCAGCACTGCTCTGATATTTGAGGATGAAAAAGTTAAAGCAGATTCATTTTTACGAAAGAGGGAGCTTTCTGCCCTCGCTGAACTAAATTTATTCAGCTGTAATTTCTGAGAAACTTATTTGTGCCTCCTGGCTCAAAAATTAATTTTCATGTATTGTGTAAGTTTATTTACTTATAATCCTTATCACAAAGATCAACAGCACTTATCATGGTTACGCTTCTATAAGTAACTTTACAGGTAAGCCAAGCTCCTCTCCCCTGCCTGTGCAAAGCTCTTCTGCTGGTGACCCTCTCTGAGGACACTGTAAGGCAGTTCCACTACTGAGGCTTTCAAACCTGTGTTTAACATCCAAAGTACAGCAGCTGTAGCTCTCAGAGCACTGCTGCTCTGCAGAGGACTTATGAAATACATCGTGACCTAGAAAACTCATAAAGGTAAGTGTCCTGTGAAATAACACTTGAGGCATTTACCAACTTGGTTTTCTACCCTAGAACCACATTAACAACTTTGTTAATGCCTGAAATGTGCAGTGTATTTCACGTAAGGAAAGGTATGTGATAATCATGACTCAAAAGATCAGCCTGTAAATAATGAACACATGATTAGATTAGATGAAGAGGTTCCTGCTTTCTTGTCAGTGATTTAGGCAAAAGGCTGTTGTGAATTCCCAATATTCTCTAGCAAAGGCTGTAATTATTGAGCAGGCCCTACTAAGCAGCCTGAATGCAAATCTGCCTATCTTTAGAAGTTGTAAAAGCTCTTCTTTATCAGAAAAACAATTCTATCTACACACATTTTTGAAAAGCAAGTGGAAAACTTCTGTTTCCTTGGATGCAGTGGGTAAGGAGCGCAACCCTGATTTCTGGCATCATATGAAAGGTGATGCAGGAGGGGAGAACAGTTCAAAGGACAGTCACCCTCGCTGAGTTTCATGAACACATGTGGGTTTGGATACAGACATGACAGGAAAAGAAACAGAAGTGTCCAAGCAAACACCACTTGGAAGGTGCTGTGCTCTGGGCACACTGGTGCTGTGCAAGGAGTGGCACAAGAGGGCCCTGACTGCTCTCTGTCAGCTTTGCTGTTGTCCTACTCAGCGATTTCTGAACTCCGCTATTATAAAACTACACACAAGAGCAAAAGCAATTAACAGTTTGAGGCAGCTGTGTTACATCATCTCACTTACCTGCTTTGGGGCTAGAAAGGGAAATTTTGAGTGTTCCATATTATGGGACTTTGAACTATGCTCTACCCTACAGTAAAGCAAACCTCTTCAGTTAGCTGTTCTCTACAACAAAAAACTGCAACTTGAGCCCAGAGGTGTGAAAGGCACTTAATTAGTTAAAAATCCTAAATAACTATTTCAAGAGAAATGTGGAATAGTCAAAATCCTGTTTTCTCATGCAAATTTTAGAGATGAGCAGGATGTTCATTGTACACTTCCAGCTACTCAATTGCACTGCATAAAGTAATGGAGAGGGACCCTGCTGATATAATGTAGATGATGCCACGCCCTGTTCTTCAATGGTCTGGAAATGTCTGGCTTCACAATGACAGAGATGACTTGCAAAATGACTGCTTAATTGCCTCCCCTCAGTTATAAAAGATATTTCCTGTATGCTGACAATGTGAATGTGCTATGAAGCTTTCCACTACCAGAGGGAAAAATACCTTTTAAGAACTCTATAGCAGAAAGATATTTCAACACTGATGATCATAATCTCGTATGAATCTGTCAATTTTGCTTTCTTCTTTTTATTCTGTCTGTAGCCAATTTATGTCACTTTAACAGAACTGTAAGGTAGTTTCAAAAGGAAGCCCATCATATGCATGCTCATTGATTCCCTTAATTTCCTGCTTCTCTGAAAGCTGCTGAAGGGTGCAGAGAAGAAATTGTTCAGCCTTCAGTAGAATAAATAATTAAGATGCATCTTGATGATTTATAGGCCTCCCAAATCACTAAAGACTAGGCTCAGATTGATATTGTTCTTAAGAAGAAGTCTTAAGAACAGGAGTAGTTATCCAGAATTAATTCTTCCTGCAAAAGGTCTTTTTTGGAACTGGGAAGGATGGAATCACGAGGAACATTGCAGTACAGCTAAAACAGGAGTGAGACCGGACACGCGGAATATCCCACGAGAGGCTCTGCTGCGAGGCCAGAGCTGGTGGCTGCAGGCAGCTGCCTCCCCAACCCCTCTGCCCCCTCAGGTGTCCCCGATCCCTTCCGCCCGCACCTCTTCTGCTGCAGCACTTCATCCAGGGTCTCCTGCCTGTCTCGCAGCAGCTGCTGCAGGAGCTTCATTTCTTGCTGGTACTGAGCAGTCTTCCCAGCAAATTCCTTCTCCTGCTCCGTCATTTTGAGACTGATATCTCCAAGTTTCCCAGCTGCTTTCTTTTTGTACACCTGGAAGAATTAGAACAGGAAAAATGTGACTACAGGAGAAATATGGGCACCTCACTGCCAACAAAAGAAAGAGCCGGAGATACTGATTGGCAGTTTAATCTGTTACATCAGTGCTGCCTTGCTTAAATGTGTCAGGGAGGTTGCATTATGGGCTTTTCTGACCTATTTGTTAGTTTTAAGGTATTACACTTGTACTTTTTCCTGTTTATAAAACCAGTGTGGATGATGTATACCATACAGTAGGTTTGTCTGACAAGTGAGAAGAATTGGCTGCAAAAAAAGGGTTTGTTCTTCACTGCATGTGTTTCTTACCACTTTGTTTGTCCAACACTCATGTTTATCAATGCATACCATGAAAAAGTGTTTGTGGTGTTAGTTGCTTAACCTTAGGACTAAGAGGAAGAAAAGAGTGGCCTCATTTTTTAAAAAACCTTGCTCCTTCCCCTGATAGTTTGTTCTCTTCAGTGAAATGCAAGTGATTGTTTGCTTACTGGCAATCATATGTTGGTCTAATCTCAAAACCAAGAAGCTCTTCTTGTACAAAGTGATGTTGCTTTCTGAAATAATTTCCCATTAAATTACCAAAGCACACGAGGAACTGAAAAAACATCACTCCCGTGGTGTTACACATTTCTACATGCTGCTGCTCTCAACTAAAACAACAGATATTATCCAATATTGGCTTTTTTTCTCTTGTGATCAGGAACAGAATGCTTGAACTGCTCCTGTATCTGCAGAATGTGATGCTTGACACGGGCTACAGGAAAGTTGTCGGAAGGAAGCAACCTCCTTCAATAAAACTGCAAATGATTTAGCAAAGCTTTGAAAATACTGCTATCTGGTTTGCTAAAGTAGAGTTTTATGCAAGGTGTTAACCACTAATGTTTTCTTTTCATCTGATCAGAGCAGAAGGAGCATGCCTTTTGGAGGAAGAAAAAAAAGGCAATTATTTAAAATTGTGCTGCAAACTATATAATTGTTTCCACAAAGTGTTTCCTTTTCAGCTCTTGTAAAATGTCTCATTTGGAGTTTCAGTTTCTGGAGGTAGGAGGACAGTGATAAATAATATTTATCTAGAACAATAGTTATTTGATATTTAAGGCTGATTTCCATGGTTTTTTCCCTAGCTTTTCTGTTAGTGCTAACAAAAAGATTAGAAGCCTGCAGGTTAACCAGTCACATCTCTCAACTCTTTAGATTCCCAAAGGTAGGTGCCTGTGCTTGTGATGCTGTGGGAGGGGTAAACGTGTTCCTTCTGATTAGAGGCTGCTCTGACCTAGTGTAGAGGAAGTGCAGAGCACAGGGAAACAAATCCCACCTCTGCCAGTAAATACCTCCTCCAGTTCTGGACCTGGAACATGAAACTCTCTTTAGGGCAGGTGCCTGTAATTATTCCAGAGCATTAGACAGAACTTCCTCTCTCTTTTAACACAGCAAAGGCTGATAAAGGAAGCAGCCAATGGTACTGGTGAAATCCAGTTTTTCTCTAGTGGCCATCGATGATGCAGCCAGTGGGAGGTGTGTGTCTGAAGCTGCACTCAGGCCCGTGGCTCCTCCATCCCACCGCTGGCTCGGCACGCCTGCTCTTCCTTTGCCAGCTGAAGCTGTGTCACGTGCAGAATGGTTGCAAAATCAAAGGGGCACAAAGGGCTAAAGTGCACCATTTCTGACCTAATGATTAGGGCATGGAACTAGATATGAGGGATACGCTGTTCTGATCGTGCTCCTGTGACAGATAATAACCAAGTCTATTTAAAGTGCAAAAGCTCTCTGAGCAGAACCTCAGCAGGATGGGTGAAGACAGCCTGGACTGCTCTCTGCTCGCCTGTGGGGGCCAGGCCAGGCTGATTCTGGGCACAGACAGGCACAGCCACCAACACAATCTGGAAATGGGAGAATTCTGGACAGAGAGCCAGCAAAGTGTTATTTCTATAAACACAAGCCATGGTGTAATACAGGTAAGGAACTGGGCCCAAGATCCTTGCTGAGGCAACAAAGCAAGCTCCTGTCACTCGTGCATTGTTTTTCTCCTATCCTCTACCAGTAAAAAAGAGACCAAAGTACCACCTGAAGAAGAAAACTGTCTTTAATAATTCTGACCCTGACAGAATAGCTCTATAATGGAACCCTGATGAAATCTTTCCTTGGTGCTGTGGAACATTGACAATTCTCCCATGGCAACTAAAATCTTCTAAAATACGTTCATTAAGATCACAGACAATTATCTTCAGGGCTGTGTAAAAAGTCATATATTGGGGGAGGGAAGTCCCTTTTTAGTAGAAGAGAAGGACAATGTACCTATAACCTGCCCAGCAAAACTGGATTGTGACAGATGAGAGTGACAGACCATATATTCAGAAGTATCTTCTGTCAGACACTACCATGGTGCTAATAATAAGGCTTTCACAGTGATTCTGTGTTTAATAACAGATCTGCCAGATCTTGACTTGTTTTGAGACTTCTCAATGAAAAACAATCATAGGACTTTTGTTCATTTACTTTATCCAAAGAATTCACTAAAAGGAAGAACTCTGAGCCAGAAGACCAGATCCACTTTTATGTGCAAAGAAGAAATGACCTGACTCCAGAGGGAAGGCATCTAAAGAGAATGGAACTGCCAGCTTTTTGATAGGCCCACAGGGTGCACGTGTATCCAGTAAAGAATGGCTTCCACCAAGCCTTCCTTCTTTCCTCCCCTCAGTAACATCTGAAGTGAGGTGAAAAAAGCCCCAGAGGATCTCTGGACGCACGTATGGTGCATCTGACCTGTAATGTGGTTTTGGGTGAGCTTTTTCCTGCTGAGATATGAGGCAACAAACTCACCAAAAGGTAAACGTAACGACACCTGGTAACATCTAAGAAGTACAAAAGACAGACTCACACTGTAGGCACTTGTAAGTAACTCAAACCTGCAGGCTGGAAGCGTTTCTCTTGTCATAACCCAAGGCCTGTATGCTCTAATTCATGGGATATCATTTGTATTTCTTATCTTGTATCTCGCTGAAATAGCTGAGGATGGCTAAAGGCCAAGGCAAAACACCCTCTTCTAAGATAAGAAATAGTGTAACCCTCACATTAATAATAGTTATGTCACCCTTTGAGAGAATGAATGCATTGTAAGTACTATTATCACTGGAGACAGATTACACCTAAATACCTCGTGAGAGGTTTATCCTGTAACTCAACGTACAGGGCAGTCACCCAGTTTGTGATTTCAGAAGCAGCTGGTAGTGGTGTTCCTCCAGCTGACACAATCAGGCTAAGGAGACCTCCAACCTACCTCATTCAACTAAGTAGCGAGTGTGTAATCTTTTTAGCTTACTGCTCTCTACGATTGGGTTTATTTCCTTTGTTGCCAGTTCCTGGGCTGTCCTGATCCTTACAGGGGAGTGCAGAAGGAGCCGGTCTCCGTTACCATAATGGTGCACATCTGTGTACTCTGATGCAGGAAAGGCAGTGCAGGTCTCAACCAGAGAAGTGTGATGCATGGAGACTTCTGATTTGGGGTGAACCTGCCTTAGTATAGAACAGTCATTCTCCTCATTTTTGAGTTTACAGTAAAAGCAATTACTGTAGCACCAAAGAGGTTACAACCTAGAAGTTTCAAATGTATTTCATGCTCTGGGCTGTTCTACTGCAATTGTGCACTACGCTTGTACTTGTTTAGACAGTTGTAAGGACAACCTACAGTGTATTCTCTAATTAGGCAAGATGTTTGAACACCCTCTGTGCTTGTAAACTGCTGCCCCATGGCTATAGGGAAGTACTTGAGGATAACTGGATGCTCGAGAGGTGTTTTTCATTCTTCCAAATCTAACTATAATGGACTTCAAGTTGAAACCTTAGTAGAGCCACAAAAAAAGTAGGAGAGAGAATAACCAGGCTACACTACAGAGCAAAAATTAAATACTAATAAAGTATCATTTTTAATTAGTTTTACAACTAGTCATAATTCTGCAGGTAATGATGTAAATATGATGACCTGGCAGACAAGCAATGTACAAGTACAACAGAAACAGGTACTTGTGAAAACTATAATGATGATCTACTTTGCTTTTTAAAACCTATTTATAACATAATCCATGTTGTTCATAAAAACGCAGACTACTCACTTTTCTCTTTAAAAAACAAACCATTTTGCATAATATTAGCTTAGAAACAGTGCTTACCTTAACTTTTTCTTCCAGCCTTCCCAAGCGCAGACTGCCTTCTACTATTTTGTTGAGAACACCGTGATTCTCGTTTTCCAAACATTTGGCCTGTGAACATGCAGTGCACTTAAATCTATGGCTGCTATTTTTCAATACATGCAGCTTCAACAATTAAAGCCAATCTCTCAAATCAGATGAAAGAATTCTTTTAAACTTGATAAATACCATTGCAGACCCTAATGCTGATGTCAGTTAAGGCTTAATTATGTTACCTCCAGAAATCAGAGTAGTTGCTTTGAACCATTCTTCTAGAAAATAATCTTTGGCCCCTCCTGTCCTATTTGCAAAAGTCTGTGTAAATAGCTAAATTCTGAAACTGAAATGATAGCTTGCTTTTTTTGATAATGTAAATTAACAATAAGATGTGCTAGTAGGATGATATTTGTGTGAAATATCAATTAACTCATATTAACTATTTAAAGATAATTACCAAATAAATAAGATGATCCCTTTCCTGAGCTATCTTCTCCACCAAACCAACAATGTTTGTTAGATAGTGATGGGCTGCAACTTCTTTTTCCATTGCTTCCTCCAAGTGCTGTTTCAATAGACCTATTTTCTTCTTTAACCTCCTATAAAATGAACAAAAAAAGGATGATCTTCAGACTGGGACTTAGTCACGGCATTAAATGAACTTGCATTGCATGTGCAGATCAACACGTGCAAGTCTCAAGCAATCAAAACCAGTTGAAGAAGTAGTGGCTCAAAATAGCTGCAATGCTCCAAGTGTCATTTCCTGGTTTTCTTTACAATGGGTGGTGTGAACAGCAGTAACAGCAATCGAAGAGAACAAGTTGTGCAATGGCTACAGCCTCATGTTTTCTAAGAAATAGAACAATAATATTGTTTTTTTCTTTTTAAAGTATTGTGAGCCCAACTCTGAACCACTCAGGTGCATGAGAGGTCTGCAAAGAGTGCAATACCCTCTTTTTCAGGCGAGTACACGACTGATTAATTGCTATAATTAACTACTGGCATTGAAGATACAGTCTTAATTTGCATGAAAACACATAAAGCTTTGCAAGTTACTTTGCAACCAGGCCTTTAAATGTGACAAAGATGTGTAACTAAATATGTTCTTTCTGAAATGGGTAAAATTACACCCTGTGGGATGGCAGAGAACACTTTTACTGAGACTTCTGTTAATTTTTAGAAATATACGTATTTCTCCATAAGAAAATGAGGATGTGACATGACCTGTTTGTCTTTTGTGTCATTGCCATCTCAGTTTCCAGGATCTTGTTGTCAGCCATGAGGTTATTTTTCTCCAGAAGCAGTTTCTTGTTTTGAGCCTGCAGGGATGCTGTCTTTCCCGTTAGCTCTTCCACCTCACAGCGCTTTTTCTCCTGCT
This sequence comes from Tapera naevia, assembly GCA_033556795.1. NCBI lineage: Eukaryota > Metazoa > Chordata > Aves > Cuculiformes > Neomorphidae > Tapera > Tapera naevia. Next base: position 2,705,211 of record JAUMJJ010000184.1, on the reverse strand, counting down.
CCTGTTGTAAATGGCTGCAACAACCAACAGCACAGAACAGTGTCACGTACAGACCTGCTTCACCAAAACCCTCACTGTAAAACACCCGTGTTGAAAGTGTGAAAAAGATACATTGAGAATGCTTGATGTCCAGTGGTGACGTCAGAGAGGTATCGCAATCTCACGACATATCAAACCATGAGTGAAGAATAATACCAGCTATTCAAATAATCCATCCTGACTGCACTTGAAATAGAATTTAATTTATAAAAACATCCTTTATGGCCCAAATGTATTCCCTTCAGTTTTGTTTTTTTTTTTCAAAGCCATTACTAGCAATGCCAAAACGGAAGGTCTGAGAACTTCTCAGGAAGGCACTGTCTTAAGAAAACAGAAACTTGCACAATCCTAGGCCTGAAAAAAGCAAATTTACAGAATGGCTTTAGTAAAAATTACTTTACAGACTATGCTGCGTGACAGCACTTTTGTTTTGTGCTGTTTTGTATTACTTCCACTTTGTAAAGACTGGGGAAAGGTAGTATTTTTACTTTAGAATTTTAGGAATGTTCAGAGATTTTCCCAAAAATGGGAACAGTTTTGACAGAAGAAATTAGACTTGATGATAATTCTATTTTTAATGCCTCCTCTTTTGGTATTTAAAAAGGTACCTTTAGTGGTATGTACTCCATGGTAAGAACTCATCCAGCCATGTCTAGGGCTGGGATTTCCTTCTGTAATTTTAATTGTCTATAAAAAGCGAGAAGGTATTTTGGAAATATCTCTTCACCTTTCTCTGTGCTTTGGCAGTTACCTGCAGAGGTCACCAGCATCAGTTTCCACCTGTCTCCCACCTACAGCGTGACACATGTGTGGATCTGGTCAGGTGAACACTGTGCAGAACTGTTTCCCTGTGCACCACACCTCATCTCTTACCTTTTTAAATCGTTCACCAAAGCCAAGTGCTCCTCCGCTGCTACTCTGCTATCCAGCTTGGCCTGCAGCTCTTCACAAGTGGAACGCAAAGCTTCCAGCTGCTTCTGGTACTCCACTATCTCTTTTTCTTGACTCTTTTTCTGATCTTCTAACATTATTATCTGTTTGGTCAATTTTGAAGCTTGTGGGAGAAAGAAAAATACAAACCTGGGTACAGCAGCACAAATTCAATCACCTAGAGAAATTCCAACTACATCAATAAGATGTTAATTCCTAGTTGCTCCTGGCACTATCTGACAGTGGATTTGTCAGTTTGTTTTGTATATGAACAGTCTGGTGGGTTTTTTTGCTATCTCAAGCACTTTGTTTTGAAAAAGTGCCACTGCTTTTTAGGACTATAAGCTATTTGCTCATTGAAATATCATTTTACTCTGAAAAATCCTCAGATTCAGATTTTACTAATTCAGGAAAAGAACCTAAGACAGAACATAACTTTTGTAGCTCAGTACCTAGAGGATCCCACGAACAAAGAAACCAAACCCCAAACCTGCAGTGCCATCTCTGGGGTAGTTCAAATGACTGGCAGCTCAAGCACTTTACCTTCTTGAACATGTTGTCTGTGGCTGTCTTTTGCTTTAGCTTGTTGAATTTCAAGTTGCTCCATCAACAGTCCGTTTTCTTCCAAGACCAGTTTGGCCTGAGTTTGCAGCTGCTGCCTGCAATGACAGCCACCTTATAAATAAAATGTAATGCAAATATTAACTTATGTCCAAAGAAAAAACACAACTTAATTCCAACAGTGTGAACTTGTAAAATCATATCTGAACCTCTTTAAAACCCCTCATTGATAGCAAAGCCAGAACCCAAGGTAAGCTCACAGTACACAATATGGAAATTGAGTTTAAATAACGTTTCAAATCTTTGACTAACTAAAGCAAAAATCCCCTATAGAGAGAAGGGAAAATACGATTGTATGAATTAGAATCAGAGCATCACAGAATGGTTGGGGTTGGAAGGGACCTCTGGTGGTCCAAACCCCACCAAAAGCCAGCTGCCAAGGATCACATTCTAATGGCTTTGGAATATCTCTAGGGATGGAGATTCCATGGCCTCTCTGGACAGCTTGCTGCAGTGCTCACAGTGAAAAACCATTTGCTTATGTTCAAGAGGGAATCGCCTGTGTTTCAGTGTGTGCCCATCACCTCTTGTCCTGTCACAGGGCACCACTGGGAAGGGCCTGGCTCTGTCCTGACACCCTCCCTTCAGGCTTTTATACACAATGATGTGATCCCCTCAGAGTCTCCTCCTCTCTGGGTGAAACAGGCCCTGCTCTCTCAGACTTTTATGGCACAACTGAAGGTACACGATGGTGCCAGGTGACTTGGAGACAGTGATACCCTTGTTCCATTGATCTGTAATCCTAAAGTTTGCATGCAATGAGCAAAATAATGAACAGCTTTTTTAAAAAATTTCTCGTAATATAACTTGCCATTCTGTAGGGGTAATGAAGTTATTTTTATTTAATTGCTCATGCAAGTCTTCATTCTCCTTCACCAGCTCTTCAACTTGTACTTTAAAATTCTTCATTTCCTCCTGGAAGACAAAGGACACCACACAAAATCCTTCAGAGGTAAGTATTTTGTTTTAATTTTTGAATCAACAAAAACTTTTATAAATATTGATGCCTGGTGCCTTCTAATTCTTCTGTTACAGCACAGCTCTCCCAGATTTAATAGCTGTTACACAGCTCTCCCAGATTTAATTCAGATGTGCAAACATAACTTCTAAATTGCTTCATCGATCTAGTAATATTTGATTAAAAAATATATAGATATTCTAATTTTGCCACATTTTTGCCAACTGTCTTTTGAATTAAGCAAGTTGTAGATCCGTAAAATGTGGATTTAGAAAACCTGAATTCTGGAGATTACTAGATTATACAACACATTTTCAGTGAGAATGACAGAAATTTGAATACAGCAGGCCAATGCAGTGATTTCAGAGTCATATAAAACCCTCAGTGTTTTATGCTCATTTTATGGCTTAATTTTTTGAAGTAAATAATTTATTTTGAAAATCTATGGCAGTTCTGCTTGGAAGCAAATCACCATTTTCCAAGGATTCAGTGAACAAAAAAAACAAACCATTTCTAAAGTGCCAAAAGAGTACCCATTCCTTGGCACTCATCCCTTAAATAACTAAATATTCTCCAACCACAAAATCCCAGGCCTGTAACTGAAGAGCAGCTACACAGGGCACTGAATCCCCAACAGCAATGACAAATGTAAGTTCTTTCCAGCACTGATGTGTTTAGGGTTTACTCCACTCAGAGAGCACAATTCTTCTACATCTCAGTGTAGCACCTGCTTCTACAGCTGAACAGGCTGACAAAACCAAGCAAGCCAAGCACAAGACAACACAATAATTCTGCATGGAAAAGTAAAACAAAGTCACTTTTAATTTTAGGTGAAAAACAGCTTTGACAAATCCCTTTTTAAAAAAAATCAGTAATTTATTTCTGGTTTAGAGTAAGTTAGAATACATTTTCTTTAGGTGGCAACTTGCCTCGTGTTCAAGGTTTAAGTCTTCCTTCTCTCTTATTCTGTCCTCGTACGCCAACAGAAGAGGTGACAAATACTTCATATCCAGCTTAAAAAAAAGAATCAAAGACTAAACTACAAACCATAACTTCATCAGTATTTTTACTACTTCTCCTGCTCTACAGTGCTAGTTTTAAAAGCTCTTAAGGGTTTCCACATGTGCTTTGCAGACAAAAGTGGAGGGCTTAAAACAGCACGTAGACCACCACACGCCAAATGATGCTGCAGAAGGACGTAACAGCACTGCTTCAGGCACAAGCTTTGGGAAGGACAAGGCTGGATGCTGCATCTGCACACTTCTCTAAAATGCAGCTGTCACTGCTCAGTGTGTGTAACGCAGCAGAAAGTGGATGCAAATGAATAAAACCCAAACTGAAACACTACAGTCAATACAGTTAATAATAATCCAATTTAGCCCAGATTCATTACTAAATGGGAAAGGAAGTTTTACCTTCTCAAACCTACATCTTTAAATACATATGTGATTCTTGGGTATTATAGCTAGAAAGACAGAACAGGAGGACTTTCCTACTTCTGTATAGTTCCGAATGACAATGAGGAAGGAAAATTTATGATCTGATTAGCATTTCAAGGAGAGATTGTTTCACATATTACAAATGCATTCGATTTCAGACTATCTTCTCCTTGCTACTACTGCACCCGTGACCATTCCCACCATCAGCATCACTGAAATATGCTCTTTTCTTTTAGTATTATCTCAAAAATAATCACAACAGAAGATTAACAATTAAGATTAACAACTAATCAACAGACCTTGAGGCAAACTGTATGCTAGACAATATGAAGTGATGATGGTATTTATGATTCTCAGGGTACTTCTACTTAAGTTGCATGCAGTAGATCAAGGTTGGTGACTGCAGTCTGCAGCTTCCTGTAAATCCCACTGGAGCTGCACACGTTCATCACAGAGCCCTGTGCTAAATCTTTTTACGCAACAAACACAAATGTTTAGAGTACTTTACTAGGATGTGGCAGTTCAGAGTAACTAAATAATATCCTGAATATTTTGGCTCCAGTAATGATATTCCACTGCTTTACTTAGAAAGGACTAAACAGACAAATGAAAATATTTTACTTACCAGCCATGGTGGTGGTGGTCCTTTCATGGGTAAACTTTTCAGTTTTAGCTGCTAAAGCAGATTTTGAAAAAGATAATGAAATTATTTCCTGCTTCTTGATGTAGCAATCACTGTCCACTGCAGTCACAACTACTACCCCAAACAAGCTGATGTTTCTAATTACCAGAGCTGCATACAGAACCAAGTCAACAAAAGTTCAGTATCTTACTAATATAGGACAAAATTTAACTTCTTAAAGTTAGACCCAATGATAAGTGCTTACTTTAAAATACAGAAAAAGCCTCTGCTATTTGTAGACTTTGTGGCAAATTTGGAAAAAAAAGTCTTAAAACCTCCAAGATGAATGAAAGGACAATGGGACATTTTAATACAAACTGCACTTAAGACCAAGATTCTCACCTCTGCTTGGGACAAGGGCCTGAATTTAGTTTGATAGCGACTTAATTCTACATTTAAACGGTGGACTGTCATTTTCAAAGCATCATTTTCATCTACCAGTTCTTGTGCTTGTTGTCTGAGAGAAAGTAATTCTGTAGCCACATCTATTAAAACAAAAATCCAACAAGAAAGTTCAATCAAAATTCAAGAAATGTTAAGAATTTGTTAAGTGTAAGGAAAAAAATCTCAGCAAGAATGACAGGAGAACTCTCAAAATACTGTAATGGGAGAATCCCATGAAAAATTACTAGCAAAAAAACCCATTAAATTTCAAACAACTGAGTAATTTTTTTCATGATTGTGTAAGTATTCCTTGACAAAATTTCTACAAATGTAGAAAATACTGTTCAGAAACTACTTCTGCAAAGACACTTGCTCAAATCAGCAAGCTGAAACCTACTACTGGCAAAAACAGGTTGTAGGAAATTAGAAAAAAATCAAACAAGGTAACTACAGAATAGCTTTTGTGTTTCTCCCACCTTCGCTGTGTGACTTCTCTGCAGCTTCTTGAAGTCTTCTGTTTTCTTGTTCTAGTCTCTTCAGCTTTAGTTGCTGCTCCTCCATTTGCTGCTTTGTTCCCTCCAGTTGCTGGGCCATAGCCTGGTAAGCCTTGCTCAGAGACCAGTTCTCTTGTTTTAGTTCCCTGAACTTTTCTCTAGTCAGGTTTTCCCGTGCTTGCCTGGCCCGGACAGACACATCTGCAATGCCACAGCACCGTGTACGTCAATGGCAGTCAGACTTGAACGTGACTTTCAGCAAATTATAATCCATTTTTTCTAATATTACCATTATGTCTGAGTGATGCTTCATAAGATATAAATCAGCTTCCAGAAGATAAGGCCAGAGAGAATGAAAAAACTTGGATTTGGAAACTTCAGGGATTGGAGAGTTTCATTATATCATTTCACAATCATTTACTTAATTAAGACTTTGAAAGTGACTCCGATTGGAAAATAAAAACAAGTCTAAAACATCTAACATAAAAAGCCTGGCACTATTGTTTTTATACATATCACAGAGCTGTTCAAAATTTCACAATTCCTATACAGGAGAAACACTTCTCTTTTCCCCAACATATTAGGCTTAGGGAATACAAGCAGGAAAATGTGGTTTTATACACATACACATATATTAAAGTGAAGATTTGTAGTAGAGTCATAGAAAAATGCACAGTACCTGGGGATGGTGGAGGCTTTTCACGTATCAGGTTTTCAGCTAATGATTTCTCTTCCTAGCAGAGAAATAGAAAATTAGACAATTTGCTTTAACAGTTATCCTTTCTGAGCAGCAGCAACCTCCATCTAAGTCTTACCTTTAAATTCAAGCCAGCATGTTGGTCCTCTGTTAAAAGAAAAACAGATCTTTCAGTCAATTAAACCTAAAAAGTATTTTTAAGTCCACAAATTATAAGGGTTCATATGGATCTGTAAGTACACATTACAAAACAGACTCAGTTCTGCTTCCTTTTCCCTATTCAGTAGCTACTAGAATGCTGCTGTCCTCTGTAAAAACTGCATTTTGCAGTTCTTGAAAAAATCCTGATGTCCTATTTTCCTGATTTTAAAATAATGGACAAGATAATTATGCAATAAAACTCATGTGCAAGCAGATTGGTTTTGCTCTCTTGTCTCATTTTTTTCTCCACAATATTCTATTGCTACAAGAAAACAGCTTGATGACAGGTCCAGTTATGAACCAAACATCCCTGATCTGATGAAATTACTTATTATTTACCTTCTGTTTGCACATTTGACTCATCCACTGGCACCTGAAACTCAGTTTCATGAGAAGGCACCTCCTTCTTGTCCACGTTAGTTTTAGGAGATGGTGGAAACTCTTCCTATATAAAAATAAGACAGGCTTATCTTAAATCATAACACTGTTAAAATAGCCCACGTCTTGGTGTCTGTGTGAATCCTTTAGTGCACTGACATCCCAGTCACATTCAGAATTGTACTCCAGTATTTTAAGACAATAAATGATAAGGTGTATTTTTTTAATAGTTTAGGGTTCTATGTAAATAAAATCTAAACCTTCCAAAGATCAACAGGAGGTAGGAAACTGACAGTCATTTAGTTCACAGGGTACATATTCCCGACACCTTCTTCAGTCATAAGAGTCTGTGAAATTATTCTACCTTTGCTTGTTTGTTGTGTCGTACCTAAATAAAAGATCAACCATTTATTAAGTATTTCATAGCACTGAGGTATTCAGGAGGAATTTTTAAGAGTCTTCACTGTTCTTCCCCTATTCATCACATACCAGTGTCCCACAGGGTAATGTAAATGAACCATAATGGAATAAATGTCTGAAGAGTATGAAGAGAATGAAAAGCCTTAGAAATCTGCATTACTGTATGAAAATGTGGCAAAGGAATTAATGTATTTGGAAATCCTACCTTTTTATTTTTGCAGGGAACAGCATAAATAGCATTGGTGCTAAAGCCTTCCCCCTCTTTCTCATTACTCTGAGTACTGGACTCTGCCTCTTTATCTGAAAGATAGGTGTCCACGTCCTCATCTTCACCACAATTGCCCGACAGTTCCAGAGACTGTACAGATCTGTCACTGCCATCAAATTTCCAGTTGGGCCTGGAAGTAGAAAGCAGTTTGAAGCCTGTTTCAGTGTTGCTTACTCTTCCAAAAAACCAAAACACTGGTAAAGTAGAATCATCAGTCTCACAATACACATGTCCAGATAAATGACACAAACAGACACCTAAGCCTCTAATAGCTGCAAATGAGGAATCTAGCCCACGTGTATCCTTTAAAATAGGTGATTAACACTACAGCCACATTTTCTTCTCTCTCTAAAAGAGAATACTGGATTAGAGGTAGAAGTTTGCTAATCCTACTGAAAGAAGAGTCTGAAAGAATTATTTAGCACATAGACATGTAATCCCAATGATTCCTCAGTAATTAATGTTTGTATAACTAATAGGCACTTGACAGAAATAATATATGGTTTTCCTTGTGACTGCTGCACAACCCACGTCCCCTTCTCTAAAGCCTGCACGTGTGACATCACTTTATGAGAAATGGTAGAAGGGTCGCAGGCACTTCAGACCCAGTTTATGATCTGGTGAGAAAAAGTGGCTGTAACAGCAGGAGTTTGCTGTAACTCTTTGGTAAAACTGTACCATTGACAGATTCTATTTCTCATGTAAGATACCAAACCAGAAAGCAAACGTTACCCCATCCTGAGATCTGTGACTGTTGCATATGGTTCAAAACATTCTTGTTCCACATAGGTAGAATCACTTTCAGAAAGCGATCGCTGCCGAGGCTGAGGAATAGCAACAGTGCGCCCTGTTAGTGCTGTTGCAAGGATAGCTGCTGCTAGAGCTGACCTGGAAGAAAACAGAATAAAGCAAAGAAACTATGCTGATGTCTTCCCTTTATCTTTGTTTCCATTGCAAAATGTCTTCGCTATTTAAGCAAAGCGAAATGTTCACAGTTAACAAGCATAAACACCACTAAAAGTGCTAAGGGAGTGGTTATAAACTATTAACTCCAAAAGTAAAGCACAACACTGGGCAAGCTACCATGACACAGCTAGCTAAGAACAGAGTATACCTATTGGTTTTCCCAAATCACATGCATGAAAATCATGGAATATACTCAGTTAATTCTCAAAATTGACACCAATAATTTACAGTGCTTAGCGTTCACTTTAGCCATAACAATACTACCTGGCATTGTGTTGAAAAAGCATTCCGTGTTCTGCTATTTTGTCTCCTATTCTCCATTATTCCCTACCCTGAAGCTTCTACTGATGACTCCAAAGCTGTTTATAAATGCTGGCACATCACAAACTAGGGCAAGTGTAAGTAGATAGAAATACCTGTTTGTGGGATGCTGCAGAGGACAGAGAAGGGGAAGATGAAAAAACAAGTAGGAACAAAGATAAAAAGAGAAACGATGAGGATTGTAACAGGAATTACAACAGCTGGAGGTCAAAAAAGGAAGAAATGAATGAGGGATGAAGTAGGAATGTTACAGACACCAGAAAGACCACAGAAAACAACCAGAATTTAACTAAACATAGAGAAAACCTAAAAACTGTAAGAAACTCCAAAGGAAGAGGAAAATAAATGTGTATTTTCTCTTTATCTAACTTGCCTATATAGCTAATTCAAATGCAATCCAACATGGTCTCACATGCCAGTTTTTAAAGTCCCTATTTTTTTAATATGCAATAAAATGGTACATCAGAAACATTTAATTTATGCTTTTCTAACGAGTTAAAATTTCCTGACTAGTGGTACTAAAACTGCTACTCTAGTGCAGCAGCCAAATTAAAAATGGCCCTTACTTTAAATACTCTTATTTGTCTTTAAATGACTCAGAATTATAATCAAATACATACTCATAATAATTACTGTCCTAATTATTTAGCAAGCTTAGGAATGGGAGAAAAAGAGATATCTTTAAAGTTTAAAGAAGGAACCCCCCCCGAAGTAAAAATATATTCTACTTAAGAAAAGGTTTATGTCAATACTGTAGCAAGGACATGCAATTCTTCTAATCATGCTATTGCAGTTGATGAAGCAAAGAAACCTCAAACTCAAAACATACCTGGGCCTTTCTGGAGAAGGGTTTGGACTACGAGGGGGAGGGGTGCGGGGAACTGCAGGTTTAGGAGCTATGGTAGCAGCAGGGACCAGGCCATGAGCTATGTGTTTCTAAACAATTTAAAATAAAATTAGTTGACAATGACTTTAAGGATCACAACAAAAAAAACCACAGAATTGAACATGCACAAAAAACAACAACGCAAAATAATATAAAAGGGAAGAACAGTTACGTGCAATTCATGAAAACAGAAGACTTGAAATGGTTCCATGTTTAACTTTTTAACATGTATCAACACCTGCTAATGGAGGTTAGAAATGGCATTTACATAAGACCCATGAATACAGGCTCTCCACCCATGATATCACAATCTTCAAAACCAGAATTTTAACTTACTCTATTTTGTTTTTTTCCCCTGTATGTATACAAGAAATAAGATCACCTTGGTCACCCATCACCTGCAGGCAGATGTTACTTTTTCGTGGAGCGAAACAGGCTAAGTTTCTGCTATTTCTGCTACAGAGGTACCTGTTTGTTTCTGCAATTATTCTTTAATTGTCTTCTCCGCCAGGATAACAAAGAGGTGAATTGGGAAATATATCTATTTTTCACAGGAAGCCACACCATAGAACCGAATGGTGCATTACAAAGACTGTCTTTTCACCTGGTTTTATCTTGCCAAGATGCCTTCCAGCCCCCAACTCTGGAGTTCTGTGTGGCTCTCACCATTTTTTCAGTTTTGGGCCCCTCACTACATTGAGGGGCTGGAGCACATCCAGAGAAGAGGATGGGAACTGTTGAAGGGTCTGGAGAACAAGTGTTAATGAGAGGTGCTTGAGGCAGCTTGGGCTGTTGAGCCTGAAGACAAGGGGAGACCTCATCGCTGTCTACAGGACTTTTTACAAAGGCAGATATGGAAGAGAGGGCATGGAAAGAGGGATACAATGAGGGGGAAGGGCTTTAAATTGGAAAAGGGAAGATTTAGATCAGACATTAGGAAGAAATTCTTCACGATGCGCGTGGGGAGGCCGTGGTCCAGGTTGCCCAGAGCAGCTGTGGCTGCCCCATCCCTGGAGGTGTTCAAGGCCAGGCTGGATGGGGCTCTGAGCCCCCTGATCCAGCGGGAGGTGTCCCTGCCCGTGGCAGGGGGATGGGACTGGATGGGCTTTGATGTCCTTCCAACCCAAACCATCCCATGATCCTATCACTTCTTCCCCGTTATTCGCTCCAGCCGCGCCGCCCGGGCCTCCCCGGGGCCCCCGTCCTCCCCGCAGCGCCTCTCGGGACCGATACTCACGAAGGGGGACCCTCGCCCTCTCCTGAAGCCGAACGCCATGGGGGCCGCGGACGAGACCGCTCTCCCCGCGCCGCAGGCGCTTCCGCGTCGCGCCGCGCCTGGGAACACCAACGGCGCCGCGGATTGGCTGCGGGTTCGCTCTGCTCCAATCAGCGCGCCCCTCTCTCGCTCCCTTAGCAACCTCCTCAGCAACCGCCCCGCCCCGCCGCCTCATTGGCTCAGAGGTCGGGCGGCTCTCTCTTTCCATTGGCGGGCGCCGCTGTCAGTCAGGCGCGCGATGAGGCGGGAAGCTTGCCAGGCGCGCGGGAGTCGGGCGCGGTTCCGGTGCGGCCGGCTGAGGCGGTGCGGGGGCCGCTGTCGTGTCTCCTGCGGAGGTGCTGTCACCGTCAAAGGTCGGGGTGCCCAGGACGGATCTCGGTGTTTCCGGGGCTGTCCTCGTCCCGTCCCGTCCCGTCCCGTCCCGTCTCCCCCTCCGTTCCCTCCTTCCTCTTTGGGGCTGTTGTCTCCTCTGTGTTCCCCCCCGCCCCCCACTCTGGGGCCGTTTCACCGCCACTACCCTGGGGGCCCCGTTCCCCCCCCCCCGACACCCTGGGGGCCCCGTTCCCCCCCCGACACCCTGGGGGCCCCGTTTTCCCCAACTCCTGGGGGCCCCGTTTTCCCCCCAACCCCTGGGGGCCCCGTTCCCCCCTCCCCAGGACCGTTCCCCCGTTCTTGGGGTATCTCGGAGCAGCCCCGCTGAGGACTCGCTCTGGGCCAGGCTGCAGGATGTGGCTCAGGGTGTTTTGTGCCGTGGTACCAGCTCATCTTCAGCTCGTCTTAAACCACGCCTTGGCCTCAGACACTCCCGTTTCCCCCTGAAGTCAGAACACGCCTAAAGCTGGCAGACCTGAAAATGGTCTCTCCCAGCAGCCACTTTCTAATAACCTGTCTGGAGCTTCTGCCAGCTGAGAGCTGGGGATGCCTCCGGAGTCAGCTTTGTAATTGAAGTAGACTTTCTTCCAGCAAGGGTGGATGAAGGCATAGAAAAGGTGGAATAGGGAATTTTTTTATCATCTGTGTGTCTTAATTCAGGTGTTTTTCAGACTGACTGGCAAAGTTGGGAGTGGAACTCTCACACTAAGAGCCTGTACTCATGTAAACAGAGTTGCTTACCAATTTTGATATGTTAACTATAAGGTGGCTTCAAGGAGGAGATAGTGTCTCTTCCAGAGTATTAAGTCTTGTAAACTTAAATCATAACATTAAGTTTGGAACTGGTTTATAAAATGTGTTGTTGTCTTTCTACATTTATTTTAGGGTGTAGCTGCTGCTGAAGTAAAGATTTAAAAGAGACCTGATGACAGCAAAAGCAAGCTTTCCTGTGACAGCAGGATCTATAGTTGTCCCTTTTGGGCATGTGATTGGAAATGAGAAGTGGAGAGGGTCAGAAATAGCCCAAAAGTTACAAGGTAAGCACAAAAAAAAAAACTGTAAATGAAAAAAAATTCAGGCAAAGTATTCCTCTCTATCACCCAGTATTGTAAAGACTGGCTGGAAAGAGCTTTACTCTGTGCCTGCCTGGTCCTGTATTTGTGGTACAACCTATGTTAGCAGGCTGAAAAACTTCCTATTTGTCTGTTTTGTATCTGGGTGATCAGTTCTGTTTGTATTTGCAGAGCTGCTGAGCACTATGGAGAAGCAGCAGAAATATCTGCTTCTTGGGAACCGCAGCAGTGGTGCTCTTGCGAATACGCATCTCCACTGAATTCCCTTGAGTTAATGTGGATGCTGGGGCTGTGCTATCATCTGTTCTAACGGCAAAAGAAACGGAGGTGATCCTCTCAGAATAGTGTGTGATGTTTTTATTCAAGCCCAGAGTTCACTGAGAAGCATTGGTAAAGGTGTCACACAGCACTTTGTATTGCTTGTACAAGTTTTGCTTAAAGAGAAGAAAGACTTCTAAAGAAAATCAAGTTCTTTGTCAAGTCACTAGGATCACTGATGTACGAGGAAGGTTCTACTGTAAAGTAATTATTAGGGTTTTTTAAAACACTGCTATATTTTTTTCTTTTAACGCTGTCGCCTTAAGGGAAAGTCAGACTCATCTTTGAAGATGGCTTGGGACTTGTGGATTTTCATCTTTCAAACAGAACTTGCATTTTATATATTTCTGAAGCAGATTTGGTTGCAGGAGATGAGTTCAAACGAAGATTGGTTCGATTTAGAAATGTAAGTACTGCATAAAGAGACAAGGAGAAGTTTCCAATTGGTATCTGCTTGTGTTATGTTTAAATTCTAGTGGAGCTAAAATTTTATGATACTTTTCACCTGAAAACTGAAAAATCATGCTGCTGTGCAATGGTGTTTATTAAACCTCAGTACTGTTGCTGTGATTTCTACTTTTCCTCTGATTTGCTTTTAGGCAGCTCTCTTTGTTGCATTGCATCAGCTTGACCCTAACAAGGTCTTATCTTCTTTTTTCCTCTCAATACAGGCCAGCAGTCTTGGGGGAATTGTAATTGTGGAGAGGACCCAAATAAGTGAACAGTACTTCTTAGCAGTACAAAAGCTTGTTGTGCTAGAACTAGGAATGGTGCTGCTTCCTGTGGCAAATCAAGGAGAAGCTTCTCAACTTATTACTCAGCTGGTAAGTTTCTGTATTAGTGGAGAAACATTTATTAAAATATAGAAACAAGGAGAATTACCTGTTTTTCCACAATCATCACCCATTTCAGAGAGAATACCTGGGATCTTAAAGGAATACAACGTTTTGCTATTTGAATACAAGGAATAAAAATCCTGAACAGTAATACTGTAGTATAACTCAATGGAAAGAGGGCTGGTTTGGGAACAAAGGAAAAAGTTGAAGGATGTGATATTGATTTTTTTTCTAATGTGATCTTGCTCTGAGATGCCTCTGGATAGCATTAAGCAATCCTCAGTTCAGTTCTCTGTCAAAACTGACTTGAGATTTTGCTTTGCCCTCAGGCTGGGGAAACTATATTATGTTGTTTTACCTTGATCCTTTCTATGACTGCATAATGGTGCACATTTATGGAGAGTGCTTGTTTCTAAAACTTCCTCGTGTTTGTGCTGAACTTTTGAGAGGAGTCAGTTCTCAAAACCAAAAGCAGAGCTCCAGGAGAGGGCACTCTGTCACTTATGGTTTTGTTTTGCTTCAGGCCCGTGAACAAAGCAAGGATCACAGCAGTAACCCCTTCCTCCGTAAACAGTGTTCTCAGCTCGCAGAGCCAGCAGTCTTTCGGACGGTGCAACAAATCCCAGGAGTTGGGAAAACAAAAGCTCTGCTTTTACTGCAACAGTTTGGAAGCATCCACCGGCTTTGTAACGCGTCTGTCAAAGAGCTTGAGCCAGTAGTTGGACAAGCAGTAGCACAGCAGATTCACAGTTTTTTATGTTCCTGACATGCACGGGCAGTGCTGGTTTGGAAAGCAAAGTCTCTTTGTTTGTTTCTTGTGAACATCTTTTTACTACTTCAAATGGCCATCTGTTCATTAAATAAAATAATAACAATTAGTGCTAATGGAGTTACAGGTTGAACTACTAATCTATTGCAAACCTTTATTTTGGGGCCTTATAGTTGCCCTGTATATCCTTGTGGTTAGAAACTTGTTACCCTCCTGCTCCACCCACAGGAATATTTGTAACTGCCTGTGAAATCAGTATTTGCTCTAATTTAGCTGTTGGCTACCACTCAGTGTAGAATGAGTCTTCATAACCTGTCAGAAAATACTAAGTGTGTATTTGTATGGCACTTGAGAAACCCAAATTTCAACTTGAATTGGAGAGGGGTAAACAAAAAGCCCCCCAAACTTTCCTCAAGGATGAGTGATTGTAATGATGGAAGGGAAAGGCAGTTAATCGTGCAGCTCAACGGGAAGATGCAGGAGGACTGTCATAGTGGATAAGAAATGAGGGGTCAGAAGGGCAATTCACACCAACTTTGCTAAAGATTTCATTAACTGGATAGTAATTTTTGCCATGAACACAAAGTAAATCTCTTCTGTATGGAATATTGTTTGGCAGGGTCTTGTGCATCAGTATGACTGCTGCTGCTTGCTGCGTGTAAAAGTAGTGCTACTACACATACATGAGGAATAATTACTAAGGAGAGGTGAGTCACAAGTAATTTACAACAGTTTTTAATGTAACTTTTATAGGGAAACTCTAGGAATATGTTAACTCTTCATAAGGAAGCAAGGTGCAAGAGGTGTGGCAGCAGTAACGAGTGAAAACCTTTAAGTTAAGCTGTATCATCCAAGCTGCAGCAGCATCAAAAAGCCGCTACTAAACCGCAGCATCTGATTTTTATTCTTAAATAAGTGTCATCAACATATTTACAACTATTACATTAGAAACTAAAAATAAATGAGAACTTTAAAGTTTACACCCAGACACAAACTTCCCCCTTATTAAGTTTTGAGTATCAAACAGCATATATCTACTCTGTAGACGGCAATGTTAACTAACACTACAGTGTTAGCAATTCTCAATTAATTTCAGTATCAGAAAAGAGAAGAATCTCTAAGAAATGCTCACACAGTTATTTGTCTTCGTCCTTAACATATATAACCAATACTTGCTCATGAATTGTTCCAAGAGGACTGGAACGTGTCAGCTGTGAGACCTGTTCCACAACTGTCAATTTTATCAAGACTAATGAGATACAAGTCTTACGGTAAGTAGGTTAAATAACTTCAAGTTTGGAATAAAGCCTGTTTTTAACAACTGAATCAACAGGCATTTAAAATGAACCAAGATCTGAAAAAGCAGAGTAAAAGCCTTTTGTAGTTCAAAAGATCTTTTGACTTCTAAGCCTTCTAATTCTCTTCCAGAATTAAATTAACTATTCAGTAGAATACACCTCGTACTCTCAGAAAGAGGTCTATGTGTAAAAACCACAACTACATGACACCACCCCTTGGCACAAGGCTTGTTTCTCTGAATAATGTTATTCTCTCTCACTTGTGGTTTGTTAATCTAATTCTTTAGTGTTAAGTGATTTATTACTGATGCTACACCTTTACGGCAAAATCATCCTTTAAGTTGTCCTCTGTTGTTTTGCACGCAGCATCAAGTTGTAATAAATAAATCCTATCTATCACAGTTAAAAACATTAGTCACGATACTGTATTTTGAAATTCCAAAAGAATGCAATCCTCATGTAAGCAATTTTATCTACAACTTGTTATTGCATACCTCCCAAACAACTTCAGTGTAACCTTCAAATACTTCAGTTGACAGGTTTTGCCAGCCTCTGACCTTCACAGTGGCTCAACGCACAGTAAGTGAAATCAATGGCATTTATCTGAATTTATACACAGGTATACATAAAGATAAAATCTATCAATATGTTTTTATATACATTTTAAAGAAACATCACGTTAACAGATCCTTCTGAAAGATTCAGTACAAGGAACTTTCCGTATTCAGAAGTGTGAAGGGAGAAAGCTTCTTCTTAATTGGAGAACTTCCAGCCACAGCTGAAGGCAGGCAGAGGGTGCTTGCAGCTTTCTGTCTGTTTTTAATTCCCCAACTTAGAAAAGGCAGTTTCAGGGGGGCTTTCTTGGTCTGATCAATCTTGTCCTCTTCCATGGCTAAACAGATTAGGGAGTAGGTCTTCTGCATTCCCACAGAATAGGTTGCACTCTTACTATGCTGCAGGGAAGAGAGAAGCATTATTAGAATCAGTCACCCAAAATGGGTCAAAGTTTCGAAGATAACAAAAGGGTACTGTGCAAATAGTTTTCCAAGGCAAGTTTTGTGCTAATGACATCCTCACTGAATACAAGGCCCTTCACAGTGCTGCCAATCTGGGATTTTGCCCACGTAGACTATGTTGTGTAAAAGGGACCTGTGAATCTTGCCATGGATTGTGTTGTAGCCAGCATTTACTGACTCCTAGCATAACTATACAATACATACAGCAACACCCCCCAAAGCTTGCACAAACCTCTGAAGGGAGCCTCTGCTGTCTTTGGACAGGTTCCATGTTGATGGCAACTATGACAACAACAGCTGCTGTAGGACATTCCTTTGGGGTACCTGAAAGGCACAGCTCTCTCTGTCTTATCTTAGCTGTGCCCTGAAGCAACCTGATTATATTCTAGCCTTGTGCTTCCAGTAGCAGCTTGGAATGGCAGGTGTTCAAATCCTTATTTTCAACATGGAAAAAACAACTTCTATAACAAAATAAGAAAACCTAACAGCAGTAAGAGCACCTTGACCACTTTTACAGCAACAATACTTCAGTGCCCGAGCTTGCCAGGGAATGTCAGAAGC
This sequence comes from Tapera naevia, assembly GCA_033556795.1. NCBI lineage: Eukaryota > Metazoa > Chordata > Aves > Cuculiformes > Neomorphidae > Tapera > Tapera naevia. Next base: position 2,688,008 of record JAUMJJ010000184.1, on the reverse strand, counting down.
TGAACTACAGGTTCTCTCACCCTACAAATAAGTTATTTAGAGCTTAACATTTTTTAATCTTGTGATCATTTTTCCAAAGTCTAAAGCTTTTACAGCAGCTTAGTAACTGGCTAGACAGTTAAAGCCCACCAAAATAAAAAATACATACATTAATTTGTGATCTAATACAGAAGTCATGCTTCACCTACGTTAACAGTGCATAGAAATTAAGCATATAGTCTTGGATGTTGTTTCATCGTGGCTTTTCCAATGCTGCACAGGGTAATATTTTCATCCACTGGGACAAGTCAGAGGAAAACAAAATATGCCCTGGAATTTATAATCCAAGTAGCTCCACTACAAAAAAAAACCCACTCGTATGCACACGGAGTGTACTTCAGCTTGGTAAGTCACGATGATTGAAACAGACTGTTTAAAACTGAACACATGCCTGAATGCTTTATATATTCACTGGTGGTGGGGCATATCTGCCTCCATGAAAGTAAACATTGATCAGGGAGGGAAGCCACGAAAATGAAAAAACTCCCACATATCCAATCTGCAAAACATATTTGCCTCATTACATACCATAGATGCCGTGGCATCCTGGCAACTGATAACTGCCACCTCAATGGGCTGCTCTCCCACGCTTTTGAGTTTTTCCAGCACCTCATTCACTCCAAGCCACTTGCAATCCTCGCCACCGACCGAGACAATGTAGTCGCCTTCTTTTAGGCCCAGTGACTGCCAAAAAAATTCACACAGGTTATTATGTGGAATTAGAAGGATGTTTTGGACTCTCTTTATGTCCTTTTCACTTTTTTTGCTTAAGTGAAACCTGGGTTTTGCTACTTTATCATCCCCCTCAGGAGATATTTTAAACAGTTCTTACTTCTGTTCCTTCAGTATTTTTATTTGTACTTCTGTGGTTGCTTCTCCATTTCCTAAACTGCACTCATCACTCCACACTGCTTTATCCCTTTGTTTTCCCCCCACAAAAAAAGAACAACACATTAGAAATCACTAATATGTTCTTTCCCCTCTTTTTCCTTGGGCACAGGCTACCTTGCCTTTCCTTCCTGATCTCATCCTCATTGTCATTGCTACTTTCTAAAGTCTTTATTCCTCTAACTGCTGAATTAGATGGACAATAACATTTGCAGTTTATTTGGGACTTTTTAGCTATTGAACGTGAAGAGAGGAAGAAATCAACTGTCATTCAACGTGGTGTCAGGGACACAAGGTGTACACAGTGCTGAAAATGTGTTCTGATTGTATGAACTGACCATACTGATGTACAGCAGAACTCAATAAATTCTTCATACATCAGTATGAACAAGCTAAAGTTCCATTTAAAAGACTGTAATGCTAGAGTCTGGAGATAAATTGTTAATATTGCACCAATGTACTTACTGCAGCAGAACAAAGTGGATCAAGACAATAAATCTGGACTGGTGAACCTCCTTTAAGGCTGAATCCTAGCTCTCCTCCTTCGTGATGGATGCGAATCGTGCGTGGAGCTGTCCATCTCTGCTTGGCTGAGAACACTGTCAGTGGGCCCTGGAGGCAACGTAGCAGCAGGTGCATTATGATTTACTGCAAGTAAGCATTTCTGTTTTTTTAAGTTATTACTCTTTAAGCTCATCTTATGTAGGTTTTATTCCATCTGCTTCCATTGAAATGGAACAAAGAGATTTATCCAAGAAGTTTAAGATGTCCCCTGAGGTGCTCAGCCCTACTTCATGACTGTTCAGGTGGTACTTCAGACAGAGTGGGATGAGAACAACTGCCAAGTTGTCCTGAGATCTCTGTTAGGGTGTGCAGAATCTTTTGGCCACAGCGAGCTCTAAGGTTCTGGATTGCTCCATTTTGGAGGAGTTTAATTGATTCATGAAACGTTGCATGTTCTGATCCTAACTGGAACCCCCCAGTCCCCTTTGCCCACCAATACACACAGAGCCACCTGAAGGACTGGCTTCGTAGTGTGCAACATGACACACTTTGCATGCCCAGCTCCAAGTACTTCATGTTTCTCCCTGCCTTTAAGTTGCATTCAATTATCCACTGAAACTTCAAGGGACTTCTATGAAGGGTATCAAGAATGAGTGTGGTGCAAAGCCATATACAAATAGCCCTTCTCTTCTTTGCTAATCTCAATTCTCTGATTAAGTCTCTGACTTAATCTCCGAGGCTAGGAGTGATCTCTCCAATAACTTATGACCCCAATACTACAGGATTTTTTCTCTCGCATTGGGGTGAATTTTGACTTGCTAGCAAATGACAGAGGTTGGTTGGCATTAGCATGTTACGTACCAGCCTGTAAAAGAAGTCTTTAACTTTCACCTTGGAAAACTGAGGAGCAATTGTTTCTATTTTATGCTCTGTTTTAGCTAAAAGAAAAAGAAAAACAAAATCATTTTCTCTCAAGCATTAGTTAAAAGTCACACAAATTTATTTTGCACGCATTCCAAGCTAGACAGAAATTTCTACTAATTTCTTACCAGGCTGTAAAAAACCCTGTTTTTTGTGGAAATTTGTGAGGCAAATATCTGAATTACCTTAAAAATATCTTCAGGGCTCATTGTATCAATACAGAAAACTTAAAACAATCCATACAAACAAAATATCCTAGTCTCAATTTTTTTTTTGAGAAATACTTTAAACCAGTGCTTATTCTTTCCCACTGCTTCCAAAGAGGAAAGAGTTGGATGAACTGGACTAAGGTAGGAGGAACCAATAGCAGTCAAACTAGACCAGTAGAAGAGTTGTGCTACAAGAAATAGTTATTAGTTTTCTCCTGTATGATTTTAGCTTTTAAAGACTCCCCATTTTATCTGTCTCGCAAGCTGTTCAACAAAAATTCTAAATAACCAGCGTTTAACCCAGAAAATTATGTGGCCAGAGACAGCAACATGGTAAAGCAGCTGTAAGAGAATTCATTTATCTGTGGTTGAGCAAACACGTCAGGAAATGGAACTTGAACTCAAATATACAGGATATAACTTATGCATCCATACATAATACAAATATATACGTTATATATGTATAAAATAAAGGTATATCCCTATGAAAGCATGTTGATGTATAGTTAGATACTCTTTCCTCCTAGGTGCATATACTTACGAAGGATATCTGGAGCCTGGATTAGACTGAGGAAGTCATCTTCTGTCTCTTGCTGAGCGTATTTGAGAAGCGAGCGCTTATGTGCAGCTGTCAGAACCTCCTGAAGCACATCGATGTTCCGAAGCTTTTTGCACAGACCACAGACTCTCAGAGCTTCTTCATGGTAAACAATGGCTTTGCGTAAATGTGCTTTCCCTGGAAAAAATCAGATAGAGCTGGTTGTCCTCCAGACACTCCACGCAAGGTCTCGTACCCAGTAGCTGGGTGACACTGGCAGTTACCTAATTGTTTTCTCTGAACGTTGTCCTTCAGAACAGTGAGAACCATCACTCCTTCAGGCACGTAGTCATAGAGCTGGGAGAAGGCTTTTTCCTGCTCATCTTCATCATCACCACACTGCACTGTAACAATCACAGTATCACAGTATTACAAGGTTGGAAAGGACCTCTGAGATCATCAAGTCCAACCTATAACCCTACACTAACACCAACACCAACCAAATCGAGACACAACGTGAACTATTAGACATCTCTTGGTGCCCTGTTCCAATGCAAATATTTTTACACTTATACATTGATGGGAATTTCAAGTTTCTAGGACTTTTATCATCTGCAGTACTCAAGTAATACTTGTATGCCACAGCATACTGACAAGAATGGAACAATCTATTAGCATATAACATAAAATATTTCCTACGTTTCTGCAAAAGTTAGTTTGTTGAACTTTCACATTCTCCTGTAAAGGACAAAAAAAGCGTGGCCTCATATCTGAATGGGAAAATGACCACAAATTAACATATACTAAAAACCCAAAGTTCCTGCTCCTAGTCATATTATAACAACTGCTTAAGTGTTTATTATTATTATTTATATGAATATATAGAAAATGTAGGATTCTTACATTCGTGGTCACAGAGAATGGTAGCAATGAAGTAATGTGCCAGAGCTTTGTAATGGTCTGACTTTATTTGTGCCAGTTTAGACCAAGAATAGGGGATATTCTCTTTCACTGGTTCCTGATTCATCGCAGTGTTAACCAGCATGTAAACCTCTCCCACCTAAAATAAAGCACAGAGTTGAATTATGAGAATTTAACATTAGTTATTAGGAGCTTTAGTAAGGGATATTATATTCAGCCTTAAGGTAATTTCATGTGCATCACAAAGGGGTGATGCTCAGAAAGCACACTGCTATCTTGTTGGCACACCCAATGTTTGATGCCAACAACCTCAATCAAGTACATACAACCTTCTGGGGCACAGCCTGCCTCCCCACTGCTCAGGCAGGGCCCAAGACAGCTCTGCAGCCACCAATGTGACTGCTCATCAGTGTCCTTCCCTCAGTTACAATTTAGTTATTCTTTTGGACTTAACCTTTTTAGGTTTGCGTAACCTCCAGCTGCTGGGAAATCACAGACAGGTCGTGTTCAATACTTATCAGAGAACCACACAAACAACTCTGTTCTTCTGTGTGTTCTGTGGACAAGATCTGTACTGTCTGAAAGAGTACAGCTTCTAAAACACCCTCAGAGAGTTCACTGCCTGAGTGTTCAAGCATGTTTTTATTAATGAATTATGAATTTTTAAAAAATCATAACAGTTCTATAGTAATATTTAAATTGCAGCTATTTGTGTTTTCATCTTCCGAAGTGTTGTGGTTCTCATGTCAGCTTCTGGTTTTCAGAAATGGCTGTGAACATTTAAGTTGGATAAATTCTGTTAATATTACTAGAGGCTAAAGCCAGTAACACAGCACTGTAAGCAGTTATTTTAAAGACTAAATTTAAAGACTCATATTTTACCTTGGCAACTTCCTGTGTCATTTTCACTAGTGTGAAAAACTCGTTGCGTATTCCAGGAAGACACATCTGCTCAAAAACACACTCTCGAGCTTGAGCAAGCATCATTTTTACTAGCACGTTCAGCATAGCTGGGCTCATATCATAACTTGGTGTGTGAGTAAAGGTCTCTTTCAAGTAGCTTAGGACTCCTGAAATTGCAAAATGGTTTTGTCAGCATTGCAAAATGGTTTTGTCAGCATTGCAAACAGAGAGAAACAAGTGAACTTACCACTACCACATATAATAATTATAGATTGAAAGCATGGATGCTCTAGACATTTGGTGCCAACAACATTTTAATCATTTCTACCATGTATCAAATTAAAGGCAAACACAAACTGTAGTGCAAATATTAAACAGTTTCATGGATGGAAGCGCAGCCTTCAGCATCCACGTCATCCAACTGGTTTAGTGAGTTCTACTTGCCCACTAATTGCTGATAATACTACAAAAGTGTGACGATAAGACCTCTGCTTTTTAAGTGTCCCAGCTTCTGTAATCTCTTCTCTTGCCACCACATTCAGTCCTGGCCACGTGGTGCTGTGTTTTCCTATTACCAGTTTCTGAGATTTTTCATTTTCTGTGTTACACTTGCATCTTAACTTACTAATATGCCCCCAAAATTTTTTAATTATAGCTACCCCTGCCTTTTTGCAACAAAAAGCCAACCCCAGACTTGCCAGACACATCCCAAGACAGAGTGCCCCACTGAAAGGAACAGAAAGTACAGCAAGGGGTGGAAATTATTTTTTTAGTTGTCAATGTATTTGTGCATGTGCTAAGGATATGAACACTGAGAACGTTGTTGAGGATAAACTGCTCAACACTTTGCATTCAGCACAGAGAAATGGTTAACGCACGCTCTCTGTCAACATAATGAACAGTGTTATGGAGCCATGCACAGGTAGAATGAAAGGCCTCCTGAGCACACTGCTCTGGGGCCCTGCAAAGGTACTGTGCTAGCAAACGATGCATTCCAATTTGTGAATTCATTCTGTTCTGCAAATACGTTGAAGTGAAAAGCAGTCATTTTTTATTTGCAAAATGGAAAGAGCAACTTCAAGTACTGAAGTTTCTTTTAGATGAAATACAGAAGTTGAAAAATTATTTAATAAATACATGAAGAAATCACATTTTTTGACAGCTGTGCATTCAAAAAAGGGTTTTTTTGACAATCCAAATCCGTGCTCCATCGTTTGTAGATGATAGGTCTACCCATACAGTGGGAACCAATAGCCACAGACTTGCAGTGCAGAAAGACATCTTACAGCACATATTAATTACATAGGATTTTAAGCATTATGTGTAGCACAGATGACATTTACAAAAAAATTATAAAATTATAAAATCTACTTGAAAATAATTATAAAATCTACTTGAAAAAAAGACAACAAAGTTTCTCTAACATGTTAGTTTGGGGGATATGATTCCCTTTATTAGAATTTGTTTTCTTCACTTGGGACAGAGATTATTTTGAACCTCTTTGCCTTTAAAAACTATGGAAAATATGTAATCAGTTTCCAATGAATTACAAATTTTACCAGAGAACACAGTAAGAATAATATTGAATAGACCAGATGGAAAACTAGGGTTTAAGCCCTTTATCAACCCTTTAAATTGTTTCTTGTACAGATTTTACACCAATATAATATCAGTGAGGTAAAAGTAGCTAAGTTGGTGACACAAAGAGGGAACAATGAAGCAGTTAATATTAGGGCTATTACTCAGACCTTTGAACTGCAGCTCATTAATCGTTAACCACAGTATTCCCTGTCTTTATCTGCATGTTCAGACTACAGGTCCAGGTTTTGAATTTAAGCTTCATCTCAGCTCTCCAGTAGGCTTCTCCTATTTTCCCTATTCCTCCTTTTCTTTGTAATGTCAGTGGGAAAGGCGGAAATCTGTAGGATGTCAGGGTGAGATTAGGAACATTTGCATAAAGACCCTGCCAATATTTTTCAGTTGATACCTGCAGCTCTCTGAAAAGCAGCAACAGCATTTTCAAGTCCAGCCTGGGTCTGCCGATTGCATCTTGTTCCAATCTGGGTGTAGAGGGCTCCGATGTTGAATAAAACACTCGCTTTTTCAAGCAACAGGTTTTGCTGACACACTGGGACACCCGTGAAGGAATCATACCTTGGGAAACAGATATTAGAAGTGTTAAGATTAGCAGAGTCCATTGAAACAGATATTTTCATTTTGTTTTTTTTCTGAAAGAGCAGTGGAATTCTTAATAATTGTTCTGCTTCAGTGAAAATGAAGGTGAATGGAAATTCCATTACGTACTGTGAGGACAATCTAAGTGCTGTAAGCCAGAGAATGGCTTTATCTGAGGCTGTTTTCAGAAGGTTTTACAGCAGTGCTCCATAAGCACATTATATCTGACTCAAAAGAGCCTAGAAACATCAAGGGCTGAGTGTTACTGGGGAAGTACCTGTAAGTGCTGCTGTGTTCTCGTACTTAGCTGTCGTCAAAGATCAACTATTGGCATGGTCAGACCCTCTATAGCTTGTATTTTAAAGCTTCTTCATGCAGTTATGACCAGGAATTTAACAGTTCCTCTTGGCTGTATGGTAGCCATCTTTTTCATCATAAAACCAGAAAATCTGAATTCAGAATCAAACTTTGTTCCTAGATGTAGTAAATGGCCCACAATAAAATAAGTTGATCCTCTCTTCTGACCCAAATCCTCCTCTTAAACTGAAGGAGGGAAATTAAGGTCTGACCGATTCCTATCCTGCTTTGTGTACCAAGGTTTAGAGTGCATCTGCAATTGTCCAAAATGAAGATTATTTTCTCTCTTTCCTTTCTGGCAACCCAAATAATAATCCAGCCAGTGGCTTTACTCTAGGCATGAAAAGGGTGCATTGCTAAGGGTAAACCTGAATAGACTGAAAAATAACTGACAATACACTGTAGGGAGTAGAGAGAGAAACACACTGGACATGCTCAATTTAAACAGAAGACAATTAATGGTTAACAGTGTCCCAAAAAAAAGAGAGAAACATGAACTACACACTTACCATGTAAATAAAACTCCCATGTGCCTGGTGGGAGGGAAAAATCTGTTCTCTACATATCCAAGTTGAAGGAAATAGCTCATCAACATCTCAATGCCAGCTTCATCCCGGCTAGGAGTGCGGCAGGCCTTAAAATACAATAGATGAAAATAAAGTGCATTCTGTTGAGTTACAGGATGAATACTAAACACCAGGGATAAAGCTGTGCTTCGTCTGGACTTCTGCATATCATAGAAATGTGTGGAATCTGAGAACAGTAAGCTTAAGGCCATATGGATGCATTCCAAATAAGAGTTTTTCAGCTGCACAGAAGCAGCATATAACCTTTAAAGAAGCAAAGAGGATCTGTTTGGCAAGTCTCAGAGTTAATTAAATAAAGATTGTTGGTATTTTATGAAATCTACAAAGAAAGTTTGTTTCTAGTATAACACAGGAAACAAACAACAGTTGGAATTAACCATTCCACTACAATCTTTTGCCAGCTATATTCACTCCAACACTCTTCCTGCTTAAAGACAACACCTTAAAGAAAAAAAGGTAGATAAGGGGAATCTTAGATTTACAAGATTTACAAAGTTGTGTCAACAGCTCAATCACTTTGCATTAACTTCATCCTGTTCTTCACTTGTTCTTTACTCAGACTGTAAAGCTCTTGGACTATGGAGATACAGGTTCCGTATCTCAGAAATGAAGTCAATAAGAATACAGTGAGTTAGACAAAATAGTGGCATAGTCTGATCCCATACAGATGTTATTTACAGCTGTAGATAAGACCTCATGGAATGCCATTCTTGAACGTACTTGTCTCAGGTCCATGAGATCTGCTATTTCGTCTTCATACTCAGAACCGTCTTCACTATAATGTTCCAGAATGAAGTCCTGAAAAATCAGAATATCTAAAGTTAACCTGAACTATTCATTAATTATTTTCTTCATTTTCCAAACAGTACAAAATTGATTCAGTTGTGATTTGAAAGTTGTCTACTCCCTTCCAGTCAATAATGTAGTGACATACAGTAATGAGACCACAAAAAGACAGTAACACTAATAATTTGATTTGATAACTGAGACAAGAAATTGCAGTCTGGTGCAAAGGAACCACACACCGATAACATCAACTCCATTGGGCTCTAAAACCACACCATTTAGTGGTTTTGAAAGGGACAAATGAACCCTGTTAGCTAAAATAACAAGGGAATCAAGTGACCATAAAAACTTGTTAACAGAAAGAGACTGCCAGGTTCTTGTCAGCTGTATTAGTGCAATTCCACTTAAATTAACAAAGCTGCAGTGGCATAAAGTGGTACCATGATGTGACCATGGAAATTAACCTGCAGAAGTAAGAGCAGAGACAAGTGCTACAGTGATACAAGATGGTTTACCTTGAGATAAAGATCTACATTGCACACTACACAGTAGCCCAAAACACACCCAAGGTGGCTCAAATAACCAGCAGAGTACATCAGCCAACAAACAAGCAGCGTTCATGCTGCAGCACTGTGACCCAACTGAGCTGGCCTGGTTAGGGATACTGGAGTATGACTGGGTTATGCAGAGCAAAGCCTTCAATCAATAGTCTTCTTGTAACCAGACATGGGAGAAGGAATATTTATTCTCTCTGGTTTAACTCTACTGCCTCTAAAGTGGGATTTTTTTATATCATCTTCTGTCTCCTTGTCCTAGCTAGACATGACCGATGCCCCAAATAATTGCTGGTTAGTTTTTAAACACATTTTAATCTCATTTTATATAACTTCTGCTTCTTTAAACAACTCCGAAATGGAAGTTATTTCTGTTAACATTCTGAAATGTGTCTCAAAGTATTTACCTTGAGGGGGACTGTAAAGTCTACTTCTTTGGTTTCCTTCAGACCAAGAGGTACCAAGGGAATGCTGAAAGTCTCTCTATGGAAAAAAAAAGAGATTCAGAAATATTTGTTTTCTATTTGTCTGTTGCTAAGATAATTACTTGTATTCCATTTAATGACAGGAAGTTAGTATGCTGATGGGTGTTCAGGTAAAACATACACAGTTTATAACAGTTCCTTCCTGCCCAAGAAAGTCTGCTTAATGGTCTATGACTTCTCAAGAAAAGAATGAGGAAAACTTGCACTTTATCATTTGAGCCTATTTTTCCTTCAAGGAAAGAAAAGGAGAGTCTCAAAGGCTGGTTTATTGGTTTGTTGCAATTTTGTTCAACCTTTATATAACTGCAAAAAGTCATGTGGGCAGAAAACAGCTCCAGAGCTGCCAGGAGATCTGCCACAGGAAGAGCTATGGCAACCACCAATAGTTACTATCAGTATTTTACATGCAACTGTTTTATATGTAGAAGTGATGTGTGTTTGACAGGGAAAAGCAGAGCCAAAGTATCCCACCCTTAACTGTGAAAGGTCTATAATGAGGAAGTCTGAGAACTACTTAGTTTGTAGACAGTGGGAGGTGTTACTCTCCAAACAAGTCAACCTCTGAAATATCAAAGGGCAATAAAGATGAGAACTGTGACTTCAAAAAATCTGGAATACACATCCCTATCACAAACTTAAACCTGGATCATATTAGTAAAGAAACTGTCTAGTAAGACTATTATGAATTAATGAGCACCATTTTTCTCTCAAACACTACGTAAATTGCTCTTCCACCAAGCATATCACCAAATTATAAACAAGAAAGATCAGAATCACTTCCAGATACACACTGAACCTGAACAGGTTTAACAGATCAGTATTGGCCAGTTATGAGGTTTGTTTAATATTTTCCTTTCTCCTGGTTGTCTGTCTAATCACTGTTTAGTGCTTTCCATTACCAGTTACAAAATCCCATGGGTGTGATTCATTCATGGTCTTATCAACAAAGCCAACAAAATCACTTTCTTACTGGTGAAAATTCCTCCTCGGGAAGCTGGGAGCAGGAGTGCAGCTTCCTTATCAGAGGATGGGTTCTTAAATTGGTTGGCACAATCCAGAAAGTGGCTCTGCAAGCTTGAAAAGGACTTCCAAGAAACAGCCAAAATACCACTGCAGGTGGTAATTTACAAATGATCTGATTTCTGATGAAGCTTTCAGAAGCCACAACACTTCTACAACAGATTATATCAAGACTTTTTCCCCAAAGGGAAGTGAGACACATGCCAAATAAATGCTAAGTTACTGATATAATTCCAGTACCACCCACGGTCCCTAGAGACACCAGCATTTGTCATTTGAAGGAACTCAATTTTATATCTTTTTTTACTTCTAAGGTGTCACACCCATGGAGCCAACATCACAGGGGTTCTGAGCAGCTAGGGAGGTGATCCTGGATTTCCAGACCTGAGCAGAAATAGCATCATGCTTCTAAATCCAGCTGAGGTACGTGCGAGTACTGGGATGGGCAGCCCTTCAGATTGGTGTAACACAGTACGGCAGTGCGGGTGTGACCTCAGTGGGCTGGTGACACACAATAGATTCAGAGAGCAACTCTTAATAGCTGTGTGCTGTCAGAGGCTGGAGGGCAGTTACAGGGCGAGGTACAGCTGGACTCACAGGTATTTGCCAACCAAACGATTCTGTGATTCTATGAATTCTTTTAAGCTGATGGAACATAAAAAAGTTCTTAGTGCTTAGAATGAACAGCATCAGAAAGGTAAAACACCACTCAAAATGGATTGGGGAAGCAGGATCAGGAGAGAATAAGAAGCTGCTGTCCAGCCACAAGGCTTCCACCCGCCTTGGCACCCGACCTACTGCTCAAATCTGCATCCACATATACTGCTCTTTATGTTCACATGCACCTATGAAGACTGGTAAAATCTTGAACAAAAGCACTTTTGCAGCAAATAGTCATCAAGGTTTGAGATGGGATGGAGGGCAGGAACGAGTTTCTTTTTGACAAAGATGAAACACAGGTATTTTGCATCAGGTCAGCACTCAGTTGAAAGATACCCCACTGCAAACCTGCCCAGTCCCTCTATGAAACAATTTGTAGTTCACTTAGAGTTAGTTCACATACCTAACTGAGAACAGGGTTAAGAAGGACTCAAAATTACACGCCCCTTGGATGAAATGCTTTAATTTGTGTCTGGAACCACTAATGTTAATGAAATGGTGAATGTTTTGTTTTAGGAGTGACAAGACATTTAACTGATACAAAAATAGAAATCATTGCAGCATTCAGGCAGTGAATGATTTTTTAACTTTGCAGTTCTATCTTTGAGGAATCCATTGCAATTCAAAGTTTAGTGTGCTTTCCAAAGTTGGAAAAAATATCTTGGAGCAATTCGAACTTCATCTACTCAAAATTTCTCTGGTTTAGCCAGTTAATTTATGGATTTCTATCACCAAAATGCACACTTAAAAGATTATCTTGTCCACTCTGAGCTCCAAATCAGTTTCACAATTCTATTCTGCAGTTAAAGAGAGGACTGTTGTATGCACTGCATTTGAGAAGAGGTTTGCTTGCTCCATGCAGTGAACCAAACAGCCACTCAAGTACTAGAAATTCTACTCGAAGCGATGTGTCTCCCCTTAAAGCCCCAAGAGCTTTCAGCTCTCACAACACTCCCCTCCACAAAGAACACCGTATCTCAGCATTAGTGGTACATACCTTTCCCAAGTGAAAAGCAAACACGCAGACTAACCCTTAGTCAACAAATCTACCATCAAGTATGTTCTCTTCCTATCAAGCTCTCTGTTCTTCCACACAATTATTGTCCAGCAATCACATTCACCTAGAAACAATTTTGTTTCCAGTGGTAAACAGCAGACCTGTTAATAGCTGAGTAACTTAGCTTTATACTTACTCTGTATTTTGATAAACTTCTACCGAGATATTAAGTCCTTCCAACTCCTCCTTTAAGATCTGCAAGTCTGAGTTTACAAAACTCAGCTCCAGCAGTACCTGCTCTCGGACTTTGTTGTTGGTGGTTGCTCTGCAGAAAGAAACAGACATATAATATTTTTATTGCTGAGGAAAAGGGTTTGTACACAGGCTTGGCTGACCCCCTTGCCAGCATTCTCAGCATTGCTAAGATTTTTTTTTTATCTCCTTAAGAGATGATACAAGGCCTCATGTTTCAGAGTGTGAGGTTTTTCTGTCAGGAGCGCCTGGGACAGTTTCCAGAGAGCAGCACACACACACGTTGAAGGTTTGCTGTGGGCTAAATTTCTTTTGTGACATTAAGGGTCAGGCTTATTTTCAGATATATTAATCAACAAAACTAATGCATCTTAAACAGAATCACCATCCCATTTTTGGATCATGAGATCTTTTCCTTGAAGAAGATATGAAAGTGGAGGTGGGGGCAGTCAGGAGGTATTTTTTCAAAACATTTTTTCCTACTTTATAAATCAAAGAATGATCCATTGAGACTTCAGATTTTAAGAATAAAAGAAAACAAATTTCCCATAAAACTGTTACAACAGGACGTTTTACAACCAAATGTGCAGGTAGAAAGTGTTTTTTTTAATACAATACAATTTTCTCTATAATTTTATTCTATCTGATGCAAATAGGATTTGTTTCTTTGCTTGTTTCCTTTGCCATTTATACATTTACATGACAATGCTTTGAACTGCTGCCACAGTGTGTGTCAGTATTTAACCCCCACAGCATTTTGGTGTGATTTCATATTTGTATATTTCAGGATATTCTATCACTATTTCTACCTTGATTCTCCATACAGAATTACTGTTTTCAAGAGACTTAACCTATTATCTATAACCATATGTATGAGTTTCATGTAAAACGCCTTGATCCATATCTGGTCTTAAGATATTGTATCTCCACATTACAGCTCAAGTCATTAGACAGTAACAACCTTAAAATAAGATTGCAATGTTTTGCATTTACCTTTAAGATAAAATTTCCCCTCGTAAATATTTATGAGCAATTCTCCCATAGATCTGGGCTCCACTTGGAACAAAACTCAAGTTTTATGGAGCAATTTGGGGAAGAACTAGTTATTTCAAGGCTAAAATTCTAAGCTTGTACTTCATATTATAGATACGTGCTATCTGTGAATTTTCTATGCTGTATTTCACGGAATACCTGAGATTGCTTGGATTGAGCAGTGTTAACAGCTGCTGCATGCACAAACCAAATACAGGACACAAATAGAGGGTGGAGTGGATCTTCCCTGGGAGAGGCAGCCCCACACAGATAAGTGGGCAAGCTTTGCTGCTCATGGCAATTTAATTATGGTGTTACTAAGGCTCTGTCCAGCTTACCAGCCTCCACAGGAGGGATTCTAATAAATATCTTTTTTGGAAACCCCAGTGGCCCATCCAGGTGCATGTCTCTAACATTGCTATACTGATCCCAGTGTCCATGCCAATTCAGAGTTAATTTGATTACCTTTTCATGTTGCTGCACTGCAGACAAACAGCAAAAGACAGCAACAGGGGCAATGTGACAATGTGATAAAATATGACAATGTGATATCCTTGAGGTCCACATTACTCTGAATTCAGTTTTAAACTCGGAACTTCCAGAACAAAAAAAACAATGAAAGGGGGAGGGTGACTTTCAGAAGTTCTAAAAACAAAAGTCCTTGTGCTACACGGATCATTTGTTTCAAGCCTAGTGTTTACTTCCAGCCAAAAGTGAAGGAACCCGCATTTCCAGTTTTTCCTCAAGTCCTGTTGCAGGAGGCTCCTGGTGGACAGCAATCTGTTTGTTTCTTTTAGAACCTGATGAAATGCAAATAGAATCCAAAAACCTAAAGCTCATTTTATTCTGTTTTTCCTTAGGCAACTGTAAATACGTCCAGTCATGTGAACTATGTAGCGGTCAGGTTACTTTTAAAATGGCTTCTTTCAAAGAACTTGCAAGTTTTAGTAGTCTAACAGGAGTAAATCCATTGTAAATTTTTAATAACTTAGAAATAAGTCTGATCCTCTGCTCTTCAAACAGGCTTAGTTCCCACTCTGGTCCATAGTCAGTATTTCAGCAGTTAACGTTGGAATCAGGTGCCAAACTTCAGGAAATCTTTAGGTTGAATGTTAGAAAAACCAGTGTCCCCTTTAGATATTACTCGTTTCTATAGCCCTTCCCAAACACTCCTGAGTTGTCACACAGAAACATCTACTGAATGAACAGTGTTCAGTTTGAAAAGCAGATCTAACAATTTTGCTATGCATACAAATGGCAGCAAAAGACCTTGAGTTTTACTCCTTAAGCCAGAAAACAAAGCAAAATTAAGTCAGTTGCAGAGGCAAAAACTACACAAGTTTTGAATCTATCATCTTGCTTGCCAAGAGAGGAGATAAAGGCAGATGACAGGCAAAGGCAACCTATTAAGGAATTGATCCAAGCATTTTCACTTCCCTAGGGGAAGTATATTGACTGTTTTGATCTTGGAGACCCATTGTTCCTCATTTTGCAGAGAAACAGATGCTCAGGGAGCAGATGAGCATGGGGGCAATATTCAGATGTGTGTGACAGAGGGATGGATCCTTGCAAAGCTACAGGACTGTTTGCTGAGCAGTTAGTCACAGGATGCAATAGCCTGAGGACAGGGGCAACATTAGGCTGTTCTTATGGGGACAGCCACGAAAGAAACAGTCTTAAAAAAAGATCTGCTGGACAAAATATAATAAAGGCCAAAATCTCTTCCAGTTACCTCAAACTGTAGGAGAATTCAGTGGCAAGTGTAACCCAGCTCAAATGTGTGCTACCCTGCTACTCCTACATCACTACTACATGGAATAAATAAGGCAACTGATGGTCCTTTCCACTGTGGAGCACAGATCTAAAGGATCCTGGAAAAAGCAACGGCACAGTGACAATACCTTTATTTGATTTAAGAGGTAAAAAGGACTCATTACAATATTCAGCAAGGTTCACTTGCCATCACTGCTAGCAATAAAGCTGATCAAGCAGAGCAACACAGGACAGTCCAACAACATTCAGCTCATCTGCTACAGCACAGCAGCTTGAAAGTAAAATTTATAGCAGGTGATAACTCTGCAGAGCTGCAGCATTAAAAAACTCCAGGGATATTTACAGAGCATCCAGCAGTAATTGATGCAGCGTGTTAGGGGAGCTGTTGGGCAGACTGGGAAAGAGCAACAGCTAAGAGACTTTTACAAAACTAAAACAAGAAAAACAAATTGTGGCACAGCCAGGAGAAGCAGGAAGTCCCCACACATACCTGAGAAGGTTTTCAGCACCCGCTCTCATTCTCACTGCTCTTAAGATCTGCTGGTTTAGGACAGCTCTTTGATTTTGCAGTTTGCTTCGACCAGTCTCAGCGAGAGGATTACATCCCTAGAATTAAGGAAACAAGGGGTTTTGTTGCTGTTGGAAGAGACTCTGAAAAAGGAGCAATGCTGAATTTGAAAAAGGAGCAACACTGAATTTGAATGAACTCGAACAGCATGTGTTCTGTATGAATATGAATTAACTACATTGACATCAGTGGTGAATGACTGATAATGTTTTTCTCAAACTTGCCATTAAAAGCAAGACAGAAACCATGACCAAAGCATTTGACAGTAAATCCAGGCAGAAAATACTTGGTTTAGAGCTTATGTACATACGTCAGCCAGTCTGTTCTCCCCTAAAAATCTTTTGAAGCTGTTTTCCCATTACAACCAAATTTAACAGTTATTGAGTTTCTATGGGTTTCATAAAAGCCGTATCTAGTGAGGCAATGACAGAGTAAGGTGACAAAACCTTCAGAAACTCATCAAATTATGCCCTTAAAAAGCAAAGTATGCACTGAAAATTCACAGGCTCCTGCGTACGTGCATACCTTACACAAGCACAGGACTCACTACTGCAGCCTGTGCTTGAGCAGGGCTGAGCTCCTGCATTCTGGTGAGCACTGAGAAGCTAAAGCTGCTGTAGAAGAACAGGACTGCATGCTTGTCTTTTTTTTTTTGAGGGAAACACAACCCTAACACCTTATTTAAATAGGTCACAAGCTTTACTTCCACCTTTTTATTCTTTGCCCTGCCACTTCTTTTTTTAAAGTTGCAAGTGTCTTTGAGTAGTAACACTCATTTATAGTCATCAAGTGTATTTGAACATTAATACTCATTTGTAGGCAACAAGTAGAACCTTGCAGCTTTAACTACTGAAGCAAATCAGACCACTCTCTTTTAAGGCTTACCCTTAAATAAAGCATGTCCTTTTGAGCAGGGCATCGTTACAAAGCTTATCAGAGTCCTACCAGATCGCACACTACACAAGGAGAAGGCTCACATCTGTCAGACACAAGTCTTCCTTTTTCCCCTTTTTTGACTAGAAAAATTTAGTTTTGATGTAACAACATTTAAAAGTTTCTCAACAAGCTCTAATTATGAGTGGCCAGACAACAACATACCAGCACAACAAAAGCAAGTATTTAAATAGAACACAAAGTTCTAATCATCTATTTGAAGTTCAGTTCTTATTTGGGTTGGCAACTGAAGGCAAACTGACTTGACAAAAGAGAAATGAGCTGATCAACCCAGATTACTCCAGTTCAACTGAGAAAGCCCATAGCCTAATGTTATTAATTTTAAATCCCTAGTTTGAAAAGTTTGTAATAAATAGGAAAAATGACAGGAAGCTCCTGCAAACACCTTCAGAAGCACCGTTTGGCAGATAACTTGAAAAAGACCACCACAGTAAGTTCCTCTGATTGCAGAAATGTGTCTGCACTGAAATACCAGTTACAGCAGAAGTCCAGAACTTGGGTGCACAATATGTATTCTCTCTGTTGAGAAAGCCCTGGCAGCAAGCACAATACACAGAAGATCAACTTCTTGCTGAAGAGCACATGCACATGTGGCAAACTCTTTCGTTCCTCTCAGATCAAAAGCAGTCCTTTTTGCAAAAATGCTTCATGCTCCTTTACACACATTTACAAGGCCGACTTAAAGGTACAACACGGTCTTGTATCCACAAGTTGCTTTCTTTTTCTGGGCTGCCACCCATTTTCCTACTTTGCTTTTTCTTCACTTTGTGTTGTACAATCTTTCTCTACTAGTGGTACTCAGAGCCTTCTCTCCTTCCATTCTAGCCATGCTATTTTTCATTTGGACCTTGCCAATTATCTCCTCTGGCTTTTCACAGCACACCCAGCTCTCATAGTGGGGCTTTCATTTCTATGTCCTTGTGCAGGTCTGTGATGCTTTCTTCCAACTTCTTTCTCAACCACTTAGTCCAAGCATCCTTCCTAAATATGTCCTTGCCTTGCCCTTGTCTTCATTTTCTCTGCAAAGCTGCAGCTCCTTTCCAGAGCTCCCTGCCCTTCCTGTGTGCCAAATAAATTTCATGACATCACTCAAATACTTCTTTACAGCTCTCCTTCTGGGAAACTTTTCAGGAAGATCAACTGCCTGATTCCCAAGCCCGTGAAGCTCAGTATAAGTGGTGTGTTTATTTCAGTGGACCTTTGATCAATCTCCAGCCCAGAAATCAAACAAGCTCCCATTGAGTGATGAGTGCAAAATTGCAACGATCTTAAACTCTGTGCAAAGAGAGAGAATGGCAGAAATGTTTCCCTGCATTTCAGGACCAGCCACTAATCTGCATATGAAGCTTTAATGCAAACCAGCCCTGGGGCCTGAAGAGGACAAGGCACTGACAGACGGAGGAACCCGGATCACCTCCAGTGTTCCTGGAAGTGCTGCACTTCTGTCTCCTTGATGAAAGGCTTCTTGTTCTGTTTGCAGGACAGGCTCACCTGCTGCAAGCACACACCTCCCATTTACTTCTCAAGGCCTACAAGGAACTAGTATTTTACCTTTTAGTCTCCTGCACGGGGATGAGGCCACTCAGCTAGTTTGTGTTTGCAGGCTTGAACTCCTTATTGCCATCAGGCTACAGTGAAAATAACCAATAGCTGCAGGAAGTATACAGTCGGGGGAAGACTCCCCCTTGTGTAAAGCACAAATTCTGTGTCATAAAAAGTTATTTAGCAGACAGGTCCAATAAAGTGCTTCATTTTGCTTTCCTCTCTGCTTAAGATCCCTTTCCCAGACAGCGTTTGTACTTGGTTCACACCTGGGCAATCCCAAGAATGTTAATGTTCAGTTCATTACAATATCTGGCAGCCAAACTTCCCAGCAGTTTCCACATCTACTGCTTCATTTTTTGTGAACAGGATGCTAGATGCTTCATTTAATTACTGTTTATCTCTTTGCTGAGCCAAGACAACTTGGACAGTGAACTGGATTTTACCCTGGCTTATACACTATCAGTAAAATTATTAATTAAACAGCAACAAAAGTTATTGTCAAGGAAGGTGCAAAACTGATCAAGAACAGAGGATGAATTAAACTTTCATTGCATGCATTTTGGGGGGGAGAAGTAAAGACAAGTAAATTGAGTGACTCTTCTGTGAAGACAATTTAAATTGTGGACTCAGCTATCACTTTTAGAGCCTTTTTTCCCCTCAGAGCACAGCTGGACTTCCTTAAGAAGTGTTTAAAGTGCCTAAATATTATTATCCTGAGCTCCTAAACCAAAAAAAGTTTTTTTTAAAATCCAGAGTTCAGTTACAAAGTTCCTTTATTTCATCCTGCTTGGTTGAACTGCACAATCAGGAAGCTGGTATGTTTTAATATATCCCTATCAGAGGCAAGACCTGCACACGAGTTACAGGTTCTTGCCGTATGTTATTTATGGACCTGGTCAGGCAACAACTTGAAAGCAACTGACCCTGATTTTGGACAAATAAACACACGTGTCCTGTTGAAGGTGGGATGGCAACCCCCTGACTAATCAACGGGGCGTGCTGCCAGAGTCCAGAGGGATTGCTGCTCATCTGCTCTTCGAGCTAATGCCTGAGCTTAGCTGGCAGGACATCCCACTGGGTTGTATTTTTAATTCCATGAACATCACCCTTGGTAAGCAGTTGTGCTGTCAACGCCTGTGGGATCTCAGTTCACCTCTGTTGCACCAGACACAGCTCCTGAAGAGCCTGGACACAGCTGCCTGACTTCAGGACTCACGTGAAGTTTGGGGAGATTTTATTCTACAGATGACACGGGGGCAGAGAAAGCAGCAAGTCTGTAGGCAGGCACTCCAGGTTAATGATGGATGGACAAGGCGCCAGTGCTTACTTCCCACCTGAAGGATCCTTAAAATGCCCCTGTTTAAGGAGTACAGGCAGCAACTTTGTGGTTTTTCAAGTCTAGGCTCGACGCCTCGAGAAATTACCTACCACAGAGGGAAGACAGCTGTCAAAAGTGTGGGTCCCAAACAAAGAAGCAGTTGTATTTAATTTGGATGCCAGGAAGTTCTTTCTCCATGACTGAAGTAATTTTCAATATCAGAAATCCAGTTGCGGCGGACACAAAAATCACGACTGCTTGCCAAACAGTGAGTAATGGCAGCAGGCATTTGAATTAACATAAATATGATTTATGAAGTCGTGGTTTGAACTGTTAAGATGAGCCACACACTGTCTGAAGGTGACACAGAGTTGAAACTGGGTGCGTCTCCTTACTTAAAATAAAACATTCCTTTCCAGCCAGCGCAACCTGTGCTGCTTGTCAAGCCCAGCATTGTACGCAAATGGCCATATCCTCCAGATATTTAAACGTGTGTGTAATTAACTTATGTACAGAAATTCTTTGGCTGCAATAGCAACTGCAGTAAACAGCATGGTTCATGCCAGTACTTCTAGAAATCATCCTAATTGTTATGTTTATTTCCTTACCTTCTTCCCTAACTATAATTGAAGTTTCTCTTTGCATGTTTCTGCTAGCTCAGTTTTGAAGTCTTAGATATTATACTCTTTCAATAGCAGAAGTTTTATCTAAGTTAAAAAGAAAAAGGGTGGGGAGGCAGATCTGGTCTTCCAGATCTTTTGTGGCTTGTGTCACAAAAAAGTATTTTACAGGTCTGAGTGCCCAGCCACAAGGATTTATATAAAGTTTTAGAACTAATTATTGTATTAAATTCCAAATACATCTTTTCTATACAATAGTCCATCTTATCACACTGCTCACTAAGCAAAACTAAACCTAATATTTCATCAGAGATACCTGTCTCTTGACAAACCAAGTTTCAGATGATTCCTAGTTTCACATGAAGCCTACTTTCAGTTTTAGGTTTTATGACTTCATATATGATGAGGGCTGTGGCATGACGGGGGGGATATGAATCATCACAACTTTTTTCTGTCCCAGTAGACAAGTGGAAAGAGAACAAATAGGCAAATAAATATTCCTGGGTCAATGCTAATGTTGATGGTTGCCTGGCTACTAATGACTGTAAGAACCACATGAGCTTAACCCCATGGTTAGCGCAGGTGTAGCAGGTTGGTACAGAGATACATAAACCACGGTTGGGGGGGAAGCCCTGCAGAAAAAACCCCAAAAGCTAAGCAAGGAGAGTTAATTAGGGAAGTGCTGATTCATGAGGTGGTTACCATACCTATCATCATTTTCAGCCTAGTGCTTCATTTATGGAATGGCTTGATTTCTGTTCATAGCCTTTTCCCCTGACAGGGAGGACTAATACGTACTGTCTGTCCTTCTGAATCATCAGCCAGTCTGTGTGATTAGTATCTAGCCTCCCAGCTGAAACCAAAGCTTTGAGAAAGGGAAGAGAAAAGAAAATAAGCATCTTCATTAAACTGATCAGAATCTACAGATGTATTAAGCTAGCTGTCCTGCTGTGCCTCTATGTAGCACAATGGATTGCCATCCAAGACAGCCCAACGGAAGATGGGATGCTGTACCCACAGATGCTTGGACAGCTGTGGAAAGGGTACCTTTGGAAAATCAAGTGTGGCTTTTTCTTACAATTTATTGCAGCTTCCTGACAGATTGGGGAATTTGAAAATGTTATAATCTGTAAGGTGTTACAACACACTAAACCATGATGGGAAAGATATAACAGAAAGAACCTGTTAGATATCTCCTCCTTGAATCACAGAATGGTTTTGTTTGGAAGGGACCTTAAAGCCCATCCAGTTCTACCCCCCTGCCATGGACAGGGACCTCTCCCACTGGGTCAGGCTGCTCAAAACCCCACCCAATCTGGCCTTGCTTTGATCCTACCCACCCAAAAATGGGGCAAGCATAGCCCTACTAATAGATCACCACGCAAATGCTGGATCCTGTGACTGGATGAATACTACTTTATAAATATCCTGAGTTCTGTACGTTGATTTTTTTGGGGATTTTTACTTTGTGAAAACTCACTGATTTAGAGGGGCAGTGTGCTGTAATGAAAAAAAGGAAAAACAGCTTGAGAGAGAGTTGTTTCCACCACAGGATTTCAAGAGTAACAGGAAAAGGTCTGAGAGGCCAAGCAATCCAAAGAACCACGGCACGCATAAAGAATAACTTCCCCAGAGGTGGGAGAAACAACTCGCATGAGCAAAGCAGCACACAGACCTGCTTTAATTACTATGAAAACCCCTTCCTGTCCAAATGCTTTGCTCTACTTGTAAAACAAATCTGGTTTTGTTCTTATCATTAGTTTTGTCTTTATTTTCTGCTGGCCACAGACTCTTTCATAGTGAAGAAAGACCGAGGACAGCACTTGGGTGGACGTGCAGGATGCGCATGACTGATTCACAGGTTGCTGCCAGTAATAGTGAAGGAATGTGGAACTCTGCGCCGAGACATCAAGGCAGGACCCCGGCGGTCCAAGAGCACTCGCACTGTCCAGGACTACAGGTACAGTTTGCCCTGGCAATGTACCATGGAATATACTGAACTATCTGCATGTGACAGCAGAGGTAAACAGAGCAGTAGCAGAACCAGTTCCCTGGTGCCTTATCTTCCCAGAAAAAAAAAAAAGTTCTAAACAGAAGCCCTGTCTTCTTTTTCATGGAAAGTAAGGTGCATCTTCCACCCTGCCGTATCCTCTACAGGACACCAGCAAGGATTTTGTTGTTGGTTGTTTTTAGAACTAAAATCATGGAATCATAGAACACTTTGGGCTGGAAGACTTTTACAGGTCATCCAGTCCACCCCCCTGGAGGAGCAGGGACATCTTAGTCAGGTTGCTCAGAGCCTCATCCAACCTGACCTTGAATGTTTCCATGGGTGGGGCCTCCACGACTTCCCTGGGCAACCTGTGCCCTCATTGTAAAAAAATTTCTTCCTTATTCCAGTTTATCTCCCCTCCCTTATTTTAAATCCATCACTCCTTGTCCTGTCAAAACAGGCCTTGCTAAAAATTCTGAACCCATCTTTCCTAGAGATCCCCTTTAAATAGTGAAAGGCCACTATCCTTCTTACAAGTTTGGCTGCAGTTAATAAAATGGTTAAAGAGGGTTTTGGAAGGGAGATGTAAAGGGAAGTGAAAAGGGGAAACACTGACACAGTTACATATGCCCTGTGTGGCTGCACAGGTAATTCTCTTAAAACGAAATGGGTTAAAACGAAGCATCCAAACCAGCTCAAAGCATCTTATTCATTTAAGGGAAAATTAATTTTGCCTATCTAAATATGGCAGGCCTTAGGCATGGGGGAAAAAAAAGGAGATAATGGATAGAGATGGGGTAAGGGAAGGAGGAAAAGGTCCCTACAGAGCAGCTCTAGTTTCACTGGAAGGGAATGGAGAGAGAGTGTCTGAGGAATGGTGTAAGTGGCCCACAGAAGCTGCCACCCATCACTGCTCAGACTCACCTGGCAGTGTCACAGCAAGCCTGGCTCTCTACTCTGACAAAAGGAGACAAAGCAGGAAGCAGGATTGTGTATCACTTTCCCAATTTCTGGTCATGGCCCTTCACACAGAGCCAGTCACAGTTTTACAGGGCCTCCTCCCTACATGGAAAAAAGTGCTTAACAAGAATTAAGTCAATAAATTGGTTTCCATATTGCATCTTGGGGATACTGAGGGTTGTTTAGTCATATGCTGTATTTAAGATTTCAAAAAGCATAATACACAAAAGAGCACTTTACCACCTTTGAGCATACTTCCCACAGTAATCCATTCATGAAAAGAAAATATCAAGAGTCTACAGTAAATAGCTATTGTATAAACTGCTCAATTTTTCTCAATTTTAAATTAAATTGTGCACAATATTCTTCCAAAGCATGGAAAGCAACCTCACTGTGTAAACACTGCTTGGAAGCCCTTGTGTGAGCAGGACTGATAGAAAGCAAATATTTTCACCTTGCTCCACAGCTTATAGAAAGGTCAAGTAAATGCTTTTTGACCTAAAAACACAGGCCCAGCCTTGGAAATTGGTGTGATTCTGCACCAACATAATTGAGAAACCACCACTCAGATCCTTTCAGGAAAACAAAGCAGTGTGATTTAAAAAGGGAGGGGAAAGCAATACAAGGGAACTCAGAGAGGACAGGAGAGTACCATGAAGTCACCTAGCACACCATTCCAATGGATACTTAACGCCTAAAGATATCATGCCCAAAGCATCTCATTAGGTTCACAGTATTCAAGATGCCAGGAATGGGATTGTTTTGATTTTTGGTTGGGTTTGTTTTTTTCCCTTCCCCCTTCTCCTAGACCTACTGAGTCAGAATGAAAGCTCTGATCTTTGAGACCATTCCACTAATGTATAACAAGGAATACTGGTTTCCTGCTTACATCTGACTTTCAGGGACAGGAGGCTTTGAGCATCTAGCTTGATCTCAAATTTAGACACTTCTGAGTTGGATGAACATTTTGAAGATCTGGCTGAACAGAAGGAAGAATGTTCCACTCAGCACTGGCTCACCCTGATTTATTTAATATCAGATTTGTATCCATTTTCTACTGCTTTAAGACATAAGTAAATCAAAAGTGGGAAAGATGCTCATGATTAGGTATAAAACTGATAATATTTTCATATGAAAAAAACTTCATTCCTTTCCAGGATATGGGGTTTACACTGATCTGACATGGTTTCCATGAGCTTATCCCTAACATATAGCAATTTAATAAAAAATAAACTCAGCCTTTAGCAAGAGTGAATGCAGAAAATAAACTCTTCTTAGGTCTCATGAAGCACAACTTGGCTATTAAAACTTCTGTTAATGCCCATCAGTAAGAATAAACAGGTGGAAAAGCTGATTTACCTAACTTAACAAGTTAAGGAAAAGTCAACTTTTTTCACGAGGGTGCCCCGAGGCAGCGTATGAGCCCCCGCACTGCAGAAACAGAGCTGTGAAAACGCTAAATAATTACAGCTTTGCCACACTTCATGATTTCCTGCTAAGAACACTAAGGAAGAGGTGATTACTCACCCAATGCTATAGCAGTCTTACTCAAATGAAGAAACCCGACAAGGTTTGGTAGGAGTTTTGTTTCGGTCTGCCTGGTTATTTACACGGCAGCCCCGATTCCTGCTGGCACAGGTAAAACTTCCCTCTTTTCAGCCACAAACAGATCTCTGCTAAAGGGCAGAGCTGTTGCCTAAGCTCCTGCAGGCAAATACCAGGGGCAAAAACCTGACCAGCCCACAGAGCGGAGAGCAGAGCAGAGGTGGGAGCCGAGGGGCACCACAGGGATATACTGTGCCCATTTCTTAGCACAAAGAGGACATGGATCCGTTTGAACAGGTCCACAGGAGGTCATAAGGAAAATCAGAGGTCTGGAGAACCTCCCAGGCTGAGAGAGTTTGTCTTGTTCAGCTTGGAAAAAAGAAGGCTCCAGGGAGACCTTAGAGCAGCCTTCCAGTACTGAAAGGGGCTCCAGGAAAGCTGTGAAGGGGCTCTTGATCAGGGAGTGCAGGGACAGGATGAGGGGGAAGGCTTTCAGCTGAAAGAGGGGAGATTGAGAAATGCTTTCTTGTGAGGGTGGGGAGGCCCTGGCAGAGGTTGCCCAGAGCAGTGGTGGCTGCCCCATCCCTGGAGGTGTTCAAGACCAGGTTGGATGGGGTGTGTGAGTCCCCTGATCCAGTGGGAGGTGTCCCTGCCCATGGCAGAGAAGGTGGAACTGGATGGGCTTTGAGGTCCCTTTCCAACCCAAACCATTCTGTGATTCTATGATATTTTTGCGCAGAGTTGAGCGGCAACAAACTGATCTGAGGCACTTTTTTTCCCCCCTCTCCATAGAATAAACAGGTTCTCCTCTCGGATCCAGACTGAACCCCGAGTACCCACACCCCCAACTCAATCCCATCGGGAACGGGCGCGGGGCAGCGCGGGGGCCGGAGCAGATCCGCACGGCCCGTGGCAGGCGATACCTTGTCCTGTAAACCCTGCTCTGCGGGGAGAGCTCGGTGCGGGCTGTGGCCCCGGCCGCCCACTCGCTCTGCACAGGAATTAGGGAACGTTCATCCCAAACCTCCTGCCGAGTCCGTTCGGTCACTCCGCTGAGCTCCCACACAGGGGCACGGGGCGAGACCCTGGGGAGCGAGGGGATGCAGCGAGGAGGCAAAAGGGGAGAGCGCAGGGGGTAACAAGGGTGGAACAGCTCATTTGGTGGGCACAGGAGCGCTCCTGCCCCGCGGGGTCAGCCTGGCCGGGGCCGCGCATCCCCGACCCCCGCCGGGACGGGATCCCGAAGACCGCACCGCCAAGACCCGAAGTGCCCGGGACCCCGCAGGCGCCCCGGGGAGCCTGCAACCCACCCACTCCCCCCCCCGGGAACCCGCAGCCCCCTGTCCCGCACCTTCCGAAAGTATCCGTCCTCCGCCGGCTCCGCCGCGGGACAGCCGCGGGGCGGCAGCGCCTCTGTCATCTCTGCTGGTGGCGGCGGTGCGGGATCTGCTGCTGGCGCTGGAGGTGCTGCTGGTGCTGCCAGAGCCTCGGGCAGTGCGGGAGATGCCGCTGCCGCCCCGCCCGGTGCCGCCCCCGGTGGTGGCGGGGGAGGAGCCGCCCCGTCCCGCCCCATAGCGGGAGAAATCCCAGAGCCCAGGAGAGGTATCTGAAGGCAGAGAGATCTCTGCCCCAGGACAGATCCCAGAGCTGGAGGGGCGAAGGACACCAGGCTCCTGGTGACAGGCAGGGCTGGCCCCAGCTCTGGGAAACTGCTGTGGGATCAGCCTCAATGTTGCAAAGATTTGCAGTGTTTGCACTCAAAACCTCACATCTTCAAAATATTCCATTGTGTAACCGGTTTTGCAGATGTTCTTGGATGCTCGTGCCAGGAAATGCCCGTTAGTGGTTCACAGTCCGAGCCAAGCCTAACCTAGGGAATTCTGTGGGCACTGAAAGATGCAATACAGTAAAATACCCAAACCAGTGTTACCAAACTTGTCTCCCCCTTTCTTTTATCTTTTTCCATCTTTCTTAGACCTACGGCAGTGTCAGGAGAAAATCCACAGAGACAACGGTTCTTTATCAGAGGAAGAATATCTTTGGAATTGCATCCTTCACTGAAGCTTCCTTTGAAAACGCCGGTGTCTCCAGAGAGTTATGTGGAGCAGTCCCAAACTGCATGTCTGCTGCCTGCGTTTTTAAAGAAGAGGACCAGAGTCAGCAGCTCAGAGACTGGGATCCGAGAATCTCCTGAAGTCAGCTGAGTTTTGCTCTTCCGGATTTTGTTCATTTTCTCCCCAGTGCTTTTTTTCCTTTTTGTTCAGTAATTCTAAAAAAATTGGATGAACGTGTCAAATTACATGTTAAATACAAATAGGTATAATAGGTGGGAAAGTAGTTTAACTTGCTCCAACACAAATTTAGGGTGTAAAAATCTTTTACGATATTTTTATGCTATTAGAAAATGCACTTACCTGCCAAATTAAAATGGATTTTAAAATTTAAATATTGCAAGATCAGTGTAAAACTTCAATGCAACTCATATCAATTAATTTAAATTAATATACAAGAGAGATAAATGAGTAATTTGGCAGCACAGGCCATGCTGATATGAGATGGCAATTAAGGCAGTATTAACTTAGGAGCTTGCAGTCTTTCACTGGAGTTATTGAAACGGGTCTCATTGAAAGGCTACAGCTATTCCTCCAAATAAAGCCCCAGGCATCTGCAGCAAGGCCACAGGGACAGGCAGTGAACAGCACAAGGGGTGAGTCTTATCGTGGCTCTGTGTAAAACACACATTGGCAGAGGTTTCTGCAGAGCACAATGCCAAAGATAACTTCTGATGTGCCTTGCTGACGAAAAGCAGCCTGTCTTTGTGGCTGGTGTGGCCTTTGGGTACAACTAAGGCAAATTCAAGAGTCCAAGACAGCTCTTGCAGGCTTCCTCCCCCATCTTCAGTGTCCTGGGTCTGTTGCCCAGTGCTGCCAGATTACACTGCACCTTCTCCTCACTTGTTTAAAGGGAACTTTGTCAAAACTGGGTTAGGAATGATATATTTCTTAAACGAGTCGCTCTAAGTGCTGTAGGCATGTGGTGCAAAAGGCACACGCTGACTGTATGGTCTCAGTCACTTGAGCTGAGCTATGTAATAACTGGGCAGGAGTTCTCCTTGACTCTGGAATGTAAATTGCAGCTTAGAACATTCCAAAGGCTGATTTACCCTCCAAAAATCCCATGTTCCTGCTCTTCTCAGCAGCTGGTTCAACATCTTGTTTCCAGCAGCTCTTTGGTCACTGTTAGCATTCCTAAATAGAGATGGGTTCATACTGTAGCCTTTCACAGTTGCTCACAAGTACATTAATCAGAAGTTTTGGTTTGCTGCATTGTGAAGATTGAGTGATAACAGGGTAGGAATCTGGAACTCCTGCACTCTGAACAAGGCGGGTATTGGTGCAGATGCTTGTTTGATATTTGTCTTTAATATCAGAGGAGAGTAAATTCAGTGGTCTGGTGCACTGGACCCTGCACTATCTCTGAGAGCATCAAATGCTTAAGGATTTGCATCCAAAGAGCAGTTTGTTGTGCCTTAAAGTGTTGAGATTGAATGCAATGCATCTTATCTATGCATCACATCTCTCTCTTTGTTTTACAGGACTGGGTGCTCTCTGGCTTTGTGCATCTCCTGGGACAGCCCTATCGAAGGCACACCATGGTATGTGTGTGCGCATACTATGTGCCATGGTTCTGTTCTGTTTGTATCACTCCATTTCCTCAGTCCATTTTATCCTTCTCCCGCTCCCCCCTTTTGGAAAAATATGTGAATACTTGAAATCCCATCTTCATTTTTTTCTTTGGCTGCTAGGAAACAGACTGTCTTTGGGAAATCAGTTTTCTGCTGGGACATGTATTGATGCACTGTTCTGTACTAAAGACATGGGTCTGGTTTGGCTTTGGAAGGCCAGGTGCTGCCCTCAGCAAAAAGAGTGTTTCTTTCGTGTGATTTTACAGACCTTGCAGCTACAGGGTGGTAACAGGACAGCTTTGGTCCCAGAAAAGCACCTTAATTGCACTTCTAATTCTTTCCAAATATGTATGTTGTGGGGGAAAAAAAGAGATGGAGAATGGCAAAACGAAAGCATGGGGGCACAGTAGCAATAGGGATGTGAATCTGCTTTGAGACTGTTGTAAGTTTACAAGATGCAGGAGATTAGAAATCCTTGAGAGTAAAGAATGGGAAGCTGTTCTCGTAAAAAAAAACAGTTCTGCGTTTTGTGACAGAAGATTGAAAAGTGACCAGGCAGGAACTGCAAGTGAGCAGTGCCAGGTTTCCTTACCAAGGAATGTACTGAGTGATAGCAAAATGGTTCAGAAACGGTACAGAAAGGGTTCAGATGCTCAGGGTAAGAGTTTTGGATGGCCATGATAGGCTTGGCCAAGTGTGCAGCATTTCACTGCTTCTCCCAGTTACCAGCTTTATCTTCACTGAAAAAACCCTCCAGTTCACTATGGGATAGTCAGTAGGCTTTGCCTTTTCCTCTGTGCTATCACACTGGAAACAAGAGATTGCAGCTGTGGTGGGAATTTGGTATGGAAGGGTAAACATAGGCAAAGTCATCACTAATTTTCCCAGATAAGGCCTTGCCTTTAGATAAAAATCTGTGTGCTTAAGCACAATAGTCGTTATCTCTTTCTTTTGGTGTCCATTGTTAAAAAAAATATAATTAGCACTTTGTAGGAGCTGAAACAATGCCTCAGGGCCTGTACTGCACCTGTCTGTGTGGCCCTCTGATACAGTAGTGTTGGTGGGAAGAATATTGGGGCAATATTCCCAGTGAACACAGATAAGGCAGAGGTGAAGTCAGGCTCTTTTTTGCTGTGTTTTTAAAAATAAAAAGGCAGAGTGTTTAATATTGCATTTTTTATACTTATTGTATTTCTCTTTTCCTTTTTTTTTTTTAAAACATGGTTTTAATACCCCTGGACATGAATCAAGTCATTACTTCTTTCTTTTATATATCAATTGTGCTGCTTTTAGTCTGAAGTTCCAGTGTCTCACATTAACTTAAAACTAAATGTCAAGAAGTTACCTATTTAAAGAACTGGTTGGAAAGAACACAACAAAAAGGTACCAAAAGACCCTTTTTTTGATCGATCTTCTTGATGCACTAATTCAAAAACAGATGTAGAAAATGGATTGGAAAAGTAAAGCCTGAAGTCCATTTATGACTCAGGGCCTCCATTTCAGCCTTAGATGTACTGGCATAATAGAAGTATTTCAGCTTTCATTCAAAAATGTTGATTTTTAATTTTTTTTCAGCAGCCAAATGACTCTAAAAATTTATTTTAGATGTAAGCTACCCAGAGCAATTAACATTTTCGTTTAATTAACAATTATGAAAAGACTGTCTTATTTAACAGCTACAAACAGCAATTGTTGCCTGGTTTAACAATTGGTAACAGGAGATTTACCTTGGAGAAGGAAACACCACTGGGATGCAAAAGTAATTCTAACCTGATAAAAGTCTTAAAGGGAATCCATCCCCCCTCAATATTTGATTACTTCAACTCTTTCTACATAACAGAGAAGACGCTCAAAAGACTTTCTGTTATCATCGTGCTAAAAAGGTTTATTTAAACTTGTGTCTTAAATCAAAGTCACAGAGGACTGACTCTTCAGGAACAATTATATCTTAAACAAAGAGAAACAGGGACTGTGCTAACAACTCATTTTAGCACTATAAGTTCTAGCTAACTGCTTACTAATTAGTAATGATGAGAAAAGATAACACATGTAGATAAATGTCTGTGCCTTCTGCTATATTGTTTTAAAGTGAATTGGACACGTAAATTAAACAGACTACTCCCTATTTGCATGGAACTGTGTAAATATTTCCTATGGAAACCTGAAACCACATGAAACTCAGGTAGTTTCACTTTGAAAGAAACCAGTTCTGTGCATACAAACACACACAAATGCTGGATTAGAAAATACGTCACTAAACATGCAGAGAAGCCTTATCTGTTGTGGGCAGGCGTCTCACCAGGCTGCACGGTCATTTATTTTCAAGGATTTCAAGAAACTTGTGATACTTGATTACAAAAGCTGTGGACTGACAGAATCTTTAGCACAAAATGAAGTGGGTTTTGTTTGGGTTTCGGTGGTTTGAGCTTTGTTTGGTTTTTAAATTTGTGATATATTGCGCTTGCAGTGAATTTGATTATTAAGGTAAAATATAAGCTTGAAAAATCAAATTAATCAACATTGACAGGAGAGTTTCTCATGGGTAACACTGTGGAAAGCCACAAAGTTGAAAACCAACTTTTCACAGAATCGCTTAGGTTTGAAAAGATCTTTAAAATCATTGAATCCTGTCCTTTAACCTAACACTGCCAACTGCACCACTAAACTGTGTCCCTAAGCACCCCATCCACGTGGCTTTTAAATGCCTCCACCACTTTTCTGGGCAGCCTCTGCCAGTGCTTTAGGAACACTTGGGTCTTACCAATGAATGCTTACTGGTTCTTTTGTGGTCTCTGTATAAAATATATTAAGTAAGAGTTTCTCTGTGATCCAAGACTCCTCGAAGAGGCACAAAGCTGCCTGTATATGCAGAGGGCTACAGCTCTTCTGGCAAAGGTTTGAAAGCAGAGAATTCTGCACCGATTCCTGTGCACATACATTTCCAACAGCTCCTAAAGCATCACGGTTAACCAAATTTTGCCATGTATCTTCTAAAGCTTGTAACAAATTAAATCCACACCTCCCTTGGCAATATTGACCCAGGGCAAGGTTTGCTTTACACCTCAATTCAGATAAACCTGTTTCTCAGAGTCGTAGCCAGCCCCTTCCCAGTCTGGGGGTCGGTGAGGGGGCATGGCCTGCTTCATGGCTTTTGAGGCAGGCGGGTGAGTGGCCACTGACATCAAGTGTGTGATGTTTTCTAGCATTACTGTTTTTTAAGGACATCAAACAACATTTCAGACGCTTTGTTTGGAGCAGCATATGGTGGCATTTCCCACGCTTTTGTGTTGAATTCTCCAGGCTGAAAATGCCAAGGGGCTAGAACAGAATCTCAGAATCATTTAGGTTGGAAAAGACCTTTAAGGTCATCAAAGTGCAACCATAAACCTGACACTGCTAAGTCCACGACTAAACCATGTCCCAAAGCACCACATCCACTCGGCTTTTAAATCTCTTCAGGGATGGTGACTCTATCACTTCCCTGGGCAGCCTCTGCCAGTGGTTTACACCGCTTTCTGTGAAGTCATATCTCCTACTATCCAATCTAAATGTCCCCTACAAACTGAGGCTGTTCCCTCTCAGCCTATAACTTGTTACTCGAGAGGACAGTCCAAAATCCACCACTCACCACAACCTCCTTTCTGGGAGCTGTACAGATCTCCTCCAGACTAAACAGCCCCAGGTCCCTCAGCGCTCCCAGACCTCTGGGCTACAGCCCCTTCCTCAGTTCCGTTCTCCTTCTCTGAACCAGTCCTTCTTGTAGTGAGGGGCACAGAACTGAACCCAGGATGTGAGGTGCAGCCTCTCTACCGCCAAGTCCAGGGGGACAATCCCTGCCTGGCTCCTGTGCCCCCAGCCGCACCATGGCTGGTACCGACCAAGGTACCATTGGCCTTCTTGGCCACCTGGGCCACTGCTGGCTCACGTTCAGCCGCTGCCAACCAGCACGCAGCGACAGGTGACGGGATGAGAGGTGAAGGCCACAAGTTGCACCAGGGCAGGTTCAGATCAGACATCAGTAAGAATTTCTTCACTGAAAGGGTTCTCAGGCCCTGGCAGCGGCTGCCCGGGGAGGTGGATGAGCCCTCCCTGGAGGGCTTTGAGAGACGGGCAGTTTCTCGGGGATGTGGTTGAGCGGTGGGCAGGTACGGCTGGGCTCGGTGCCCTCTCCCATGATGCGGCGGGGGCAGCGCCCGCCCCGCCCGCGCTTTGTCCCTCGGCGGCCGCCGTCGCGCCAAGATGGCGGCGCCCGAGTGCGGGGACAGCGAGGAGGAGGACTTGGTGGGCTACGGGACGGCGCTGCAGCCGCTGCAGGAGGGTAAGGGCCCCTCCGGGGCCGCGCTGCCCTTCCTCGGGGCCTTCCTCACGCTGGGGTCGGGCTGGGATGTCCCGGAGCTGCCCCGTCCCGCCCCGGCGCTGCTGCCGCTCCTCCCGGCCCTCCCTCCGTGCCGGCCCCGCCGCCCCCTCCTCCCGCTGCTTTGGTACAGCTGCGGGAAGCGTCCGCCTCAGCAGCCCCGTGGAACGCCCCAGGCCTGGGGAAGAGTGCCTGGGACGCTGCCCGGCAGAGAAAGACCTGGGGGTGCTGCTTGATAGCGGCTGAACGCGAGGCAGCAGTGGCCCAGTTGGCCGAGAAGGCCAACATCATCCTGGCTTGGATCAGCCATGGTGTGGCCAGCGGGAGCAGGGCAGGAATCGCCCCCCTGTGCTTGGCACTGGTGAGGTCGCACCTCGAATCCCGGGGTTGGTTTT
Organism: Tapera naevia; assembly: GCA_033556795.1. Classification (NCBI taxonomy): domain Eukaryota; kingdom Metazoa; phylum Chordata; class Aves; order Cuculiformes; family Neomorphidae; genus Tapera; species Tapera naevia. The sequence goes on along the minus strand of JAUMJJ010000184.1, from coordinate 2,654,470 downwards.
GGGCCCCTCACTCCAAGAAGGACGTTGAGGGGCTGGAGTGCATCCAGAGAAGGGAATGGAGCTGGGGAAGGGGCTGGAGAACAAGGGAGGAGCAGCTGAGGGACCTGGGGCTGGTCAGCCTAGAGAAAAAGAGGCTGAGAGGGGACCTCATAGCTTCTGTACTGACAGGCAAGGAAAAAATGGTGTTTGGAGCATGTGGAAAGTCCGTGCTTCATGCATTGTTGTAACTGAGTTTCTGATTTATCTGATTGTAGGTGAACGACCTAAAAAGCCAGTTCCTCTTCAAGAACAGACTGTTAAAGATGCAAAGGGACGATATCAGCGTTTCCATGGAGCATTTACTGGTGGTTTCTCTGCTGGTTACTTCAACACTGTTGGCACAAAGGAAGGTTAGATATTTTTCCGACCTCTGTGTTAATTGATTACCATAATTTTATGTTAGTGAAAACAAATTAAGTGTCATTAAGCATTTTTTTCTGATTTTCATTATACTGTAAATAGTTGAAATGGTATTGTTGAAAGTATTCCTCCATGAACTGCACTTTTATGCGTGTTCCCTTGATGTGTCTTTAAGGTGTAAGGTTGACATGTGTGAGTTGTTTTCAAATATTATGTTGCAGTTTGCAGTACCTTACTTAGATATTTATTTCTTTAAAGGATGGACACCTTCTGCTTTTGTGTCATCGCGGCAGAAGAGGGCAGACAGAACCGTTCTTGGACCAGAAGACTTCATGGATGAAGAGGTTAATTTAGGAAGGAATACAAATCTTTTGAAAGTAGTTACTGTGGCAGCAGGTGTTTCAGGCAGTAAAATCTTCTAAAGAACTTAAATAGCAAAACTGGAAGTAACTGTAATGTTACTTCTTGTTACAGTGTTGTACTGTTAGGTTCTATAGGATATTTCAGAGTCACGTAGGAAGCTTCAGTAATCTCAATATTAAAAAAAAAAAAAAGCAAACCACAACTCAACCCCTTCACTTTTGCTATCAGAAAGTACAGATACTTTTGCAGCTGTTTAAAATACGACCATTCAAATATTGGAAAAAGCAGCTGTATAAATGGCTTGAAAAATTTAGCCAATATGAAGGTCATATCCTGTTTTTCTCCCTTTGCTGTTACAGTAAGTAAGCATTTGAGAGAAACATATTTTTAATCTAAATTTTTCCATTTTGTCTGTATTTTCCAGGATCTTAGTGAATTTGGGATAGCACCAAAAGATATTACAACCACAGATGATTTTGCATCCAAAGCTAAAGACAAAATAAAAGAGAAAGCTAGACAGATCGCAGGAGTAGTTGCTGCCATTCCGGGAACCACTTCATTTGATGATTTAATAGGACCATCAAAGTAAGTCAGTTTAAGTAAAAGTTAGCCAAACAATTACTTTCACTATTGTATTGGTTAGAAAGGTAATATTTGACCACAGCAATCCATGAAAGACACTGGAAGAGTGGCCTCCACCTGGATTTTTGTTTTGTACGTGCAGACTTGTACCAGGTAAACATTTGAAGCACTGAAAGCACTTAAACATCCTGTTTAAACCAGGAAGTTGTGTATGTAATTTTATATGTAATCACACATTTAGATTTGGTTTTAAAGTGGGGTGTAAAACCGTAATTTCAAATGATATTTATGCATATTATTAAGAAATATTAAAAATGTGGGTTTGAGGTAATTTTTCCTTTTCTTTTCTTCTTAGAATAACAGTTGGGGTTGAACTGCTACGAAAAATGGGCTGGAAAGAAGGGCAAGGAGTTGGACCACGAGTCAAAAGAAAACCTGTCAGGCAGAAACCTGGTAGGTTCAGTGAAGTTCCTGAACTCATTAGTAGAAAGCAAGAATTCATAGACTGATTAGAAAGTTCATTTTAAATCATTTTCTTTGGTCTGTTTCTTTAATCTGAGAGAGATTTATTAAAAAACTGCAATTTCACGTGGTGCTGTTATCTCTTACAGACCCTGCAGTGAAAATCTATGGTTGTGCGTTACCCCCTGGACTGTCTGAGGGTTCTGAGGTATTGAACAGGCAAAGGTTGTTTGACTTTTGTCAGAATCTGTGCTAACAGGCTTTTAAAGACTTCAGAGGAGTTTTTTTTAACAGTATTTTAATATGGTTTCAAGTTTTATTAAAAGTATTCATATTTATTGTGCTTATTGTGAAAAAAAGGTTTTTATGTAACTAAATCATTCTTCTGCTATTTAAGCATGCATAGTTCATACATATCTTCATATACAATTTAGGAAATGCAAGCTTGCCTAGTCCTGTGTTGGCTAAATGTTGTAAAAGCTCAATAGACAGAATTTTTAGTCATATTCCTTGTTCTGTCCTTTTATTTTATACAAGGATGAAGAGGATGAATATCAGCCAGAGAATGTGACATTTGCACCCAAAGATGTAATGCCTGTGGATTTGACTCCAAAAGAGAATGTCCATGGGCTTGGCTATAAGGGTTTGGACCCCTCACAGGCTTTGTTTGGTGCATCTGGAAGAGAACACCTGAATCTTTTTGCAGGTGGTTCTGAAGACACGAGCAATTTAATTGGTGATCTGAGGCAAAATAAAGGAAGAAAACTAGGTATTACGGGTCAGGTAAGGATGCTATTTAATGCTTTTTGTTACTAGTGTAGTAAAATCTAAATAAATGTCGATCTTTCTGCTGTGGAAGGCACCTAGGGACTGTAGGGGGATTGTCACAAATCTGAAGCGTGGTTTGAGAACAGGATATTTTGGGGTTTTAACTTAATATGAAGATGTGGGCAAATTCTTAGAACTCTTAAAGTGCCTTCACTTACAGATACTGTTAAAGAGACCCATAAAATACCTCATGATGAGTAGCTGGGTGGAGAAAGTTCTTGTGTTACTTTGATTAGGGAAAGTTGATAATAAGTTTTTTAGCTTACATTTTTTGGTTAGTTTTACTGAATCCTTACAGTAATGTTGAATCCATCAGGTAGAGAGATTTTACTTCCCTCAATGATATTCGTAGTTCTTATAAATTGTCAATGCTTCTGTATATTTCTGGGAATTATAAGTGTTTAATTTTCATGCCAACTTACATTTTTTTACCCTTTGAGAACTGAATCTGCTCTTAGTTGGACTACAAATGTGACCTTGTGGAATGAGGCTGCTGTCCTCATCCCGTACAGACCAAACTCACTCCTCCTTGCTGAGGGAGTGGAATATGTTCACTTTTGTGTTTGGTGAGGGGTTTCTTTTTTCACTAGTTGGTAGCACTTTTATTTGTGAAGCTATGTTTTTTTTTTCCCAGCTTATGTATCTGTACTGGAAATCTGATATGGTATAGATGGATTGACAGACCTGTAGATGTGTTCTGACATGTGATTTAGAAGTATTAGTTTTACACTCCCGAATTTTCATTTTAAACATATTTTAGGCTTTCGGTGTAGGAGCTTTAGAGGACGAAGATGATGATATTTATGCAACTGAAACATTGTCAAAATATGATACAGTTCTAAAAGATGAGGAACCTGGAGATGGCTTATACGGCTGGACAGCGCCAAAACAGTATAAATCCAAAAAAAGTAAGAACTATCATTCTGTCTAAAAGAGCTGGTGTGACTTGTATTTGGGGGAAAAAAATATAAGTGCAGTCTCTATTTTCCAAATATTTTAATTTTCAGTGAGCTGATATCATCCAGTCCTGATATCTGAGACCTCCTCTGGTCTGCCTTCTGTATTGAAGTGTCAAAATTTGGAAATAAGTCCCCCCAGTGTAAATTAAGCCCCAAACTGTAATTTTATAAGGACAGTGTGTGCTGCTTTACAAGACACAGCATTCACCTGCACTGAAGGAAATGAATGATCATGAATTGAGGGTACAAAATATGATCCAGTACTTGCAAAGAGATTTTTTTTATACTTGTGTATTTTGAAATAACATTTGTAAATTTTATCACTTTATTTTAGTTGTGAAATACTGTAGTGCTTTCTAGAGTACCTGTTGATGCTCTTGTACACGGTTAATGACACTCATGATATTAGCAGTGCACAGCAGTGGTGCTGCTGCCTCACTGTTAGCCATGTGCATCTTGGAGCATCTCTCTGGTAGTAGTTTCCTATCTGTATTCCAGATTCAGAACCCTTAATTTTAAATGGAAGGCAGTGAAGATGACTGCAATTATGATCCATAAAATATATTGCAAAATGGAAAATATTCAGAAAAAATACTTTTTGCCAAACATACATGTTTTAAATATTGACTGTGGTCATTTTGTAGAGTCTGAAAGAGAAGTTAAATACATAGGCAAAATCTTGGATGGTTTTTCCTTGGCGTCAAAAACATCATCTCCAAGCAAGGTAAGCAGGTACTGATATTTTTGTATTATCAAAACATCAGTAAATTGATGTGTGAGCCGCAAGGATTGTACTGCCACTCAGTGTTTCTTATATTCCTGGAAATAAACATTCTGGTCAGCAGTGAAGATGCTGAACGAGCATAACTGTAGTGTAGTGGAGGCTATTTGATGCAAATCTAAAATCTGTCAGACTGCTGGGAGAATTTAACCTTTGCCTGTGTGTGGCTTTGAGAAAATGCCTTCCATGCTCTCCACTATTTGGTGTAACATTGGGAGAATGCTTTGATTTAAATTTAAATTAAACAGGTGTAACATCTTGCCTCCAGGTCTTTCAGATGTAACATTCACTTCACTGTAAAAATCAGTGCTTCATCCCATTTCACTGTTTTGGTGATGAGTTAATTTGTTAGCCCCATTATCCAATTGGGCAATATATATTTGCATAAATTAGAACGAGAAATAGAATTGTGTGACATGGTCCTCTTTCTAATGAGGAAAAAGGAGCATCATTGCATGGTGCATAGAATTGCGTCTTATAGGAGGCACAGGGCTAACCTTTGAAAGTGGGGGGAAAGGACTTGGAAAGACATTAAAATCCAGTAAGCACTGTTGTACTGGTGTTAAAACTCTTGTTAATTTTGCTGCAGCTTGGTGTGCCTGCTTTCCAGTTTTTCATAATCACTGCACATTAACAATATAACGGTTTGTTACCAGAGTTTGTATTTTAGACTGGGTCTAAAAGAATCAGGAGTTTGTGGTATCTGTTTCTGCTGCTAAGACGTAAACTGAGCAACTTTTAAGTTGAGGTGACTTTTTCTGAAAGGCATTTGTTAGTGTTAAATAAAAAGCTGTATTTCTCTCTCAGATTTATCCACCACCTGACCTGCCACGAAATTACAGACCAGTCCATTACTTCCGGCCTGTGGTAGCAGCTGGGAATGACAACTTCCATTTACGGAAGGCGTTAGAGGAATCAACTGGAAAGCTTGAGAGTGATACAGCACAACAAAGCAGGCACGCTCTGAGTGCTTCACAGAGAGGGGAACGACTGGGGGAGCCTGCCCTGAAAGGTACTGGGAAAGGCAACCACACCACTGCTTGTGCTTCAGGTCCCCTGACAGTAAAAATCTAGTCTAACCTTGAACACTTTTCTCATCAAAACATATTAAATCTAGTTGGATTAGCTGGAGTACCTTGTCATTGTTCATTTTCATCTCAGCAGATGAATTGCTGACATATCTGCCTGTATTTTCATATATTTATATCTTTTAAAGTCAAAAATTATGTGTGGAATTGTGTTTCATTGTGGTGTTTTTTTTTTTTTCTTGTGGCCTCATTACCAATTTGGAATATAGTAGGCTGGGAGGGTGTTTTTTTCCCTGTAAAATGAAGTTTCAGTGAAATACATGCAAATTCAGTGAAAAGGTAATTTGTAAACGTGGTTTACATTTGTTGCTACAATAGTGAAGTTTAAAGTAATGTGTAAATATGTGATAAACAGCATAAAAGATGCAATAGTAGCCAATTTTCTATCTGCTGTCTCTGCCATTATATTGTTTGTTGATGCTTGAGGGCATTTTCTCTGAATGTGTAAGCATAGTGATAGGCTTTTTTTCCTCCTCTAAAGTGGCAGAAATAGTTTGTAGTAATTTTTCATTTCTATTTATCTTTTGCTGCTTCCTTTGGTTATAGGTCCGGCTGCTTCTGTTTGGGAATATCTGTCTGAGAAAGACAGAGAAAGACTCAAAGAAGTAAAACAGGCATCTGAACAGCAAATGAAAGCAAAGATGTTGGCTCAGCAGTCCCAAAGTAGCAGATTCCAGCCAGCCTCCCCAGAGGATGCTTCTCGCAAGTGGCAGGTGTTGCTGGGGGCCCAGTTAGCAACCCCTGGTCCCAGCGACTTCAAACCCTTTGCAAGAAATCCTGAAAAACAAAAAAGATACGAAAACTTTGTGAAAGGTCTTAAACAGGGAGAAAAAGGTAACTGAAGAGATTAACCCTGACATGTTAATTTTTCTTTCCCGTTTTTCCTCCTGTTGCATTGCATTGTGTTAATTGTAAATTCTCTTCCTGAGTTCTGCAGTATTTCTTCCTCTGCTTCTTTTTAGGGGCAATATTAAAAGTAATTCTTACTGATAATTAATTTTATTGATGTCAGGAAAAGTGCTCAGTAATTAAAGTGTCAGCAAGAATTGGTTTTGGACATTACATTTCATTCTTTTATGCTGTAGCCCAAGTGAGGTTCTCCAGCTCTTACTCAAAACGAAAAATCTCACCCCCTTCTTCTGCTCTTTTCCTGTTGTTTCGATTTTCTTCCATTTTGTTAAGTATTTTGCTTGTAAGTGATACCCTGGTGTATCTCATGTTAAACCAGATCCTTATGATGCCTTGTGTTGAGCTCCCCAGTATTGTTATTTTTTTTGGAAGGCCTAGGAAGCTGAAATCCGATCTAGGGAGATCCAGCAGCAGCAGGAGAATCTAGATTGTCCTAAAATAAAAAAAATAATGGTTGGCTTGTTTTTTAAAGTACAAAGGGGCTGTTGGGGAAGAAGAAAAGGGCACCAGCCAAGTTTTGCGGAGTACAGGGTATGGTCTGAGGTAGGAAACCTGGATTTGTTCTTCAGGATTTTTTTTAAATAATATTTTTGACTATATGAAAAAAATATTTCCTGCTCAGTAGCCTCTTCTGGTTACGCGTTGGGACAGAGCACTTGAACTTTGAGCCTGTGGTTCCTCTGCTCAGGGCTGTGTCTTTCCCTGTGTAGAACCAAGTGTCCTCTTAGGGCTGTAAGAGCTGCCTTAATCGTAACGATGGAAATGCAGAAATATTCAAATAACTTAATTGTTCAGGGTTCTGTTTAAGGGTGTCTTTGCTGGACTGGTGTTATTTCCTGTTCCTTCTGCGAGCAGATGTCAACCTGGTGCTTTAAACAGGGTCTGCATTGTTTGTCCAAACTCTCTGTTTATCAGTGGGCACTTTACGTACCAGAAAGCCCCTTGAAATTACCAAAGCCTGGCCAGGCTTCCTCACTGGGTAAGCTTTCTGTTCTGTGGTTTAGTTATTTGATAAACCTTTGGATTATACTTTTTGTTTTAGATAGCTATGCAATATATGAGGTATTTTGAACATCCCATAGGGAGCAGTGAGTAAGGAGCCAGCATTATGAGTAAGATTATTTAAAATACCTCTCTTGCATTTGGCAAATAGTATCCTTCTTGCTATCTTGAAGTCAATGGGTTGGTATTAATACTATCCTTAAACTAATTACTCATTAAACACCTGCAAGGATGTTTCCTTATTGTCTTATTTTTCATTTGAAAAGCATCAGAGCAATGCAAGCTGTAATCTCTGCTAAGCATTTCTCTCCCTATCTTACAGTAGATGCATTGGAGCAGTGTTTAGACCCAAATATGACAGAGTGGGAGCGAGGAAGGGAACAAGAGGAGTTCTTCCGTGCAGCAATGTTCTACAAATCCTCAAATTCGGCACTGTCATCCAGGTTTACCCGGGCCAAATACGAGGATGATGTTGACAAAGTCGAGGTTCCTCGGGACCAAGAGGTAGGTGCTGTTTGCAGTCTTTGAGTGCCTTGGAGCTGCAGTTGCTGCCTTAACCCTGGCTTCCAAAAGCCTTTTTCTTTAAATCTCTTTTTTAGATACAATGTCAGTGTTCTGTTGTCCTTCTGTTTAGCAAACCTGTGAAAGCACCCACTGTGTACAAAGCAATGATTTGTTGAAAGTACACTTAAATATTTATGTTTCTCTTCTGAAGTTTTACAACAGTAACAATCAGTTATCTAAGTTGTTGCTTCTTTATCAGCTATAAATGTTTGACTTTTTCAGAGTGATCTTGATGATAAGGAAACTGCTGTGAAGATGAAGATGTTTGGCAAACTCACAAGAGACAAATTTGAGTGGCATCCTGAAAAGCTGCTGTGTAAAAGATTTAATGTTCCTGATCCATACCCCGAGTAAGATGATTGATACCTTTTCGATATTTTTAACACTTGCTGAAAAATCTGACTTTTTTTGTATGCCTGGCTTGATGTTTTCTTTTTGAGTGTAATAGATGTGATATAGCACTGCCTAATGTTTTTATTTGTCTCATTAAACATAGGGACCTCTGACAAAATAGGACGCGTTTTAAGGACTACTGGAGGTGTTTCAGCTTGTTATAATTTGAGGCCTTTTCTGTGTTGAAAACAATAATCAATGAACATTTTTATTTCCCTCTAGTTCTTCTATTGTTGGGTTACCAAAAGTGAAACGAGACAAGTATTCTGTCTTTAATTTCTTAACTATACCTGAGCCGACCACACCTGTAACTCAAGCAACAAATGAAAAAGTCCAACAGGATAACAGTCTCAACAGTAAGTTTGTTGTTACTTTATTAATTTAGCTATAAACAAGATAAAAGTATAAAAGAAGCACGTCTTTGTCATGGAGAACTCATCCAACTGTTTGGTTTTTAATTAAAAAACCCGAACTAATTGAAAATAAAACCCGAATTTAATGGTATTATGCTAATTTCTTCTACCTAAAAGACCTTTATAGGTCAGACATTCATTAGACAGATTTAAAAAATGTCAGACTGTACTGAAGAAGCAGAGTCATTTAAACCAGAATAGGCCATGAAATGCAGGCTAATTTGGCATGGAACTGATTTGAATGTTTGGGACGTTTTTAGAACCAAAGAAGCCTTCAAGATGGGATATGTCAGATAAAGAGAAAGAGAAAAAAGATTCTATCAGTGAATTCATTAGTCTTGCTAGAGCAAAAGCTGATGCTCAGCAGCAGCCAGCAGAGCCAGCAACAGAGGGAAGTGAAACTGCGCCGAGTGAAACTCCTCCCGCTGAGGTGAGTTTGCAGTGGCATTGGAGCTTGAAGGGGAGTAGCTGTGAACATTCACAACCCTCAAATAAGGCTGGGGAGTACATCAGCTGAAGAGCCAACTCAGGATTAGCAAAGATGCAAGATTGTAGTTTGAAGAATTTTGAGGTTGTAACTCTGAGAGGTGAAACACGGCACAGAAGGACAGCAAATGTGACTGAACTTGAAGCAGCAACCTAAGAGAAAGAAAAACGTGGCTCAGCAGTCTGGGGGTTCAGTTCAGTCCCTTACACCCACTTTGCTCACGGGCACAGAATATAGTTTTTTCTGCTTTCTGTGGGGGAGGGTGGATACTTTGGGGAGAAAGATGATGTTTTCGTTTTGCTTTGAATTAATGAATTTGAATTTATAATACGTGGGGATCTATTTTCAACTGTCTGTAGCACTAATTGCACTGCCCTTTACAGGACACTGGCTTAATTTAGCATCCTTTGAGTTTTACTATTTTGGACTAGCAGTTGCTAAGATTGGGTATTTCACAACTATTGTGATATTTGAGTGTTTTCTAAATATGTGTCAGCATGTTTGGAGTTTTTACTTATCGGAGACATTGTAATTTCTCTAATGTTTAAATATGGTTTGTTGTGATGCTGTTTTGCAGGGGGCTAATGAAGACAAGGATCAGGAAGAAGAAAGCAGACCATCCATGGACTTATTTAAGGCCATCTTTGCAAGTTCCTCAGATGAAAAATCATCTTCCTCTGAAGAAGAAAGTGATGAAGAACAGCAACCAGCTACTTCGGGAGCAGAATCAGAGGCCACCAAGCAAGTTGATCTGCCTGACAGTTCTTCATCTCATGTGCAAGGTGGTACCTAAGGAACGTTCATTTTTATAAATACCTTGTAAATGCTTCATTTATGGATCGGATCCTCCAGGACTGCTAGGACAGTGGTGTGCTCTCATGCAGATCACCTGGAATTGTTTGAGCTGGGCACATAGGAAATGTGAATAATGCAGCACTGAATAAGGCCTTGCATCTTACAGTGTTATTTACATTGCCATGTGTCTTGTATAGACTTTACAAGCAAAATTCCCTATGGAATACGCTTGTTAAGTAGTGGTGGGGAGCAAGACATCTACTGTTAGAGCATACTTCACTGAGAAATGCAGGGAAACTTCTATACCTATGTTAAATTGTAAGATAGATTGGTAAATTATGACTGTCTTACGGTGAACATTTGACATTCGGAAATAAATAACGTGTATTTCTTTGATAATTTAATTCACTCTCTAAATGCTGACATTCCAGTAGAATAGAATGTTGAAATCATTTTATTAAGACGTCAGAAAACTTATTTGTATTGTAGTTGTAAAAGTTGCCAGAATAGTCCCACAAGAGAGGAGGAGACCAATCTTTTACTCTATTTCTTAGTAAAATTTAGTAAGCGAGCTGTAGAAAGTTCACATATTTTCAAGATGCCATTAAATTAACAAAATGTACAGTATAGTTAGCTGAAAGTGGAAGTACTTAATCCTCTTACTGGCACAGTTGGTACTGTGTTACTAAATGGAAGCAAACACATAGACTGATATTAATTCGCAATTGTATAGCGTAAAGGGTCAATTTTGATTAAAAATCAACCCCCCCACCCCATATGTTGGCATGTTTCAGAATGCCAGTCATCTAGTTGGCCAAAGCAGTCAGCAGAGATAGAGGATGCTGATCAATTTGCTTTCATAGAGGTTTTTAGAAAGTCTCCTTTAACTTTCTTCATCACTTCTGAGGAAAAAGTTATCTTATTTTCCTTCAGAATAAAGAAGTTTTTGGTTTTTTTTTTCATAGAGAATGTGGCTCCTACAAGGGATCCTGGAGTTTCTTTGATGCCTACTTCAAAGCAGGAACTGGATACAACAGAAGAATTTGGACCAAAGTTGCCTCCAGCTTTTTCTCCTGGTGGGTTCTGTAGACTCCTATGTAAATTCCACACATTGAAGTTGTTTGTAAGGTATACGAAGTTTCTCTTTAAAAGCCACTTGTGAATAGGCACTTCACCTCTTGAGTGCCTGTGTAATGTCAAACTGGCATCAGCAAATGCCTTATTACTGTGCTGTGATCCACTAGTAGGAACCTCTCTTTGCCTGTGTACCAATTTCACTGTAGATCTGTAGAGGCAATCATAAAAAGAGTGAAAATGCAGGACCAGCTTTGCAATTTATGTTAATAACAGATTTAAGAGGCATTTGATTACAGTAGGAAGGTTGCATTTAGGAGTTTTAAACGTTTCATTCCCATTTGAAAGTTTAGTTGTTTGTTACTGTCATTTTCTTTATTTAACCTGTCCTATTAGATGAAAAGTGTTACAGCATTTAATAATAAAATAACTTGGATTTTGTAATTTTTTTTGTTTCTACATTTGCTTTGTGCTTTAGGCTCTACATGGCAACAAGAACCAGCGGTGCCAGCGAGTTTTCCTGGGCCCAGTGGGAAAGAAAAACGTAAGAACAACAGAGAAAAACACAAGACTAAGAGAGAACACAAGCACAAAAAGGAAAAGGTATTGAATTTAAATGAACACTTCACTGATTCTTTGATCTGCCAGTGAAAATTCTTTATTATTTGTGCTAGGTTGTAGCAAATAGACATCCTGGGACTAGAACTCAAGGAACTGTGTTTCTTGAGTGTCTTGAAACCTGGACTTCAGAACAGAACACTGCCCAGCTGGGTGCATGTGACTGCAGATACAATACTGTGGGTAGTTTAATGTTTCCTGAAGATAGGAAGGCATATTCTAGGAACTTGCATATAACTCATGGCTTCTATATGAATAACAATAATGAATTTGTGGTTTAGAGGGGGCTGAGTACTTGTGATTAAATGGGTGATTTTGGTATGTATTTTTTGAGCTCAGTCTGAGTAGCAGCAAAGAGTCATTGTGAAGTTTTTCCTTTCAATTAAACACTGAAATCAATGTTTTACTGTTGCATTTCAGAAAAGCCAAAGCCTTTCACCATGAAATGATTATTTCTCTTCTTGTTACAGAAAAAGAAACATAAGAAACAGAAAAACAAAGGAAAACACAAGAATAAAAAATCAGAAAAAGAGAGCAGCTCAGACACTTCAGATAGCAGTGACAGCCTCAGTGATATAGACACCACAGGCTTGTCCCCCAAGGAACTTCTCAGAAGGTAAGGAGAAAGTTTAGTGGAACACTTGCAGATATTGCAGTGAATAACCAAAACGTGACTCTATGAGCTGTCATTCTACTGAACATATTTGCAGCAAATGCAGATCAGCCACTCTCTGAATATAAACTACTGCTCAGTTTTCTTAATAAGCTGCTGAAGGTAAAAGGCTCTAAATACACAACTCTGCTAGTGAATGGAAGTTATGATTGAAGATGACTGGTCCTTTTGGAATGGAAATTGAACAAGTGCAGGTGGGATTCATAAACTAAGAGACGGGAACCTAGTCCCATCAGAGATGTGAAAATCGAGAAAGAACAATTTGCAATTTCATTTTGCTCTCTTGAAGTACAAAGTAACTGTCTGTGGTTCAGATCACCGTCAGCTTTAACAGCATCCTGTGCGAAGCAGTTGCTGTGTTGGCTTCAGTTCTTGTATTTTGTTAGCTGAAGGAGAGGTCTGATCGTGCTGGCTAACGGCACAGCGATTGGGGTCTGGGTGGACTGGGCAGGTGATTGGACAGGTACCAGTGGAGAGTTCAAAAGGACTCTGCTTCCTGTCCCTTTGGAATTGAGCTTGTTGCATATTGGTGTTTTCTTACTAAAAAAGCAAACTACTACTCCTTTGATTTCTAAATAGCTAAAATATGTTTTTATGCATATTGCACAGACTAGGCTTCTTGTACAAGCAGCTGTTTCAGAAGTCTTTGCATGTCTCTACACCACTGAGAAAATGTTTTCATCTTTCATAACTTGGATCTTTCTCTTAAACTAAGGCTTTGGAAACTGCTCGAGTAGCTGAATGTTCTTAATGTTACTGTTCAGTCTGAGCTCTTTTTCCTTCTCCCTTTTAGGTTAAAACAACTTCAGTATTGAAGAGGCAGCTCGCTTTCTTCACTGCTGTGTGACTTGATCTCAAATTTTTGATCTCCTCCATGATGGTAGATCAATTGTGTGTACTCGGAACAACTGTAGATAGTGTATTCATATTGAATTTGTTTGAGAGTAAATGTGCATATGTTTATTTTGTGATGTTTCGTATGTTCAAAATATACGGCTTACGGAATGTTGAAAAGACCCCTTTCTGGGCAGCATAATCTGAAATACTGTGGGCTCTGTTTTAAACAACATGAAACAAGATATTTTAATAAACTTATAAAAATGATTTATATTTCTTGTGGTGAGGCATTGCCTAGGACCTGTAAAATGCTGGAGAGTAAGTTTCAGTCTGAATTGTTAGGAACTTAAAAACTAAAGCACTGTAACATTTGTATCGGAATGCAGAATTTCACATGGCAGTTTTGCAGTATCTGGCTGTATTTGAGCTGGGTTTACATCTCTAATTTATATATAGCATTTACCATAGCAGATCTAAACCAATAAACTGTCATTTTGATGTAAATTATTAAGGCTAATGTACTAAAATATTATTGCTATCATAATAATCTGCTTTATTTCATGTAGTTACGAGACAAATTGTTCGTACCACTTTTCTTGTTTCTTGCAGTACATCTAAAAAGCAATTGTCATCTTGTAGAATTACTTTAATACAAACTATGAAATAATACTGCTTTTTGAGTGATCAGGCTTGTTGAAATGGACCCACAGAACTCTGAACAGGTGCACGGGGAGTCCAGAAGCATATTCCTGCTTAAAGCTCTCAACGAAAGCCTGAGCTGGCATTCGGTGGGGCAGGTGGCAGTTTTTCCATATCCACAGCATTGTGACAGCTCTTGATGGGAGCAAAGTGGTACAATAATCTCGTGTTACATGGACTGTGCAGGTTCTAAATGAACACACAAGAAAACTTGAGTGAGAGAAGGCCCAGTAAGACATTGGGCCTTGAGGTTGTCTTCTTTGCAGGAAAACCATAAACTCGGCAGCTGTGGTGCACGGCAGCGGCTCAGACTTTGTCCCCGTTGGAGCTTCAGTGGTGTTTTGGCAGGGACAGTGACACAGCTGTGGAAGGATGAGCCCACCTGAGGTAGTGTGTGGGAGTGTGGACCCAACCCTGGTGGGGAGCAGCCGTGGGGACTTCTTGGCTCTGTGGCCACCAGCAGAGCCTGCCCTGCTGGGGCCACTGAGAATCGATGGTGCAGGGAGGGAGGGGAGGACTGGGGCAGGGTGGGCTCTGTGCCCGGGGGCTGCTGGAAGCTGTGGACCAAGAAGCTCCCTATCACTTTCCGTGTGGCTTCTGCTCCTGCTGGTTTTTGTTAGCTCTGTTCACACAAAAGCGCGGTGGGCAGTCAGGAGCAAACTCCTGAATAACTGAAGAAAAGGCTTTTCCAAACATCTTCGACAAAATTTGTGATGGTTGTGGCTAAAATGTGTGGTTGAAGGGCTCAGTGTTCTGCCACTGATAGGCTGGAATCAGGGAAACAAGTGTTTGGGAGGCTTGAGAGAAGCTTCATGAGGTTACAAGATAAATATTACTTCTCATGAGAGGAAATAAAACTGGGAAACCAAACCAAACTAAACCCCCTTCCCCTCCAGAAAAAAACAAAATCTACGTCCTTCTGCCTTTCTTCCTCAACCAGGTTCAGTAAATCCGAATTTGGATCCAAAACTGGCTCGGAGCTACTTCCACGGAGAGGATGTGAACCCTTCCCAGATGAGTGGAACTTTAACATTGTTATTCTCCTCTGGTTCTTGCTTTCCCGCTCCCCCTTGTGGGCTAAACCGTCAAAAACCATTTCAAGGGAAAACATTTCTAAACTGCTGTGTTCCTTTACAGATCCAATTAAAGATTCTGAGAGGACACAGTGATAACTGTGCGCTCCTGCTGGGTTTGCTTTGAAGACACAAAAATCCTTTCATGCTCTCATCATAGAACGGTGAAGCTCTGGGTATGTTATGAACACAACCACAACGAATTAAAAAATACCATCTTTGAAATATCAAACAAGGAATGTTGTAAAGGCTCGAAGACTGACTGACTCATCCAGGAGCCTTCTGAATATACTTCACCGGCATTTAAAAATAACAACTGTAAATGGTTTTGTAGTCACAGATAAGCAGTAAACTCCTATTTCATACTTCAGACATTCTTTTATGTTGAAGGGTGGCCCTTGTAAGCATGAGTAGCACACACTGAATTGGAGCTGTAGTTCGTTAATATTTTAAAACTGCAAGTTGGTAGACAAAGCTTAGTCTTTTTCTCCTGAAACTGCCTTTTTCCAGCTTATGTCTATGGCTGTTTGTGGAGGAGACGTGGAAGTTATCAGCATGGCCATTGTGTTTTCATACTTGCTTTTTTCCTATAAGTGTCAGCTTGCACCCTTTATTTTCTTATTTTCCATGTTTTGTGTAGTAGCTGAGGTTTCCCTTAAAATTCTACCTGGCAGTGGTGAGATCTGAACTGGGGAAGTGTACAGATTCTGGGTGAGCCAATCTAAATTGAGTCTACAAGATAGCTTGGCAGGCTGTTTGCTGCCAGACTCCTTCATCCACATGAGCTACCATAAATCTCACCTTGTTCTCACCTGCGATTTGTACAGGAGCTCATCAGCCTTCTCTGTTTTGCAGATGATGTTTGCCTTTTAGGGCAAAGGCTTTGTCTAACATTGGTTTTGAGTTATACATGGCTGGAAGTCTGTCTTTGCCATATGTTCCAAAAGGGATGTGTAAATATGTATCATTTGCATAGAAGAACAACACTGAATTAGCCAAGGTTCAGGGGTTCATCTGTCAGTGAGATTTATACCTTCATAGAAGTTCTCTTCAGTCTGTATTATTTATTAATATTCTATAGCCTTTCCATTAAGCCTGTCTTGTCAATTAAAGAAGAAATGTGTCTTAATCCAGTGTCAATCCGTGGGCACAATAATTAAACCAACTACAGCCTATATCATCATTCAGTTAAGCAGGTCATGCAGTGCCTCTGGGGGTTCTACTGGCATCTTTTACCATTCAGTCATCATTTAAATCAATTTTTATCAGATTGTAGAGTTGACTGGTTAGGGTTTTGATCACTGAATAGTACACAGGCTCCATTGCCTGCTGCAGTTGCGTATGTTTTTGAAAGTTGCTGCACAGCAAGGAAAATACCCTGTGTATGGCCCTGGAAACCACTTCCCAATCAAAAATGGGACCAGTTCATAAAGGTCTTTTGTGTTGTTTCCATTTAGGAGTAGAGATTGTGTTGGTTGTGGAAAGTATAGACAAAAGGAGAAAATGAAAAGATTTTAATAATAGCATTCTTCATAGAATCATGGAATGGTTTGGGATGGAAGGGACCTTAAAGCCCACCCAGTTCCAACCCCCTGCCATGGGCAGGGACCCCTCCCACTGGATCAGGGGGCTCAAAGCCCCATCCAGCCTGGTCTTGAACACCTCCAGGGTGGGGCATTTTTAGTTGTTAGAATCTTAGTGCATTGACTTTCTTGGGCAAAATGCATCAAAATGGCAGTTTATGAACTTTATCAAAAGCCACAATGGTACTAAAACCTTTTGTCACATCCAGGGACTTTCAATATAAATCTTACTTTAAATAGTTGCGAATACTTAATAAAACTGTGTGAGGGGAAAATAAAATGGCCCTTTTCATGGGAATCTGCCAGGTTTAGTAAACTTTATGGAACAGCTTTGCTGTCTAATGGGGCTTTGTTTTTGTGCAGAGCAGCATCTGTGGCAGAGGGTTACCCAGCAACATAACCACCAAAAATCCAAAAACTCATCAACAAGAACATTTCACATTCATTAAATACAAGACATGATAATGGCCTTAAAATTATTGTAGCGTTAGAAATAATTAAATATATTGTAATGGAAGAAATAAGATTTAGTTGACTGCTTGCACTGAAAGTGACATACATGGCATTTTTATTATTAGTTTCTATCTGAAATATAAATAATCCTTTTTTTCAATTAAGCCATGTAATAATTTTTGCTGTCACCTCTAAATACCTGTTTGAAATTAGTGGGTGTGAGGATGTCAAACCATTGTCAGAATTAAATGTCATTTATTTTTTAAATACCTTTTTTTACACAAAAACATTTGATTGCTGTTTTTGCTAACATAAATTTTAGAGTGGTAGCATAATCATTTGGTAACACTGTCAAGGCTTGAGATATATGGAAACAGGAAAAACGCTTGTATGTATCCTCGGAATGCCTCTTGCAGAGGGTGCAACTGTGAAAATCAGATTTATTGCTTTGTTATTTATAAATAAAAAAAGCAAATGTTCCATTTTAGCACAACAAAATGCAGTTGGGGTAGGTAGGCTTGATTTTTCATCCTAGTTTTGGTACTGATGATTGCTTAACCTTGGGTAAGTCTGTTGATGAACATCTCGGGTATTTCAGATTCAGACACAAATAGTTGATAACAACAACCTGTCTCATTTGAGATTGATTAAATTTGCATTTTAGGTTTTGAACAGGGTGGCCTTGTGTAATGTTAAGTTTATTGCTAATGCAAAACCAGAAAATCTGGATGTAAAGATATCTACCAGCTTTGAACAAAACAAAGTCATCTCAAAAGTCTCCTTTCTGAACCTGCTTACAGAGACTGTTAGAACCCTTTTATTTTCTTCATGATTTCTTCAATTTGTGAAGATAATTTTGAATTTTAATTACTCCCTTGTATAACCTTAACCCCTTTCTGGCTTCGTTTTGTATCTGTACTCTTCATCTCGTTATCTACATTCCCAATGGCAGTATGGAACAGGACTGGATTCAGGACAGATGCCATGGGCCCCAGCTCAATATGTACTTTGATTTTCACGGTGAACCAATTATGGCCACTCTCTGAGGTCATTTTTCTAGATCATTTTTCCTTATACGCTGTTGGGGAAGGTCATGCCCAGCACCAGGATCCTCACTCAGCATCAACTCCTGAGCCTTCACTTGCCAAACTCTTCTCTCTCTCACTGAAGTCACTAATACAGTAAAACATTATGTTGATTTAGGATATTGTTCTCATTTTAAGAAGGAAGTATGCGACAATAGAGATGTCAAATCAACCGTTAAAAATACCAATGGCTTGAAATAAAATCAACCAATTTAGCTCTGAATTCTTAAAACAATAATCAGAGAGAAAGTCTGCGTTTAAACACTATAATAACATTGCCTTGGAGGGATTAGGAATTACTTTGGATGGGAAATTCAATCTGCAGCATTGTAATGTTTCTTTTAAATTGCAGTGACTACGGCATTGTTTCCTGTAAGAGCTGCTCATAATCCTTTCCCCACTGTGGATTTCAGGAAGCACTGGGGTCCTCTCCCAGTTCTGGAATGTCCACATTTCTTTTCTGATGAGCATCAGTGCTTCAAAATTTAGACTAATACAGAATTATTT
Organism: Tapera naevia; assembly: GCA_033556795.1. Taxonomy (NCBI): domain Eukaryota; kingdom Metazoa; phylum Chordata; class Aves; order Cuculiformes; family Neomorphidae; genus Tapera; species Tapera naevia. The sequence goes on along the minus strand of JAUMJJ010000184.1, from coordinate 2,635,843 downwards.
AATTCCTCTGAATGCTTGAGTTGAAATTTCCATGCAGAGATAGGATGCGATTTATTTCATGGAATATAGATGGCTTGTGATGGTAACTTACTTTTAGTAAAACAGAGTTGTGTTGTAGCTGGGGTTCAATCCTGTAAAATGACCACCTCTGAGAAGGGATTCAAGCCCCTGCTGGCTGTGAGGTTGGGAGCAGCTCCAGAGACTTTGCAGAACCGTTCACGTGATTGAAATTCAGAACGTGCTTATGGAGCTTTGCTGGTGCAGACAGGGTGCTCTCTCTTGCAGGAGGCTCTTTAGGGGATCTTTAGGGGAGAGTTTCTTCCAGCAAGAGCCTGGATAGTCCATATAGTCATTTTGAAGTGCCACGCTCTGTGTATCTGTAGATTTCCGTGCTGCTTGTGTCCACTGAAACTGGTACATTAAAAGGGAAGCATTCAAAGAAACATTAACCATCAGTGTGGAGGCTGTCAGGCTTAGCTCCGCCCCTGGATCACACAGTTTGCATTGCTGCCTGCACTGATGGGGACGTGGTCCACCAGGTTTCAGTGCTTTTTAGAATGGACAATTCTGTAAATGAGGCATTCATTCAGTGTTTGGCTTCCCCTGCTTAGAGCTAGGCCTCCTCTCCTCTCCCATATCCATGGTACTAACCTCAAAATCTGATGCAGTAATAGCTGCTTAAAGAGAGTCCAACCCTCTTTAGGTGTTTTTGTGCCATCATTACTCTATTTGTTTTTGCAAACACACCATATGGTATTACGATACCTTTCATTTGTTTCTTATTTTAGCTGAAACAATCCACCAGACCTGAACTGATGATGAGACATGTGGGTCAAAGCAGAAATTTTACAGATTCATAGTTGTGTGTGTGCATTTGGCAAATATCAGTGTCACAGAAGTCAAGCAACCTTGCAGCCTTGACCCTTTCCTACCTTATGAAAATATGGTATCCAAGGCATAGTTAAAACATCGACAAACCCACCAAAAGATCTCAGAAAAGATGATTTTCCTTCAAAGCTTTGGGATTAAAAATTACTTTCAAGTGCTTTCTGCATTTAAGATAGCATCTTCACTTAGGAGAGCCCATAAGCCTGTGCCTCACATTTGTTACCTTAAATGTAAACGTGCCTACCCTCCAGAATGGGAACTGGATAAACCTTCCGAGTAGTAGCAGGACAAATTCTCCACCAGCAGACTTCTCTGTTCACTTCAATCACTGTAGTTCAGCTTCCCATTAAAATAAAAGAAGGCATCTGTTTAAATGCTTATATCTTTGTAACTATGGAGAATTCCAGTTTAGTATCTGTGCCTTGGTATAATTATATTCTGGTCTCATAACTTTTTAAAAACATTTAAAATATTTAAAAACATGTTTTAAAGATTTTACTGTAAACCTTACGTATTTTGTCTGCACATTTGCCTCTCTGTGTGAAAAAAATATGTGTTTATCTTTTTATGGTATTTCTGAGGTGTGGCATTTGTCCAGCAAAATGACATCCTGCCTTCCTAAACTTACCTAGTGATGCCATTCATGTTTGAATAACCTCCTTAGCTCAAGTAAAGAATTCATTTTTGATTTTAACCAGTTTCTATTCCTATGCCAACTCAATGCTGTTAACCTCAATCAGCTGTGCTGTTGTCAGAACACAGATACCTGAGATAGTTGCTTGAGCTGGTCTGCTTTCAGAAACTGGTTTCCTTCCTTTACAACAGATGAAGATGGTACAAATAGTTGGTTTTATTCTAATAAAAAGAATAAAGGGTTTTTCCTTGTGTTATATTCCCAGTTAAGTTTTGTTTTCCTGCAGGGTCATTGGGAGGGGTCGACAGATGTTGCCATCAGCAAAACCAGGAAATGGAGCCCTTCAGCTTCAAAGGTAATCAGCAATTCCTGATTTCAGGAGTTGGTCTATATATGGATGTGAAGTAAGACTTCCCTCTAAACTCTACCATAGGATTCTCTATGAAGAATAATATGAGATCCACCATTAAATAGCTGTGATACATCAGGCAAAGAATAAAATCCCCAGAAGCAGAAATCTTATTTTTGCTGCGTGGTACTAGAGAATAAAATGACTGACTTGCCCTTTGGGAAATTTATCATTTTTAAGTGAATACACTAGTTCCAAGTTTAATTTACTGAAGAAAATATGTGGATATAGAAATTATTGACAGGCTTCCTTCCTTTCTGTAGATTAACTGTTCTCCGTTACTATGGCAAACAAAGAACCCTTGCTGTCAGTGGACATCAGAAAGACTTTTGTGAGTAATGCCATGAACTTTTTTCTAACTTATTGCCATACCCCTTACAAAAACTTCGTAAAGGAGCTTTCAGGCATTGCAAGTGAGTTTTGGTTCCTGTCTGACATGATGCAGCATAAATTAATCCCATCTAAGAAAGGCTCCTTCCAACAAGGAGCATGGTATTTTTCCTGCCCTTTCTTAGGAGCAGCCCTGAGAGGATTATATCTATTCAGTGCATGTGAGAATGTCAATTAATAAATGATTGTTTCAAAATGTTTGGAAGCCTTATGCCTAAATATAGTGTTTTCAACCTTTTCTAAAAGCAACTTGAAGTGGGGAAAATAGTTGGAACTGGGCACGTGACAGTCTGGAATGCAGTTAAGCTGCAGAATACAAAGAAATCTAAGTTGGTAGATTTTCCCCCTTGTTTAAATGATGTGAATCATGTAGCAACAATTACCCTTGAATCCAAGGTTAAATGAAAAATATTCCTTAGGAGTCGTTTATTTTGTACAGATTTATGGCTTTGAATAAGTATTAGGTGATGAATTGTATTATTTTCCAGCATTCTTTTGCCCTCTTTACTCTATAATTAACTATTATTGTTTTGTTACAGAGGCTAAAAGAAAACGCTCCTCTGGGTTGTTTTTTAAAACAGATCACGCTAGATATGCATCTTTTATAGCTGAATTGATCTGGCTTTAATGTACTTAGTAATACTGAACTAATTTCTCTAGGTTAGACAAGATTAGGCCCAGAATAAGTGAAGTTGTGTTAGAATTGAAACTGTTCTTTGTCTCTTTCTTTACCCTTTTCAGCTGGAAAAATCAAAGCGACATTTTTTTTTGCACTGAAACAGGGAAAAAAAGTAGTTGCTCTATAGAGGCTTGGCTCTTTTTGCATTAGTGATGTGACTAGGTTGGGAATTCTCTTTTGAATGCGTCCTCTATTCCCAAATTGAGAAAAATAAAGAAAAATGAGTTCTTATATTTTATTTTAATAAAATCAGTAGATTTTATTACTTATTGCTGTGTCCTGTCCATTCCCATCACCTGTTCAGTGCTTGGGTACCACATTAGTCAGCTTCTTTTCAGCCCTGAACTGATCCTGTGCAGCAGTTGGCTCATATTTGTGTGCAGCAATTTTTTTTTTTTTTGTGGAGAATGTGATAATCACAAACAATTCATGATGTGGAGATTTATCTGCTTTTTTTCTGGCTCTTGTACCCCTCTCGTTTGATTCCCTTGGTTCCTGTTCTGACGGGAAAGTTGTCAGACTGTTTTAGAACACGTCAGTGTGGCTGCCCTTCTGTAGGAGTTATTTGAAGAATAACATCTAGAATTTGGCTGTAAATACGCCTTAGATGCCTGTGAAATTGCCAAAGTGGAATCTGCAAAGTGTAGAGACCGATTACACTTCCAGGCCTGTAATCTGGTCCATTCATGACCATAGGACATGGTTTAGTGGTGGAGTTGGCAGTGCTGGGTTAAAGGTTGGACTCGATGATCTTAAAGCTCTTTTCCAACATAAACAGTTCTGTGACTCCGTGGTAACTTCCCTGCTGACCTTGTGTTGTGGTCCAGGCCCTGTGTTTGTCCGTGGCTCAGCACCATCCATCACTTTCTGAGTGTGGCGCATCCTTGTTTGCTGGTAACAGACTAATGGGCTGGGGCCTTGCGAGAAGGCTTTCTCCCGCAGGCAGCAGCAATTCCATGCAAAGAATTCCAATTAGCTCTGGGAAACACCCACCCAAGTCACTTTTCCTAGCTGTTTAATCTCCATGCGTGAGCTGGGTCAGGCGCCCCGGTGCTCTGTGTGTGCACACAGTGCGTTCGCGTAGCGTGGCTTCATTTTTGCACCATTACAGATGATTTTAGCTCGTAAGCGAGGCCGGGCCGTCCCTTGGTGTCCCTGATGGGAGCCTTGGGCGCTCGAGATGGGGGGAGGGCGGGCTGAAGACTGAATATTTTCTTTGAAATGCTGACATTTATGCATCTTCCCTCAGTCTTTACACGCCGAGCTGTGTGTGAGCCCTGGCAGGGCCGGGCTGCCGGCGGGACAGAGCCCAGCCCGGACCCAGCAGCCCCCGTAGAGGCGCCGCGGCCGCGCTCTTGGGGCGGCGCGGAGGCTGCGCCTATCGCCGGGCGCCGTGGCTTAGTTGGTTAAAGCGCCTGTCTAGTAAACAGGAGATCCTGGGTTCGAATCCCAGCGGTGCCTGCGCGGGGCGGGGCTCTGCCTTTTGCGCCGGGGGCGGCGGAAGAGAAGCCGTTGCGGATGGGACGGGGGCGACGGCACCAGTTTGGGGTGGCGCTGCCTGGGCTGGGGTCACATCCCCGCTCGGAGGTTCTGCTTGGAAAAGCCTTCAAAAATCGGTTGGTTTGGGTTTTTTTCATCTCTCTACATCTTCAGCTCGGTTACCAAAGCCATTCTTGCCTTCCTCCCCACCTTGTGAGGGCGTGAGGTTCTCCTCTCTCATCAGCCCTCACACCTGGCCCTCCTCCTCCTCCTCCATCGGACGTTTCTTGTTTTGCTCGTACTCTCATGTTTTAAACACATACTCAGAAACCCCCTTCCTGTGAGCACCGAGCTCCCACTGGCTCCCGGGCGGCACTGGCGAAGGCCCTGCTGTGCTGGGCAGTTTGCTGGGTTTTTTTAATTAGTAACGACATCAATAAGAAATTCAATGCTGTGAAATTCAGTTGGACATCTCTGTTCAGCTGACAGTCACAATATCTCAGATCCAAGATGTGACTTTTCCTTGCAGAGGGGCTTTGGATGCATTCACTTTGTAACACAAGGTCAGACACAAAAACCCGAGACTGACCCTACAGCTCGGGAACCAGGAGTGGGAGGGGAGGGACAGAGATGGGTACAGAGCACGTTCTGAGCTCGATCGCTTCACTCAGTGCGGGTGGACGCGGGTTCAGACAGAGACGTTTCCTCACCCTCTGTCAGGAAATGTCACTGTGCAAGAGTGAACAGTGAGTGAACATCCAGTCTCTTGTGAAACTGAAGAAATCCACAAGGGGAACTTTTGAGTTATAGACTGAGGTTGATTGTTTAGAGATCCCAAAGATCCAGTTGGTGCTCAAAGGAACCCATTTCTGTCTGTAGAAGATGTGAAAACCAAACCAATGGAGATCCTCAACAGCCTTTCAGAACTGATCTGCGGAATTGCTGCAGCATTGTGTGCAGCCGTGTGTCAGCTCAGAAAGGAACTGGTGTGAAGGGGTTTGTAGTTCATTTTCTTTGTTAAATAAAGTTACAAGCACAGTCTCAAGTTTTTGTGTCAGCCTATAAAGGTATGTACATCAGTGGAATCGCGTGGTGTTTTAGTTCATGTGATAAACCCCTCTGTTAAAATGTCAGAATACTAGTCATGCCAAAACGATTCTGTATTAGTTGTCATGTGAAATTCTACAAAGTTAAGTTTCTAAGTGGTTTAAAATTACTAAACAAATCACTAACACTTAAGGTAAATGTGCATGCCAAGTGTGTATGGGGGTTTGGCTTTGTTTTTTTCTTTTACACTTACATGTGGGCAAAGGCCAGGATTTGAAGTAAGATTGTAGTTAGAGATTTGTCAATAGTGTTAATATTGTATTAAAGCGTATACGTGGTTTGCCAAGCACCAAGTAGTAAAAATCTGTCTTTGCATAAATATTTTATTTTTATTTTTGATGTGATCTTAACAAGCTTCTTTTTCCCACTCCTCCCCCAGATGTATCACATCGGTAACCAGTGAAGCAAGGCAGTTGTACTCTATATGGAACCATCTCATCCACTGCTCTAAGATACGTGCTCACAGACCCCCTGGCCCCTACGCTGCTGGTATGTGCAATTTTGTATGCAAAAATCCCCATATAATCAAGCATGATCTGTTGAACTCTCAACAAGAGAAAGAGTCTGGTCAGACTGGCCTTGCGCATCGAGACCTGCTCTTTGCTCTTCAGCTGCTCTTTGGCTCTGGACACGCTGCTCTTAACTTTTGATCTCTCTTGCCATCTGCAAAATTATAATAATATTGATCTCACAGAGTTGCTGGGAGAGTTAATTAATGTTGTATGAAGTACTTTGGGCTTTTGGATGAAATCGATGTTATTAAAGCCCTGGTTTTGTTTTTTCCTCTCAGTAAGCTCAGTCTCTCTGCAGTTAGATCAGGCTGGTACTGAGCCTCTTCAATAGTGCTGGCAGCGTTCACAGACACATTTGAGCTGTTTCTGGGAAAAGAGGCCTGACTGACTTCATCTCATTGATGGGGTAGAGAATCAACTGGCAAATAAAACTTTTGAAAGTTTTAAATAAAGATTTCCCTGAAAATTTAGTATGTTAGACTGTTTCAGTTTCAGTGTTCTTGTTGAAGGTGCTTATTGCTATTTATTAGCTATTTTATGCTTAGCTACAGAAATACATATTTTTACAGGCTAGTATTTTTCTGTTGACATACTTTTTTAATCTCTCAAAATGTTGTAATGTTTTACATGAAGAGGTGTGATTATTGTATCAGTATATGGTTGATATAGCCCAAGAAAAGGTAAGTGTAATAGATGGCTTATGATGAGTATATAGAAAATACCTCAGAAACTTCCTAGTTGAAAAAAATGCTAATTTTTGATGCCAAGCCCAGACCAAATAGCCACAATATGTAAGAAAGAAAGATGCATGCCATATTTTCTATCACACGTTCCCATGACAACTGCTTCCATCAAATGGAACAAATTAGCCCCTGGTTGGGGAATCCTTACAAGTTAAGCACGACAAACTGTAACCTTTTCTGAAGGCGTATGATAGGAACTCACATAAAACCCTGGTTAATTCATCTGATAGACTCAAATGCCTAGAATTGTTAATTGTCCTCTGGTCGTTTTATCCACAAAGAATACAGCGTTCAGTGTTTTTAGAGCTGTAACGAATCTCTGAGATCATATTCATGTGGAACCAGAGAATACTTCAATTGCCAGTAGTTAGTATACACTTATTTAAGCTGGGAGAACAAATCCACCTGCCTTTTAAAATTTGGGATGAAGTAAACAGTGCAAGTTCTTGAGCAGTAACTGTGTGGGTCCTCTCTGTGGACATACACATTATTTTCTCTAATGGTTCCTAAAATGCCCTCTGATTCCATCATCATTACTTGTCTTTAGCTTAATTTCCTAGCTTGTGTGGGCAAGGACAAAATACGTGAGATGTGGATTCATGAACAGGTCAGGAGGCTTTGGATACTTTACGCATAGTCTGTAACCAAACCCTGTGTAAGTTGTAGAGTGCAATCTCAATCTTGGCGGAAAGATTTTCAGTTTTGAAACGCAGAGGTTTTCCAGTGTTGCCTTTGGATATTCAGTGACACCTGCCTTTGAGTGGCTCTTGTATGATTTGAATACAAACCATGCAAAATATATGAACGTGGTCAGGAACTCGGTCTCCCGGTGCTTTGGCCTGGACCTGCCTCATGGCTTTCATGTGATGTTCTTGTGTGTTATGCGTTGAAAGTGAAGCCTCCTCTTGAATTAGGCTAATAAAACACTTTCCATCTGGATAGAAAAGGCCATTTTGAGAGGTGTCGGCTTTGATTTGAGCTTTAGTCTCCACTGCAGCCGCAGCAGGTTTTCTCTTTTAGTGTCTCACTGACTTAATTTGAACACTTAATGTTTGACTTGCCATGTGTAAGGCATACGCCAGGGATGGAAAAAGATGATATCTTGGCATACTTTATTTGACTTAATCACAGTACCTCCAAGGAGCTGTAGGGTAATAAATTTAAGTTATCCTGGTAAGAATATTTTTAAAAAGCTTTTATCTTAGACAGTTGCCAAAAACTCCACAATTTGTACCTGTTATTGATTTGTAGCACAAAACAAACCTGTTCTTAAGAATCAGCTGCTGAGATCCTGTCAAGGTGTTGTGGAAGAATAACACGTCAAGTAATAGCTCAACAGCATAGCATTTATATAAAAAAATGTGGAAGGGTGAAAGAAAAAGCCGGTGTCTGACATTTTAAAGACTTCTCAAGGCAGCAGGAATTGCTCCAGATCTTTTACTCTTGTGCTGTTGTGACTAATTTTCTTAGGAGTTTCATAACCAGCCTGTTCTGTGAAATTGTACCCAGAACTTACCACAGTCATGGTGACTGCACACTACTGACTCAACGTAAGCCGAGTATGTTAAGTCTCACTTAATGTCAGAAAATAACTGTACTCAAATTGAACCAGACCACAGGTGCACCGAGCCCAGCGTCCCCTCTATAACCATGGCCCATAGCACATGTCTAGGGCAGAACATAAGCACAGGGCAATCATGCAGTGATATTTTGCCAGAATACCCTTCCAGCCTCTGGTGATTTCCAGCTCAGAGTCTTGAATTCTCACATACAGACCTGATCAAATCCGATTTTTCATTTCTTCATGTCTGTGACTAGGCAGAAGTGAAGTGACTCCTGCAGGCAGATGTGTGTATTGGTGACATCTTTATCATAGGGACAGTTGCCTAAAGAAGGAAAATATTAGCAGCAGTCAAATGTTTAGTGGCTGTTTATTGCAGTGTGACAATAAGCTTAGGGGAAGATATCCTCCAGGTTGCCTGTGAGCTGGCGTTGCTGCCTGCGCGTTATTCACGGAGATCTGGGTGAAAGCATTTGATGGAAACAGCGAGTGAAGCCACATTGCCCGTTAACCCCAGTTTGTAAGCCTGCCCTGTCGTATTGCCTGGCACGCTGTTACGTGGTGCGGCACGCTTTGACAGGCATGTCCAGTCGCACGCTGCCGTGCCTGTGTGATGTGATGTGATGTGTGTCGTGGAAGGATTTGCCAGAGTGTAATACATCAGCTCTGAACTTCGGGAGGGGGCACACTGTAGCCCGCATACTGGACAACAAAGATATTTTCCATTTGTCGCTTTGCTGCTTGTAGAACAAATTGGGATGGTTTAATTTGTAAGTAATTTGCAGAAACAAAACCTGCAATGTTAATTTCCTCCTTTTTGGCCAAAGAGCCCTTCAGGTCTCAAATGAGTTGAAATTTAGTACGTTTTGAATATGTTTATTAATGGCTGTGGTCTCTGCTCGGTCTCTGTGTATCTCTTTCATTATGGTTAAGGTAGTGAGGTGCCAGCATTGCAGATGGCCTCGTGCAACCTGCAGCACAATTGCTGCAGGTGAGGACTTTGCTTGGTGTTAATTTGCATGAGCTGTGTTCCAGAACATTGCTTTTCTAATCCTGGAGTTGTAAGATTGCGTGGGCGCAGGAATACGGCTAACGTGGTTGCGGGAGCTTCTACTTTGTGCACTGGAAGGGCCAGCATGCAAGTTATGTTGATCAACAACAGAAAATCATGCAATTCACCTCTGTTCTAAGTAGTTTGGAAGATAATGCCTGAGGTACATGAAATGGGGAGGCATCTGTCTTTCCTTTTTGCAACAGGTCTTTTCTTTCCTTCAAAAAAACTGTAGTTAAGCTATGATTAAGACATTTTTAATATTAATCGGTGAGGTAATCAAGAATTGACCTTGCTGACGTCAATGGCAAAACTCCCACTGACTGTGCTGTAGTCAGGTTTTCATTCAATAAAAAGATAATAAAGAATCTGATTCATAAAGAAAGGGAGGAAAAGATGAATCAATCCAAGCTGTGTGGGTAGAGCATTTCCTGTGTTATTAATTGTGCAGTGCCATCAAAACAAGAAGGACTGTCCTTAGCCGCGGTAGGATTTGATTATTGACTTACACACGACTAAACACAATTAGCCCGGGTGCTATTCCTGCCAAAGCCTGTGCTGAGGTCTCGTTGTTGTTACTGGAAGCAGTTGAGAGCTGAGTTTTTCTGAAAATCACTTACTAATATTTTAACACAATAAGTATTTTGAAGTTGTAATGTGAACTACAGATTTGTTTAGGACATAAAGGACGATTAGGCATTAAACAATTATGCTTTTCAGTATCTATAGTGTATTCATTAAAAATCTTTCTCATTTTCTCCTGTGGTAGCAAAATGTAATGGCTGAACCTATCATAAAAGCAAATAATATGACCAATTAGAACGATAATTTCATTTGACATATCTCACTAAATGAATGTTCTGGAACATCATAGCCCAGAAATAATTTATTACAGTGTCCCTAACTATTATGGATTTGGGTTAATATTTGGAAAAAATGTCTGATGTAAACTATTAACTTTGTGTGTTTATTTCTGATGAATCATATTATATATAGTGCTTTTCTGTTAGAATAAATATTTACTGCCATTAACAAAAATTGTCAAATATTTTAAGTCCATCCTGTTTGACTTGGCTGTTATTTTCAGTAATAGACTCTCTTTTTTTTTTAAATAACATTCTAATTTGCATGTCATTTTCAGGCAAACAGTCACTCATTTTTTTTCCCTGGTATGGTTTATGCTCTTCTATTCAGTGCTTTTCATGGTCATTTGGGTTATCTTTATATAATAAATATGCATTAATGCATTATCATACTTGAGCAGGGTACCAATATCCTATTATTTCCCTACCTTCAAAGCAAAGCAGACCAAATCCTTGTTCAGTATTATCTATATTAGCTGAGTTCTAAAGTTTATCTTGTTTTCTAGTAGAATGTCCTTTAAATTGTAAGAGCTGTGTGTCCTTGGCTACTATAACTGCACACGTGTGTGGTGAAGGGTGGGATTAGCAAACTGCTCAGGTACCAGTATCACATGTGATCCTTTTCTTTTGTCTGAGAAAGTGTATCCAAGGTATTTGGTCAAGTTGAATTTACCAGCTTGGTTGCCATGGCCAAAATCTGCCCCTGTTCTAAGACAACAGAATAGGGCGCACTTCATGTGCTCCTTTAATATTGCTTCCCATGAGGTCAATTGGCATTTCTTCTGGCAGCCTCTGGCTGCTGCCTGTGGAAAGAGAGCCTGGAATATTAGGGGAGAATTAATGAATTAGTAGTAGCAGACACAGATTTTTAACAACTGGAGGCCAAAGCTGCTATGACTTAACATATCTCTTGAAAAGGTGCCAGTGAGACCCATGACATTGTAGTTCACATGCAGTGGTCCAGATTTGGTGTACATGACTAAAAATAAGAGAAGGATTTAGTCATTTCTTTCACCATCTTGTTGAATCTCTAACTTAATACTTTCCAAATGATTTCACAGAAATTGATGCTGCTGCTGGTTTCTGTATTTCAGCAGCTCTGAACACAAGGCCCTCAGGAGATCATGAAAGTAGATTTGGGGCTGTTTTGGCACCACTCGCTGGCATTAAGCCTGCCTGGCACTGGTGATGGCTCATTTGGCTGCAGAGCTCGTGGGTAGTATTGAGCTATCAGAAATTGATCCAGATCTTTGCTCTGTGTCCATTCTTCCCTGTGAAGAACTTCAGGAAGAATGCTCAGTAATAAACCTTGGAGTGAAAACTGTCCGTAAGGAATCAGAATCATGGAATGGTTTGAGTTGAAAGGGACCTTAAAGCCCATGGAGTTCCACCCTCCTGCCATGGGCAGGGACACCTCCCACTGGATCGGGGTGCTCAAAGCACCCTCCAACCTGGCCTTGAACACCTCCAGGGATGGAGCAGCCAAGACTTCTCTGGACAACCTGTGCCAGGGCATCCCCACCCTCACAGTAATGAATTTTTTCCTAAGATCTCATCTCAATCTCCCCTCTTTCAGCTTAAGGAAGAGTGCATGCTTTATTCCACAAATATAACTTTGTTTCAGAAATGTTTGTATTGTGGTAATACTAAAATTTTGAATGCTTCCTCATCAAGAGTTATGTATCACTAATGCTTTTTTGCATTTACTGTCTGTCCCCTGAACTCTGGATGCTACAGAGCTTTGCAAAAATTCTACCAAGCCCTTCTGTGCTGGAATGCCTCAAGTGAATTGCCCACAAATACAGCGAGCCTTGTGCCGAGCTAAATGCGGGCACCGCACAGAGTAATTGTAATTGCTTCCAAGTGGGATTACTGTACTTTCAGTAAATCTGCAAGGCATGGAATGAAATATTTAAAATCGTTTGGCAGTTAAATATTTGCCAGCGTGCCTGGCTTTGGCGAAACAGGAAGCCTTTGTGATTGACTCCTTTACCCTTGCAATCAATGGGCGCTGCTTTGCCATTAAGTTCGGTGAATGTAGGATTGAGAACAAATGAACTGATTAGAACACAAAGGTTCTTTGGAATAGGGGAGGGAAGAAGAATTGAATTTGATTGCTACATTGGTGGCTGTGGAAACAGATCAATGCCATGATTGCTAATGAAACAATGGTATTATTTCTCTGGATCACTATTTTCTTCCAATCTAATATAGTGCTGTTACTGTGGACATAACTACCAGTATTTTTTGTAGTTAGAGCAGAAGAATATTGCTTAAGTAAGATAAAAAAAAAATTACCATAATTACTTTCACCTGTGAAAATTGACAAGTTACTCTAGCAGAATAATATTTTAAAATGCATAGTTTTTCCTAACTTGCATGAAAATTATACATGAGCTGCCATATTTTTATTATTCAACAACATGAATGCATAAAGATATGTTTTGTGCATTTGTTCCAAGATGGTCTGTGAATAATGATAGATTCATAAAAACTAATTAGAGTGAACTCCCAAAGCAACTGGCTGGTTGAGTTAGTTAGTGAAAAATCGACACAACTTATCTATAAATGAGTCTGACAAAGTGAATACAAATCTAAGTATCAATAAATATTTATTCTTTTATTCAAAGAGGTTTTAAAACTGGTTTAATCTGCACAGCACCTCCCCAGACATGGACAAACCAAAGACTATGCTGCCATGGGAAAAAGTGCTGTAATGAAGGATATTTGAACCCTATGGGTGTAAATGCATATGCCAGTCTGGGTATCACGGGAATTTCAGAGGTATGTATATCGCATTACCCTGAACGCCTCTCAAATCTGTACAAGATCAAAGTACCTTTCTGTTAGCTACTTTTAATTTAGAATTCGTGACCCTGCTGGTTCTATCTGCTGGCTTGACTGCTTTCTGTTTAATAGAATTCATAAACGTGTAATGTAGAGAGAAAGCCATGCATGCACTGGGTTTTATTATTGTTGACTGTTGCACTATTCCACCCTGGCAGCCTCTTTGGAACATCTCTTTACTTTTGAGATTTCCCACACTCAGAACTCTGAACAGAAAATATAGAGTGAGGAAAGGTAAAATTTCCCCCACATAATTCTGATTTTAAGAGGAACCATTTTGCAACATTCCTGTTCATCTGCCTGCTGCTCCAGATTCTGGTGGATGTTATCTTCAGTTGTTCTATTGCAATTTTTTTTCCAATTTTATTTCCTTATTTCTGTTAAAATAGTATTTTTTCATTAATTTAGTTGGCTTTTCCATCTGACACCTTCACTCCTACTCAGTTAAGGGTATAACTGGAATGTTTTGACAGGCATGTGAATATTCTTGTGAGGGATGACATCTCGGGGCAGTAGTGAACGCAGCGGTGCTACGGTTGCCCTCAAGGATAAATAAACAAGCGTGGGCCCAGGGGAGGACCACTGATCCCGTGGGAGAGCCTGATGCATATGTAAGTGGATCTTGGTTGACTCTACCTTCAGAAAAGGGGAAATGCAAAAGCAGGAATTTTCTCACATTTCCCTTGAGTTTGTCTTTCAAGTTTTGACAAGTATTGCACTGCTTCTGTTTGGCACCGTATTTACAGAGGATGCAAATACGTGTACAGCTACATAGTCCAGGTCCTAAACTGTGTGAAGGATTTCCCCAAAATCTCTTGAAAGCTTTGTGACAGCAAGTACCTATGCTCTCTTAGAACAGTTTGGAGCCTCTAAATTACTCAGTATCCTCACACTCTTGCTTGCTTTCTTCTTTCTTTCCCTCCAGCCACGCTGATGGGCTGTGTGTGTGTGAATCCACAGGGCTGCTGTCTTCTTCATTCAGCTCATTTTTTATGATGTGGTTCAAACACAATTGTAATGATTTTTCCTTCCAGATTCTTCAGCCCATTTACCACAAGCTCTTCTTTGATTTACATGCTTTGGTCAGAGCGTACAGCTGGCATCCACAGCTCTGCTGCACAGACTGAGTCATAGTTACAGGCTATATTGGATTACAGAGTTTGCTTTGTGCAAAAGATGATCTGACTTTTCATGGTTTTAAGCTCTGTTGAAGGTTGAAATAGCTTTGATTCTTCTGCAAATCTCTGACATTAGTTTTGTTCCATGGTTTATTCTTATCCTCTTTTTTTCTATTTTCTTCATCTCTCTCAGTAATGTGGTCTGAATTAGCATTCTCCTTTGTCAAAATTGTATTTGGTTCTATATTAATCCGATAGAGCTCACTTGCACGCTTCAGACAACTTTTATTTTTTAGAGATTTTGTGTGCTTTTCAATACTAAAATATTGCCTCAGCAGCAAGGCACGGAGATGAGATCACTATACCTTCAGGGCAGGTATAATTTCCTATCTGTAGCTACCAGCTCAGCATGCCTGATGAGGTACTTCCAGGTTTTTATTGGGACACTGAGTGTTTCCACAATAAATACCTGTTCTTGCTGCTGCTGGGAACAGTTGGTAGAATCACTGATGTGCTAGAGAGGCAGTGTTTGTTTATTCAGCGTGGCACAGCAAAGACAGCAGAGCTCTCTGTCACGGGAACATAGCTCCTGACTTAGTAGTGGTGGACTGACCTGTCCCGTGTCCCTTCCCTGGCACACAGTCTGCATAGTGATTTGACATTTCCATGTGGGCACATGTTGGGGTTTCTGTTTCCTGGTGCTTTAAACTTGCTTTTAGTGAAATTAGCTGGCCAGATTATTGTTCTGATGAACAAATACATTGCCATCCTTATGTCCTGGCTGATACAAGACTTTGAGTCCGGCTGTATTATCCCTGTGACAAATAGGGAGAATTTGTAGATGAGCTCATGCGTGCCTTTACACCTATTCCTATTCACCCTGTGGAACACCCTCACTGATGCGTAGTTCCAATTTTTCCTGTGTTTTCTGTCTGTGCATATTAAGATCATCTTTGCGATCATTTGGGAAATAAGCTGTAATTTGCTCTTTTATGAACCCAGAAATCACTGTGCTGTGAATATGTATTGAGAACAATGTGGAAGAATTGTTAACAATAATGGTTTTAGCTGATTCCAAGGACACTCTCATACCATAAAATCATTAGGACTTTTAAAACTATGTGGAGTATTGCAGTGAATAAAAAGTGCAACGCTTTGTACAGAATGGGTTTAACAGAAATGTATTCTCAAAAACATGCCACTGGAAGTTCAAAGATAAAACTATAGTGGAGAAATAAGGAAATGAAGCCATAAATCAGTGCTAGTGACAACCCCTGGGGCATGCGGAACACAAGTTGTGCTCTCTAGGACCAAATAAAGCCTCTAAGGAAGTGTCTTGGCCAAATTTTAATGAAAAAGAGTAGCCATAGCAGCTACATTTTCGGTGTTGGTAACACAATGAGTAGTCGGTAAACTGGTTAGTACAGGCTAGAACTGTACTAGTTTTCCAGTGGAAATGGTGCAGCCCAGTTCAGAACTGCACTGTGGGTACTGCACTGAGCTTTACCCCTGCGTGCAGGTGGCACTGGCAGAGCACCAGCCCTGAGTTACCTGCTGCAACCATTCCTCAGGTGTCACCTTGCCACATGTCATACTCTGGCTGACTTACAGCAGCCTGAAGTCTTTGCACAAGTTTCCCAGTCATAGGAATGGATGGATGACAGCTCTAAAGATGACCAGTGTTCGCAGCCAGTGGGTGACGTTACACCAGAGTGCTCTTTGTATGCTGGCAATGGGAGCACTACAGGGGAGCATCACAGGGGAGCTGCTCACAGCCTCTCCATCTGCTTTGCCTCTATGTCCAGCCCTCTTCTCACAATGCAGAACCAAGTCACTGAGCTCATTTGAAGGTCTCTGTTCAGTCCTAATTAGGTGGTTTGCTTTTCCATGCACGCTCAATTTTAGATATGCTTGATTGCATGCAGCACCTTATTTAATTTCTATTATTTTTATTTTTTTAAGCAGAGTTGGAGGCTGAAGCACATTGCTGAGCAACCTCACGTGGCTGTTTTTCATCTGCTCTGATAACAATGTGCGAACTGAGCAAAGAAAAGATTTGTTCTCTCCCTAGGAGACAGTTTTAAAGCACATGCACTGTGTTCATCCTGTGATTTTTGTAATTCCAATCTGTTTGATCTCCTAGTTCAATTCTAAAATAAGTCTGTAGTAACTCATGTAGCCAGGGTATGTTGGGCTAAGAATGGAGTTATGGTTTGTTTCATTTTCTTCTGCAGAAAAGAAGTAAAGTAATAAAGACAACTTGAGGCCTTGCTGAGCCCATTATTTCCCAGAACTTCTGTATGTGTAGGGAATCTGAAAACATGTTCATACACCTGACATGTGGTTCAGCCTTACTTTAGTTTTGCTCTTCTATCATTTGCAGGCAGCAGAGTGACTTCTGAGTTACTTTAGCCCTCATTTACCACAGGTTTTGTATGTCAAGGAGAACAGTAAATCCTTTAATGACTCCAGCTACCAGAGAAAGCCGCTAACATAACCACAGCACAAAAGGATTTATCATAAACTAAATTAAATCATCCAAACTCAGCTCATCAATAGATATGAAGGAACGAGCAGAAGACAGAAATTAATTTAGCAGATCAAGGAACTCACTATTGTCTTCCAGTGCTTTTCCACTACGCAGATAATAAAAACTAGCATCACTACAGTTTAAATCAATCCAAACAGGGTTATTAAATTATAATCATAGAATAGAATCATAGAATGGTTTGGGTTGGAAGGGAACTTAAAGCCCATCCAGTTTCTTCCCCCGCCACAGGCAGGGACACCTCCCACTGGATCAGGGGGCTCAAAGCCCCATCCAACCTGGCCTTGGAACACCTCCAGGGATGGGGGATCCACAGCTTCCCTGGGCAACCTGTGCCAGGGCCTCCCCACCCTCACAGGAAAACATTTCTTCCTAAGATCTCATCTCAGTCTCTCCTCTTTCAGTTTAAAACCATTTCCCTCATCCCATCCCTGCGCTCCCTGATCAAGAGCCCCTCCCCAGCTTTCCTGGAGCCCCTTTCAGTACTGGGAGGCTGCTCTAATATCCCCTTGGAACCTTCTCTTCTCCAAAGTGAATAACCCCAAATCTCTCAGCTTGTCCTCATATGGGAGGTGCTCCAGCCCTTGTATCATCTTTGTGGCCTCCTCTGGAAATTTCAAGAAAGAATAGTTTTATTTTACTTTTCAAGCAATTACCCTAATGTAATTGCTACTGATAATCTGGTCTTCTCGATCCAACCTCAGGATTTCCTTGAGCATTCAGAGTGTCACAGAGGAATACCACAGCTTTGCACCCTCTTTGGAAAAATGTCTAAACATTGGTGATCTTATTATAGTATTTCTCCATCAAACAGTTTAGATTTGTTTTCCTGTAATAGTAAGTTGCTTATATTTATTCCCATCACATTTCATACAATGAATGTGAATTAAAATGGGTTTTTTTTAGCTCTTCATAGAATACATCAATAACAAATTCCTAAAGAAGAGTAAGGAGAAGAGTTCACTGAGAGGTTTAGCAATGAGCTATAATGGATCGAGACAGGAATAGCGTTCAAACCAGTGCAGCAGAGTACCCATGAGAGTTTTCTACCCTTTCAGGGAGTGTGTAGTTGCCACTGAACGTAAACCTTATTGCATCCAGGCAGTGTTGTATGGTGGTACAGTATGAACCTTTGTAAAAATAAAACTGGTGGTAAACTGTGTGAGATTGAGACAAATAAAGTGTGTTACTCCACTTAATATTTTCTAGCCAACTTTTCTGTAATGCTGGGTTTCAAAAGAGAACAGTGATCATAAACAAGCCTGCCAGCCCATATATTTTAATCGACACAACTGTGTACATGCTGCCTTTGCACTGAAAGTGATTTAGGGTGAAAGAGAGATAAATGCATGGAAAGAACTTGTGGAACAGGTAAAATTATAGTCTTGGTTTAAAGAAATCTCAACCAAATTAATTAAAAAAAAAAGAGATGCTTATAAAAGAAGCATGAGGTTTTATGAGTTAGAAAAATTAGATACAGAGGGAACTGATGTGGAAAATGTAATAAAATTATGTGTAGTCAGACTGAGACAGAGATTACTCCCATGGACAGGATAAGGTTCCAAGTTATTTTAATGCTCTTAGTACTAATATTGATGAAGTCCATAATGTCTTTGTCAACATTGCTGTATCATTTTATGATGTCTTCCTCTTTTTACTGCATATTTAAAAAATAACTTGTATTACCCTTTGATTGCCCTCGGTAAAACTTTATCAGAACTTTCTTTTCATGGTGTTATATGATTTTTTTTGGTGATCCAGTTCTGTCAAAAGCATTAAAACGAATGAACGTGCCTGTAGCTCCAGCATATATAATGTACAACTTCCACTAACAAAATTTCCTAGAGCCGTCTCCATATCATGGAATATGAAGGCTTGACACTTGGTTTGTAATGATGGTTTACCTTGGTGCAATTCTTAATTTTAAATTGATCTGCAGATCAGCCTCAAGCAGAGCACCTAGAATGGGTTCTGCTGGTTATGTTTTCAAGGTGTTTGTGTGGATGTTGTAATAGCATCATGAAATCCCCTGTGCCAGTAGGTGGTGGAGCATATGCACATGTAATTTATATATAAATTTCTAATTTGTACATATATTTCTGTGAACACAAACGTGTGTGACTTAAATCCAGACTCACAATTTTAAGTTAGTCTTACATGAACAGCGAAGTATAAGAATAATTCTTAAGCTGAGTGGATTTTTTCTTAACAACAAGTTAGTGGCATGGGTAGAATCTGCTAAAAAAAGGATGTGCATCTGTCGCTTTGCTTTCAGTCCTATGTAGTCTGCTGTTTCAGTGAGATGCAAGGATATTATTTAATGGAAATGAGAGATGCACTTTACTCATCATTATCATAAAAAGGGTTAATGCAAAATGTAGAGGTGACTAGATACATTGTTTTATTACAATAATAGACTCCTGGAGGAAAAACTCTTTTATGACACATTCCATTATTGCTGTTACAGACCTGTAATTTGAAGATTATTGTTCAAAAACCCAGACGAAATGATTTTACAATCACAGGCCCATTAAATGTTTAAGAATTGTCTGGTTAGATTAGGAAGAATTTAGTTGTGGAAAATGATGTGTGATTTATTATGCTACTTAGAAGGCACACAGCCCTGTGTACTTGTAAAGCAGCTGCATCTGTGGAAGAGCCCGGTCCCCTCTGCGCTGCGTGTGGGGCCTTCTCACCTCCGGGGAAACTTCGTTTGTATTGATCTGCTTATTATTCCTATATCTTTAGCATAGTAGAAGTATTTATTTTAACATTTAGGTCTCTCATCCTGAGTAGACAAGATGTGATGCTATTGATCCTCGGGCCAATCATCCATTAGGCATCCATTAAGATATCCAGAGTAACAGACAAACGTGAATTACAATTATTATAATTCCATCAAAGGGCTGTTGGGATAAGGCACAAGTCTGTACCTCAGTGAGGATAAGGATCACCTGAACCCCCAAGATATTACTGCAGCCACATTTTGTATTGTTGAAATAAAAAGGCCTACAGCAGTATCTCGCTGTGCTGATACATGTCCTTGGGTGAACTGTGGTGCTTCCAGGCATTAAAGCCCTCAGCCCTCTTTCACCACTCTGCCAGAGTTTTTTACTACCAGTAAGAGTCAGGAAAAGGGAACCTGAGCCTGTGCTTCGACTTTAATGTGCTTTCTACGTCCAACACGATCTGCTTCCCGGAGACGCTCCAGAAAGCACCTGTCATCACATTGCCCTAAAACACTTTCAGCCTGGCCTGGCATCTTCTCATCTGGTTTTGCCTTCTCTTTCTTCTCTGGCGTTTCCTTTCCTGTATTATAATTTGCTCTTTTTCTCTATTTCCCTGGCCAAATCTGACTCTGAAACTTTCTGCTGAGTGGATTAATTTTACACAAGATACAGTGCTGTGAGAGTAGCTCTGTGGAATGGTTTTACTGTAGACACGTTTAGAGTATTTGTTTAACTGAGCTGTGTGTTTAAAATTACACTCATGAGTTTACAGGCAAGTGAGGTTCATAGTTCTAATCAATATTTTTAAACTGCACATCACCCTAGGCAATTTACATTAGCCTTTCTCTCATATTTTAACCATATCAACAGATGTTTAGAATTGAGCAGCCCTTTCCCCCATGAGGCACACATAATTAACAAATATGTTAAATATCTGCCTGAATAGAGCGAGTCCAGAGGAGGCTATGAAGATGATCCAAAGGCTGGAGCACGTCCCATATGAGGACAGGCTGAGAGATTTGGGATTGTTCAGTCTGGAGAAGAGAAGGCTCTGAGGAGACCTTAGAGCAGCAGTGAAAGGGGCTCCAGGAAAGCTGGGGAGGGGCTCTTGATCAGGAAGTGCAGGGATAGGATGAGGGGGACTGGTTTTAAGCTGAAAGAGGAGAGACTGAGATGAGATCTGAGGAAGAAATGTTTTCCTGTGAGGGTGGGGAGGCCCTGGCACAGGTTGCCCAGGGAAGCTGTGGATCCCCCATCCCTGGAAGTGTTCAAGGCCAGGTTGGATGGGGCTTTGAGCCCCCTGATCCAGTGGGAGGTGTCCCTGCCCATGGCAGGGGGGTGGGGGAAGTGGAGTTGGGTGGTCTTTAAGGTCCCTTCCAACCCAAACCATTCCATGGCACACTCAGGTGTGCATCAAATGGGTGACTGGTATGAGATCTGCACAGCTGGGTGAGGGAAAACCAGTTCCCCCTGCAGCCCCTTGCTCCCCTCTCCCTGCACCCACTTTCATTGTTACACCAGCTTATTAGCATTCTTGCATATGCTTATTTTTAACCTGGTTTTGGGTGGAACCTGATCTAAACCCAAGATGACAATCAGAGGTTTGAAATGGCACAAAGCTTTCAATATAGCATAGCAACTATAGTTTATGTTGTTGCTTCTCTTTAGTGAAACTCTTACTCATGGTGTGTGTGCTCGCTGTTAGCAAATGCTTCAGCTTCACCGCAGCATCCCAGTTCCTCTTGCTTTTCTTATTCTTTCCCTGGGACATCACCCTTTTGATATGGTTGCTCCACCAGCATGAGGAGCTGAATCTGGGACCCTCGATGACAGAATAACAAAGTCCCTGTGGTTATAAATGAATTGCACCAACCGCAGCTCGCCCTGGAGGGCACACCAGCAGTGCTCGAGAGTTCATGTCTGTGTCACTGGCACAGTCGGACCGTCTTGTTGGACAGAAAGCCTTTACCTATGAATTTTACTTGGGAACTGCATCTCTTTCATGGGAAATAATGTATGACGTCTGATGCAAAAACACCCAAGACTCTGCCTGTAACTCTTTTTATGTAACAAACTAAGAAAATCAGCTTGGATCCCCTTCACACCGGCTCCTTCTGAGCTACCACACTGCTGCACACGATGCTGCCAACATCCAAGGCAATTCCACAGATCAGTTTCTGAAAGGCTGTCGAGGATCTCTGTCAATTTGGCTTTCATATCTTCTACTGATAGAAATGGGTTCCTTTGAGCACCAGCTGGATCTTTGGAAAGAGGAAGCCAGGTCTGGTCAGCAGGGTGGGTGCTCAAGCACAGGGATATTGTTATGGGCTAAGAACTGCTTCACAGACTGTGGGCTGTGGGCTGGTGCGGTGCCTGGATGTTCACTCGTTGTTCACTCTTGCAACATTTTCCAACTGAGGGTAAGGAAATGTCTGAACCCGCGTCCACCCGCACTGAGTGAAGCGATCGAGCTCAGCCCTGTCTCACTGTGACAGCTCAGAACATGCTCTGTACCCATCTCTTTGTCTCTCCCCTCCCACTCTTGGTTCCTCAGCTATAGGGTTGGTCTTGCATTTTTTTGTGTCGGACCTCATATGTTATCATTTCATGATGTTGATTTTACTGATCAGTATTTAATTTGGTGATCAGAGAGTTTCTGTTGTAAATGCCTGCAGACTGCACGTCTGGTGCCTTTCGTGTGATACAGCCACAGAATGCATAATGCAAATTTCTATAAAGCCTGTAGGGAAATTTTTCTGTGTTTATAGTGAAAGGCAGCAAGATCTCATCTTTGTCCTGGAGGGTTAAACTGTGTCCTGGAGCACAGCTTTCACCTTTGTTGTTTATGAAAAGGTGCTGTCACAGTTTTGTGCTGTTGATGTCCGTATGTGGATGAAACAGCAGCTCTCACATCGGAGTGGTGCAGCAGTGCCATCAGGGTTTTGCTCCTTGGAAGAGAGAAGCAGTGCCACCAAGGAAGGAGCTGGCACTGGTTTTCTGGGGGAGGATGTGAGCAGCTGCAAACATGAGAACGACAAGTTCAGGGAATACGTGAGGTAGAGCTGGTTTGCCTTAGCAGTTTGTCACCTGAGCAAGGTTATCTGTCACCATCCGCTGTTTTGCTCATGAAAACCCCAAGTAACTTGGTCGTGTTGAGGCTTGTTGCCAATACAGAGGCTTTGCCCATTTTGAGTGGAGCAGGATGGGTTCACGTTGCTTATGTTGACCCAGGTTTGCTGTGGACAGGTAATCCTGTTGGTACGCCCAGGTTACTTCAGAACCCGACTCCTCAGGGCCTGGGTCCCATCCTTTTTGACCAGGGACTCGCAGCATTCCTTGAGGGGAGTGGAAACTCCGGAAACGGCTGGGGTTGGGGAAAGGCTCTTCTCTCTCATGTAGAACCTTCATTTCTCTTGGTTTGAGAGCTGGGGGGGGGGAGGCAGCTCCAGCAGCCTCTTCCCGGGCCCCAGCTGCTTCCCAAGCTCCAAGAGCCTCCTCCCTGGCTCCTGCAGCCGCTTCCAAGGAACCCCTAGCAGCACAGAGCGCAGGGGCCGCCCGGCTCCGGTCTGAGGGGGCTCCCCCAGCCGGGCGCTGCGCGGGCGGGCTGGGAGCTCCCTGTCCCTTCCGCCCCGGGGGAGCTCGGAGCGGGGCGGTGCCGCCCGCCGGGGCAGCGCGGAGCGGAGCGGGGCGGTCACGTGGGGCGGCGCGGAGCGGAGCGGCGCCGCGCCGCGCTCCCTCCGCCTCCACCTGCCCCGGCGCTGCGGTCCGTCCTCCTCCCGCGCCGGCCATGGAGCTGCGGCGGCGGCCCCGGGCGCTCGCGCCGCTCCCGCCCCCCCGGCCTGCGCGGGCCCCGCGGGCCGGCGGCAGCGCCGGCTCCCGCCGCTCGCTGTAGAGGTTCCCCCCACGCTGAAGGGCAGGCGGCGGCGCCCCCGCCATGGAGAAGGCGGCGGAGCTCCGGCAGGGCGCGCTGGTGCCGCTCACCGCCATCTGCCTGGGTGAGCGCGGGCCGGGGCGGGCGGGGGCTGCCGGGTCCTGCGGCGGCTCGGCCGTCACCGGGGAAGCGGAGAGCCGGGGGGACAGTGCGTGACCGGCAGCTGCCGGTGCGGTGTCGGCAGGGGCCGCCGGGCCCTACGGGGAGTTACGGGTCACGGGGAAGGGGAGCGGGGCGGGATGGTGGCACAACGAACCGGGTTGGCAGACCTCATCCCACCCTCCCTGCTTTACACCGGCGCCGCACCGGTCACCGTGCCCGCCTGCTCCCTTGTATAGCGGGGGGTGACGGGTCCCCACCTCTGCGGAGAGGAGTTACCGGCTAATGTGGGACGGGATGGTGGCACACCGAGCTGGGTCAGCAGAACCCCCTCCTGCCTCCTCTTTTGATTTCCACCGGGGCTGCCCCGGTCACCGTGCCCGGCGGCTCCCGGTACTGCGGGGGGGGGGGGGGGGGGGGCACCTGCGGCGGGAGCAGCCGGGTCCCTGTCCTCGCGGAGGGGAGTTGGGGGGAAGGCAGCGTGGAGCAGGGTGGGATGGTGCCACACCGAGCCGAGTCGGCGGACCTCCCCCCTTTTTCCTGCCCTTCGCTTTCCACTGGCTCCTTCCCGGTCACCGTGCCCGGCAGCTCCCGGTATAGTGCCGGGGGGGGAGGGGGGCGCACCTGCGGCGGGGGGTGCCGGGTCCCTGTCGCCACGTGGGCACTTACAGGGGAAGGAGAAGGGAGACTGAATGGTGGCACAGCGAGCAGGGTGGGCAGATCCACATCCTGCATCCCCTTTGCTTTCCAGCTGAGCTGCGCCGGTCACCGTGCCCCGTATCTCCCGGTGGAGTGGGGGGACACGTGCGGCGGGGGCTGCTGGGTCCCTGCCACCACTATTGGGAGTTATAGGGGAAGGGGAAGCGGGGCAGGATGGTGGCACAGCGGCCCGGGCCGGCAGCCCCGCCTCCTGCCTGCCCTGGCGCCAGGTCGCCCTGCCCCGCAACTCCCGGCACGGCGGGGTCGGCCGGGTCCCCCCTCCGTTCCAGGCGGGCACCGGGTGAAAGGGGGAGGTGTCACACCGAGCCTGCTTGGCAGCCCCCGCTCCCGCCCCGGTCACGGTGCCTGGCAGCTCCCGGTATAGCGGGGGGAGCTGTGACTGGTCTCCTGCCCCTTTTTTGCTTCTGAAACTGCAGCAGCCCCGCACAGCGCTTGGGGAACACAGAAATTAAATTTATACCCCGTGGTGCCTCCTCCTTCCCTGGAGCCCTTGGCTGCCTTTCCCTGTCGCTTCCCTGAGTGGCAGCGTGGAAAACCACTTTTTTCCCCTTTTTTCTCTGCCATATTCTACTCTGCTCCCTCCCTCCTGCTCCCTGTGCTGCCTCGCAGCAGGTGTTGAGTTGTGGCAGTGTGATGGAGTGTGTGCCCGGCTCCCGTCTGCCAGCCCGAGCTGTCAGGGAAGGTGGGTGTTGGTAAGGAGAAGCATTGGCACCTGCAACTGGAACGAGCAAGTAAAAGACTCTGTGTGTTTATCAGGGATGCAGAGAAATTGGGAGTTATCCGAGTCCACTGCTCCGTTCCCACGTGCTGACAAAGATCTTGGCGGAGCAGCATTGTCGGAAGCGCTGTGCACGGCTCAAGGCTGCTCCGAGCCCTCCTGACGGTTGCTGGGGAAGCTCTTACCAACCCCTCCAACCAGTGTGTGCTAAACCCACGGCTGCTTGCTAATAAAGAGTATTAGAGTTGGCTTTTAATCATCCCAAATGACAGCGTTCGTTACAAAACCAATCAGAAATGGGTATCTGCGGACAGACTGCTCATTCTATTTTTGTAAAAGTGTTTTTTTTTTTTAATGTCTCTGCTTGCCTATAAAAATGAAGGAAGTTAAAGCTTGAAAGCTGCTCCGCTTCCTTCAAATGTATCTATTTTAATTAAAGGAAGTGCGACGTAGAAAGCTATCTAAACTGCAAAACAGTTTGAACATCCGCTCTAGCTGGTACAACTTTCTTTTTTTCAGACTCAAAAGGATGTCGGAGATGTGCACGGCATGAGGATAATGTCTGCTGCACTGTTTATTTAAAGTTAGAGACAGATACAAGTTTCCACTGTATCTCTGAGTTCTTTGGGTTTTTTTTCTTTGTGGCCCATCACACCTTTGTTAAAGTGTTTGTTACTGAGCAGAAATAGCACTGTTGGTATTAAAATCATTAGGTAATAAAACATGATGTAAACTCCAGAGTTTAGGTGAGAACACTGCCTGTATTTAGCTTTGCCTAACGCTAGGTTGAGAGTTTAGTACATTTCTGCTTTCTATGACTTCTAGAATTTCACTGTTTAACTCTTGTTTTCAGCTGGAATGTTTTATTCCTATTCCTTGCCGAACTGACAGTAATGGAAGTTGAGGAACATGTGAGATGGGAAGTTTGTAAGACATTCTGCTTCAGTGAACCCATAAGAGAATGCTGCTGCTTTAACTGGTTTTACTTCCTGCTTGTCTGTCCTTCCCTATGTCCTTATTTTTCGTTCTCACTTTGCTGTTCTTTTCTTTTCCCGTTTGTTTTCTGTGGGCTGGCTGTGGCGTTGGGTGTCTGTATCCACGTTCTGCCACTCACCGTCACTGTGGGTGACCTCTCTGTAATCCACTGCTCCAAAGATTGGACCTGGGTTTGTTGTGACTGCTCCTTCATGAGGCTGTTTTCTTTCTATGTCCTCCAGAATTTCTCAAGAATGAGAAAGTTTTCCAATAGGAAGTAATCAAAACAGCAAAGCTGATGTCTCTCATCCTGGCTGTGGGAAAAGCCTGGTAGCTGTCATTTGGTGTGGAGGTGCCAAGATGTAAATTTTCCTTTTGATCCAAATAATCGCTTTCCCAGCTGAAAACCTCACCCTGAGAATTCCTTAGGAATCCAAATGAACAGCACAGTAAGTTTCCTACATGGAAGTCAAGCCAACTGAACCACTGTTGTTTTTTTCTGGGTTTTCCATAACTTTGCCCAACAGTTAAAAAAAAAGAGCATCTAGAAAAGTTCATGATATATCCCTAGTCCCTCACTGTTTTTTGACAACAAAACCAGTGAGGAATGGCTGTTCTTTCTTCTGGACCTCTGACACTTCTGAGAGCAGAGTGCTTCAGAAAATGCTGGTTTATGGTGCTCTTGTGGTTTCGTTTGACTGTCTGTGTGAGACCGAGAGCGAGGAGAACAGATACAGGAAACTGTAAGCTTATTCAGTTGCTGGGGAAAGTACCTGGTGTGAAACTTAGACTTTATTTTAAAGAACTGTTCTTGACTTCTGGCTTCTTAGCAGGAGAGAGTTTGAAAATGAGAGTAAAGAACTTAAAACAGGAGCTGATGGATGTTTTGCATTTGCAGAGATACAAGAGCGTTTTTGGGGGTTGTCTGTGCAAAGCTGCCTGTGATTGTCCTTGGGGTAGCAAACTAGGGCTGTGTGCTTAACAGTCCTCACAAGAAAGTAATGTGGCTCTGAGTCACTAATTCTGCTCTGTCACACCCTTTGTCTTTGTGCTACTCATTTCCATCTAAAGGGTACGGGGCCCCTCATCAGCCCTGTGAGGGAACCTCTGCTTGGGAGCTGGTCTTCCCTTACGGCCATTGGGAAGGGTCGGGTAGGACACATGAAGAAAGGTTGTAGAACAGTAGAGCAGACCCAGACGTTTCCATACAGTGCATCTTCAAGCACTCCTTTCGTTTGCAGTGCCAGTGGTTACACAGGGTACATTCATGTACTTTCTTTGGAGCAAACCAAAGTATTTTAATTGTCATTAAATTAATTTTGTGACTTAATCACCGGTTAATTTCTTCTCAGTCTTTATGACTACATTACTGTGGTTACAGGAATAGCAGTGCTTTAATGCTGCGTGAGAAAATGTTGTGTCGCAGTTATTGCTGTGATCCAAAGTTTGTCACAGGTGGACGTGTTGCTGTGTTGCAGAGCGGGAGGTAGCAGAGCTGAGCTCTTTCCTGGTCCAGGGGAGTTGTATTCCTCCTAGGTAAGCATACTCACCCAGCAGAGCGAGCTAGCGCTGTGAAACAAAGGAAATAATTACCTGGCACATTGTTATTATGGTATAACAAATGTTACTGTACGTTAATTAGGTAATAAAATCAAAGTCCTTAGAACATTGTGTTAATGCTTATGAGCACAGATCTGCAGCTCAGGCCTGTTTCTTCTCAAGCCACAGAGTACATACACTGTCATTTAGTTGCTCTTCTTCCCTTTTGTGTTACTGAAAGCTCAATCCTGCAGCCACTCGGAAGGGGAGAAGTTGCTGCCCTTGCATTTGTGGTCATACCCCGAAGTCCTCTGTGGCGGGTGGCTCCGGGACCAGTCCTTCCCTCTGGTTTGCGGGACGTGGCCTCAGCCTGTGGTCCATAGTAATCCCTGTGGCTGCCAAAGCCACTGTCTGTGTTTTGCTCTTGGAGCTCTGGCTTCAGGAAGGAGAAAGTACAAGCTGTGGTCATCCAGACCTCAGTCAGGGAAAGACCACTGTAGGCACCTGGGCTGCTGCAGTTTGGCCATAGTTCAGACCCACCACAACTGAAACCCATCACTGGGCTCCAACTGGCAAGCTGAGGGATCGCTTTTGGCTTTTCTGTTTCCAGCTCTGTTTTGGTAGTTCCTTTCTTCCTTTTGTTTAGGTTTAAGTTATACCAGAGGTGGTTGGGACAAGGGCTATTGTTTTGTGCTGTGTTTGGATGACACTGAGGACAATGGGGGCCCATGCTCTACGTGCTGCTCCGAGACATAAATAGTGTTAATATTCAGCAGCTTCTCAAGTGACTGTTGGGAACTGGGACAGTTTCTCTTCCTCTCTTCTCCTATTGTTATTTTTTTAATGATTTTTTTTTACTAAACGCTTGCCAACAGATTTAACACATGTAAAACAAAGCCAAAGTGATTGCTGGGATGTTGTAAATTAAGTTTTGGTAACCTTTTAAACCTTTCTTATTCTTTTAAACATTTGATTTAGCTCTTAGGCTGTCTTTGTAGATTATAGAGTACTGCTAATTGAGAGCATTTAGTGGCATATGCTGCAGTTGTTAGAGCAGTGCCTTAAAGAATGTATGGGGAAACAAATATGAAACTGCATGTTAATGCTGAACTCTGGAGCAACAATGACACAGGAAATGTTTTTTGGCAATAACTGCGCTTACTGGATCACTTGAGTGGTACATACTGTGACTGGCAAGTTCTGAGAAAGCAGAGAGTACTGGGAAACTGATTGTCAGTCAGATGTGTGTTGTGAGCACTGCCGCGTCCTGTTTTGTTTCACCAGTGGGCCTTTTTGAAACTGCATTGCCTTTGATTAGTCAAGGTAATCACGTTGGCTTTAGCTGCTGATTTTCAAGGTGACATTTACCTGAGAGGAACAAACTTTGCTTTATTCAAAGGAGACATATTTAAAGATCATAATCTCCTTGGTTATTTACCAGCATTTAAGCAGCTAAAGTGACTAGCGATGATAATGGATGTTTTAGTGAAATTGTTCTTCTGTCTTCCCCAATTAATAAGAAACCTGCAGAAGACAACTTGGAGTAGATTGGCAGTTGTTTCTTTTGGTAGCTGATACTGAGCTTTGGTAGCATATTTGACAGACACTGAACTAACATTGCGTGTTGACTTTTTTATCACTGCGGTGAAGTATAATAGTTGATTCCATGACTTGCCTGTGTAGATATGAAAAGTTCTTGTTTTAAGGCTGCAGTGTGTTCATGTAAACCACAGCAAACACCTGGAAATGGTTCACTGCTGACTGGCACCGTGTGCCACTGGAACCTGTACCAATGTTGTTTTTCTGTCTTTCCACAGTGAATCTCTTCCTGACTGGGAAAACAGAAAGTGCTGTTACCTCATTAGGTAAGATACACATTTCTTATTTGCATTTGCTCTTCTTCTAAGTTGTTACTGTTTCTTCCCCGTGCCAAGAGCTTTTACCAAAACAGTGTGACCTTTGTTTGAGAGAGGGTAACAATGACGTATCAGGAAGTTCAGGACTTCCAAGCCTTTCTGGGGTTACAGACTCCATTGGTGTCACTGTGGTAGGAATAAACTGTAAGCTTGAGGGTAAGGTTGTAGTACATGCTGATGTGTTCAAGGGAAAACGTGTTTAGGAAATGTGCCTGGGAATATCAAGCCAGGGGCAGTTGCCCATTCCCAGGGGAGCTAAAACAGGGATGTTAGAAATGTCTCATGAATGTCAAAGTGGAAATTCACCCAGAATTGCAGCACTTAGTGTAATTTCCTTCTCTGTAGCACTACTGCAACTACTGACGTTATGGGAACGTTGCAATCAAGGTCCTCTTAGTGTTAAGGACTCTCTTGTGCCTGTCAATCCGTAGTCACATTGGTAGGCACACTTTATGCCCAAAGAGGCTGTAACTTAAATTAAAAGAGGAAAACCTAATAAAGGAAACTGGGGAAAGGAAATGGGAAAACATGAGAATAATTTGAAGGCAGTGGTTTGATTGATGTGGGAGCTTGAGTATTCCTGTCAGCACGGGGGTTTGAGAGAAGGTTTAAATCAGGAAAAGGTAGTACTTCTATGATTAGGTAACTTCCTCAAATTTAGCTTAGGGGAAATGTGAATGAACTGTATAGGACACGTGTTGTTTGCAACACAGTATTTCCTTTCTTTTTTTGGAAAAAAACTGGAATGTCATCTGTGTCCCATTCTGTTCTGCCTGGGCGGTTCTTTGGCTTTTGATGGCGTTCACCATCCACTGGTGGTGTGATACGTGAGTTTACAAAGCGAGTCATTACACAGGGGCTGGCCTAAACTGGTGCTCCTGCCTTGGCCTGAAACAGGTAATACTTCATCCAGTTGGCTCTGCTGCTCTCTAATGCTGTGAGAGAGCTGTAACATTTGGCTTTTATTCTTTCAAGTATGCTGGAAGCCCAGAGCACTGTAGCCTTCATGTTTTCTTGTCTTGACACAGTTTTGAGTTACTTTGTCTCCTGATAGGGTACCTGGAGTGGGGGAGGAAAATGGTCATAAAAGGTCACTGCAGTAGTTTGATCCTTGTGTGTAGCTTCTCTTCCCCGTTTGTTGGAGGATAACAGGCTAGGACAGAGCAGTGCAAGGCAGGCGACCCTGCCAGGAATCATCTCGAGGGGACGTTCCTCAGGAGCCCTGATGAAAGCTGGGAGGAGTGCTTGCTGTCCTTAAAACATCCTGGAGCAGCTTATTACAGTGTTGATCTCTGTGATAAGGTGTAGCGTGGTTTCTCTTCTGAAAGCAGATGATAGCAGAAATAATGAGTCCTGGAGAATACAGGTCAAGCACCCTCTTGGCTGTATCTGTACAACAGCTAAGCCAGAGGAGCAGCCCTCCCCCTCAGCCCCTTTCTCTGCTTGCAGTGAGCTGGCTCAGCCTGTTCATCCAGCACAGCTCCAGCTCGGATTTGGTCGGATCAGTGAGTTGAACCCTTGGGCTGTGCCTTTGCTGCTTCTGATAGCAAGGGAGACTGGATAAAGTGAAGGGGAGCCTGAGCCCTTTTATTTCGCAAGCATAAGGAATCTACATTAAGCAATGAGTTCAAGCCATCTTTGAGGGAGCGTTTGGAGAACTTGGGGAGAGTCTCCTGCTGACCCCGAGACAGCTACTTGAGGAACCCAATATTGCCAAGCATTTGGTATTGAGAGAGGGTTCCTTGTGGCAGGTACAAACCATCCTTTATCCTTGAGCAGATGGTTGGGATGTGTCCCCTGGGACCAGGGCAGACCCCAGGGCATCTGGGCAGAAGAGTATGAAACTGCAGGATTTATTTTCTGCTGAGGTCATCTGAAAATTTGTTCCTGCACAGAATCATGCCCACAGCACCATCCTCTGTTGGAGCTCGACATCTGCTCTGTTGTAGTCACTTTTGCAAAAAAAAAGGAGTAATATTATTTATGTAAACTTTTGGAAAGTAACTTGCAAGTATTTGTGGCGTATTTAACTGGCAAGGGGAAGCTACTGCTGTTGATAGAATAAATCCATTTGATTATTATAGAAAGAGCCTTATTAAGATTTATGACTCCTTGACAGAAACTCTCTGAACTCAAACCTCTTCTGGCATTTGTTTAATTTTTTTTTTCCAGTCTATAAAAGATTCATTATTGTCTGTCTTCAGAATTTATCTTTTTGTAAAAGCACCATCTCAGTAAGATTTTTGGTGTCTTAGTTTGCCAGTTCAGGGATTGGTGTTCTCATACGTTTGTTCAGTAATCTTGTGGAAAATGTAAGGTGTTTGATACTTTTACTAAATTGGTTTTCACTTTACTTCTGGGTTTGTGCAGAAAGGCAGCAGAAAAGGAGTTACACAACAGTTGCTGGAAATATGTTGTCACTGCTCTTCACGTATGTTGTTGTGATGATAAGACCTTCGGAATCCAGGGGTGTACCTTTCTATTTAGAGACTTCCCTTTCCTTCAGATGTTTTGGCAATTTGAGAATGCTTTTGTTTGTTTTCCTTGAGGAATCACACTGTCATGCAGAAGGTCAGTCTCATAACACAATAGTTATGCATACGTGTGATTCTGCAAAGTTCATGGCCAGGAGCTGGGGAGGGAAGTGGGGCCCCGTTATTAACACTAAAATTGTGCCCTTGTGTGTTTTTTCTGTTTTGTTACCAGCACTGGAGGCTTTGTTTAGCACAGATTTCTCTTTCAGAATTTATGTAGGTGAAAGCAGTGCTCGAGTGCTTCACCTTGTCTGTCGTGCAGCAGGCAGTGTGTGAGGAGTGGAGCAGCAGGCGAGTGGTTAGGGAGGAGATGTAGTGAGTTACTGCAGATACCACAGTGATGGGAATTGGTGGGAACTGAAAGGCAGCAGAAGCATAAGGGACAATGAAGTGAGATTTGGGTAAACACAGTAGGCCTTTTGGGGGTGGATGGGTGTGTCTCCACATTTTCCTCCAATAGGTTTGGGGGACTGGGGGCATATCCTTAAAATGGTGTGGTTATGTTTCGGCAAGATGAGTTCAGATTAGTGGTCCATTCAAATCAGAAGCCTTTGCTAAGAGCAAAGCAATTGTCCTTTTAGTGTTGAGTGGGACTACTCTGCAGTGCTTGTGTGTGAGAGGCATGGCAAGGCATTGAGCACCGATGAGCGCTGCCAGACGCGCTACCCAGAACAGCCCAGAGCAGCAGCGCAGCCCTTGCCTTCCTTATCTCTTTAGATTTGCACAGCTACAATTCTTCTGGTAAAACAGAAGCTCTTTTCCTTTTGTCTGTTCTTCTTTTTATATCCCACATTGGTAGCAGTTGTGCAGCGTCAATAAGTAAAAGCAGTTCACTGGAACCCAAACTGTCAGGTTACATCAGATTCCCTTCTCACAAATTAGGAAACTATGCATTATTGCAAAATAAGAAATGCCAGTGATATTTCTTTAAAAAAGCTGGTATGCTTCAAATAACTATTGCTCAGGATCTTGGTAAATGCTTCCTAAAACTGAGAAACAAGTGTTGGGGAGAAAAAAAAAGCTCTCCTGAACTGCATGGATGAATGCGTGAGTGGAGTCACCAGTGTGTCAGTCGAACTTACTTGGAATGGAAACTGAAATAAGCTCTGTGGAATTATCATTCTGTTCTCTGTTCTAACACATATGCTATCAGTAAGGGATATTAATCCAGAACAGGGTTTGGTTCAAGGGGAACGGAGATATTTGCAGAGCTGTTGTTGGAAGCCTCTGGATAGCGCTGTCTGCTTTGTGCTTTCTGTTTCCTTCCCATTGAGAAGTTTTAGTAATCTGGCAGTTAGGAAATGCAGTCTTCCCAGCTCCTTTTATGTAGTTGCTAGCTCTAAGTCCTGTTATGATACGTTGACTCAGTGACAAGTCTGTGGAGGAGCACATTTGGAGACCTAAACAAACTGAGAACTGGAGTTGAAAAGTCCTGTGGATCTTTCATTGCCTTTAGAGTTCTGCCTTGCATCTACTTCTCGGTATTTTGCCAGCCTCTAGCATGGAGCCTTTCTGGTTTAAGAAGCATGATAACAAAAATGTTCTTTTTGCTAACTGCTTTCCGGCAAAATGTTTATTTGGAAAATAGATGTTTCCGTGTATTTGTGTTCTATATGCTTTTGTGGCCTTTGAAACCAGTAGGAGTTATATGTTTCAGTGGAATGCTCTGCTTGCAGAGTAAAAATAATGGCTTTTTGTATGTTTTGCCCCAGGTAAGTTGCTCACCTCATGCTTTTTATATTTCTGTGACTCTCTCTTCAGAAGTGCTTACTGTGAACAGAGTAGTGCCAGGCACAGCTTTCCTGGGGGGATGCTGCAGCCTGGCCCCAGCCCCAGCCAGGAGCTCCGCAGGCAGCGCTGCCACCTGGCTCGATTGCAGCCCGGCAGCTTTGGCAGCGCTTCTTCACCTCATCCCTCCAGCATAGCCAAATCTGATCTCGACTGTGAACTGAAAATGATGCGTTTATGTGGCTGAATTTCAAGCAATGCTGTAAACCTGTGATTTATAACGCAGCATATTTGGATCTGTATGTGTATGAGGGAACTGGAGGTATAGGCAACATTTTTCTTCCTTGCTGTCTGTTTAAGCTACGAGAAAGTAAGCTGCTGTCAAAAACTGGAATATTCAGCTGCAATCCACAAGTCATGCCCTAGATAATCACTTGTTTTAAAAATAGTTTAAAAAAATAGTTTGAAGAATGTTCAGAATAGCTCTTGCATTACCCAAAATTTCCCCTCTTGTAGTCTGCTGAGAGTATGTTTTCCCATCAGAACAGCTTTCCCACTTGTCCTTGGAACATTTCACTTTCATTTTTGAATTGCTTAATTACAAATTAGAAGTATTTGATGTAGCCTTAATTGGCCTGCTGTTTTCCATAGGAAGATCTGAAAGTGCTTTGAAAATATTGAGCTATATTTAGCCTTGTTTGCTCCTTTCTATGTCTGGAAAATTTCTCCTATCTGTGGGAGTTAAGAAGGAATTTAGGGTACTTAGTAATGTTCAAGAAAGCATTTGACGTTGGAGTCGAGTTTACTTTTTCCTTTTTCTGCTGGGAATTTTTTAACTATGACAAATTCTTCAAATTTGTCATATGGTTAGGACAATAAACAAGATGCCCAGGAACATGGTACAATAAAATGAGCTTCTGGATGCTTTACACTAAATATGGATCTTCTGCAGTTGCTGGGTGATGCACCCAGGCTTTGGGAAGCTGGTAAGGAGGATTTCTGTGTTACATCCTCTTGGCAGATCCGTGCAGTAATATTGATTGTAGCCTTTGGTACATTCGTACGAGTTTATTGATTGGTCCTGCATTGAAATGCAGATTATGCTTACCTACACTTAGAGTGGGTGTCTTAATTAAAAACCTGGGCAGGAAAGAAAGCAGTGGGAGGATAAAACTGTTGACTCTCATTTGTCTGCAGTCCCAGAAACTGGTGAAAGCTCTTGTTGCTAATGTCATTTGTTGATTAGGCAAAGCATTAACAATAATGTTTTCCCCTTCCTTTTTAACAGCTGCTTGCAGTGGGAAACTAGAAGAGCACACGGAGAGACGGGGAGTCATCTATAGTCCTTCCTGGCCATTGAACTATCCTCCTGGTGTAAACTGCAGCTGGTACATCCGAGGAGATCGTGGAGACACGATAACCATTAGGTACTGTTCCTAATTCAGTGGAGGTAAAGGGTTGCTGTGCTGAAATGAAACAAAACATGGGTTCTTATCTGTTATCTCAGTGTGAGACCGTTTGTCAGAGCTGCTGAAGGGTGGAAGGAAGCTGATGTTGGTTACAGTGGAGCCTGACTGCAGGTTGGGCACCTCTCTAACTTCAGGCATGTGCCGCTGTGTCTTGTTTCTGTAGGGTACTTCTGACATCCACTATTATATATGCACATCTCTTGCAGTCCTTTAATATATTTATCTTCACAGTACCTGTGTGAGATTTCATCCACCTCTGGTAGACGCGAAGGTGGGAAACAGTGATATATTCACTCACAGTAAATAGCCCCCCTTCTCTTCATTGCTTATAAATAGCAATAGGTGAAGGCTATAAAACCTGGAATGGCCTCAGTGGGATATATAAAATTCCTAGAGTAAAAATGGCTTTTTCTGTAATGTCTTGAAAGGGCGCTATGTTTAATTGGCAGTTGAAGATAGTTGTTGCTTATTGTTATTTGTTAACCAAAAGACACACGCTTTTCTGCTTAATATTTATTTCCAACAGAATTAAATATTAGCTAGCACTTGTGGCACAATTTCTGCTCATTCTGTAAAAATACTATTCAGAAAACACTAGAATGTATAACAAACGGTTTGTTAAGAACATTTAGGCTATAATATGAGCATACTGTGAATGTGCTTGATTTAGCTGGGCTAATTGTAGGATCCTTCTCAAACCAAGAATTTCTTATTTGAAAAAAAAAGGAAAAAAGCAAACCTAGGAGAGGGTTTTTTTTTTTTGTTTGGTTTTTAGTACGATTGTATTTGACACCATCTGCTCATTCTTTGCTCAGCTGCTTAAAAGGACTGCAAACCTCTTCAACTGCAGATGCTCAGCAATTAAAAACAAATCTGCCACAGATGGAATAATAGGAGGGCTCCACCATCCGTAGTTCAAAATAGGAACTACTCATCAAAAGTAAGGAAGTAGATACCTGCCAGCATTTGAGATCCGTAAATAGAAACACGCTTTTAAACCCCATTAAATTGTATTGGACTTGGGGAATTTGTTTCAAAGCAGAGATTGTTGGAAACTCGGAGGAAGCATACAAATGAGATGCAGGACTTGGCTCTGGAGAACAGTACTGCAATTTATGCCATGAAAACATCTCAGAGCTCCCAGTTAGAATTAGGATTCTCTTTGCAAGTATGAGTGTAACAGAGGCTAAAGAAATAAAGGAGAGTGAGATGAGAAAACTGGTAATAATGTGTATATACAGTTTAGGTGTATGCATAGCAATATGATTTGATAGATTTCTTCTTAATGGGCTTGTTTTTGATCACTGCTGTATCCTGCCCTTATATGCACGTGCAAACAATGGGAGCTGTGTGTTTACATCCTGGAGAATAGTGTTGTGGTGTTATGTTTCTGACTATAAATGTACATGGAATGACTCACTCCAGTGTATGAAATGTGCAGTGTTCCAGCATCCAAGGAGTTCTTTAGAAGGTTGTAGCTCTTGTAGTGCCAAGGATGTAGAAGCAGCAGCTGACTTGCCTAAGTTAGTAAAATACAGGCAAGCTGGGAAAGGAGGGTTCAGTCACAAACACCTTTTCCTCTTAGCAGTTGGTTATGCTTCTTGTCCTAACAGTGTGATAAGGACATAAAAGAGTAGTTTTTTTACTTTTCCTAGGAAAATTAAACACAGTTCTTGTGCTAACATCTGGATTTTGAAAGGTTTAAAGAGCCCTGCCTCCTTTGTGTTATGCTGTGCTGAATGCATTTCCTTTGATCTTGGGTTCTCATTGACAGTAAAGCAGCAACATTACTTAAGTATCATATTTGAGGTACAGCAGAGCCATTAGGGGATAAGATTACAATTGAAAGTAGTTTGGATTCTAAAACATTTGCAGTTGGTGATAATTTTTTATAAACCTATTATTCAGCAGCTTTCAATAGAAGAGTGTCCAGATCTACACGTGGATGTAAGATGCTGGCTCCTGTGGGCATGCCTGTTAGAAACTTTGTCTTACTATCTACCTTTCACATGTGTGTATTGATTTTCTTCGTATCCTCACATTTCCATGCTTATTATTCCGCTTTATGGTTTACTTTTTACACATCCTTGGGGGGACTTCACAAGAACAGGAAATATGTTCTTTGTGCTTATACCTTTCTTAATTACACACATATCAATACTTTCTTCCAAGCTTGTGTCTCTGATGGAAAGGAGACCTGGGAACAAGTGTGTAGCTGCTGTTTTCCAGGACTGTGTTGTGTCACTTTAGATTCAGATAATCAGTCTGTTAGTTATTGTTTTGGAAACTACTTGATTTTTCCTCCCATTTTCTCTGGTTTTATATCTGTTTTCCCAGACGACTGCATAAAAATCCTGGAAGATCAGATAGAGATGTCATATACAGAAGCTGCCTCTGTACCATTGTTTCCAGGCTTTATATGTGTGTGATTCCTCATATCTGAGAAGATCAAAATCGGTTTTGTTCAGCAGTTGCTGTTACCTGATGGCTGTAATTAAGCTGGTGTGGGCAGAGTATAAATGAATTGTGTTTTATTATAGGAATTGATGGGACTGGGAGTAAAATGGTCTCTCTGTTCAGAATTCAAGATGAGTATTGAAAAGTGATGTCTTACTGATCTACTCAAGCTGTCTCTTAATTAATTGAGGCGTGGGGGGATCATCTTCATTGGCTTTGTTCACTGATTCGCATCGTTGGCTTTGAAAAAGGAAATTCTCAGATACCATCTGAGTTTCAATTTCTGAGTAAAACTGAGGCCTGTTCACCTAAAGGCTTGCTGGTCTCTAATTGTATGAAGAATTAAAGAGGCTGCTTCTTAGTCTATTTACCAAACTCACAATGTTTCAGAACTTGACATTAATTGGAAAAAACCCATAATAGCCACTTATTTCCTTCAGTCGCATGTGCTTGGCTTTTGAAAACACGACCCTGTGTCTCTTGCCTACGGTCACACAGTGAGCTGGGGTAGAATAGAGCTCTCCTGACTTCCAGGCCCTTGTGCTTCGGTGGTTAAGCAGAAGTTTTTAATGAGCCAATTAAGTCATCAGTTGTTCACAGCCTGCGCTGGCTGTGAGAGGCTGGCAAATAGAAGCAACTTTTCTTGCTTAATTGGCTGGGCTGTTTTATTTTGGGACCTGTGCTCTACTGATCTATCCGTAATATTTATCCTAAAATTTTTTTAATGAGTTTAAGAGGGCCAAATTGGGCATTTTTATTTATTTACTAATTACTTCCATTCAGATTTTACATCTGCTGGGCCTCCAACAGCTTACCCTTTTCTTTGTTCGTTTTCCTGATCATTCCATGTTTGTCCTTTTCCAGTTAAGAGTGCATTTTTTTGGCTTTAATCTTAGTTGCTCGTGCCGAAATTACTAAGAGGGTTGTAGGAAATTCCCTACAGTATTTATAGAAGTACTTTTTTTTTCTAGCTTCTACTGCTTCTTTCAGTGCAGATGGCAAAAAGCTTGGCTTTTATGATATTTATGATAAGGTGGTTTAATGAAGTTCTTTCCAGCAACATAGAAATACTTCACAGTTAATAGGAAAATATTGCAGGCTACTGTTTCTTCACTTGAGTAATTTTACAGGCAAGATCTGATACATGGTCGATGCTGTAATTTTCTTTAAGCTCCTGAAATCCTGCTTGGCGTTGGAAGAAATCTTGTTTTGGTATCGTAACGCTGAAAGAAAAATCTGATACTTTTAACAATTTCTGCAGAATTCTGTAAAAACAGATTTAGTGTTGTATTACTCAGTTCACATGGACTTGTTCTGCTTTCAGAGTTTGGATGCTTCCAGTGTTTAACAGACTGTTGTGCTTTTGGATAAAATTAGAGGATTTTTTAAAAGGAATTCGCAGTGGAAGAGGCATTCCAAAAGCAAGATAACTGGAGTTAATCTGATAACTTTGCTCTTTTACACTCAGTCTCCTGCTCTCTTGCTGTGTTGTGTTGGAGATCACAGGTGATGGTGAGAACAGCCTGAGGGACAAAGCATTTTAAAGGATGCTCTGTCTGTTAGTGATGGGTTCTGTACTTTGTTAATGTATTTTTCAGTGCTCAGAACATCACCCTGTGACTCCCGCAGTGTTGTGCTGCAGTGCTCCTCCTCTCCCTGCCCTCTGGACCAGGGTTGTGCACTCTGGTTGTGGAGAGGAAAGCTGGGTTCTCCTTCCCCTTGCCATCAAGCACTGAGATGCCAGAGCAGAGGGGTGTTGCCCTACAAGCGGAGCTCGTGGGTGAGGGGAGTGTCAGCATCACGTGGAGCAGATGGGGTGTGGTGGGGAGGGCTGAGGTGAGGGGTGCAAGGGCTGGAGTTTAGTGCCACTGTGCACTGTGTGGAAGGCTGGACCTCAGGGTCCACTTCCCACTCCTTCAGGAGCACTTTACTGGAGGGGTTTAGCAGCTGAACCCAGAGTTCTTTTGCTTTTCCTCCCAAACCCGGTGCTTCCCTGCCCAAGATGTATAAAAATATGTCAGTACCGGTGCTGCACGAGATACGGGTGACATTGTCCATCAGTACTCAATGTTTCAGTACCACTTGATTCCGTTTCTTGTTTTAATCTCAAAAAAGTGACATGGAGTTTGGATAGAAAGGGCCTGAGACCTCCCTCAAGACCCATGACTACAGGCTTCATTCAGTACTTTTTAAAAGACTGTAAGATGTTTGTAGAGTGGTACAAGCAGCAGGAGCACAGGACTTTGTTCTGTCTTTCAACTGCATAGTCTCAATCATTCAACCATTGGGTTAATCCTTGGACAGAAAAGTTTGCATTCCAGTTTGAGGAAGTTCAATGGAATAAGCAAATGTCCCCGTGCTCTATTTTGCGGGTAGCAGAATTGAATTATTCTTCAGAAGACTATAACAGCAGCACTCGATCTAATTATAGATGATGAAAGAAGTGAAGTAGCAGAGGTTGAACACAATGTTCAAGACTCTTAGGTGAAATAAGTCAGTGGGCTATTTAATGTCAGATTTCTATGGCAGAAACTTCTTATGCAAATGCTTTATAAAGTGAAACACATCCTTAAAGTAGATGATAGAAACCCTCACTGATGTCTGGTGCCAAAATGAGTTACAGAGAGCAAAAGAGATGTGGTAGCTCAGTAACGATGTCTCAGGCTTGACGAGGGCGCCCATAGGTTCGCTGGTGCTTTGTATAATTCCTTGTCATACTGTAGTGCTTGTTCATACACCTTCTTGGTCATTGAAAAGTTGTTTTGCAGAACACCTGGGAGAGAGATACTCTTTAGTTTACCTTTGCATGCCTAAATGCTTTCTTCTTTTCATTCTGACTGCACAGTCGTCTAACACATCCTTGCAAAATGTGCTGGTTTCAGAAGCTTGGTGAGATCACTGATAGCAAATAATCAGATGTGAGGGAATGTTTCTTCCCAGCTGGGAAGACACATAGAGCATGGTGAGAGAAGAAGAGGTAGAAAAGAGGAAAGACATCGTTCTGGGTGGATTATCTTTACCTGCACATACATTGTTGGACATCTGTTAATTCCCATTTTAACTTAGTGCTTTCACTGCTCTCTTACTTCTCATTATCTTGCTGATAATGTGTTTCTAGAGAGTTAAGCTGGTATGTTTGGCAGAAGCTACAGGTGTGTGCAGGGTGGGTGTCCTGCTTAAATGAATTGGATGGTTGATGTAGTTTCTGCTTTTTCCCTTTCATCTTCAAATGGCAAGATCTGACAGGCATTGACAGCCTTTTGTTAATAGACAGTGAGATCAGAAAATAATCTTTCCATTTATCTTTTTCAAAGAATTTGTCTTTTATGTTTGTGAAGAGTCCTTTGCGGAAGGAGGTCTGTATTTCATGGCAGCTTTTCAGCCTTTCTAAAGCTTCTGTCCAGGTATTTGCACAGAGTGTGCACTATCTTCTACCAAGTTAATTTTGTGTAATTGAGTTACATGAAAGAAGACCAAAATTAATTTCTAAGTGTCCTGAACAATGTGCCCTTTCCTGATGAGTGTACTTCTCTCTGCAACACTCTTGTCACTGCAGATTACTGAATGCAAATTTAATGTATTTCATCAGGCTGAACAAATACCCTGTGTGGTGCCTGAGATACAGGTTAGGGAGTGTTATCTGGTTGTGTTCAGTGTTCTGCAAACAATTGGGGCACGTCTTTACACCAGGGAAGCTACTATTGAGCTATCACTGGGCTTGGGTCAGCGGAAGGGCTGGAGCTTTGACTGTGAAAGGTTACAAGTTTGTTTGCTCTGTGTTTGAATTCCCAGAAAGGGAATACTTTAGTCTTCAAATCAAAAAATATAGCGTTAGTCTGTAGGGTCCATTTTCACCCCTTGCAGTCCTCTTTTCTTGCCCTCTCCGTGCCCGTCCTTATCTGGAAGAGTTGATTTTTGCCTGTCGTATTTATCCCTTTAGGGTTCTTTTTACAGCTTCCTGTTATTCTTTTTCCAAGACAGTAGTTTCCCATCTTATCCCGTAGTTTCGTAGCTTTAAACGTTGGAAAAGACTGCCGCAATTGACGTGCCTCCAGACCTGTATTCTGGAATTTTACTTTTACTCATATATGTATTGTAGGAAGCACTGTTGTTTAATGATTCTGAGTAAAAGAGGAATAATCCTTTCAGCTTTTGGAGCTGCTCAGCGTGCTGTTTGTGCCTGTGAGATGTGTGTTTTTCTGAATTGGGGGAATTTGAGTGCTCTGTTTATGTGTACTCAAGATACTGTAGGTGTTCCTGTTAGCTTTGAATGTGATCTCTTTCTGTCAGCACTTCTTGGTGCAGAATGTCAACTGTTACAGTCTGGTTTTCCTCTGTTTGGCTTTGTTCCAGAGATACATCCACTTTGTAACTTGTGTTTTCTTTTGTTACTTACAGTTTTAAGAACTTTGATTTGGAAGACTCTCAGAAGTGTACCGTGGACTGGCTGATGATTGGCCCCTCTTCCAAGAGGGAGGAGTACAAAGTGTGTGGATCTTCCATACCTCCATCTTTCATCTCTGCAAGGGACCATGTTTGGATATTTTTTCACTCGGATACATCAAGCTCAGGACAGGCTCAGGGATTTCGCCTTTCTTATATAAGAGGTAAAAACCTTACAGTTTTGTTGGCTTCACTTATCCTCTCTGGCAGAACTTGAAGACGGTAGTATTTTTTTTGTTGACAGGAGCCTTGGGCAAGTCTTGGTGACTGTAAGGTGTTAGTGTGGTACCACTGATGTTATTTCCAGTTGTTTCTTTGCCAGTATTCCTGAAGCTTACTGGCCTGACTGATTGACTTGTGGCATGCAGCGGAGTGGATTAAAAAGTGACATCAGATGGCTCCAAAAGTTTTGATGCCGACTCTTTTCTCCTTGCTCTCTTTCACAGGAAAGTTAGGTCAGACAATGTGCCAGTCAGATGAATTCCGTTGTGCAAATGGAAAGTGTATTCCCAGTACTTGGAAGTGCAATTCCATGGATGAGTGTGGTGATAACTCGGATGAGAGAAACTGCACTGTCCCTCCAACGGAGCCTTCATCCAGCATCTGTCCCTCAGGAATGTTCCAGTGCAGTGCAGCTCACTCCACCAAGTGCTTGATGAACGAGCTGAGATGTAATTCAGTTAAGGACTGCAGTGATGGTTCGGATGAAGATAATTGTCCTGATCTTTCCTGTGGCAAGAGGCTGGGTAATTTTTATGGATCTTTTGCTTCCCCAGACTTATTCCGTGCTGATCACAGCAGATCAGACCTTCGTTGCACATGGTACGTGGACACACAAGATAATCGACATGTTCTGTTGCAGCTTGATTTGCAGTTGGGCTACAATGACTACGTAAAGGTTTATGATGGCATTGAAGAGAGAGGTGATAAACTAATGCAGACATTTTCATACCACAACAATAGGCGTTCGGTGAGTGTGGAGTCGTCAAAGGGCCAGCTCACTGTCTCATATCATGCCCGCTCCAAGAGCACTGGCCACGGGTTCAATGCCACCTATCAGGTGAAGGGCTATTGCCTTCCTTGGGAGCACCCTTGTGGAAGCGACGAGGAGTGTTTCACAGATAAGCAGCGTTGTGATGGCTGGTGGCACTGTCCAAATGGCAAGGACGAGGAGAACTGTCCCGCTTGCCAGAGGAACGAATACCCATGTGAAGGAAACAGTGGACTTTGTTACTCAATACTTGACCGCTGTAATAACCAAAAGAACTGCCCAGATGGCTCCGATGAAAAAAACTGCTTTACTTGCCAGCCAGGAAACTTCCATTGTGGTACAAATCTGTGCATCTTTGAGACTTGGCGCTGCGACGGCCAAGAAGACTGCCAGGATGGAAGTGATGAACACAACTGCCTGGTGATCGTTCCCAGGAAGGTCATCACAGCTGCTCTGATCGGGAGTCTCGTGTGTGGCTTGCTGCTGGTGATAGCGC
Organism: Tapera naevia; assembly: GCA_033556795.1. NCBI lineage: Eukaryota > Metazoa > Chordata > Aves > Cuculiformes > Neomorphidae > Tapera > Tapera naevia. The sequence goes on along the minus strand of JAUMJJ010000184.1, from coordinate 2,592,269 downwards.
TGGGTTGTGCATTTAAATTATATTCTCTGAGGACCAGGGAATACAGGTAAGCATCTCACTTTTAGGATGCATTAATAGCTGTGGTGTTTTTTTCCTTTTTCATTTGTAGGAAGAATGTTGATTGTTGAGAATCAAAATACTGTGAAATCAATCCAAGGAACTGGTGACAATTAAATAGCAGTCAGTGCGTTAGATTTAGAGTAGTTAAGATTTTTGGAGGTAGTGAGGGGGGCGAGTGTCAGCTTTTCTGTAATCTATGAGAAATATTTGTTGTGCAGCCTGGCAGAACTGTATCTGACTTAAATCAAAAGTGCTTTGAGCAATTTCTTTTCCTCCCTCCTGAATACTGAACTGTTCCTGTGAAGGCTTTGCTGAATCTGATCTGAATAACCCCCAGCCCCTCCCAAATGCTCTAGGGCTCAGTTCTGCTAGAAGCGATGCCCTGCCATGGTGGGGCTTGTTCTGAGCAGGAGTTGTTCACCTCCAGTGTTTTCATCAGTGCCCCTTCCCCCAGTCCTTGCTGTATGGATAGTGTGAGTGTTCCTGGGCCTGGGTGTTGTGTGCTTGTGCAAACCTGGTTCTGCACTTTGGCAGAGACTCATAAGGGAGATTTTGATGCCCCTCACTTGTCGTATGCACCAGCTCTGTACTGCCTGCTGACACCATCCATGTTTTCAGCACAGTGTGCTTTACATTCTCTCCTCATCAAATCTGCATGATTAAGGAGCTGGAAAACAGCCGCCGTGCTATGTTGGGAGCCTTGGTGCCTAGGTTCTGGCAGGACACCCAAAGCTCTCTGCAGCTGCAAGCTGCCCCTGTTGTGTGATTGTTTCCAGTTCTTAATGTTGTCTTTTCCAAAAATAACCTTTGGGCCCTTGCTGAACAAATTACCACTGTTCCTGGCAGAAGCTGGCAGGCTGAGAAACCTTCAGTTGCTGGAGTCCAACCTGGGACTGCACCAGAGAGCTGACCTGATTCACTGATGCTTATACCTGGTGCTCTTTCTTTATTTTAGCATCCTGATAAGATTTTCACAGAGCACAGTTGAATGCCTGCAGTTTTCCTGGTAGCATGAAGCCCTCTGCAGTGCCTTTATATATGAATGTGAGGGAAACAAGGCAAACTGTTACTTCTTTTCAGTGTTTTCTCCTTGGTTCTGTTTCCAGAGCATTTGAGACCCAGATGACACGACTTGAAGCAGAGTTTGTGCGGCGGGAAGCTCCACCTTCCTACGGCCAGCTGATTGCACAAGGACTTATCCCCCCAGTTGAAGACTTCCCTGTCTACAACGCATCGCAAGTATGGAGACATGAGTCTGCCAATAAACCTATCAGCAGTCAAACTACTATAAATCAGATAGAATCAATCTGAAACCATATTCTTTCAGTAGCTGTGCTAATATATGGAAGTCATATAAGAGTGTATGTTTTACTTGGCTCTGAAGATCCACAGCAACACATCTCAGTGCTGTGGGTAGTTTTGAACACATTACATTTATTTTCCAGGGAAGAGCGGTCAGATAAGCACATGTTGCTGTACATCAAGATAGAATGAGCAGAGACAGAGAGAAAGGTCAGAAAGTAAATAGAAAAAAGGCTTTTCAAGCTGAATCTGTAAGTGTGCCTGAAGCGATAAGAAAGTAAGGTCTCTAGCAGTATTTTTGGAACATTCTGGGATTATTTTTTGTTTACAAATACATTTCACTGGAAAGCTGTTAAGTCATTTTTGTGTTTCATTGCTGAGTTCTCAAGAATCTCCTGTGCCCTGCTGAAAGTATCCAACTGTGATACAGTTCCTAGTGTGATAAAGCATTTGCAGTTTGTTACTCAGGAGAAGCCATTTGCCTTGGCCATTCTTCTCTGTTAACAGTTTTTGTCAGCTTTTGAGGATCCTCTTCTCTTGCTGACTACTGGACTCACTGGTCTGCATTCTGGTTCTTTAGTAATGATCTGACGACAAGTGGAGCATTTTCCTAGGCAGACAAGTGGAACTTAAACTCATAAAGGAAACGTTCTGAAATCTTTTGGTACAGGCAGAGCTGTCTTTGTTTTTCTTATATAGTTCATTAGATAATAGGCATTTAACAAGGATATGTATGGATTAAGTCTGAGAATTCTGGTAAGGTGGAGATATTAGTGGAAAGAACAGGTTTTAGGAGTGTTTGTGAAGTCATAGTTTGTTACGTGTGTGTTACAGGCTTCTGTGCTGCAGAACATTCGAACAGCCATGAGGAGACAGATGAGACGGCACTCGTCAAGACGGAGCTCGTCTCGGCGGCGCCTGGGCAGGCTCTGGAACAGACTCTTCCACAGACCTCGGGTGAGAGGGCAGATCCCGCTCCTGACGCCCGCCCGCACTTCACAGACTATACTGGGTGATGGAATCATCAACCGTGCTGATGGGACTATTCGGAGTCCCACCCCTTCCCCTGAAGGACCTAGTTTAGAGGCAGATGCCCATGGCCAAGCCAGGGGCCTCCAAGAACCTGGATGTAGCAGTTTGCAACCAGAGACTGAAATCACAGAGCCATCGCCTTCAAATGTCTTACCGAACACTTGCACAGCAGCACACGCAGAGCCTGAGGCTGGGCGTGCTGATAAATCTTTAGGTGCTGAGACCTCTGGCAGTGAGCTTAAGCAATCCAGTAAAGTGGATTCAGGAAAGGCTTTCAGAGATCCTTTATCTGAAAGTGTTACAGAAACGATCCATGGAGGGTCAGCATCCAGGAGGGCTGTCCCAGAGGACAGTAGTTTAAGTAGAAGTCATTCGCTGAGTGAAGAGCCACATAGGTCCTTAAAAAAGTGGGAGTCTGCTTATCCAGACAGCCCTGCACATGTTCATATCCAAGTGGATGGACAGAACCGGTGTTGCTCTAACTCGTACCGGGAGGAGCCTTTGGGTATTCATGCGGCTTGTTGCCATTCTGTGGAAGTGCCAATGTTGGAGTCCTCTACTCCCCTCTCCGAAATCAATACCAGTGATGATGAATCTTTACTTGTTTGCTAATAAAAATTTTTGTTCTGGCCCTGTAGATTTTGTAACTTCATTGTTTATACGACACAACTGCACTTTGATAGGCGCTATGTCTGTGCTCTCAACTTTGTCTCTTGAAACCAGTGTGCTTTAATCCCGCAGGGAGTACAGTACAAGCCTAAATGGGACAAGTTTTTGTCTTCGTTGCTATTCCTGAAACTCCAGCGGGGCAGAAGCAGGCCAGTGTGGGATATCGGGGGCTAGGAGAGCAAGAATGTTGCTGCAGTTTGGAAGCATCTCCATCGTCCGGTATTTCTTCTGTGCATTTATTCACTCTGCATTCAGGGAATTAGGGTTTATTTGCCTTTCAAGTGGTCTTACTGAAACTAGAGCGAGTTCTGTTGGAACCTGGGGCAGGCACCAGTCATTGTAACTAAATTAGAATTGACTTTGTCTTTCTAGACATGAGGATTTAATTAAAATGTAATAATTTTAATTACAAACACTTAGAAGGAAGTCCTTTGTAGCTTCCTGTTTATAGAAATTGCTGACCTCCTTTCCTCCCTTCAGACATGTTTTGATGGCCATACGTACCTTGAACCAAAGTTTCAGTATGGAATGCCCAGAATGGTACCTGGTGTCTTACCTGCTCGAAGAGATCAGCAGCATTCACTGTAAGCAGAGCACATTGAACCCCACTGGCAGCAATATTACTTTTCTGTTTTGTCATATGTTACATTCTCTTCATAGTGATGATATGAAGACTAAAGAATTGTTTGCTTTCTCCCAACCCTCTTTTTCCCCTCCTTCCTTCTGTTTTCAGGGACTTTTATGGTTGTACCACTTCGAGTGTGCCCTGACGGATGCTGAGGCTTCACAGCTCCCCTTGGCTGCAGTAGGAAGCACTGAGCACTTGGTAATTGTCAGGATCAGATTTTACTTTGAAATAAAATCTACTTCACAGGTTTGCTTGTAATTCTGCTACCTAAGTGCAGATGTATAAATCAGGGTTATAATTTTTTATTTTTAGAGGATGCTGTCCTGTTTGCTTTTTCTTTGAAGAACTGGATCAGTGCCATTTTCAAAGCTGACACTGTGTGGATTGTACAACACTTAAATCTAAACTGATGCCTTTTTCGTTTTTAGATTGTAATTAAAAGCAAGCCAAGTTATTTATCTGAAAGAAAGGTGACATTACTTAGCCAGGAATGACTGGGTGCAGAATGAGCATTGCTGTGCGATAGCTTGGCTCCGGTGCGATGGTTGGGGTGTTGGTCTGGCTCCCCCAGTGCTCTTCCAAGAGCTTTGCTTCAGATCCCCTGTGACACGGTGACAAAATTGCTTTATACAGGAATTAACAAGGAGCTTGATGCTGCTGCAAATGCCCAAATGCTCAGAAACCTCTTTATTGCTGTAGGAACTCGAGCTGCCCAAAGTTATGAACAGAACTTGTGAAACTGGGGTGGACTTCAACGTCTGTGGACTGGGGCCCTGCTCTCCTCAGGACTGCTCTGGCTGTGGGTTTTGCAGTGAACACTTACATCAAAGTGTTAAAGAGATTTTTCCTTGAAATGGGCTGTGTTTTGACCTGGATCTTTTAATTGGACTCCCTTTGGGAGTGCTTTAAAAAGAACAAGGAATTGGGCTTTGACTTTACCAAAATGTAACATGGAAGAATTAAATTGAAGTTGTTTTTCTTTTTCTTCTCTTCAGTTCCAGTTGGTTTCCTACTGTGCATTTTAGAGGCAGAGAATTCAGACTCCTTAAGGGCATTAATAGCAGGCAGGGCTTGTGGCAAAATGAAAAGTCATAGTTACATAAAATAAATGCTGCTCACTCTTTTTTTCCCAAGTGCTTTTGTGATGAGAATTCAGTTCGTCAGAGGAGATATAGTTTCAAAAGAGTTCTTGCTTTCATAGCATTTGTGAAGGCTGTAGGTACATTCCACCTTCGCAGGGCCATGCACTGTAGTCATTTCACTGCCAGCGTTGTGTGCATCTAAGGCTGCAGGTTTTATTGTCTTCTTTTTGTCTAAAGTAATTTTAAATACATGGAATTGTATGTGTAAATTAATTACAGTTGGGAGGAAGATTATGTTTTGAGGTTAATTGTGTAGATATGAAGGACCTTAGAAATAAGTGTGTATTTCATTCTGTTACAGAATGTCTTTCTATAATGGAATAATGCTGATCATGCTATGCCTTAAACTCTCACCACTGTAAGGCTCCTCAAGTTGAAGTACGTTCTTCAGAATACTGCTATCATATATTTTGGGAACAACCCTGAACAGCTAATGCTGTATTTTAAGAGATGTAACCACATAATTTCTTAAATATATGTATTTTCTGTCTACTGATCCATTTAGTATCTCAGTGGAAATTTCATTGAGAAGGTTTTATTTTTAGAAACTTAAAAAAATCCCTGTTAATTTAAATTTTGAAGTGTACAGAATGTTCCCAGCCCTCACTGCTGGAGTTTATAGCCTTGCATAAATGAGGGGTGCAAGGTGCAAGGTTCTCTTTGTAAGCCCCTCACTTTTATGTTCTGCAAGGCCGTGTTCTCTGCTGGCTCCTTCATTGCAGGGAAGAGTCACATATTTACTGTTAATTTTGGAGAAGAGCTCTCTGTGTCTGCACTGTGAGCACAAACCAGTGCATTGTGGAGTCCTGGAATGTCAGTACCTGAAGACACTGCAAAGTCTGCCTTAGTGTAAGCCTGCCATTCCTCCAGTAACTTAAGCGTTAAGCAGGGAGTTGGCCATCCTGGAAGCTGCTCTTCTGTCCATGTAAGCTGCCTCCTTGTATTCAAACTTCTTAAAATTTCAAAAAAAAAAGAAATCCTGCTACAATGCCAGATGTGAACAGGGAGATCTCATTCATTTCTTTGCTCAGTGGAAAATACCACACTTACAATACCAGACTATACAGCCTAAAGTTCATCAGCTAATAAAAATGTTCAGATTTTTATTTTAATAAAGCTTTTCAGTACTCTTTAAAGATTTTTGTAGACACAAGTGAAACAGTATTTAAAATAGTGCTTTTCTTTTTTTTGGATACAAAACTCCCTTGTCCAAGCAGCCAAAAAAATCCCCACCCTTTAAAAAATCTCAGAATAGAGCAGAATGCTTGTACTAGGCTCATAAGAGTGGAAGCTCATAGGCAGCATTAGGGGAAAAATTACTCCCTTGTGTTTTCTCTCGCTGCTATTAAAATGTGGGAAATATTTGTGTTTGAAATTCTGGCACCTTCCAGCTTGTGTATGACTGTAACATCCCTTAAGTGTACTGATTTTCTCTTTCTGTTCACTGCTTTGGTTGTTTTTCTTTACATGCTGTGTATATTCATTCAGAGCTCACCTTTGACCATAAGGTTTGTACAGGTGTATGGTTCAGGTATGGCATCGTGGTTGCCAGTGCCTGCTGGTTCCTGGACAATGGCACTAAGCAAGTTAGATGCTGGGCATCATTGCACTCTGCTCTTGCTTTGGATCTCTTAATTTTTAATAAAATTTCCCGTGCCCGGAGACTGTGGGTTTCTGACTGTCACTGACACCTACGTTGTACCTCCGCAGTGTTTTACTCCATGCACATGCCTGCTCATGGCTTGGTGTGTTGACATCAAGGTGGGTGGGATGGTTTGGGTTTTGGTTTGGATGGCTTGGGTTTCTTTATCATTATCTGCTTTTTCTGGTGACTGAAGTTGTGGAGGTGCATCACATGTTTACGTAGTAGGTATAAAATCTTACCTCTTGCAGTTCACTGTTGTATACGACTGCCTTTAAAATGTGTGTATGCACACACATACCCCACGTGGCAAAAAGCAACCCTGAGTGTGACTCTTCTGGTGGTTAAAAAGAGAATAATTTCTACAGTGTGGCCTCTCATTACCATCTCTGAGGGTGATGCTTGTTTTGATGATGCTTCCCATTCTGTGTGTCAGCTGGCTCTGCCCTGCTCTTTTTCAGCAGGAGATGGAGGCTGCGTTCTTTTGTACTCGCAGAGATTTACTCCATGGACTTGGAAATCCATAGGAAAGAGAACTGGGAGGGCTTTATGGTTGTGCAGATTCATCTGTGGCCATGAAGGATGGGAGGACACAGCTTGTTGCAGATGGATAACTCCTCCTAGCTGAGTAGAGAGAGTGTTTGCTTTGCTTCAGCATGAGGTGCTGATGCAGCTGCGACGGGAGCAGCACGAGCAGTCAAACTACAAACCATGTCCTGATGTGAGGCTGAAATGAATCCAGCCCGTAATGGGGTAATAAATGATAGCAGAGGCTGTGGGCAGCCTGTGCAGCACAGCAGATAGGCCTTCTGAGAAACCAAGGAGCTAACTTGAAAAGCTTTGAGGGAATTATGTATTTTCTAATCAGACCTTGCTCTGAGATGGGGAAGAACTGCTTTTACTTACTTAGGATTTTTGGTCTTTGCAGGAAACTGAGTTTTAATCTCCCAGGCAGGCGCTAGGATTTAAAATCCAATACAAGCGGCTATCGGCCCGTGACCTGAGCTCCCAGGTATTACAGCAACGCTCATCTCTTGGCAGTCTGTTACCCTGGCACACTTTGGTAAGCCAGTCCCCCTTTCAGGTGCCAGCTCCTGTGGTTCTGGGTGCAGGGATTACACCGTGACCAAGGCTGATGTGAGTGGCAGAGGTTTATCATTCATTCATTCTGTGTTTCTTGCCTCACGATGCCTTCTAGGTCACCCTTCTGTCACTGTCTCTTACTCAGGATTTTAAGCCAAATTTCTTTTTGCCTCCCAGCATCTCTTGACCACTTCCTAATCCTTTTCCTTGGATTTTCCTTTTTCACGTGTTCCAAGTGTGGAGTTTTCTCATTGAAGTTAGAGCAGGAGTGGGAAGTGTCAAGGAAGGAGGCGAGGAGGTTTAAATAAAGAAAGAGGCTGTGCTTGTTTTCGCAGCTGGGGATGGAGGTGCTGACCTCTGCCGAGACAGAGTGCACCCCTCTGAGCTCCAAAGCTTTAGGAAAAGACAAATTCCAGCAAGGTTTACCACTGCTTCTGTTTTTTACATTTGCATTGATGACATATTCTTCAATATCTCTCGTAAAGCTCCTCAGCAGCTGAGTAATTGCTGGCTCTGTGTCGTTCTGTGCTTGGCACAAAGGGGCTGGAAAGGGAGCGAGGTTTGTCTTCGAGGTTTCAAGAATTCCTAAAGAAGTGTGTGAAACATGAGGCAGCAGCCTCTGAAAATGAGGTGTGCTGTAGCATGTTTGCTGGGGTGTGTGTTTGTTTGTTGTTTTCCCCTCAAAGATGAGCCATTTTATTTAGCTACAGCTCTTCAGGCACAGTTGCTCCCAGAAAGGGAATGGCAGCGGGCTCCATCCTGGACTCACCAGCCTGTGGCAGCTCCTCTCCAGGCTCTTCTGGAGCTCTGGCCCCACGCTTGAAGGCTGAGTTGGGGCTGCACTTTTAGAATTGTCTGAGCGTGGCTGATGAAATTCTATCTGCATGTTTTCAGACACACTTTTAGTGAGGATGCTGGCGACCTAAATGCAATATCAAACACACAGTGACTCGTTAATCCTGTGAGTTGGATGAGAGCTCTGAGCTGATACAGGTCCCTTATCTTGGCCCTGCTGCGATCAGACTCTTCTGGTTTGTGTGCTGATGATCAAAAAGCAACAGATTCCTTTATCAAGCTGATGAAAATTCCTGAGAGCAGCTGGGCCAGCAGCAGCACCTCTGCCTTATTCTCCTGGGGCTTCCCATCAGTGCCCACCCAGCTCCTATGTCCTGTTGAACATCCCTTGTCTGGGAGAGGGACAGCATTCCTGGCTCCAATATGCACAGTGACGTCCTGACCTGTGGCTGCTTCACTTGATGCTGTGATAATGCAGATAAGAAGAACCCAGCACCTCTTTTATTGATGTTGCAGGCTGTAAAGCTGCCTGACAGGTGATACTCTTGTTAATAATTGCATTATCTCATTTTCCCTCTGAAATTCTTGGAATGCTGTGTTACTGCCAGCACTAGAAAATTAAAACAGCACAGAGTATTTTTCTGCATTACAGCCTCTTGATATTTTATGCTACATAAGTATAATAGCGTATAATGCATGGTCTTACATAACATTGCATTGCTTTTAAAGCCTTGTTTAAACTCCTTTCTTTTGGAAACAACTTGCTTTTCCATATCAAGTATTGCAATGTTCCTGACGTGCTTGAGGGATCTTCTGTTGTCCAGTGGGCTTTAAAATCCCAGCACTTCTGTCTCCTTTGAGCCTGTTGCTTCATCTTTTGGAGGAATCACATTTGGAAAGGGTTGAGCATGCTGCTAAATTTAATTTAGCACGTGAATTTATCTTTCTAGTTCTGTGCATTGATTTCTGTGGTTAGAAACTGCACACATTAGGATCTGGCTTTTGCAAGGCCTTTGCAAGATACTGTATGTGATGCTGGGAGCACAGATGATGCTGGTCCTAAAAATGAAATAAGATATTATGGAAAACTTTTTGGGATTCACGTGTAATTCAAGGATGAGCTCTACTAAAATATCTTGTTCTAAATTCAGCCTTCTGATTTAAGGCCAAGTGCTGATTGCTTTAAATTATTGCAATATAAACAGGGAAAAGTTGAGCCAAACCCAGTTAACAACCATGAAGAAACTGGTCCTTGAATTTTGCTGTTGATTTCCTTAAAAAGTAGCCAACGAAAGCCTTGGTAGAAGTTAGAGCACATTATTATTATTATTATTATTATTATTATTATGATTATTATTATTATTATTATTATTATTATTATTATTATTATTATTATTATTATTATTATTATTATTATTTACTACTACCACCTTTCTTATTACCATACAAATTGTTTTCTCAAGAGCTGCAAAGTTTCTGTGCTGGCTGATTTCCACACCTTAATTATTTAAACAAACAGAAATAAACCCGCAGCAAACCTTTGCTGTTCTGAAAGCAATCATTATTGCTGGTGCTGTAATACATATAATTTGCCTACTTGATAATGAAGTTATTCAAAAAATTAATCTGTTGGAAATTATACTGCAGAAAGTGGATTTTGAACTATGAAAAAGAAGTCTCAACCACGAGAGCCTCTGACACGGGTTGGGTGTTCAGGCACTACTTTGCCAGTGTAAATAGGGGAGGTAGGCTGTGAATTCTAAAAGAATAAAGGTAAGCTGAATATATATGTTTCTCATTGGCAAATTTTATGTATTCATAGCATCATTTAAAATGTGGAATCTGTTTTATGTGTGTGTATCTGTACACCCAAACTCATGCTTTTTTTCTTTAGCTAAATATATGTTTTAATCCCTTATGATTAACAGCTTTATACAAAGAGAAGAGAGTAAGGTGTGATTCTTTTTAGCGTCTGCCACCTGAAAGTTTGGAGAGAGATGGAGAGATATTTAAAAGTAGTTCTGGATAATGCATTGTGTTGGAAGGATGTGTTCCTCAGACTCGCTCCTTCTTTTGAGGCTGTTCTCAGTGCAGAGCGTGTGGCACTCGATACACTGAGATTAATGATTCCTTCAGTTTTATACCAGAGCCTGTAACACAGATATTTACATTCAGATTACCTGGCTATCTCCAGGGCTACTGAATGTGATAGGGTTTTTTTCCAAAAGTTGCAAAAGCACAATAGTGATTCAGAACATTGCTCAGAGCTGTTCTTGCATTTTGCATTTGCAAAAGATTCTCAGGTGTGAAAGTGGCTGTGTTGCTCCATGTATTAATTAAATACATGAGCTAGATCTTTTTCCCCAGTGTCTGCCACAAATAAAATATGCAAAACACCTTCTAAAGAGCATCTGATGTGGGAATGGTTCAGGCTCAGTACTTGGTTGAGTGTAGTGAAATGAGGATTTTGTCTCTGCAGCAGAGTGGCAGCACCTGATGCTTCAGTAAAGAGGATAAACATCAGGCTTTGGTCCTGCCTTTCCCTCTGGTTCCCACTGCTGAGCCCACTACAACCCCCTCCACGTCTCTTGTCCTTCCCTGTCACCACCTGGATTGTGCAAGAGCTCCTGGGTGGTGCAAGGAGCTCCAGCCCCATCCAGGATACAGGAAGCCGGCTTCACCTTTGCACAAACACTTCAAAAATTGAGATACTTAAGATTTTTACCACAACTTCTGTCTATTTTGTTTCTGTGTCATCCTGTCCCCAGTGGGGCCAAATGTACCAGTGTGTCAGATGGACACACTGGGCTTTGCAGGTATGTGATGGATGAGCCTTTGCCTTGCTTCAACACCTCACGTGTTACCCAGGGATTCACCTCACCCACAGGTATTTATAGCGTGGGTGTCCCAGGGTCTCCTTGCTTTCTCTTGATTTCTCTGCTTTGATTTTCACATTGGGAGCTGCTCTGCTTTTGAAATGCCTGAATTTGTATGTCTCTGATGGACCCTCATGGTGGCTGAAATCAGTATTCCAGAGCTGTATCTGTGCTGCTTTCCCCTGCTGAGCCAGTACGCTGCCAAAAAAAACCAACCAGACACTTATTTATATATTATTTATTTTCTTTTTTTTCTCTCTTTTTTTTTTCTCTTTTTTTAGGGAAAAACTAAAAGCTACAGATGCCATCAAGGGTGTAGCTCATTTTATGGGCTTCACTATTGGAGCTCTAAAAATGTATTTTTTTTCCAGAAAAACTTTTTGCAAAAATCAGCATGTAAACAAGAAGCCACTTCAGCCTCGCAGCCCGTGTCGTTATTTCCTCGCGGCCATCTCGCTCGCTGGTCGCCAAGAGCGGGCCGAGTGTGCCTGCTCCTCCTCCTCAGCAACCCCCCCCTGAGGGTAGACCACAAAACACAGCTTCTGGCCCCAGCAAGTCACGGACTCTGCGAAGAGCAAACGTGGGGGTGGTTAATGGGGGTGCTGGAGCTCTTTGAACCAAAAGCGTGATGCTGGGGCGATGCAACGCGTGATTGAACGCGCATCTCCCAGCCAAGGGTGCTCGACCCTGCTGCACAGCCAACCAGCCCTCCCACCCTTTGCATCTCCAGTGCAGCCACAAAAGAGACTGCAAAGCACCAAACTGGGCAGCTGCAGGGGTGCCCACCCTTGACTCTCCCCTGGCCCCTCACAGAGCTGCCTGGTGCCGTGGGGACCTGCTGGTCTCTAGGAGATGCCAGCAGCAGAGCCAGTGGAAACCTTCCACTCTTGCTTTCTTTGCAAGTCCTCACCTCAAAGGAAAATAATTTAAAGGCAACTCAAGCAAACCAGAAAAGGCTTAGGTGCAGTTTTAATTGTAGAGGAATGATAAAGTAAGGCTTTCTTATCTTCTGAGTGTGAAATAGCTCATTAGGCCGTGCAGGGCTTGCGCAGCCGGGTGTGCTGGTGGCACAGCTGGCGGAAAGCAGGGCAGGGGGAAGGCAGAGCTCTTGGCCAATTTTTCCATCATTTTTGTGATATCTCATTTAGGCTTCATATGCTTAAAGTTATTTTCTGTTCCAGGATGGGCTGCTGTGAGCAAGCTGAGCAGGTGGGGAGATGTACAGGGGTATGAAATGAGGCAAATGTCCCTAGGAGTGAGAAAAGCAGTTGCCCAAAGGCAAGCACTGTCTGGCCACAAAAACCCTGCTGAAGCCCAGAGGCTACCTGTGGCCAAGAACAGTGGTTGGGCTCCTGTAGGCAGTTCCCTGGCTGGTTTGGTGTCGATATATCAGAGGTTAAAGCAGATCCCTGCAGCCCTGAGCACAACCAGCGGCCCCTGGAGCTCCGCGGTCTGGCTTACCTATTAGCCTATTTACACTCTTTGGTTTGTTTCTCCAGTAGACTCCAACAAAAAACACTGGCACTCCAGTGAAAATGATAATGAGTCCAACTCCACAGACAACTGGCTCGGAGTATAAGCTGAAGACCAGTAGAAATGCCCAAAACGCCAGGTAAGTGATGGGGATGAGGAGGTTCACCTGCCAGGAGAGAGCAGAGCACGACTGTGCAGAGCAACAGCAGCAGCTGCCTGGCAATGGGGGACTGTGGCTTCAGAACCCCCTTGGGTTTCACCCCCCCTTCCCTCCACTGCCATCATCCTCTCTGCCCATCCCAGCAAGTTCACAAAGAGTCTGCCCCTGTATCCTGTTTTTACAGTAACAGGACATGGTTTGGGACCTTAAAGTGTTATTACAACATTCAAAAATAAACTGTGCTTAAGGGGGGAGGGTGCAGGGCTTAGTGTGCCCATCCCACCCTTTGTCCAAGACATTTAGCTTTAACGGTGTCACCTTGATGGGTCTGAAGATTTTGGGTTTCCTCCAGCGTAACACGATCAGGCCTATAATTGTCACTCCATAGCAGAGGTAGTTAATAAATGACACGTAGTTGATTAGCGTGTATGTGTCTCCAACCAGCATGATGATAAGAGTGGCCAAACACTGCAAAGAGAGAAGCATAGTCTTGATTGAATCATTATTAGAAAAGGTAGCTTAAAACCAATAAAACCAAGCAAAAAATAAAGCAGTTAAACTCCTTTTGTTGATGGCCCCTGCTGGGCAGCTGCTGCCTCCTGCGGTTCGGTGCGATGTCCCCAAGCGGTGCCTCCAGCTCTGGGGCTGAAGGGGGACCTGGGCTTGTTCAGGGAATGCTGAAGCCTGAGCCCAGCGGATCTGCTTGTAAATCCCCCAGGGTGCTGGCAGAGGTGGCTCTGGGGCCGTGGCCAGGCAGGCAGGACTGGGCAGACTGGAAAAGCTCTCCATAGCTCCGCTCCACCTGTTCCTGTTGAGGGTTTTAAAAGCTATTGAACCCTGGCTTCTGGCCGGAGGGATTTCTCGCAGACTGACTTCTTGTGGTCTGGGGTAAAATGGCCTTTCAAGGGTTTTTCCAGCTCTCCTTGGCATGATTCAGTGTTTCTAAGAGCATCTCCAGGTCTGAGCTGGTTACAGGGTGAGAGAGCAGGGATGGTAAAACTTACGCAGACGAGCAGGGCAGGGATGGGTGTGCAGTGCTTGACATGGATCATGGCAAGCAAACTCGGCAAGTGGCCTTCTCGGGCGCCAGAGAAACATAGCCTGGAAATAAGAACAACACTGCTGAACCCACTGGGTGTTCAACAGCATTTTCAATATCCAGCTGTATTAACATCTCTAATCTCAACCTCCCGCAGTGGTCTTGCCGTGGAAGGGAGCTGCAGCCTGCTGGTGCTGGGCTGGGACTGGGGGAACCACTAGAGACTGCCTGTGCAGCCTGGGGTAAGTTATTTAAACAAGGCCCTTTGGTATACAAGGCCTTTAATAGTTAATGCCACCTGTGGAATGTTCTGAGATGCCAAATTACATCTGAGGAGGAGGACCGAGACCTGCCCGGTCGCTGTCTCCTGGCCAGTCTCCTGACCCAGGGTGGGATGAATAGTGTGAAGCCGTACATAGCCAAGGCATAAAACCCTCTCGTTGATAGTATTTCCAGTGTCAAAAGGGTCTGGATAAGGCTTAACGTGCCTTAAGATTTCACTTGTAAGTGCGTCACCTGTTATGTTTGCACTCAAATTCGTTGCATCTCATGACACTCATGGAAGTGCTGAGATAAATAACATTCCCAAGTTGGGTAGTTCCCTCAACAATTTTTTTATAGCTTTTTAGATAAGTTCAGAGAGGTCAATTAATAAAAATAAATCATATAGACTACAATATGAGACTTTACAGATTCTGACCCTACTATCAGCAGTGTGCACATGAAGAATCTTGCCCAAAAAGAGTTTTTTCCCACCACAGGAATGAAAATGTCTGTAACTGGGAACAGCACCAGGCCCTGAAACTCCTCTTTCAGTGACACAGTTTTATTGGAGCTTTACTGATGTAAAATGACTTTGGTTCCATGCTAAAGCCCTGTTTGGCTCTTCCACATCTCCAGACACTTTTAGTAGCTCATAAGGATTATTTTGCAAGAGATTCCATGATTCTATATTACATTTGCTGATTTGAAACAGAGTAATTCGTAACTGAATGTATCCAACACGCCCAACAACGATCTCATGCTCTACCACATCCTTTAGCAAGTGAAATTAAAACAGCCCCTCCCCAAATTAGATAACGTTCATAAAATTGTACTCCATCTAACCTTGATGAGGTAAAAAGGTATCCATTTATTCCTCCAAATGTAGATAGGGCCACTGAGACTGGCATAACCCAGGAAAAATAGCCCAGTAACTTTTCACCAAATGTCTAAAGCAACAGAAGGCAGAGAAACTGAAATACACTGCAAAGCACAGAACTGAAATCAAAGTGTATTTTAGACATCCAGGGAATGGTTTACTTACTACCGCCACAGCGTTGGAGGACAAGAGCTCTTGGGGTGACATGGCAGTGAAATATGCAATGTTGGTGAACGTATACACAAATGTCACCAATGGGATGGATATGAATATGGCACGAGGTAGGTTCCTAATAAAAGAATTAGGAGGGCAGATAAGAAATCACAGTCATGCACAGCAAGACCACAACAACCAGGCTGGATGGAGTCTTGAGCAGCCTGGTCTAGTGGGAGGTGTCCCTGCCCATGGCAAGGGCGTTGGAACTGGATGATCTTTAAGGTTCCTTCCAACCCAAACCATCCTGTGAGAGGTTCTATGTACGGCCCAGGGGAGGTCACCCAGTGGGGGGGGTTCATTGGCTGTTTCTCTGGAGGGGAGCTGTGCTCCCATCAGCTCTTTGAGCTGCTGCAGGTTGGAGAAGGCTAAAAGTGCTACAAATGCCACGTCTGCAGAGGGGAGCTCTTAGGGAAAACCAACACGTGATCTCATTGGGCTGTTGGTTGGGATTGAGGCAGTGTTGCTGAAAAATGAAATAGCCATTTCTCAAAATTCCTGCAGGCATCAGCGGGGACTCAAACACCTTGCTTTGCTTCACCTTCACCTGCTTTGAAAATGAGCAGGATCCAGAGACCTCTTTAGAGGTGAACACCTGAACCATTCTGTGTCTAATATAACATTCTGTTTTTCTCTGTGCCAGGTTTGGGAAAAAAGGTTCTAAAAACCAATGTAGTAAAAATAGAAAGTTTTTTTTCATTACTCAATTACTTTTTTTATATATATTTTAGTTTCCTTGGAGGCTGCAAAAATAATAAAATGTCCATTCACTCCTTTTTTAAAAAAAATTTCTCAAGTGATTCCATATTTGCATTATTTAAGTAATAACTTCATATTATTAAGCTTTGAAATTGTGATGGTCCATTAAAATGTTGGTGTTCTATTGCAGGAACACATTACTACACTTTCTTTATTCATGCCAAGATCTCTAGACATGCACTTTACCTCTCACCAGTGTGAAGGCACGTGCAGAGCTGCTAATTAAGTCTGCAGCTTTAATTCATTCCCATCCAGGCTGTGTAAGAGCTTCAGCTTCTCCTCATTTAATTGCTGTGTGCATTGGATGCCCAGAAATATCTAACGCTCCAAGAGCTGCTCTTGGCATTTGCCATTCCACTTCATCAGCTCAGAGATGTTGAAACGTTTGAGCTTTGCTTTACTAAACTAAAAATCACTTTCCCTCCAGCTTTCCCTGCTTGTGATAAATCATTTCCAAGCCCTTTTCAGTAGCCAGGACCAGTAGTGACCCAGCATTGGTCACACAGGTGGGCAGGTGCTGGGGCAGGGACTGCTGCCATCACCACACAATGCGTTTCTAATCTTTTTCAGGTGGCTGTGAAAGATCCCCTTTAGGCAAAAAAGTAAAGTGACTCCCAGCATAATTCAGCATTTTTCTAATGGAAGTGATTCTCCCTGCAGACACTTGTGTGGCATCTCATCAATGGTTAATTTTTGTTGTAGAAGCACTGTGTGATTCAATAGTGCCATAAAGCTGCTGCCTTGCCTGTAGCCTGGTTTTATTCAGCTAATGCCAGTTAATTAATATTTTTATTTTCAGTGTTTTTTAACTTCCCTGCTGTCTGTTCCAAACAAAACAAATATCTCTCTTCTTTAGACAGACTGGTCCCATAGGCATGGAAGGACATCTCTGCAGCTTCTTAAACAAATAATATCATCAGATGGCTCCCAGTGTCTCAGGACTTCAAGGAAATGTGGACAGCATGGAAATGGGTACTTGCCTGCGGGGATCAACCAGTTCTTCTGTTACATAGTTCAGGAAGTTCCAGCCACTGAACGCAAACGACCCTTGAAGAAAAGCTAACGCTAAATGCCCCACGGATGGAGTCATCCAAAAATTGAATGCGTTGCTTGGTGTCAGCTCTTCGTAGTTTCCTGCATGGAGAGTGCAAGTGAGAGGTCAAGCCACCCCTACCTAGCAGAGACAATGGAAAACAGGTAAACTTTTGCTTTTGTTCTTTATTCTTTAATCCAGCCACAGCACCAGCCATGACTTACGGACCCTTTGCCAACCTGCACTGCCTGAGGATGGCTCCTTGATGGAGTAAATCCCTGCCTGCTCTTAATGTGTTTTTCTTTTACAAGAGTTTGGTGTTGTTTAGTAGAAATACTGAAAAATAAAATATTTCTGGGGTAGGAAAATTTGTCAAGATTGTGAGACTATTACCACTGAGAAAACAAGTTTTCTGCTCTCAGTAAATGTCATATTTCCTTCTCCTTTGTATGACTCATCACATACACGACAATTATACTGTGAGCCTTTTGTGTTCACTGCTTTTCATTCAGTTGGTGAATCAGTGAGATTTTTTTCTTGCTTATTTTTAATCTTAAAAGTGACTTTTTGTAGGGAATTCGACCAAAATGAAGCAGGTGTCTTCCTGTCCTGGGCAAGGCATCGCTTATCCATTTTATACTGCAAATTTAAGAGGAAATTTCAGTAACTATTCCAAAACATCCTCAGCTGCCCTCCTTTATTCTACAAAAACCAACAAGCTGGGCTGGAAAGGGGATACAGCCGATTCCTCTTGTTGTGCCATCCTTTTCATGGCTGTGTGAATGTACAGCCCCACAGCTCAGCTAAACCCAGCAGAGGAAACAGTGCAGTAAGTGGAAAAAATCAAGTCTATCAACAGTACCATACCCGTGTTAGAGCTGTCTCACAGAATACCTTTAAAGATCTGTATGAAGCCCACAATAATGATAAGGGCCAGGGCTAAGAGTTTTCCTGCTGTAAATATGTCCTGAATGCGTGTTGCCCATCGAACGCTGGAGCTGTTCACCCAGGTCAGGAGGACTGGAGAGCAAAAGACTGAATTCAGTGAAATGAAATTACGTTTATTTAAAGAACACACAGGCAAAGCATTGAAACCCACAGACTGACGCACACGTTCCTGTGGGGAGCTCTAGAGTGGCTGGGAGTGAGGGTGAGGAGGAGCATTGCCTTTCCCTAGGAGACTTCCAGCTGCCGGGGCATCCCTGGCAGCCAGGAGCCTTCTCCCCTCAGACCCTGCTTCCCCCAGCTCTAGCAGTTGTGCCTGAGTAGTGCTCAATATGCAGGGATTGCTCCCTCCTCATGGAAAAGGTGAATGTCTTCAGTTCCTACAGCTCTGCTTTGCTTTTGCTGGCCCTGTACGTAACTAACGCAGAGCCAGTGGCCTGATGGCAGTTGTGGATGTAGAAGAAGAATAGGAAGGGCTCAAGTGGTGGTGGGTCACCTGTGCCAGGTGCCTGTGGCTCTCAGGGAGCACAGCACTGCCCATCCCATGAGCTCATCAGCCACCACCTTCCCCAGGACCCGGAGGGATTCGGGTGACGTTGTGCCCACTGTGTTTGCTGTGGGCAAGTGGGAAGGGACTGAATATCCCACAGTGGTCAGGATGCCTGTCCTGGGACCTCCCTGCTTGCCCTCTGGGGTGTGGCCATGACTCCAGCCTGGCTGGAGCAGCCCCTCGAGTGGTCCCGTGCCAAACCGAGGCAAGCTTTGTGTGTGTGTGAGAAGCAAATACTCACGTAAACACACCATGGAGAGGATCCTGGAGGCATTATAGGGGGGGATACAGTTAGGGAAGACGGGCTGCAGGACATAGTTGGAGAAGGTCAGTGATATGACGGCCAGGCTGGTCGGGTACATGATGAGCACTGCACTCCACAGCAGCAGAAACCTGAAAAGACAAGAAAAAGCACAGGAAAGCAGTGCTGGGGCTGTGCTGGAGGAGGCCAAGAACCCTCGGCTGTGCAGAGCAAGTCATCAGAACCAAGCACTTTTGTCCTGTGCTTGTCACGTGCTTGTCACCTACTTGTACCTCTCGTCATCCCTTTGCCCACATTCCCAGCAAAATCTGGATTTTAAACTAAACATTTTAAAGCACATCACAGTTCAGGGTCACATGGAAGAGTGAGGATTATGCCCAGTGGGCACACTTTGATTTAGCTCTGCACGTCAAAGTGAAAGCATCTCTGTCGCTCCTGGGCTGATGAATTCCTGCAGCAGACACCAGTCTTTGCACCGAAGGCATCTCTGAAGGGTTTTCCACCTGGATCCACCCAGGCTGGTTGTCTGACTGTGGCTGAAGTTGAAGGTGATTGCACCTAACGAGGCGCCCCTGAAAACATGGTGTGTGAAATATTTTGGCTTCTCACTCTGGGAAAAGGAAGAAAGTGAAGTCCTTCCTGCCATGGACATAGGTACAGATACAGGTAAATATAATTACACACAATTAATTCGCATATGTGCACTAAAGTAGTGTGCAGGGATGCCCAGCACAAGTGAGGATCAGAAATGACATTGCCAAATAAAGCAGTATAATTTCTCCTTTCACAGTTGCCCCCTCCCAGTGTGCTGCCTGCTGCCAGCCCCTGCAATCAGCAGTGCTGGGAGCTCCCACCTGGTGCTGTTAACCTGGAGGGAGGGGCTGCTGCTCCTCAGGCTGAGGTGGTTTGTGTTTCTCAGTCCTTCACTTTGCCTTGTTGCTGAGGATTATGGGGCAATCTGATGCTTCCCTTCTCTTATTAACTACCCGAGAGTTAATTTGGTAAACTGGCATGATGCAAGAGCTGGTCCCCTTCCCAAACAGCCCTATGGTTTTTAAAACTATGGGGGGTTTATCCCTTTCTCTGTATTTTGTTGTGTGACTCCTTTTTTCATCTGATTTTTAATGTTGTGTTCTTCACGAATTCCTTTGTGCTGTTTGTTGCTGAGGGTACCCAGTTTGGGGTAGCTCTGCAGACCCTGCTTGCTGGGTGAGTGAAGCATCCACCAGAGAGGCTGCTGGGTTACATCACTGAAAACTAAAAAGGACTTAGAGCCTGAAATAATAATTTTCTGATAGGGTTTGGTGCTGATGGTGTAGAATGAGGTCAGGTTCAGCCCTCATGGCTCTTGCCAGCCATGGTATTTGGTGGGCAGAGGCCACCAGCTCTGCCCCATTGTGCTTCTCTTAACCCACGCACCTTTTGTAGGCAGAGAACTGCGCTCTGATAAAAATGTTCAGTGAGGACAATGACTCTGAAAATAGACTTTCAGGCAAAACTGGCCCTTGCTTCTATGCTGTGATACAGAGTGTGTTACAGTTGGTATTGGGTAAAATACGGTTTAATGGGAATGTGAATTATTCAACAGATTCCTGACAGGCAATTTGTTTCATGCTGAATTGAAATGCATGAAGGACTCATAACACCAATTAAAGTAAATGCAGAATTTTAGCAGAGGGTGATGAAGTTGCACTGTCAAAAGGGAAACTCAAATGAGAGGTGGCTTTAAAATAAGAAGGGAGGCGTAGGCCTACGTTTATCTTGGGTTTTTTCTGGGTAAGTTTTAACCAAAGCCTGTTTTTGAGAAAAATATATCCATGCTGGTCACCCAGATCATGTTCATGTCCCTGAGCATCTGGATGTCGGGGCCGTGGCTGCACAGCCGAGCGCTTGCCTTGCTCTCATGGTGCCGTCGGTGACTGCTGAGGACAGGACAGGACGGGCGGCGGGGGCTCAGCTGGCTGGGGATGACTGTTCTTATATTAAACTGCTTGTGGGGAGGTAGCATTCCCTGTGGCTGGTGGGTGGGAATTAATCCTGATAGGATTACCCAACACTCCAATTCTTCTAGGAAGACTTTGCTTTCAAAGCACCACCTTTTGTCACCTGCTGTGTTGGAAGAGTTGAGTATGATTTCTTTAGCAAAGAACAACTGCTGCAGATCAGCTATAATTAATTTAAGTGTCACAGGGCTGAAATTTCCAGCAGCTATAACTGAGTTTCAGATACCCTCACTATCGTGGTGCACACACTTCCACAAATCGAGGCACAAGCTCTTTCCAATGCCGATGATTTTCAGTCAGGATACACGTCCAGTCATTGGGCACTGCAGGTAAAACCAGCTGAGGTAGTTGCAATGTTACTGCTGAGCATTCAGAAGCAGTTGTGTTTATCAGAAATGCACTGGTGGGTCTTCTGTGAAGCTGAATTCATTAATTTTCTTCTGCAAAGATACATGTTAAGCTTATTATTTACTTTTTTGCACAATGTACTTTTCATGAGCTGTGTAGACATGGAGGCCTGTGTGCATGTGGACGAGCTGTGCTCAGGCAGCTCCAGCAGCACGGGATGTGATGCTTTCCTTGCAGTTCGTGTGCTCAAACATAAATGTTATTTAAAACCTATGGTTTCAAATCCTCATGATTTCTAAATGAGGCTGAAAGTGGGAAGTCTGCTCTCTGGTTGCAGACGAGAGCCCAGTGGGACAGGAGCCCTCCCTCTCTTCTTCCTTCTGCCTGGGCTGGAGCTGTTGGGGAGCATCCCTTCTGCAGGATGACCTCCAGCTGAATTTTGCCATTGTGGTGGCTTTCGGCAGCATTTAATGAACTGAAATGTACTTTAGGTGTACTGGGACTCAGAGCAGAGCTGCTGCTCTGCAGCCAGACCTGCTGCCAGCTCAGGAGATGGCCCTGTGCTCCCTTCTCTCTTTTATTCCATTCACCTTCGTACATCAAACCTCTCAGTATTATCATTTTTTTAATCTTTATTTACATAACTAAGTATCAACACCGCCAGGCACAGAAACTGGGCTGTGTGATACTCTAATGGCTGTTACGATCAAACAGTGCTGCTTCTTTCCTTACACCTCATGCAGCAAACATGATAAACAGGGAGGATTTGGGGGGGAAGAGACAAGAGAGCAGAAGTGAAGAGGAAGTATCGTAGTCTGGGTGGGTACAGCATGTGCCCCTATAATAAACAGTGTGAATAGACCAATCCACCCAGATTTGCCATTGGGAGAGAAGCTCAGAAAGTCCTTTGGCAGATGCACTAAAGCTTTGTGTGCTGAATTTGTTGCTCTTTGCTGTACAAGGATTAAATCAGGAGAGAAAGTTGAACTGCCTGGCTTTACTGGAAAATAGGACTGACCCCCCCTTTTTATACCAAAACCTACCTGCAGGCTCCTCACCCAAGGCAACCCTTTGTCATGCTTTTGACGTGGTTTATTTTCTTGGGAGAAAAGGTGAAGTCTCTTTGGAAAGCAAGAATGGGAGCGCTGCTTCCCTTCAGGTGACAAGGTCATGCTTTTTTCATGATGTGCAGCGCAAGCCTGGAAACCAAGGGAGCTTCAGCCACAGCAGGGAGCTCCCTGCTCTGGGACGTGGGAGTGTGGTTCTGTCAATCTCTTGCTTTTTGGCTTTGCCAGACTCTGATGGTTCTGACCTCCCTCGCAGCGATATTCCCAGGATAGTGCTTTGGGCTGCTCCAGCAGTTCTACCCTTTTTCCTTTTGCCTTTTTCTCTTGCCTGCAGACCCCACTCCCGGGAGCAGACGATCAGGGAAGCTGCTCAGCACCGGCCACAGCATCCCAGGGCAGCAGGGGCTGTGCTGTGCAGCTCCTGCCCCAAGGGGAAAACAAACCTCAGTGGAGATAAGTTGGGATTTTTGTTAACTAAGCCAATGTTGTTGTTTCCCCAATCTGTGCTGTGATGCCAGCCTTTCTGTGCAAAGAACAAAGTGCAGAGGAGCGATTCCTCTGACTGAAGAACCACAGACTTCCATGGGAACTGGTGCAGGCAGAGGTTTAAGTCTGACAGTGATCACAACAGCACCTTGCACCTCGCATGGTCACAGATGCTGGTGGGCCAAGACAGGCAGGAGCACAGGGACAGCCCATGGGGTGGGGTGACAGCCCACTGGTGTAACACCTGTGCTGGTTTACTCTAGCTCAGCAGCCAGTTCCACTGTTAGGAGCTTGATGTCCATCTGAAATGAGAAGCAGCGTTCTATTCTTTTATTTCTCCTTCTCTAGTTTGTACTTACAGTGCTTATTTTTCACAAATAAACCTCCAAGACATGGCACAGCCTCTTTACTTGCAAATGAGCACCCTGGCCAGAAAGTTCTGGTGCTTCTCAAGTGAGCTGCAAGCATGGGCTGGTGGTTCAATTTTTCTTGTTGACTACATAAAAAAATATGCAGTCAAATATAAATGATGACCTCTTCTCCCTTGTCCCTTCCTTCCTTAGCCACACTACTCCATCAGTGGTATTTTCAAAGAGAAATCATCCTCTGAGTCAGCATTGCCCCCTCTTTGTGTTTGGTTTATGGTGAGCGGCTCCAGCCTTGGCTTCCCTGATGCCTGGAGCTCCTCAGTCTGCGGCACCGAGCGTTCACAGGTGGCACACAGGAATGCCACCTGGACACAGCATCATTTACAGTATTGGTCTTTCCTGTCTTGGACTTTAACAAGTCAAAGAGGGAAGTGAAAGTGTCTTTCCCTTGTGAAGGGGCAATTTGGTATTTCTAATGAGAACAGAAAGAATCATTTTGCAAAAGCATTTTATTGACAACTGTTCCCTGCCTATTCCAAGTAAGAAATCTTTTCTACACATCATACTCAGTGTAAACCTGTTTTCAAATCAGTTTGTGTCGATGGGGTACTTACCCAGCTAACCCACCAAAAACCTCTGTGACGTAGGAATAGTCCCCTCCTGATTTGGGGATCGTGACTCCCAGTTCGGCGTAACATAGCGAGCCAAGGGCAGCCACCCCTCCGCCAAGCACCCAAATAATGAGAGCGAGTCCCACCGAGCCGGTGTGCTCCAAAACTCCTTTTGGTGATATAAAGATCCCAGAACCAATGATGTTACCTAGAAAGGGCAAAAGGTGTGCAGTGAGGTAAAAGAAAGTGAGAAATGCACTCTTCTATTTTTTTTTTAACTAAAAAAGGCAAGCAAACCCACAGACCCCACCCAACCAAATTCACCTCATACCCTCTCTTCCAGATTCTTCTTGATTGTATTTTATCTGATTACGCCCTGGGGAAGTGTTATCGTTTATCAGCAATCAAGGATGGGAAGTGCACGCTCAGCTCTCCTGAATCACGGTAAGACTTGGGTGAGTGCTCATCTGTGTTTGCAACCAGCAGTTGTGGCACTAACCCAGGCAGCTGCTGTCACCTGCCAGCCTCAAGTATTCATCCAAACGAGTTGGTAGCATCTTTGCAATGCAGATTTTCATGTTCTCCTGAGAGGAAACTAAACAAGATAAAGTCCATCTTCAGAGGATCTGGGAAGTCAAAACCCCCTCTGTAGCGTTATCTGTAACATAGGGGCCCAGAGGTGCTCTTGACACTACGATAGATTTCAGCTTGTGTTTGAAAAGTCATCTCAAAGACTCAACTATTAGAAATCAATTATTTGGTTAATTTTGCCTAGAGAAGTCACGGATGCCCGATCCCTTAAGTTGTTCAAGGTTGGATGGGGCTTTGAGCCCCCTGATCCAGTGGGAGGTGTCCCTGCCCATGGCAGGGGGTTGAAACTGGATGGGCTTTAAGGTCTCTTCCAACCCAAACCATTCCATGATGCCACAATTCTACGCGTTTTAAAACAATCAGATGAGGGATGTAGATGTTACCAAAACGAGGTGATACAGGAATAACAGTAAAATTAAATACAGCTGCCCCTTAGCTGAACCAGCACAGGGACCCCTAACCACTGCCTCAGCATTAATCACAGCAGCTTGCTCTGAAGGAAAGGGTTTTGATGTGGATGAGTCGCACGATATTATATTATTCATGTTGCTAATAGATTTGTTCTGGGTCTTCCCTACTGGGAAGCTACAGGGCTGGAATGGAGTGGTGAAATCTTTCAAGAAGATAGATGAGGAGTTAATGTATCACTAGAGCATGCATAATACCTGATAAAATTTATGGGCTTTTTTTGGTCATAGTTTCTCCTGCTGGCTGAAGTGTTGCAACGTTTAAAACAAACAGGCTGTTCTGGAAGGCTGGTTGTGCTCTGTTCAAGAACTGTATCAAATCTTGAATTTCAGCTGAGAAAGAAATACCTGCTTTAGGAATTTAAAAAACATCTTGACAAAGTCTCTGGCACTGCTGTATGCTTCAGGTGAACAGTTCTACTTGTGCTTATGGAGGAAAGCCTTAATTTTTAAGCGCCTTTAAAAATGATCCTCTGCCTGCCAGCTCAGATAGCCGTGTATCTCTATTTTTCACAGATCAATGCACCTGAAAATGCTGCATTTTTGGGAGGAGGCGGCGTTGTTTTGGGGAGCAAACTGAACTCAGGATGTGCTGCTTTTCACCACAATAGATCTGTAGGGTTTAGCTGCCTCTTTGGGATGGGGCAGTTCTCCTTTTTGGCAGCCTCAGTACTGAACAGAAGTGAATCCCCCACAGAAAGAGCAGCCCATAAGTGAGTCCCTGGCTCCTGGCACGCCGTCTCCTCCTGCACAGGGCTCTCTTTCACCTTAGCTCAGGTTTGCTGCTATTTTTGGCAGCAAGCAGCAGATGCAAATGCCCATCTTTCAGCAAGCTCTCTGCGAGAGCTTCCACTCCCACGCTGTCACCTTTTCATTGTGTCAGTACGCAGAGAAAGGGTAAAACCCAAATGCAGTGTGGCAGCCCCAAACTGACAGCAGACAAGAGACTGGGCAAATCCTCAGCTGATGTGCAAGGTCACAGGGTGGTGTCTCTGCAGACCCGTGCTGCGTGAGGCTGAGGGGGGGACCCCAAAGCGCAGGTTGGGATGAGTGGGGAGACGAGTGGCAGCAGCACAGTGGGAAGTGGTGTGATCGGGCCATGCTGTGAGGAGAGATGAGTCCCTGCAAGGTGTGACTGCAGAGATAAGGCAGCAGCAGCCGTCTGGCACCATGGTGATAAAGAGCAGTCTCAATGCACAGATGGAAAGTCTACGGTGTGTTTTTTAAATGCTTGCATTTGGCCTTGTCAAAGCCCTGGATCTCTCTGTGCTTTGGGTTTCTGCTGCTAGGAGAGGGCTTTGCTTGCCCCCAGCTGCCTGGGTACCGAGGGGCATCGGCAGTGGGGCTGTTACTCAAACCCAGATTGCTGTGGAGAGGATGTGTCTATGTCACAGCGTGGCTTTGAGTGATGCCCTCCTGCTACAGCAAGGCTGCCAAAGCAGTCCTCGTGTGCCAATCTACTGAGCTGGAAATGACACTACTTTTTTTACGTAAAGATAATGCTTTCTGGGTGCAGCTATCTGAAAGAGTAGGACAAGAAGGAACAGGCAGCCTTCTGGATGGACCTTTCAAATAAACATTCACAGGTTGTTTTGTTTTTTTAAATTAAAGAGATAATAATATTTTAAAAAATCGAATATCCTTCATGAATGAATACATGATAAGGCAAAATTCTCTTAGAATGTCGTTATGGATTTCCTATTATTTTGCTCTTGCAACATGTCCAACAGTATCAGGAGAAGTGGAAGTGCTACACCCCTTCCAAAGTGGTGCAGTTTGCCCCCCTGGAGGTGTTCAATAAATGTGTAGCCATGGCACTTTGGGACACGGTTTAGTGGGCTGACAGTTGGATGATCTTGGAGGTCTTTTCCAACCTTAACAATTCTATGATTCTGGAACTGTGGTACCGACCTGAATATTAGGGCGTGGAGCTTTACTGAAAAATCAGTGTTCAGTTCACCTCTGCCTTCTGAACTATGAGAGTGCATTTGGGGTCAGGTTTTGATGTTTTTTCAGTCTAACTACAGGAGCTGAAACTCATCTTTTAAACAAAAGCTGAATTCTCATCAAAACACTTCAAGAACTGCATGTTGGAGGAAAACACTAAATATCACTGTGCTTGTGAGAAAATAGAGGGACCTGGTAATACTCTGCACATTCACCTAGCATGCAAAGTCCTTAGGGCATCTTTTATTTATCTGCAGCACACAATTCACACGGACTCTAAAAATAATGGATCTTGCAGCCTGTTGAAAGTATTCAGCAGTTCTTTAGGAATGCCTTACTGATTGTATTTAGAGACCATATATCTGATAAAACTAAGCAATTTCCTGTGTGGTTAGCAAAGAAAAATATCACTCTTGCCTTTTTACTGCTTCTGATTTTATTAAAGATCTATATTTTACATCTGAAATTCTGAATGGCTCTGTAATATGGACTAGAAATTTGTCAGAGCAGCTCTTTCCCCTACAAAATGAAATATTAACAGCAAAGAAATTCTGTGCCTTTTTTTTTTTGACCGCAGTCAGGTAAATCACTTTATGACTGGTTGTTCTGTGAAGGATTACAGTGGGCAACATTCTGGAAAAACTGTGGTTTGGTTCATGAGTGTAAATCCTGTCAGACTCCTGCGTTCCTCAAGAGCTGTTTATTGTCTTAAGGAGACAGTGCTCCAAAGCCCAAGGCAGGTCACCCAGCCCCAGGTAATGACGTGGGGAGATGTGATGTTCGATGGCAGCCTCTGGCAGGCAGCGCTGGCAGAGAGGAACCCTGTGGTAGCTGGGGTCTCTCTTCCTTCAGTGTCATGGGTGGGTAACAAGTGGGGTTCCCCAGTGCTCAGTGCTGGGGCTGATGTTTAACACCTGTATCAATGATCTGGACAAGGGGATTGAGTGCTCCCTCAGTCAGTTTGCAGATGACACCAAGGTGGGCAGGAGTGTCCATCTGCTTGAGGGCAGGAAAGCACTACAGAGGGACCTGGACAGGCTGGATTGATGGGCTGAGGCCAATGGGATGAGGTTCTCAACAAGGTTCAGTGCTGGGTCCTGCATTTGGGTCACAACAACCCCGTGCAATGCTCCAGGCTTCAGGAAAAGTGGCTGGAAAGCTGCCTGGCAGAAAAGAACCTGGGGGTGCTGGTCAACAGCTGAACATGAGCCAGTAGCATAACCAGGCGGCCAAGAAGGCCAACAGCATCCTGGCCTGGATCAGCCATGGCGTGGCCAGCAGGGCAGGAGCAGGGATTGTGCCCCTGTACTCGGCACTGGTGAGGCCACGCCTCGAATCCTGGGTTCATTTTTGGGCCCCTCGCTCCAAGGACACTGAGGGGCTGGAGGGCATCTGGAGAGGGAACAGAGCTGGGGAAGGGGCTGGAGGACAGGGGAGAGGCCGAGGGCCCTGGGGCTGTTTAGCCTGGAGAAGAGGAGGGTGAGGGGAGACCTCGTGGCTCTCTGCAGCTCCTGGAAAGGAGGTTGTGGTGAGGTAGGTGCTGGGCTCTTCTCTTGAGTAACAAGTGATAAGATGAGAAGGAATGGCCTCAAGTTGTGCCAGGGGAGGTTTAGATTGGATATTAGGAAAAAAATCTTCATGGAAAGGAGTGTCACGCATTGGACCAGGCTGCCCAGGGAAGTGGTGGAGTGTGGGAACTCAGCATGAGACACCTACAAAAGCAGCTAAGAAGTAACGTGTAGCTCAGAATTTTGGTGCTAACCAGAAATCTGATGGCAGCACGGGCAGTCCCAGTGGCTCTCTTTATTCCCAGTAAATCAACCTGCAGCCCCTGCGCTGGCCAGCACTGGGCTCTGCCCTGCCCCACGCACCGGCAGCGCTGGGAGCAGGGTGGCACAAGAACTTATTAACAGTTAATACAAGACGTTATAAGTGTGTGAAACTTAAAATCCAAAGGGAGGTGAAGTTCTGCAGCAACAAAGTAGTCAAGCTTAAAAAATTACTAGGATATAGGGACTCTGCTGAATTAAAACCAGCAAACACTCCAAATGCACTTTCTTAACCTCAAGTCAAGCATGAATTTAGGCTCTGTGGCAGTGTTTTAGGTATTTTATTGAATGGTCTTGGAACTTCTTTGCTTTTAAGTAGCATTCCAAAAACTCTTAATGAAGAATGGCTGAAGAATAAAAGAATCTATAGAGCTTGGCATTAAAGTAATAGCCTTTAATTTCATATGTGAGTGAAAAACATAACTACTGTACCAGAGAAAATGAATTATGGCTTCTCTGCTAATATGCTTGCAAAGGAAAAACTGAAAAATGGCTATAAAAGTAACAGTGATAATTTAAAGTCTACAGGGGATTGGTATTTAACAAAATTAAATGGTCTTAAAATCTGACTTCAGTTCAAATATTTATGTTAAAATTCCTAGCAAGTAAGAACATGACCAGTCATTATAAACTGTAATTCCAGCATTCCAAGAGGATTTTACTGGGTTAAGAATTTGTAATCTGATTATACTTTAAAGATTTAAAAAATCAGGCTATGTAAAATACTGACAAAAGTGTTTCTTTAACTTGTCATAGATTCATAAGGAAGATATTTGCCTCTTGAGCACTAAAATACAGGTGTAGTCCATGAGGACCTGAAGAACCAGGTTTTTCTAACAATGAAGGTGTGGTTAGAGCAGAAAAATGGGTAAAGGAGAGTAAATATTTCAGGCATAACTTCAAGAATAATCACAGCTGTGGTCTTACAGAAGGTGTGATGGTCTGTTCTAGTACCAGATTCAGATTTTGTTTTGCATAACATAGTATGGAGATGTGCCAGTCAATTTAGTATTTATATATTTAAATGTAATACTTATACATTAAAATGAGCTGCAGCATGCTCACAAGGATGCTTGTAATTTATAGTCCTGCCAGAAGAGCAATCAAAGCAAATTTGTGAGAACTGCTAATCCCAATCTTCCTTGGACTTTTAATATATCCGGGGGTCACTTGAACAGTTCTTTAAACACAGTAAGCTGCACATTTGGCTCTGGCTTAAGGTGTACAAACTGCTTAATAGCAACTGTTAGTTCAGAATCCCTTTCCAGCAGCAGCTGAAAGCAGCCTTAGAGGAAAGCAGGACTCACAACACCTGCAAGGTGGGCTCCTGGACTGCAGCACTCTGCTGTTCAGCTGGAGTCTGCTGCCCACGCTCAGACCATCAGCACCCAACCTCTGCCAAGATACCAAATCACTTAAAATCAGAAAACGTAGCAGTTTTAAATGTCTACCTTTCTGAAAGGGGATGATATTTTCTCTTCTTTGTGTAAAATTACTGATAAATTGCCAATGGCTTTTCTTCTCCAGAAGCAGGCTGAGAGAAATTGCACCAAGAAAGCTTTCAAGCTTCTGTTTTGGTAGCATGATCATCACAAAATAATCTGCTGCTTGAATAGGAGGGGACATTGGCTGGTGCTGCCCGTGCTTGTAGGAAGGGCATATCTGTACTGTAAAAGATTTAATGTGGGATATTAGCATTGTAGTACTCGGAGCCAAACACAAATGATCCCTTCACCAATGGAAACTCCAAAGCTCCGATTCCGTTCTCTGGCTTGCAAGCACCGTGCTCTCCCAGCACACCATGGCCATCCATGGGTGTGACAGATTAATTCACAACTTTGTGTGTTCAAAATCGCAGGGCCCAGTGGAGCACTGAGTCAGGGCTGTCCCCACGTCAGGTGCCCACGTGTCCGATGCCACCCACGTGTCCGATGCCACCAAACACGGGGAATGGCACGTGCAGAGGACAGACCTGCACTAAGGTAGAGAAACAGTGAGGAGATGCTGGGGATCAGCCCTCTCAGGAGCACGTGAAATAATAAAGGAGAAGATGGGCGATTGCCAGTGCATGGGTTTATTCTGTTTTATTTGAGTAACTCTGCTGCAATGTGTTTATATCAAAGGAGAAGTTAAAACCTGTATGATAGGATTTTTGTCTTTCTAAATTGAGAACTCCTTTTATTCTACTAATCCTTTCAACGGCTGCAGGCTCTGTCTGCCCTTTTCAGGCACACAGTCCACGGCTTTATTTCCTGCTCCTCTGTTCTGACTCTTGTACTTGGTCTGATTTCTCTACTTCCTTAACTTCTGACTCGTTCTCCTCTTCTCCTGCCAGTGTTGGGATATGTGGGCTGCATTTCATTACCACAGAGAGCAGACCTCAGCCTCCCGTGCCCTTCCCTCTCTCTACAAATACCACAGATAAGGCAGAAATACTGGGAAAAGCCTTCTAGGGAATAGGAGGGATTTTCTTTGAGCTTTTTCTCACAGGAGTAACACTGAGTGAGCCCCAGCATGCTGCCACGTGGAACGCAGCGCGGGTAGCAGTGGGGCTGTGTCTGGGCAGGGGTTACTACAAGCCACCTTTGCTGAGCTTCCTATTGCTTCTTGCTTTCTTGCCTTCTTCCCTGACATCAGAAGGCTTTCTGGAAGGGCCTTGTGGCCTGGTGAAGATGAGGGGCTCCAACGGAGCAGTCCTTTTTGGTGGGTCCCACTGCATCGCCACTGACAGTGATGAGAGGCTGCAGGGAACAGGGACTCAAATAGGTGCTGAAGTCCCCCCTTGATTGTGGGAGCTACTGTGACCCTTGAACGCTGTGGTGTTGAAGAACACTTCAACCCTTCCACTGGTTTCCAAAGAGAAACTGAATGCCAAACCCACCATTGTGCTGTGAGAGGGTGTGGAGGAAACCCCTCTAATGTTGCTAAAACGCCTGGATTGCCCTGGTAAGAAAGTGCAGCTTTCACACTGTTATCTATAAATAGTGCAGTTTTGTGCTGTATCAGCCCTTGTTATCTGTCTGACATCTGTTTTCTGTGCTCTCTAGACCTGAATATCCTGACTTGGAATTTTACCTGCAAACAGCAGAAATGTGTCATTAAATCCTGTGATGTAGAAATGGGCAGTTCCTAACGCCCTGCCCTGTGTGCAGGGTGGGGGGTGTCTCCAGGACGCTGTGTGATCAATTGCTACCAGATTACTCCTCATTTTGAGGAAAGCAACTGATAGTGGAGCAAGGTCCCCCCACAGTGGCTTAAGAGGCAGACGCCAGCCCATGCAGCTGGTTGAATGTTTGTCTCTTGGCTGAGAAATCACACAAGCCACAGCTGTGCCTCTGGAAAGGCTCTCAGGTGCCCTCTGCACCTGCAATGATTTTCAGTATTTATCAAGAATAAAAGCAATTACAAAATGCTGCTGTAAAGCTCAGCAACTTTGCCTTAGTAACAGCCAAGGAGTTCAGCTGTGCTGGGGAGCTGGGTCAGACAGGGACAGTAGGACAGACACAGCTTTTTGCCAGCCCAGACTCTTCAGCCCTGCTCATGCTGATGGCAGGGACCCTCGCTCCATCTTCAAAGCATAATTTGTTTAATGGAAAATGCTGTGGGTTTTCTTTACTTTTCCTTATACCCCTTGCCCTTTTGTGTAATGTCTCATTCTGTTTAATGGGAATCCAAGCATGTTAAACATTCAAGGTAAGGCTTAATCGTCAATAGTGTCATGAACAGTACAAGTGGTAAACGTAGAAAGTGCCTTTCTGAATTGACATGCCAGTTAATACATATTTAAACCAAAGCAATATGAAAATAGCAGTGACAATCCATCCCAATTATGTTATCCTTCAGGTTATATTACTGGGAAGAAAGATTGATTAAGGATCTCCTACGAGCTCTATTGCTGTTGCCTGGGATATCAAACAAGCCTTACACTGGGTGCAGTCGTAAGCAAGACATGAGCTCTTTAGTAGTTAGCTTTTCTGGCAGGTTTCACATCTCCTTGATCAGAAATCATTGTGGCTCTCAAGTTTACATTCTTCTGGTTGTAAATCTATATTAGCAAATCCTGGTGTAGTTTGTTTTACCTCTGTCAGCCTGGAATCATTATATCTCTAAATAACTTTGTCACTGTTTTAGCAAAAGATAGAAAGATAGGCTTGTGTTTTACTACGGTCAATGAACTGAGGAATTTAAAAGAAAAAAAGGTATTTATGCTTCCTGGGGTGTGTACAACTATTGCAAAATGATATTGGATTTCACCATGGACTCAATTTTAAGTGCACTTTGGTAACTAGCTTAATCTGAGATTAAATGAGATTTACAAATACATATGAGCTTGTACACTTCTACAGGCACCACTTACAATGCTGTGCTGCTGTCCTCACGTATTTAGAAACTGGTGCTGACTTGTGTTGACTTTATTTTTAAAGAATACATTTTGATAATTTTACTGACAAGAATTAGAAACTTCTTGATTTCCAGAAGGAATAACAGCATTTCTTGAAACTCTTAAATATCTATGATCTGGGAATGTAAGGAAAATGCCAAACATGTAATATTATCTTAAGAGTTAGCAATATTACTGTATAATTTTCTTTTGTACATATGAATACTGTATTAGTAAATACTCCAACTATTTCTTGAAATTAAGTATTTTTAGAATTAGTAGACTTCATGTTGCTCAGTGATGTCTTTATACATCACATTTGTTTAAGCAGTTGACCAAATGCATCAAAAAAAAAGTCAATCCTTCCCCCTGAATGGAAACACATGTTTACAGAGATAGTCCTCAGGCTCTCTCAGAAGGCCACAAAGGGAAATGTAGGGATTTCAATAGCTGGGGTATTCAGAGACCTGTCTTCAGGGAGGTCCTACGTTAGGTGGAAGTGAATTTGCTCTTTACCACTTTCCCTGTTGCTGAAATTCAGAGGATGATCTCTACCTGCTGCAAAGGACAACTGGGATGCTGAAGCAGCTCCTGTGCCCTGACCACATTTGGTCACTGGCAACTGTTCTCATTATTAGATTCTTGGTAAAAACACAAGACTGGCTCCCTGTAACTTTAATTAAGGAGAACACATCACAGTTGTTGCCATCGTGCTGTGCTGTGCAATCTGAACACAGTACAGGTCACTCCTGCCCAACTTCACCGCGGCACGACCGCCAGCCTCGCTCAGGTACAGGGGGAATAAAGGATGGATGAGCTTTCTGCCTTGCTGCTTTAATTCAATTTAGGGCCTGATCCTATGAGGCAGTGAGGTCCTCTGCTCTTGTTGACTTCAGTAGGATTTGAGGGACTTGGGACTTGTTAAGGAAAGGGTCTGTTGGGAGCCCAAGCGTGCAAAGGGGAGCTGTTCTTTCTTTATGCACTCGTAATATGTACAGGATTTGGGTACCTTTTGTAATAGTCTACTTAAATCCTAATGCGTTGCTATGGATCTGGCTCTGTCCACAACCAACAAATATGTAGACCTTGTGTCCTACTGGTCTCTGGCAGAGTTTACTGTAAGAAATGGCTTTATTGCAACATGATTTACTGCCAGTAGTACACAACAGTAGTTTGCCAGCTTTTTTTAATCACAACTGTTTTAATTCTATCACACAAACAGAAATCTCTTCCAAGCTGAAGGCTAGACGTGTGAGGACACCACCCAGAATCAAATACTTTCTCCCTCTTATTCTTTAAAATATCGATTCAGGTATTTGTTAATTTTCTTGAGTCTAAGTACAGTATTTGGAAGCTTCCCAGGCTTTGATGCTTTCTACTCTCGTACTAACTAATGCTTTTTACTATTTTTAAGACACTTATAAAGAGAGCTAATTATTTACATTTCCAAAGTGTAGGGCTTTTCAAGTTTTAAGACTATCAGAAATGATAACACTTTTGTGTTTATGGAGTCCTAGAATGCTGTTTCTGAAACGGCTTCATCTCCCTTTCATGGACAACAGACCTGTCTGCATCATTTTAAATTAGTGATAAAAGAAGGCTTGAAACCCCAGCTACCACAGAAATAAGTCTGCTACCAAAACAGGACAAAATCTGGAGAGAAAAAAAAAATCATGGGGAAATGGAAAAGAAATATAGTCTGAGATGACCTCTCTAAAAACAAGCAAGCTTCTATAAAAGTCTCAGGAGAGCTGCTAAAGAATTTTGAAGTAATCCAGAGAAGGAACACCAACCCCTCATTTTCATTCTTCTCTGTCTGTTCCTTGCAACTCCTTCAGCAAAACTGATCCCTTGGGTGTTCTGTACAAAAGGATGAGTTTTTATAATATAAAAGTGCACAGCTTAAAGCTCTAAGTCTTGATATTCCTTGGTGGTCACTACATTCAGGTTTATGGAGAAGCACATATTGATCCTTTCCAAGGCATGGGTTAGCAGGGAGGCAAGGAATACTCTTCTGGATCCATCAGCCTTCCTCGTGGAGTCTGAGTAGGAGGGATCTCACAGCACAGTATGGAACTATTAAAAACGCATCGTATAAAACATGTGCTAATAGGATTTTTCTCCTTGTCTCATGGTGGTTGCACAATATAACAAAAAGATGGAAGACTTAGGAACTACAAGAGACTGGCCAACTAGGGATGCTTTTTCTTGCCAGACCTGTATCTTATGATGTCATCCACATGTATTCAGGTGCAAGGACCATTTTTCAAAACTGCCTTATAGGGAAGGCATTTCAGTGTTCAGAGCTCAACTTCTGTCCTCCACTGTCTAAATGTATCTCTCTACTTAGAGAGCAACTTTTTGTAGGCTGACTGCGCATCCCTGTGTGATTATCTGACCCAGAGTTAAAGCAACACAATTAACATGTCTGAGTCATCCAGTGTCCCAGGTGCACTAGAGGTTTTGCGATGCCTCGTGACATTCGTTGTCACAGACCATATAACATTGTGGATTTTAGTTCTCTGACCCAGTGTATTTAATAGAATGAGATTCTTCCTTAATTCAATTTTTCCTGGCTTTTGTGACTCTAAATAAGGCTCTTATATTGCTCAGACATAATTTCTGTGGTATATTATATTAAGATGTTTGGCCTGATCTAGATTATGCAGCTTCACGTAACTGATGAAAGAGCTATTGTTTTTCATCGCAGAGAAACTGCCACTCATCCAGATCACTGACCTATTTCTTGGAGTCAAAAGGAACCTTTCTGAAGTCTTACTGATTTTTAGTGCTATATTTTACGCTACTGATCTTGAAGCCTCATATCTGAACCTTGATTGCAACAGTACTTAAGGACTGGATAAAAACCTTCAACTTAGTTTTCAGATGGAGAAAGATTCTATTTTTCTATAGCTTTTGACGCTATTCTAAAGAAAGTGTTAAATGAATTGGAGCAATTCAGCCCTGGGGATTACTCCATTACTCAATTATACATAAATTCCTCAGGCTTAAAACATCACCAGTCTATTCCTCTCCAACTTTCTTTCTCTGAGATCAAGTGGAATTTGCTTCTAAAAAAGATGATGAACCATGTCCAGGAGCATGAATTTAATTGGTTCACCATACTGCTAGATTGGGCCATTCATTACCCTGGTATCAGAAAGCCAGAACCTGTAAGTTCTTGAAGTTGGGAACAATTTGTAGACAACCACTCCTCTAATCTTGCTTTTCAGCACTGATTTGCCAGTGCCAGAAGAACACATCAGGAGAATAACCTAATACTGCATAAAGAGATTTTGTGGAGGTTGGCATGTGAAGAAATGTATTTACAATTATATAGGTCTTTCCTCTGCATATTCTCTATGCTTTCTCACTATAAAGAGAGGGATACAGGCATTAAAAAAAGAATTAGGATGCTGAGATGCTCAGTCCATGCTGGGTTCCTGGCTCCCTGCTCTTTGCCATGGAACATCTGCTAAAGAACTCTTTGGGAGACTTCTGGGTTTTTCAGGACCAGCAGAAAAAACAACACTCTTAGGATGCTTTATATCTGGGGCACTTTGGTACGACAAATGCCTTCTCATTTTATCATGCTGCAATCAAGATGACAAAAAAGTGTGGCAGCCAGTAAAAACTCCCCCTACAGCCCAACAAAAAACAGGGTCTTGAAAGGAAAAGTCTGGCACACAAAAAGCTCCAAACACAAAAAAGCTAAACCTCCACCAAACCATTTCTGCTTGTTGTGAGCCTGCCAAAGCAGAACAGACTTTCTCAACAGAAAAGGCTACATTATGCTAGAAGGAAATGAGCTGCAAGGCACAGGAAAAGGGAACACGAGTGGAGATTTATGGCACCGCTGAAAGCAGGCACTGTACTGCCAGATCAGGAGTGAGACACTACCAAAGGATGCTACCTCTGTTCTTCCAACTATCTGGGAAGAAGGAGAGTTTCTGTTTCAGGGTATCTCTGCAGAAAGCCCACTGCTTCATCCTTGAGTCGTTGTGTCCCAATCAGAATTTTCTACTTTTATTAAAAGGTAAGAAGAGAAAAATCTCCCAACAAGCAAAACCCACCCAAACTAAAACTGCTGAAACCAAACTCACCAGTAAATACCTGACATTTCATAACCTGAAAGCACAATTGTGGTACAAATGTTGCGTGTTTTGCTCAAGTACCGCTGACTTTCTAAAGTATAAATTAAGGGGTTTTTGCAAAAAACCTTCACTATGCCCTACTGCTGTTCCTGAGGATCGTATGGGGAGGATTCGTTCATGCTGACATTTTTTGCTTTTGGGTTTTTTTTGCTGCTGTTTTCTCTCTTGCTCTTCCTATTGTACATGAGGAACTTCACGTGCTAAATTCTCCTGGATACAGACAGCAGCAGAAAAGCACATCTGGGGACAAACAAACCTGTTTTCTATGTCCAGAAAGACTCAATTAAGAAAAATACAAAATCAAGGCTTTTAAATTTTATTTTTTTATTTATTTTTCTGCCAGGAATTTCTAATTAGAGCTCCTTTTTGCCTCGCTCTGTAAATTCAGCCTTAGAGGTAAGTAGCTAGCCCAGAGAAGCTGCAGGATCTCCCTGGATTTTCACCAAGCCTGATTTGAACTTTGCCATGCTTTTTACTTGGAAGTGAAACTGCAGCTTGTTTTCAGCTCCCTGAACTCCCCAAAATGATGGATAACTGTATGCTGAAACAGCCTCGAAGAACAGGGTCTCTCCCCTAAAACACATCACACCATAAGCGTCACTTGCATGATGCATTTTGAATGGGCATCCTTAGGTTTCTTTCTTTCAAAATGTAAGGTCTTTCTCAGTAGCTTCAGACTGGTTCTTTATACTGGGTATCACAGCAAATTATGGACACCTATCAGCTTTAATGTACATACAGAGCCTGGACATGTGGTTTCCAGTAGTTTGAATCTGGGTCTAAGCCTCTGGACTGTATGGAAAAAAGTCTTCAAAAGTGCCTCAAAAATGTCTTTATAGTTTCTCGCTAGTAAGGAAGATGGGCCATTGAACAAAAAATTAACTGCTGCCTTAATGTAACCGTGGTTTGCATTTATAAGACAAGATGCAGAATTGCATTTCTCTACACTCTGAAGCCAGATCCTGAACTATTGCCCTGAAAAAAAAAATCAGTCATGTATGGGTAAATACTTTATATCAGCAAGTGCCATGTGGAACTGAATGCTAAAATATTATTTAGCAGGGAGTGTAACAGAGATGAGGAAGACTCTTTCTTTTTAGAAACACTTTTTTGCTGAGAGAACTATTGAAGTCATCTGTATTACTGTCACAAGTCAGCGAACAGAAGTGTGTTCTGAATCTTCAGCTAGCTATAAAAGTGAAATGCTTTCACACAGATTCAGAGAGGGATAAGAGTCCTCCTGCAACACCACTGTTTTCCCCGAGTAGGACCCCAGAAATCACAAGAGATCACACTTGGAGATATGGGTGTCTTTCTTCGGTCTTTCTCGTATGTTGTTTTTCTGCTGCAGCCTCCTGGGTAGACTCACCACTCCAGTGAAGTCCATTGGGCCTGACTAGGAATCACGTCCTAATGATTTGATAAATTTCTTGATAAAGAGATGGATCTGATGGGTACTAGTTGGTTCAATGACAAATAACCAGTCTCCTTAAGCAACAGCAGAGTATGAAACATGACTGGAGAGGAGTGATCAAGCAGCTGGTGTTAACACCTATCCAATTCCACTTAAGTTCTTCTATCTTATGAAAAAGATGAGTGTGAATGCTATTCCTAGTTCCATGTGTTCTCCTTTCCCAATGTGAAGCTAGCAGCTTGCTGTAATCCTGTACTAGGTTTCTGCCTGTAAATCTGTGGGATTTAGGCTATGTTAGAACAGCAAGACAACAATTTGTGCTATGTACTAGGACAACCCTGACATAAAGAAGCATCTCCAATGTAAGGGGGCTTTACACCTTGTACGCATCCTGCTGAGACTATCCACAAGGTGCCTGACTGGCACCAGCTATGGAAGAAAGCCCATGTGTGCTGTCCTCTGGGTGATGTGGACAGGTGAATTCCAGAAAGATGCTTCCAGAAGTAGCAATAAATGAACATATGCTCATTAGCCAGTTGAACACGGGTTTGATGTTATTGATTGAATTGAGAACAAATTTACAAGGGGTGTTATACCAAGCTTGTGTGTCAGGAGAAGAAGCACTGCAAGTATTTTTTAAGCAGCGCCAAGTCAAGTGATGCAGATAACTGGACTGCCTGTCCTCAGCAAAATAAGATGTCTTTAGTTTTAGCTGACATATGTTCTTGTGGCTCAATTTTTTGGTCTTCTAATTGTTCTTATATAGCCTGACATAAAATCCTTCATGTGTGAACCGCAGACTTCACCATAATGTGAGTACAACCCTATGGCTACTTTCATGCAAACTGCATAAATAAATGTTTTAAGAGATGCTTAACTGTTTCACATAAAGCTACTGCTTAAACAGTCAAACACCTCTTGTTGAATGTACATTTCTAACGCAAGAGAGGTGAATTTTGTCCTTCATACCAAAAGAACCAGACTGGTATCAGACGTTAATCAGGCTGTTTCTAATTCTTGTACTTTTCTAAAGAACAGTGGAATGCGGTAGAAACTCCACAGAGCCAAGTCATGGAGCTTCTTACTGAGTTTTTCTTCTACATAGGCAGAATTCTCATTGAAGGCACTGAATAAGAGTTCTCTGTATAGCTCCCGTGCTTCTGCTCTTAGAAAAGACATATGCAAAATAATCTTAATTACACAAATAGCTCTACCAATGAGATACAAAGCCAGCTATGTAGACAGGGCATAAAATAACTGAGTTAAGTATGGCGTGGATTTCTGTGTTTCCTAAATAAATACTAATTTGGTTTTCAAGCAATTATATAGTATCTGTAAGTTATTATCTAGATAATAAAGCACATACGCTACTACTTTTTAAGCTGTATCACTTCATCTGAGTATTGACAAGCTCAATTTGCAGTGTAATTGCATTAGAAGATTGTTAACATTTGAGTTATGTACAACAGACTGCTTTGGGTCCTCCTACAGCAACTCTCAGGCACTTTCCAAAATTCTGTGGCAGAGACGAATTGCCAGAAAGATTTGTTACTACTACTAAACACTGTTCAGTTTTACAGTCATTAACTATGTTTCTCTTTAGCATTAAAACACAAAGCTTTTGCATTTAGTACTGGCATTTACATTAGGATGTAATCCAGTCTTCCGCCTCAACATGAAACAACCTTTGGAAACAGCCCTAATTAGGCTTGTTTGTATGCAAATTATAAAAATATAAATAATGAAGTAATGAAGGATATTCTTATGTGTTGTGAGAGAGACTGCTGTGAGAAACTGGGAGACGATCCTATGGGGTGAATGTAGGACAGGCATATTGTGTCCTAATTTGATGTACTTTGTTCTGCTATTTCTTCTGAATATTTTCTGTTAGAAAAATCAGCATTTCTTAGGGCAAAGTCTTTCAAACCTCTATACAGAGAGGATTAAAATTCAAAATTATGAGTTTTGTGAGTGTATGGCATATCAATTCATTATGTTGACAAATACCTCAGTTGTAAAAGTAGTAAGAAAATTGCCCTATAATCCAAAATATGGGAAGAAGACTGAAAAGGAGCACCTGATTTGTAGGGAATTAGCAGAGGCTATGGGAGCTGCAGGGCAGCTGGCAGGATGGTAAGGTGAGGGCTGTCTCTGCCTTCCTATTAGAGAGTCCCTGCTCCCTGAACCTGCACACGTCCCACTTTCACAGGGCAGGCTAAACAGCCTGGAGCCTGTAATGTTTAAGCTGGATAAAGTGGTGTACCTGCTTCTAAAGGCAGTTTTTATTTGCTCAGTACAACTGTGAAATTTCATGGGCACCTAATAGACTATTAAATACTGAGAGAGCCTGACATTACTGGGATATTGTCAAATATACCAGATAATGGTGTTTCCACCTCCAAACCTTCTCTTTCACCTCATTTCATTGTTCTAGGGAGCACTCAGAAAACAATCTGATTTTTTCCCCCATAAGCTTTATTTTAAACAAGCAGAATTAGTGTATAGAAGGACACCATGAGCTTATTAATCACATATTCACAGGCTCATATTGACAGATATCCTTTGTTTCCTCTTCCTGTTACTAATTACTAGAAGATTTTAATTCTCTGTATCCATTCTGCAGCTGATTAGAACTGCAGAGCAGTCAGATAAAACAGAACACTCAGTGTAATGCTGGCTGAGCACGGCATCAAACTTCTTTGATAATGCAAAAACACCCTCTTACATCTTCTGTATCTGCAGCACTTTTTTACACTATTTGAGAAAAAGATAACCTACAACCTACATTTAAAGAAAAATAGAGAGCATCATCCTCTTTTAGCTCCATGCAGAGCAAGAAGAGTTTTTTTTTCTGAAGTGATTTCTTTTTTCTTGGTGTTCCGAAGCAATATGACTTTGTCATGGGACACATTAGAGTTTGATGGCTAAACCCTTGAAGGGAAAAGGGTTTCCCTCCTCCATTCAGAAATGGGAGATCCATGATGATGGTCACCAGTTCAAAAAGCTACAGCACTGAGTCAATTTTTCCCTCATGTTCAATCATCTGGAAAATAAGTCTTCCCTCATGTTAAATTTTATCATACAGAAAATCTGTGAGCTAACTGGTTGCCTAATACCAATTCAGATCAAGTAGTTTGGGCTTTTTTGCTGAGTCTTAAATAAGATTTATCTGGTTTAACTCCAATAATGGTGTGTGTGCTGATTTGGTATTATGTGCAGTGTCTTCTCA
This sequence comes from Tapera naevia, assembly GCA_033556795.1. NCBI lineage: Eukaryota > Metazoa > Chordata > Aves > Cuculiformes > Neomorphidae > Tapera > Tapera naevia. Next base: position 2,550,570 of record JAUMJJ010000184.1, on the reverse strand, counting down.
TTACAGGCTGTAATGTTGTACGTAGTGACATCTACAAAGCTGTATTCTACTCCTCCTGTATATCACTTTGTTACTGAAGGCTTTGTGATACACTGTAATTTCACATTTCTGCACACAAAGAAACCAAACCAAACCCCAGGTTCCTAGGGCTGGTTTTCAAACTTTTCAAATATGGAGAAATGTGCAGCAGAATTTTTAGGCTTTGTTTGGCAATGCAGGTAACCTTCTGTAATACTGAAACTGCCTGACAGAATTTATCATAAATGTCAATATTTTTCCTTACTCAACTGTCCTTGATTAGATGAGGGGTTGTTTCACAGGATTTATTTTATACAAGAGTTATATATTCTGCTAGCAACATGTTGCGAGTGAGTCAGGTTGATGAAACGTTGACTGTGAAGGGATCTGAAAGAGCAGAGTAGCAGTCTTGAGATACAATTACCTAATATAGGACTAACAAATTACTTAGATGCCATAAATTTTCCCTACAGCCAGCAGCAATTGGCCCGGAAGTTCCTTTTTTGCAGGTTACCCGGTGCACTGCACAGTGCTGAATACCCACAAGTCCCCCACTCAATGCAAGGTCACCTATGCTCCACTGAGATCCAGAAACTAGATTTTTCCCATGAAATACGCCAAAGGATTCAATGTAAAGGCATGTCTGTATACCATAAACTGCACTTATAGCTGCCCATTAGATTTCAGCATTTCATTACAGGAACTGAATGAAATATTTTTGAAATATTTTTCAATTTATCCTTGCCCACGATACAAAAGATTCTGTGCAATGGCATTAAAAGTTTTCTCTTTTTTTTGTGGTTTTTTATTTTTTTTTCAAGACCCTACCCACTTAAGGTACAAAGGTATAGAGGGCTTAAAGCATAAAACTGCAGCAGGGTAGAATGACAACCTAGAGGATGTATGCAGAAAAGTCCTTTTCCTCAAGCCTGGGGACATCACTTGCTCAGACACAACGGGGTGTCCCAGGTGATTCTGCTATTCCCGTGGATGCAGCAGCTCCCACTGTGCCCACCGCCATCTCCCCGTGCTACGATGGACCTTGCCCCAACTGTCACTGCAAGTCTTCCCAATAGTTCATGGTGGAGAAGGCAGTGGCTGGGTCTTTCCATGGGGTTTGAGGCTCAATACAGTCCTGGGAAACTGCTCCCAGTGGCTTGCCCCCACTTCTCTAGCCCAAATGCCGTGGTGAAAGAGCATACCAAGAGAAGGTTCTGAGCACAGCCTGCCCCATTCCTCTCTTTGGACTGGAGAAGCAGGCTCTGCCCCACTGTCCAGGACCTCCAAAACGCAAACCAGAAGATCTGTTGGAAATGACACTGACCACAACAGCTCTGCCAGCCATCAGAGGTGTGGGAAAAGGGAGAACGCTTTGCTGCCGATGGCCGTGCTGCCAACTCCCGCACCGCCAGCTCCCGCACCGCCAGCTCCCGCACCGCCAGCTCCCGCACCGCCAGCTCCCGCACCGCCAGCTCCCGCACCGCCAGCTCCCGCACCGCCAGCTCCCGCGTCTCCAACTCCCGCGTCTCCAACTCCCGCACCGCCAGCTCCCGCGTCTCCAACTCCCGCACCGCCAGCTCCCGCGTCTCCAACTCCCGCACCGCCAGCTCCCGCGTCTCCAACTCCCGCACCGCCAGCTCCCGCGTCTCCAACTCCCGCACCGCCAGCTCCCGCGTCTCCAACTCCCGCACCGCCAGCTCCCGCGTCTCCAACTCCCGCACCGCCAGCTCCCGCGTCTCCAACTCCCGCACCGCCAGCTCCCGCGTCTCCAACTCCCGCACCGCCAGCTCCCGCGTCTCCAACTCCCGCACCTCCAGCTCCCGCACCTCTACGCGGGTTGGTGATGTTGGGCGGATTGGTGATGTCGCCCTCATTCTGAAGTTCCCCAATCTCAGCTGAAAGCATCAACTTTTGGGTCAGCCTTAGCAACGAGCGCCGCGCAAGGTTTAAGGCTCGGAAGGCGACCGGGAAAGCACTTCAGGAAGCCCTGAAGGTGTTGAGAGGGGATTTTGCCGGAGCCTCGTTCGGGGCGCCGCGAAGCCGCCGGCCCGTCCCGCTCCCCGCGCTGCCCTTACCGATGATGATGGCACAGGCGCTGAGCAGCCCGATCTCCTTCTTGAGCGCCACCCGCGCGGGCGCGCCGCGCTGCGCCCCGCCGGCCATCGCTGCCCGCGCGCTCTGCCCGCCGCGCCCCGCGCATGCGCAGCCCCCGCCGCCATCGGGGGTCGGGGCGGGGGGCGCCCCCCTCCCCCAGTGCCTCACCGGGGGCAGCGTCACCCCGGGCGGGGCCGCGACCTGCGGGCGCGGAACGGCTCGGTTGGAAAGGACGCTGAGGCCACCGCGTCCGACCGCACCTGTCCGACACCGGAGCGACCCGCGGGGTCACGCAGCCCGGGACAGCCGCGGCTCTCGCGGCTGAGGGCCTTGGCCAGGTGCTTGTGGAATATTGTCAGGCCGTGGGGGGAAGAGCCCTTTTGTAATGGCCGGTGCTGTCCACACCTCCAGGGATGGGGATCCCACCACCTCCCTGGGCAGCCTCTGCCCCTGCCTGAGAACGCCTTTAGTGAAGAAAGCTTTGCAGGTAAACCTGCCCTGGTGCAACCTGAGGCCATGTTCATAGGATCATAGAATCGCCTGATTGGAAAAGAGCTGTGAGATCATCGAGTCCAACCGTACCTGCCCACCTCTAAACCACCCCCGAGCGCCTCATCTACTCGTCTGTTAAACACCTCCAGGGATGGGACCAATACTGTTTAATTTGTTCATTGATGATATATACAGGGAGATCAAGTGCACCCTCGGCAAGTTTGCAGGTGACACGAAGCTGAGTGGAGCACTGGTCACACCAGAAGGAAGGGACATCAGCCAGAGGGACCTGGACAAGCTGGACAGATGGGCCTGTGTGACCCTCATGAGGTTCAACAAGGCCAAGTGCGAGGTCCTGCCACTGGGTCAAGGCAATCTGCGGTTTCAATACAGGACAGGAGACGACATGATTGAGAGCAGCCAGGTAGGATGGGGCCTTAGCAATCTGGTCTAGTGGGAGGTGTCCCTGCCCATGGCAGGGGAGTTGGAACTGAATGGTCTTTAATTTCCCTTCCAACCCAAACGATTCTATAGTTCTACGATGACTCCACCACTTCCCTGGGCAGCCTCTTCCAGTGCCTGATAACCCTTTCCATGAAGAAATTTTTCCTAATAACTGATCTGAACCTGCCCTGGTGCAACTTGAGGCCATATTCGGGAGGTGCCAGGTGTCAGAAGACCAATGTGGGTGCTTAGTTTGTCAGCAGCAGGGTTCCCCCAACGCCCAGGCACCCTGTGTGCCCACAGCTCCTTTGAGATGACTCTTAGACCAACCAAGCTAGCTCCACATAGGGCACAATTTCCCAGTGCTGTCTCTTAGGAGGAACCTGGGTGTGTTCAGCCTGTAGAAGAGAAGACTGGGGTGGGGGGATCTCATCGATGCTGGTCACCAAAAAGCCTGTGTTCGGTGTTGAGTCCCTCGAGGGACTGGAGTGTGTCCAGAGAAGGAGAATGGAGTTGGGGAAGGGGCTGGAGCCCAGACGTTATGGGAGTGGCTGAGGGACCTGGGATTGTTTAGTCTGGAGAAGAGGAGGCTGAGGGAGACCTCATCGCTCTCTGCAGCTCCTGGAAAGGAGGTTGTTGTGCGGTGAGTTCTGGTTACTTCTCCCAAGTAACGATTGTTAGGATAAGAGGAAATGGCCTCAGGTTGTGACAGGGTAGGTTTAGGTTGGATATTAGGAAAAATTTCTTAACTGAAAGAGTCATGAAGCACTGGAACCGACTACCCAGGCTGCTGGCTGTGGAATGATGAAAATGAATACTAGAATTCAGTTAACTCTAGTAATCTTCTTTGACTTAACTGTGCAGGAGCTACAGGATTTTATGTATTTAGTTTTTAAATATTCTGATCACTTTAGGGGCTTTGCCAGGGGAAATGCTACATTTTTATGTGTGTGCACTCTGCCTGCTGATATAAATACTTTGTTCTGTAATTGTTCCTCCTTGTTGAAAGCCAGGAGGCACAAGTGGGTGGCTTTGTTTATGTATTTTCAAGTGTTTTACTGGTAATAAGAAAGGAAAAACCTAATAGAAAATCATCAGAAAATTGTCCTTGGGTGCAGCAGCCAACAAACCATTACAACTGAGAAAAGTAGAGGACTCATTTTGTCTTCGTGTCCAGTTTCACATTGCATGCATTTTGAACAAGATTAAAAGAATGGTGCTGGGCAAATAGAGTTGAGTGCAGCTGTGTTTGTGATGGAGGTGGAGCAGCAGTGCAGTCCCTCCTTGCCACATGAGACTGAGTACATGGTGTATGGGATAACAGCTATGGGCGAGGGGATAGAGCCAGGAAATCTAAGCCAGCAACTTAATTTAGGATTGTAATCCTCGATCCCTGGGAGTAATTTATTTTCCTCTTTTATCCTTGGAAAGAGGATAAAATCTTTACCTAAATCCATATGAAGAACATAGGTTCACTGATTCTTTTCCCAGTGTGTGCATAATAAATTATTTCCCTTTCCAAAGTTTTAAGTTCTTTACTGATGCTGAATGAATAAGCAGGTGGCTGTTTACAAAATCATCTTTCTATATGCCTGCATCTATAGCAAAACACAGGAGTGTAAAACAGTGGTGGGCCAGAAACCTGTTGGAAAAGACAGCAGTGACAAAGGTTGCCCACATTAACTGCCAAAAAATGCCTTTTTTTTAAGCCTGAGTGCCTGCCTGCTTCACTGTGTTTTTTTGCATGAGGGTGAAGAGAGGACTTTCCTTTTTTTTTTGTGATAGTCTTGGCTGCTAATTTAGGTTGTATATTCTGTGCTATTGTTAATATAGCTCCAAAATGAGCAAGTCAGAGGGCATGTAGATTCTAATTAGTAGTTATCTGAGACAGCTCTCGGAGCAAAGACTTCTTTTAAATTGTTTTGGATCTGAACATACTGTATCTACTTGAATGACGAAATGTTAGTAAGCAAAAAAGCCAAAGTTCTTTGTAGGAAGGCAATTGCTGCATAGCAACTGCACAGAGAGGATGCAGTGAAGCTTGCATGTGTTCTCTTTTGTTGCTATTTTTGTCCTCATTTTCTCCATGTTCTGAAATGTGTGGAAATTATTAAAGTTTTTGGAACCAGATATTTCATTCATTGCTACTTATGCTCCAAAAAAACACCTGAGAAACAAACAATGCAGTTTAGTTTTTGTATTTTGGGAAGAATTAATGAGGGGAATTTAATATACCATTTACAAAGGGATGCTGTGGCTGAGTTTTCAAATGTCTATGGTCTTTAATGTATATGATGGGTATGGGAAGAGAGCAAAGTTAAAGAAATCTAAGTACTCTCCACAACAGTACATGTTCTTTCCAGTCTCGCTCCATTTTTGTATCCATCTAAACAACTTTATATCTTCTTAAAAGATAACCAACTCTACGAAACTGGAACATAATATAGTTGCCAAAACATAATTTAAGTTTGAATTTAATGGGGTCACATAAACAACAGCTGGAAAACAGTTACTTGGAAGGATAAACTACCTTGTAGTGCATCTTTAAATAAAGCAGTGGGCTGACTGGCTACAGTGAAAGGAAATTTGGGGAGTAATGGGATTGTAAAGTGATTCTTCATTGCTAATAAGCTTGAGAGTAAGGTTTGTCATATTGAATAGTGTCTGAGAGATGCTTGTTATGTCCATACAAAATACTGATGACTCTGGTTTCACCTGTCCTTGGGGATGTGCCCTGTGGCAAGCATGTGCCCTGTGGCAAGCCCACATTGGAGGAATTTGGCCGGCCCCAGAGCTGATGGCTGGGGTGGGACTGTGGGGTTTCATTGCAAAAGGGTTGCTGTTACTCTCTGCTGCTCTCTGTCTCTCTCTGCTACCTTTCTGCAGCAGGACAGAAACTTGTATTATTAGGATTAAGAGGAAAGGATATTGTCCAGAGTGGTGTTTTTTTTTTTCTCGGGTAGCTACTCTTCTCTGCAATAATGGCAAAAGGAAAGAGGTTCCTCCAAGTGTGGAACAATTCTGGAACAAGTCAAGGAGGCTAATTAGCTGGTGCAAACTAGCTGAGCATCTGAACCAGATGAAAGTAATTCCTATGATTAAATATACTCCTAATAATGTGTTGCCTATGTTTCTGTCATTCTCCTTGATTATTATAAATTTCTTTTACAACAAACATTATTTATAATCAATGTCTTTTTATGTTTGTACCTTCTCAAATGATAAAATGAGAGCTGAGTAACCAGGATGTGTGAACCATTTTCTTGCAACAGGTATGAAGATCCTTTGTGCCCTCATGGTTTGCCCTAGCAAAGCACTGCTCTCCAGGACAATTTAAACATCATGTGCCAAGGGGTAAGTGGAGCTGTCTTTCACTGATCCATAAGGGCTGGGAACATAGGGCTACGCGTGGAAATCCAGCAGGCATCTTTAGCCAAAAATGTCCTGTGGCACCTTCTGGTGTAAGATGTTGGCTTGGAAGTGGATGATCTTTAAGGTCCTTTCCAACTCAAACCGTTCAATGATTTATTCTATGATTCTATGCAGTAAGGCAGTGAGAAGTCTGTGTTTATAATAAAGTGTTTGATTGTCTCTTCCTCTTGTTTCAAGTTTTTGGAGAGGCTCTCTTTCATGTCAGTAAGAGGCAGGAATGTAACCAAGGGCTGGAGTTAGCAAACATATAATATTCAGGCTTTGAACAGGAGCTTCTGAGTGGGCTGAGCTTTAAGAGTATGTTCCAGGCTTGATGAATAGGGACCTAGATGAGATAACTGGAAAAGCAGACTTGAGAATCATGTCTTCTGCTAAGCTCTCTGATCTGAGTTATTTCTGCCTATGCAGTCCATCTTCTGAATTCCATACGGTATTGCATTCACTGGGCATTGGGAAGAGCCTTAGAAGGTAAGGCTGACTGCTTGGGCTGACTGACGCCCCTCTTTCATGGTCCTCTGCAAGATCTGGGAACTTGAGTCCTGTAATTTAGGAAGCTCAGGTGATTTTTCAGGTGGTATCACTGTGTTTTCAGCTCCTCTAGGGGGAATTTGGCTCTTGTGCACAGCAGAGGCTCGCGGGGTGTCAGTAACTCCATCCACAGCCTCTGTACAGGACAGCATTTTGTCAATGTGCAGAGGAGTCAGGGTCAGATATTCACTGCACTTACAGTAAGCACAGCAGGCTTTTATTCCTACATTCTGGTGACCAGAATGCTTGGTGGTTTTTAGGTAAGTTATTCAGCAACTATGAACTGTTGAACACTTAATCTGTGTACAAACTCTATTTCTGAATTTTCACCTATGAAGTGGGCCATTGTGTATTCAAATTGCATCACCCCTTCCAAGATACTTCATGACAGCTCATAAATAGATGAGTGTAAGTAGATTACTTGAAGAGCTATTTGTAGGTTGTTGATGAATGAGGGTTTTAGAGCCAGGGTTATAGAAAGCACCTAGTTTCATTTAAGCACTGGTACAATTCCTGTGTTATCAGAGAACACTGAAATGAAGTGGTGAAAGGATAAGCAATTTCAGAACAAACATTGTTTTGTGCATTTTTAAAAAAAGATTTCTGACAGCACTGGAGTATTTTAGTGTTTCACCAGTATTGTAACTAAAAAGCTTTTCTTAAGTCACCAATCTATATTTCCTTTATTGTGATTAACATAATTATCTTTTCTTCCTCAGTGGTCACTGGAGAACTGTCTCTGTTTTTTCTGTGCTATGCTTTGGTTTATCAGTTTGCTGGAAAGCTTCTATTAGTCTCCTCTTTTATAGGTTGCAAACACCTCTGATTTCTTTTTTTTTTTTATTCTCCTCGAAGGATATGCTTTCTAAACCCTGTTCCTTTTGCTGTCACCAGGACAGGCTTCAGTTTTTGGAGATGGTGTCTTAAGCTGGACACAGTATTGAAGCTAATGCATCCCCACTGCTAACTGGGTTGAATAGTCACCTCTGTTATCTCACAAGTGAGATTTCTCCCAGCTTGGCACTTTCTGTGAGTGTGTGACACAATTGTGCCGTTACTTTAGGCTTTTATCTTGAGGTTCACTGTAACCTGTTTTCCATCATTTTTCAGAAGGAAAAGTACCACCATATCCTTTTCCCTCTGGATCAGTACCTACCTTGTTCTTCTCTATTCTGCACTTGCGTGCTAGACCCTTCTTTCTTCTTGCACGACACGTTCAGCTGAGTATTGGCATCCTGACTTTACAACATTTTACCAGTCAGCTGAGATCATCCTGAATCTTATTCCTCACTTCTGCATTTGCAATTGCTCTCAGCCTTGTGCCCCCACCCCCCCCTCCCCGCCTTCTTAGTCTTCATTTTGTCACTCAAAATGAATAATATTGGTCCATGGATAGATTCCTGGGGACCCACCTTGGAATTGCTTTGTGGTTTGCCAGTGCATTGTGAATAATTACCTCAAGAGGGATAGGGATTTTTTTTTTATTTAAACCAGTTAAGCCGGTAACAGGACAATTGTCACTTGGCTCTTATTTCATATTATCTTGCTTATCAACGTGACACTCTGGGTAGAATTAAAAGCTCTAGTTTAAAGGAAATTAGTTCATATCTACCACTTCCCCTATCTACCAAGTTCCCTATCGGATGCGAGAACCACCCCTCGAATCATCCCCCTCCTTTCTGTGGGCTCTTGTCATGCTCGGAGAGGCCCAGTAGATGGCACTCTGGATCTGTAACGCGGGAGTTGGCAGTACCGGCGATCACTTTTGCCTCCTGCGCTGCGGATTTTAAGGACTTGTTTCTCAAAAGTTTGGCACCTAAGCTCAAGATTAAAATTACTGTAGTAGTAAAAGTCTTGTTGAAGTGGGTTTGAGTTTCCATCATCGTTAAAAAGAAAAATCTAATCACCCTGCAGTGTATATTTGCAAAACAATTTTATAAAGTTTGCCACCGAGAGAGTGAGGCATCTCTTGTGGGGGTGGCTGGACACATTCCAGCGTAGGCTATGCCTTACACTTGTGTATCCATGCCTGAAACATGGAAAAGCAAAGTAAGAACAACAGAGGACTGGGATCATTCTGCTGTGTTCTCCCAGTGTGAGTATGGCCCAATTTAGATGAAGGGATGGAGGTTGTTCTTGAATCAGGCCAACCATTATCACCATGGTCCACTGGTTAGAGAAAAGATGCAGTCTGTTTTAAAAACATCACATAATGTTAGTTCTTCTAATAGTATTAGCTCTGGGATTCCATTTCTGATTGTGTTTAAGTTGCCTGAAACCATATCTACCACTTCATTTTGATAGCATCATGTGGCCACGGGCTGGCTGTGCTCCTGCTGAGTGCTCCACAGGCTCCTGCGATGGTTTAGGAAGTGGAGCCTGGACCCCACTTTTCCTGGTGGCCTGAGGCATGGCTGTGTGGCTGTGTCAGTGTGCTGTGGGCCTGCACTGAAGGTGCTGGGGCAGAGCAGTGCTCTGCTTCTAGGGAGTAAGTCAGCTGCCAGAGGAAACCTCTGGCTGCTAGTCCAAAGATTTACCTCTGAGACACAACGGAGCAGGCTGCTGCCTTTTTGAATACTGCCTTCCTGGTAATTGATTGTATCAAGGCAAAGTCAGTGGTGTTTAACCGAACCTGTCTTGGCTGTGCCTTCAAAGGCACTGATGCTTAGGATGCCAGTTAGCTCCATTCATCCAGGATTTTGGAGGTCCCTCTCAACTCTTCCTGACCTGTGAGCACTGCTGAGCTTTCCCGGACAAAATAAAACAAGTTAGCTGAGCCACCTGGCAGTGGTTTGAACCAACTTGTTTGACTTTGCCCTAGAACTGACTAGAAGTGCTTACACAGCCAGTTACTGGGTCTCAGCTGGAAGGTTTAACTAGCAGCTGAGAAACAAAAAGGAACAGCTTTCCAAAGGGCCTGTGAACTGTATGCCCTGGGTGAGAGGCTTTACATTATCCTGTTGGCTTCCCCTGGAAGAGACAATGTGTGCCTCTATGGCCTGTTCCAGCTCAGGGATGCTATAAGAAGCTGTCATGTCTCAGCTGCTACCTGGCATATTATCCTGCAAAGGTGTGTTCCTTGCCTGTGCAGCACAGATGGGATTGCTGTACCTAAAGGTGTCCAACAGAACCTCACAAAGTGCTGAGCAGGGCCGTGCGAGTAGCTCAGGGTGGAGATTCCTTTGGAGAACCTTGTTTTGTTGTGTGCTTCAAAGAATGTGGAAGCCAGTTTGGCAACCCTGGTTATCCAACAGTCTTTGAGATATAAAAAACTTTGTTTCCCTTTCCTGTTAGTAAACTGGCATATCTATTGTGTCATGGAATAGTAAAGAAACGATAACACTTGTTGGCCGTACAATATTATTGTTTTTGAGAAGAATAACAAAGTTGGAACATAGATTATGCATTTCACTTAATGTAATGGTGAGGATTTGCACAGAGAACCACAAATAAAATAGATTATTCTCTTATCCAGGAGCTTTTCTATATGCAAGATGAAGAGATTTCTTACAGACAGAAATGTATATTTGGTTTAAGTGTATTGTGCTTACAGTTCATGCACATTCCCTCCAGTACTTACGTATTAAAAGAGTTCACTGAAACTACACTATAAACCCGCTGGAATAATTCTTATTAAATAATTTTCTCTGGTAAACAGGGAAAACAGAGCTGCAAGGAGGTTAAAATCTAGGCTTGGCTTCCCCACTAATGACAAACTCAGGCCCCAAAATTTGCTGAGACAGAGATGACAGGCTCTCGCAAGTACATCGGGTCATCCACCCTCCCCTCCTTTCTGGTTGCTGCAGGGTACAGGTGCACTCAGACAGAAAGGACTGGGTTGCTTTTGAGCTTTGCTCATGCACAAGGCAGAGCAAGAGGGAGGTGTGGAAAGTGCTGTGCACCTGCTCCACTCAAAAGCACTAGACCAGCACCAGCAAACCTTTGTTTCGTCGTGCTGCTTGAAGAACTTGGGCTGTAAGATTACTGCAGCACTGTTGATGGCTTTCTTTCAGTACTGGGTGGCCATTTATAACCTGTCAGCCTTGGATGGTTCTCAGTCAAAACTATTGCTTTAAAGAAAAGATGCAGGGATGCTGGGGATAGGCAGGATTGCCAGTGAGCCCATTCACTCACATCTGCTCTGTGCCCCAGCCCAAGGAAACGGTGAATAATGCCCAAACACTGGCATTTCATGTGATCTTGGACAAATTTCTTGCCTCTCTAGACTTGGTCGCCTGTCTCTAAAACAGATGTTTCTTTCTCATTGCAATCTGTCTGGAGCCTTTTAGTCTTATGCATTGTATTATCCTTTGGGATTATCACTAATGGGCTTTTTCAAGTGGAGGAGGGACAGGATGCCTTTTCTTCATGTTAGGCTTTGACAGTACCATCACAGGAGTAGGAGATTTGCTGTGCAGTGCATCATCCCAAACATTTTTGATGATAACATCGGATTTTTCTCCTACTTGCCTTTTTCCCTAGAAAGGATTTAGGCTCTTTGGGTGTTGCCTGACAAAATTCAGGAGGTGGGTGGGTGCGGTGAGGTTTTCTGGCTGCACCTCTCTGTAGGGTTACCGAGAGTGCAGAGGGCTCTCAATCCAAACAGGGAGCAGCCTGCACAAATGCAAGTAGAAGCAGAAGATTCTCCAAGGCAGCATGTTTCTTCTTTCTGGAACCACTTGCCAATAGAGAAGGAGATTATGTTGGAAAGCAGCTGGGCTGTTGTCTGTGTGTGTGCATTTGGCCAATCATCCTTCATGTGAACACATCAACCTCTTGGAAAGATGCAGTTTAAGCCAGATGTTGGTATTCACTTGCTGTCTGCACATCACAATAAGGCGATGCAAGGGGAATTTGTGAGCTAGTGAAAGGCTGTGTATCTAACAGAGAGGAGAACCAGAATCTAGAGCTCATTGTTTACTTGTAATCTCACTGATCTCTTCCAAAACTATTCTGTTGCTGCAGGATGCCTTCATGTCCTGCAGCTCACGCTGACTTCAGTGGCTTCTTTCTGCCTGATGTCCTTTCTTGACCTCTGCATATGTGCTTACATGCCTCCTCACTATCTTCATCCTCCTTTCAAACTTGGAGGACCTGAACAGACAAACATACCTATAGTATGACTGTAAATCCCCTTTTTGTTGTGAAATCAGGCTCAAAAGAGCAAAATGTCCAACTGCAGCCAGTTCTAAAGCACTGAGGGGCGGAAGTCCAGCATTGCATGGTACATAGTGTTGAAAATAGTGATAATTTAGACCTTGTATCGTGTGTAACTATAGGACAGTGGGCTGTTTGGCAAGTGCTCTACATGAAATGTGCTTAAGTGCTTCGTTGAACTGGAGCCACAGTCAGCTTGTGGCACATGGAAGATTTTCAGCTGGAAAGTCTCAAATTGTTGAGTCGACTCCTGCAGTGTTTCAGGAATAGCTCAGGGAGCTACTGACAGCTCAGACAAATTGGTGTTTTTCTACCTGAGTTGTTGGCCATTCAAGCTGAGCTCAAAGCCAATCTTTGGAGCTTTGGAGAAGCCAGTGACAAATCAAAGAATCTTGTTTAACTTGGCTATGGCTGAATGCTGCACTTCCTTGTGAGGCTTTGTACACTCCTCATATTCTCAGACAACATCTGCTCCTCTTCGCTGACAATTCCTAAGATGACCTCTTGAAGGAGAGGGAGCAAGTATGATTTTCTGATATGCTGGTGATTCTCAGAGGAGCAATTGCAAATGTAGAAGGCCAAAGCCAAGAGTACTGGGCGAACACCTGCGTGCTGCCATGGCTGAACACATCTGCTTTACCTGTTTCTCTTTGCTTACCCAGCACTGATGGCACAACGTGGTGTGTGGGTTTCAGGGTGCTCAGCTTCCTAAAGCCTAAAGGGCATGGTTAAGTACTCTGCAAGGACTAAGACCCAACATATATCAAGTGTTCTTTTTGGTACCTGGTGTTAACTACTACCAGTATTTAACAGCATCTAAAGGGTAGCACTTTCCCTTCTGCTGGTCTCTGGTCACGGTGTTTTCTGTCTTCACACAGACATCTCCTGTCTGTTCTTCCTGCTGTATCCACCGTGCCTCGTGAATGTTTTACCTTACGTGGACAAAGCATACGTGGACGTGGGTAGTAGTTTTGTTTGACTAGGGGCTTCCTGTAAATGGCAACCAAAGGGCCTAGCCCACCCCCGTGGCACAAGCTTTTAAAGTCCCATTATTGCTCTGAATCACACCTTCGTCTCCACACCCTGAGTCATATATTAAAATAAAACTGTGGGAAATAATAAAACCCAGTTATATGAATGTGTTTTTTATTATAAGAGTTCTTAAATTTTTTTTTATTACTGCTTTGAGGCCAACTCATCATCTTTTGTTCATTACAAAAGGCTTTGCTCCAGTCCTTGTTAACTTGAAGGGAAAGGAACACAGCACACAGGGAGCGGAGCAGTTCCTTGCTGGCATCCATTCCCTTGTCCTCAGCATGCCTCACAGTCTTTACCACAGCTGCTGTAAGAGAGCCCTCTGGGGTGGGTGGTGTCACAGGGGAGGTTGACCAGGCAAGTTTGCAGAAGACAATTCACAGAACAGGGGGTCAGATTGAGTTCTCTTGAAGTCTCATACGTAGCATTTGAGCTCATGGCCTCTATTGTTCCAGGTACCCCTGAAATGAGCTACTGGTCTTTGTGAAGCAAATAAGAAAGGTTTCAGCTTTGCAGGTGCCGTGTCTGCTTTATTGCCAGCAGAGTGAGAAGTCTTTCTCAGTCACAAAGAGGCAGGAGATGAGATTGGAGGGGGAAAAACACCAAGAAAGTAGGAGGCAGAAGGCTTGTTTATATCTGCTAATTAAAAAAGGAATAATCTTCAAGATCATGTTTGTGTTAAGCATTTAGGCTTGTAGATTGGGGGATGGATGGAGCCCTTTTTATTTGCATGTTTGTATCAACAATATTTGGGAAATTCATTTTCATCTTCAGTTTTAGATCGTAGTTGTTAACCACACCAGTACTGGGTCACCTTGTTCAAAACCTAGCGCATCATTGATGCTATTTTCTCTCATCCTAAAAACCAGCTGAATATGCAGAAGCTAACTGAGCCCTGACCAATGCTCCACTGGAGCCTGGCATCATACCAAAATAAATAATTCCTCTGCACCTTTTGCTACAGTTTCCTACCCCCCTCATTTTTTTTTCCTATTTACGTGTATCTCTGCTTTTCCAGATAGTAGCACGGGCTTTAACCTGCACTCTAGGGACAGTCTGATATTCAAGGTCTTCCTCTATTGCAGGGCATGCTGCTTTCTGTCATCCCTGTCATGAACATCTTCAGGTCGTCTGAATTTCTCTTGGCCTTTAGAAGAACAGGTGCTTCTGAGACTACAGCCTGAAGCTCTGATGGAGCAGGTGAGTCAGAAGTTGGCTCCTGAGTTACTCTATGGGGAGAGGGTGCTTAGATCTTCATTACAAATCCTGTAGATTTTTACTGAAGTGTCTCATAGAGGTGCTACTTGAAAAGATTGGTTTTTTTATGATGTGGGTTTCTGATCATCTAAAATTCTGTTGCCACCAGACTACAGTTCACAGGGCACCCAACAACTGTCTGGAGTTGAGGACTTGTGGTGAATGACTTCCCAGTAGTCTTTTTATATATCTACTTCTGTCTGTTTCTGGGCATGTATTAAATAATTTCCCATCATCAGAAACGCGTTAAGTGTTCCCTGACTGACCATCCACAAATCATTTAAATAGCGTTCCTCTAGTTTATTGAATGTCTTTTGTGACATGTATTATTCTCTGCTTAATAAACCATACAGGATCTAAAAATGCAGCAAGTCCACTTGATCTCTGAGGATGGCATGTCTTTTAAAATGATTTTTACCTGTAGACTTATTAAATCATGAGACATTTTTCTGCTTCACTGCTAGGAAATAAATAGTAGTTCCAGTCAGGTAATCAAAACCCCAACAGACCAAGAAACTGGCTCTTGAAAGACAATAGATCAACAGGATAGCTCTGTGCGGACTAAATGCCTGGGAGGTGGGCAGCATCTGAAGGTAATGTATACATTCATTTAAACCTCCAGGCACAGCTGTGAAATCCCTGCAGGTATTTTATTCCCTGTTCCTCAGTAATTCAGGTGACTTTTGTAAGGCTAATGCCTGGAGAGCTCCCATGGAAACAAGAACTAATGAAAGGTAGAAATAGAGCTGGGGAGAAGCATGTTACTAAGGCTTCAAAAACCCTCCTAATCCATGAGATGTAGCATGCACTATTGAGGATATTGAGTAATGGATTTGCTCACCTTACAAATATAAAGCTCGTTACAGGCACCTTTCGCTAACCGAAACTGTTCATCCAGGCTCTAATGCCCACCCTTTGTATGGAGTTATTGTACTGGGATGTATTATCAAACTGAAATACTGGCTGCTTTGCTGTTTCTGTTTCCGTGGTTTGTCAGAGCTTCTGCATTTCTGCAGAGAAGTGTATTTTTAAGGGAAGAAAATGATAGCTTTGAACCTGGGTGTTTCCCCACAGGGTAGCTCTTCATGGTCCTCTTGGGTTTGTGAGTAATCGCCCTGGTCCTGGGCACTCAGTATCTAACATTTTGCATACAGTGAGTGGGTGAATGACTTATATCCATGGTAGTGGTGCCTGCGGGTGGGTAGAACAACTGGGAATTTCAGTTCTTATAAATCTATAAAAATAGCTAAGAGGTGTAATGTACTGTAAAGCTGCCACATTAACACACACTGGGCTGTCGTTTCTTTGTTTTGATATGCAGCAACAGTTTTATGGCTGTCTCAGAAAGTGTTATAAAGCTTTGTTTCAACATGGATAATATTCCAAATCCAAATTTTGCTTCATTTTTATGTGGTTTCAAAAACTAAAATTAACTACAGTGCATTTGCATTTGCCCTGCTTGTCACAATTACAAGGCAGGTGCAGAAATAATGAGAGTCGGTTTCATTTAATAGCAGAGATTCAGTAATGTTCGTCCTATCCAACTGTCTATTTTCTTTTCCCTTGTAAGTGAATTGAGAACCAGAGCTTGGGAGGCACAATTATTAGTTTCAGTTGCTTGGTCTTTCTTTGCCTCTCTTTCCCCATGTCTCCGTGGGGTCTCCAGGAGGGCTAAGTATAAGTCAACCAGCACTGAGAAGCACACATGCAAAAGCCCAAAGGAGATGGGAGCAAGGTGGCCAGGTGTGTGTTGTAAGGTGACACAAACCAGTGTTTCTTCACTCCTCAGACAGCACCCAAGAGACTTTTGACAGCCAGGGATGTCTGTGCTCTGAACCTTGAGGTTTATTTCATCTTTGTTCCTCTGTGAACAAGCTCTCAGACTGCTTCTTCCACCCCCAGGCTGTCTTTTCCTTCCTCTTCCTCTGTCCCTTTCAATGGAAGGGACTCTCCTGTTGACTTCATGACTTATGTTCATTTCTTGAATAGTAGTAGTGGAGTCCAGGAACTTGGCCTGATTTTGGTTCATTCTGTTTTTGGTCACTGGAATTCTGCTCAGCTTGCTTTCTCAGTATTAAAATGGGGATCACATTATGCCATTCTTTTCTTGTGGGGAATATGCGGTCGGTGCCGAGGTGATGCTGGAAAGATAACTGAAGATGAGCAAACCGCCTTGGAAATGATCACCTGCAGGTGATGCAGGCTGTTAGCAGTAGTGGCTATTTTGTACATGTGCTGTAATGACTTGTTATTTTAGAAAATATCAAACAAAATTCTTCTGAGATCGGCAGAGATTGACAACATGATCTCATACTTTTTAACCATCTCTGCTTTATGTTTGTACAGTGTAGATATAGCTGATAATTTTGCTTTTATAATGCAAACTGCAACTCTGGCTGAGAAGTATCATCAAAATGGTGTTGGTGTGGAGAAGAGGGATGAGCTCTGAACAGAGATTTTAAATTATGGGCATTAGAATTTAGTCTTAAATTATTTTACAGTATATACTCCAAATTATTGTGATTCAGTTTTACTGGTAATAACAAATAGACCACCCTGATTATCTTGAGTGATAATGTACAAATAGGCGTGTTTTGCCAGAACTCTGAAACTGTGATGACAGGAATCATAGAAGTCCCTTTGTAGATAGAGTGAAGTTGAGTCTGTGGGCTGGGTTCTGCTTCTTATGATGCTTGTGTGTGTCTCCTGGGCTGGTGAGAGAAGGGCTGGCTTTTCTTCTGCCTCCCTGTGTCACAGACTGGGAAGAAAATTAGTAGGAGAGGCAAAAGAGACATTGCACACATTCTTTTCCCTCTACTTAGAATGAACTAAGGTCAGTGCATTGCTCCATGAGACAGCGTGCATTCTTCTCCTGTAGTCTTCCAAGGATATCTTCAAAACAAACAAACAAACCAACCCCAAACAAAAAAACATCCCCCCCAATTCCCTCCCGTTTGCCAAAGCAGGCCAATTCTGTTTTATTCGTGAATGAAAATGTGGTTTTGATGTTGATAATGCAGCTGAATAAAGTCTATTGCTTTTCATTAGGGTAATAAAGCATTTATTCCTCCTTGGTAACCCATAATCCCTGGGGGGATTTCATCTGCTTTTGCACCACTCTTCACCAGAATCAACCTCTCTCCTGAGTTTCCCTCGGAGAGAGGATAATACGGGGAAAGCACATTCAAGGCTGGTATTTGCTATATTTCTTTTCTTCAAGCATTGCTTTTAATCCGATTCTCATACAGGAACAGACAGGAGTCAGAAAATCTGCTTTCCTTCAAAGTCAAACGCAGATAAAGTTTGCTTATAGGAGAGCTGTTTTGACTCTTCTAGTCCTGGCCTTATTACAAGATTTGCTGAGGAGAATATAAACCTTCAGTGCCTTCATTTTTCAAAGCTTTATTGTTGAGAGAGTTGCAAAAATTTCCAGCTCACTCTGTTTGCTTGAATTTACTTTCACCACTGGAATTTCTCAGTGATTGTGAACCACACGTGCCAGTCAAGGGTTTAGGTCTTGTTTTTTCCTTGTGAGCAGCACTTCCTGCAGGACAGTTGAGCGTGTTGAAAATTTTAAAAGGTAGAAGATATTCTGATAAAGAATTGGTAGGTGAATATGAGCATGAATGGAAGAGTTATTGCCAAGAATTTTGAAGTAGAAAAGAATCTTAGATGTGATTAACTTTGAACTGTTGAGACGAATGAATGCCAGTGAAAGATTTGATTCAGTAAATAGTGCTAAATGCTATGAGATGCCAGCAAACGAAGCGTTAAACCAGTAAGATGTATTTGGAGGATTGGGCCCCAGGTGTGATTGTCTGGTTTCATCCTGAGCTGTGGGTGAATAGGTGCACACTGTGTGACGGCAAGGTTGCTGTGTAATTATTCATTAGCTTTAAATAACAGGGTAATTACGAAGGTAAAATTCATATACCCCAACACACCCTTTTTTTTGCTAGCTTTTCAATTTCTGAAGAATGCCTACAGCCCTCTGCGTTGTGTTGTAAAACAGGGCACTGCCCCTAGTTGTACATGGTTGTTTCTTTGCTTTTTGCATGCTTCTTGCACGAACGTGAACTGGGGTGAAAAGGTAACATGAATCAGGGAGGCAGGCACCTGAAAAGAATGAAAACTCAGTTTCTCCTGTGTCGTCAAGGATAATGCAGGTTGCTCTGGTGCCCATAAACATGTGTACTGTACATAGGACTGCTTTCTCCCTGGAAATTATTGAATTATCCTTTATTTTTCAATTTCCATTCACTTCTATTCTGGGGCAAAAAGCAGTGAGCAGAACAGAGACCAAGAGGACAAATAGCAATATTTTGGGAGCACAGGACTCAGTCTAATAATCCATATCCCAGATATTGAACCATCAGGTTATTTTTGGGTAGAGTGGCATGACTAGTGAGCATAGTCTTACATAGAATAGGCAGAGTTTGTGTGCTCCTAGATAAAAGTTTAGGTCCAGGAATCAGTTTGTCTCATGTGGATTGAACCTAATTCACTCCATTCAGAATCTCAGAGTGAAGTCCACAAAAAATTACTCTGTCCTTTTACCTGTAGCTGGGGACTGTTGCACGTGTTATACTGTGGTTGTGTTCCATGCATTCTACGTAGCATTTACTGCATTAGAGAGTGGCTGTGGTGCTGAGGAGACTGGAGAGATAGGCAGACTTGTGGTAAGGGGAGAAATACCTGTCAGGAACTTGAACTTTTGGAAGAAGCCTGTTGCTGTCTTGGGAAGTATGGAGTGCAGATCACTGAGAGCAACCATTTGAAACTAAAACTGTTATTAGAGAGCTAATTCTTGGAGTCTAATGGAGGCTTTTCAAGAGTCAGCTGCTTTCTTGCTGTAGCATCAGGGTGCTGTAGACCTAAGCAGGTGCACCTTTTATTATTCTGAGATACACTAATATGTTTTACCTAGTTTGAAGGAAGAGCTGAAAAGGATTTGTAAGGTGTTTGATATCTTTATGGGCAACAAATGGTCTTCGTGTTAAAAATCCCCAAACCAATCCAACCCAAACCTCAGCAAAAGTCCTTTTGCATTGTCACCAGACTGAAAAATTAACACTAAGAGTCATGGTCTGCAAGGAAAGGGAGAGCTCCTACCAAGCAGCCTGGACGGGGTGACTCCCTTTCTCAAATCCTGAGCATTTTGTTCATAGAGCCCTATCTCTGCCTGCTCCTGCACCTCCTCTTGCTCTTTGTCCTCAAAGCAGCGCTGTCATTTTTAAACACTCTGGCAGCTTGTGGAGGGGGTGGGAAAGTCTTATTAAGCTTTTCCAGTAACTATCCTGCTCTGCCCACCTGCTCCACTGTGCCCTGCAGCAGAAATGGAGCCCGCATTGACCGTGCAGCGTGAGGTGTAGGGCTGGGCAGTGACTCAGTGTTTGATAATACAAGAGTATTCAAGACCTTCTTGAAGTGAGGTTGGCATCTCTGTAAGAAATACACTAAATAAACAGTGCTTTACACAATAGGAAAATGAAAACTGATACAGAAGTAATTAGTAACAGATTATCTGTGGTAGTGTAGTTGTTTGCAGTAGCTAAGCTGTACACAAAGTACTATGAGGAAAAATAGAAGGTTAAAAACCACATACACCCTTTTATTGCATTATACTGTAAGCTATATGGACATGTGAGACAGATATATATATACACACACATTACTGTGATGTGTATTCCTTGCACCTCACACTGTATCATTTCATAAATAGAACCTGTGAGTGCCTATTGTATCAAAAGAATTTTATTTTATTTTATATTTTATTTTATTTTATATTTTATTTCATAAAACTACCATGATTGCTTTTCAATTCATCAGAGAATATATGAGAGCCAAGCAGCTCTTAAAGTGAAACATGTTCACTGGTGCATCGCTTAGGCAGTGACCTCTGGTCCCATCACAAATTTTACATCCTGGCATCACAGAAACACTAAATCATTTCAAGAGGCACACGAACACTTCAAACACAACTTTCAAGTCCTAGAGACTGAGGCCTTTACATTTGCAAAGTAAGTCTTCAAAGTTTGAGTGGTGGTGATGGTGGACAACCACACTTGCAGTCTTCTTCATGGGAACCACTGGTGCTCAGCATCTCTGAAAGACAGAGAGAGCTTGGGTGTGTCGGGCGGGATAGAGTGGGTCTCCTGGGGATCTTAGCCTCACGCTGGTCAAGTTTAGCTCTGATTCTTACAGGCTGTTGATATATCAGGCAGGAACAGGACTTTTTCTCATTGCCTTTCAGTGCTGTGTTAACCACCGAGTCATTCTTCTTCTCGTGTCGCTCTAATGAAATGGTTGACATGTCAATTCATTACTTCAGAGGTTAATGGCTACACGGAAAGTGATATAGGAGGCCCTTGTGGCAAAGCAGAAACCCTGTCGTGCTGTTTCCTTTCTGATCCCCTCAGTTTTGACAACTGTCATGGAAAAGAAAAAAAAAAGCCTTTTGTGTCTTGATTTCTCTCAGTGCCATTGATCAGTGAATCTAGGGATTTTTCCAGTGGAATGAATTCAGGTTCCTTTTCCTTTTTCCTTGTCTCATCATTTTTAAGAAAGTATCAGTGTGTGGAAGTTTGAATATTTTTTGTAGACAGAAGTGAATAAAATTTGGATTACAGACTCCAAGAAGACCAGGGTTGTAAAAGCAAGACTCTCATAAAATGAGTGCCTGCTTATTAAACAGGGTTAGTTCTGTCATACAAATGTTCAGGTGTAGCAAGCAGGGGCAGAAAACAAGCAGTTTTTTCACCTTTGGAGAATGGTCTCCTATCCTACTCCTTGTGGTGTCCTGTACCAGCAGAACATTACAGTTTCAGTTAAAAGCTGTACACTTAAAAACAAAAGAAATACCAAATAGCCCTTCACCCCCTGCCCCCCCCCGCCCTCATGTGAAGACTGAACAAAATTGCAAAATATTTTAAACAGGAAAAACTTCTGCTAGAGTGAAAAAAAGGGGAAGGTTTTATTGCTAAACTAGGAAGTGGAAGTTCATCTGAAAGACGTTTTCCTCAGGAAAAGGTTGGTAACTGTGAGGCAAGGTGATCTGCTATTGCAATAGAGCAGCTCTCGGCTCTCCCACATGCACAGCTCTTCCAGTATCACATTTTATCTGTGTTCATCATATACCTGGTACTCAAACAATAGGAGAAATAATGAGGTTCTGGGTAGTGAGGATTGTGTAGCAGTGATGAATTTGGCCAACAGTGACAGATAAGATTATCAGCTCTTTTTAGCTCTATGGGTGTTTTTTTGTCTCTCCTTTCCCTTTTCAGGGGACCAGGAACAACACACAGGACTCTATCACATTTTACAGTCCAGATGTGTTCTATGCAGATAATAATTCATTATGAATATATCAATGTTAATTCAAAAATTTTCGCTGGAAGATTTTAGGGGTAAATAGCAATGGTATAAAATCATATAATTTCCCATTCCACTGCTTTATCATTTCACAATGTATTATTAAACTCACAAAGTGAGCTATTAAAGCATGTTTCTCCAAATCAGGACGTACATATCTATTATAAAGTTTAACAGCTTATTGTTACAGTAGTTTGTCATCTGTCTTTTTGTGCTTTAGTTTATTTGTTCATTCCAGAATGCATGCTAAGGCTTTTCTGCTGATGATTCCAGGTACTTGGTTTAATTAATTACAGTTTGCTCAAAACCCACATGAAATAGCTGGTCTCCAACCCCCAAAAACTTAGGAAGAAAGAAAAAACCAAACATCCTTATGCTTGTGGGTTATATGGGCGAGATCCAGGAGTTCAGACAGCTAATGCTAAAAGACATTTCTTTGTGGAAAAGGAGGCTCAGCAAGGGATTATCTAATTCTTTCTTCTTGGAGGCATGCTACAAAAGGACAAGGTCAGTGTTCCAAAGAGACATTTCAACTAGATTTGAGCAAAATTTTTTTACAGGTAGGGTGGTCCAGCACTGGAACAGGCTGCCTAAAGAGATTGCAGTCTCTCCACTCTTAGGAATGTTCAAGAGCTGAGTCTTAACCAACCTGCTCTGGTTGGCCCTGTGTTGAGCACGGGAGCTGGGGGTGAGAGGCCTCCGAAGGTCCCTTCCAGCCTCAGCTTTCTGTGTTCTGCATGTAGTTCTGTATATCTCAGTTCCATAAATGACTTATTGGCCAATTTTTTTCAATACTATGATACAAAAGTGGTTATGTCTTCTACTCAGTAGCAGAAGTAACTTATCTATGAAAAAAAATGTGTAAATTCGCATATGTACATCTAAATAGACTCAGTCTTGTGTGTTATGTGTTTCAATTATTTTAAGCTTAATGTCTGATGTCATTCCCTTAATTTTATAATTTTATGGATGGTTACAATCAGATTTATAATTTTCTGTCCTGTTTTCCTTCATACAGGAAGCACCAGCAGCATTAAACTATATTTAAACACTGACCATTTCAGTCATTTGGCCAATGGGAATTGTGTATGGTATAGGACTGTGAAATCTGAATTTTCTTTGTGAATTACTATTAGTTTTCTCCCCATTTCCCACATGCCCACATCTATGTATCAAATTCTTTATGAAAATGAATTACGTTTTGAATGACATCGTTGAACCCGGGGTATCAGCGTTTAGAATGGTTGATTCTTGCAGATGATGTCTTTTCCTTGACTTGCAAATAATCGCTATGATTATGATGCTTGCTAATAATTTTCAAATAGCAGATCTGAGGCACTTATAATGAGTTTCACTGGTTGAAAAAGGCTTTTTCCTATGTTGTAACTATTAAATAAGCTAAGAAAAAAGATGGAAAAAAAATCTGCTCTTTTGCAGATGTTAGACCTCTTGTGATGTGAAATGTTATTGTAATGCTTTAGAAAGTGTTTATCTTTGGCCTAAGCAATTATCTGATCGGCACCTTTTTCCTTTTTCATCCCCCACTGTCTTTTCTCTTGTCTGACTTCTTCAGTTTCCCTCCTCCTTTCCTGAGAACTGCATAATAATTAAAAAGAAAAGGTCTCATTAAAATACAACTATACATATATATACAAATATGTATGTCTTAACAATTATTTCTAATGGAAAGCTCTACTTCTGATGGCTGCTGCTATTATATGTATTTTGAAATAACTCTAGATTTGGAAAACACATCTTGTGTGGACAGACAAAACCTTTCCCTTCCAGAGGTAGTTTCTGTCCTAATGGTGCTTGATTCAACATGCTTAGACTCCATATGGGATGGAAAACTGGGGAATGGAGAAGCATATGTAGAGCCTGAAGAAAACAGTCAGTTATTAAAACAATTTAGCTTGCCATTAAATCTCACAATTTTTGAATATAAATAGGTTTCTCTTCCCTTTGCCTCATCTGCCATTTTATTATAGCAGAAAACCTGGTGCTGCATGAAATAGGCAGGGAAGCCCAGCAGTTAACACAGAACTAGAAGCCAGGATCTTGATTTTTGGTCTGACTTTGCCAATGACGAGCACTGGGTAGCATCCTGTGCAACTTACCAAACCTCTGAGTCTCACTTACCGCTCTTTAAATGTCATATAACTACATAGGATGCTGAGAGGTTTAATTAGAATTAATTTCAGTCTTTCAAGTACTTTGTGCTTCTCAGATGAAACGTGCTGTGCGAGTGTGAAGGATAATTATTATGTTGCGTCTGTGTTTTTCTGATACATTATTACTATTCTTTTATTAACCATGTTTTGAAAAAAACCCCACGGTCCTTCAGTTTTGTTTGCATGGTTCAAAGTTAGTCCCTATGAGCAGAGTAAGTAATTAAACTAATACTGGCATTGAGATGTGGTTTTTTTCATTTAAGAATCTTAATGGCTGTTAGTGGATTGTCACAAAATGTCTGGCTGTTTTGGTACTTTGAGCACCTTGAATCATGCACTTAAGTGTAAGATGGGTCATATTGCTTTTAAATTTAGTGAGGTGGCCAAACAATTACAGCCTGCAAGGTCCCTGATAGCTTCCCTGTAGCTGGTCAGGCTTGACCCAGCTGGCATTATGGAGCAATCGTTTGGAAAATTGTCCTAGCAATCAGTGCCTGGTGCCTCCTTAACTGTTCGCCAGTCTTACTGGGAGCTGAGTGTACCTTATGCAAGAGGCCACTGCCTGTTTCTGTTTTTTTCAACTGAAACCCTGAAGTCTGGGGAAAGCTGAGATACCAGGGGGTGACACGAAGCACATGGAAGTGCTGTCTTGTTGGATTAGGAGATAACTGTTGTTTCCAGATGGAATAGCTGGTACATGAGAAATAAAAATAACTGATGGTAGCAGAAACTCCATGTCCCAAGGACGTAATAATTCAGAAGATGTTGAGTTATAAACTGTGCTTGTGCTTTAACATGGATTTGAGCATGTGATTGGGCTTTTCTTGTAGCTGAACATTCATGAGCCTTAAATAGAAAGGCAGTATTAATAAATGAGATCAGATCGTTTTAGGGTAATGAACTTCTTTCAAAAAGATTATTGTTTTATAGGCAGGTCACAGTCTTTTTGTCCTTACTTGCCATGGACTATAGAGTGCAACCCTACAAATATTGTAACACACAGGGCACCCGTGTTGCAGTGAGATAAACGTGCTCAGAGTGTTAGCCTCTTCCAGTCAAGGCCACAGACGTCACAAAGCTGACTTACCTTGCTGTTGTACCCACTGTCAGGAAAATTACTTGAGCTGCCTTGGTGCCCTCCTATTCTAAAGCAGGTTAGAGCATAAAAATAAAAAGGAGATGTATGAGTTTATGCCATTCTTACACTTTATAGGTACAGCATGCAGATGATTGTAGGTGTACCACAACGCTACCTAAGCAAAACACAGACCCAGCTCATCCACCAAAGCTGCATTTTTCTCCTGCTCTAGTAAAACCACTCTTGAGCAAAGCCCTTGGCAGTGGCAGTCTTGCTGGTATGGTTGTCTCCACTGTCTCTGTTCAAAATATGAAATACCAGTTGGTGATCCTGACAGATGTAGGATAGGGTTGGCCAGTGTAGGCTTTGTCAGCTTTATGCAGTAGTCTTCTTTGCTAGCACAGACCAGATAGTAACTTCAAGATTTCACTTACACAAAAAGGGTTTCTTAAATGCTAATTCAGCCCTGATGAAAGTCCATTAGCAGGGGCACTCCAGACTGATAGCAAAGTGCCACATGCTAGTTGGCTGTTCTGCAAGCAGTCACCTCCTCTTTGGATTAGCTGGTAATTTGTCTATCTATGGGGTAGGATGCCAAATAAATAGGATGCTGGAATGTTCTCCGAGCAGGCAATAGGCACAGATACATTTGATGACCCCAGCAGTTCCCGTTTTCTCCCTCGCTCCCTGTGTCGTCCTGTGATGCCCGTGTTAGCACACAGGGTTTGAAATCTGAGGTTATGTCACAAACTAAATGTCGATTTTGCTGTAATGTGTGATGACCACTTGGATGCCTGGGGACTGGCACCGTGGTGGGCAGACAGCAGCTTGCTGTCCGGCACATCTCTGTTGCTCTTTGAGAAATAACTGAGCGTGGATATGAATCGAGCTGAGCCATTAACAAAGAGACTACCAGGTCTGTGAAGAGACTGACAGACTGAAGGGGAATGCAGATGGGTACTACTCATTTGCAAGTGTTTATTATTTAAGGGAAATATATAGAATGGAAGGGTCAGAGAAAGACAGTGTGCCTTGCTGGCTTTGCTTTTCAGATTTTAGGATCAAAAATAAAGAAGGAGGAATATGTCACATTGCAGGTAATTAAAGATTCATCAGGAAATACGGAACACTTGGTCCCTCTCATAGCTTTGAGGACAAAAGGTGAAGGGTATCTGGTATAATATCTTCCATATGTGGCATGCTAATTGGAGGGATAGAAATGAGGTATTTGGAAAGTTGAATCTAAGCTTTTATAAATGGAAATTGCTTTTTGCTTAATGAGTTTGCTGGTAGGCTTAGTGCTTCATACTTCAAAAATAAGAAGAGATTTTTGATTATATGTTTGTAAATTAGGGCTAGGCTACTTGTCAAGTTAGCCCTAAAGATTTAATAACCTATAAGTGAAGAATTATGCTTTTTTTTTTCTCTGTAACTGCTTGGGATTTGAATGATTATTCTTAAATGTTTCAGTATCTTCTCATTACCAGTGCCTAAGAGTTGCCGTAAATATAGTCCAGGCTGTTGGCATTTAGTCAAAATCTTTCCAGAGTTTTGAAAATCCTCACAGTGGGAATGGTGTACAGAAATATTTTGTTTCTCAGACCTGAGAAAAGTGTGGAGTTGATTCTGATTAAGTATAGCTGTGTTTTTGAGGATGAAAAAGCACAACCACCACTTGGTTTCAGTGAATGTCCTCTGGCCCAGACGAAATGGGTCCCTGTGGCCAGGTGAGCTGAGTCAGGACAAACACCTTCTGGGCAGTTGTGTCCTGCAAATGTACAAGTTTGCCTGGATGGAGAGGCCAAGTTTTCTCGATGAAGGGCTGTGAAGTGCAAAACTTTAAGAGCAGGAGTTGCACGTTATTCCCGCTAGATGGCAATTAAAACACATCGGATAAACCCGGCTGTTGAGGCTCACCAAAGCTTTCCACTCTTGTAGCTTACTTCAAAGTGTTAAAATCTGGGCTTTTGAGAAAGACTTTGGGATATCTGTATTTTCCTTGGAGTAGAGCATGCAATAATTTCCATATGACAAAGGAAATATTGTTAAAGCTGAACCGAATTTTGGATTGCACATTTGGATTCATACATGTCTTGGCAGTTTTGGAAAGGATGTATTCGGTTTCTGTGCTGTAGAACCCCCACCTCCTTGGGGAGGGGGAGTAGTAGAGTCAGCAGCAAGTAGGAGAGGTCTTGGCAGGGTGGCCTCTTGGAAATTCACTGCCAGGAAGTCAGAAGAGCCCTAATTAGGCAGGCAAGTAGGGCTCAATCCAAAGCCTACTGAAGTTAATGGGTGTATCTTGAGTTGTGCATTTTTCCTTATTTCCAGGTAAATCTACCTAATGAGTCTCTCCTCTTCAGCATTCTGCTTGAGATGCATTACATCATCTAGTGCAATTGCCAGCATACTAGATATAAATGTGTGTCCATATTATTTGTAATGAAGATATGACATTCACATGCTCTGTATGAATAACTTGCAGGAATACATGTGAGGTAATTGGATTGTTTGTCTATTTTTTTCCTAATTAGAGTTTGAAACAATATAATTTTCTCACACGTGTGTTGGACTACAGTATAATTTCTTTTGAATGAAGGGGAGTGGCACCTTTTATCCTGTTTGTCTCAATGTGTTTCAGTTAAAATTCTAATTAAATGCAGAATGTCATATGTTGGGCTGCCCTACCATAGCACCCAGGGACCTTAATAACAGCTGCTCCTGGCCTTATTAAATGTCATAGCTAGCAGAATTCAGGCAAAAGCTACTGCAGAGTTAGTCTTGCTTCTCTATTTAAGGTTGCTCCAGTACTGGCAATACTCATCTCGGAGATAACTAATACTGGAAATGACTCTGTGCTCAATAATCAGGAAAAAATTCCCCACAGATTCAGTGGGAATTCTGCCTGGGTAAACCCACAGGTATCACGTGCATTTTGAGATTGCATGCGAAGGAAGATCATCCCTATAAACTAACTTTATGGCCTAATGTTTTTTTTTAAAAATCTAAATAAAGATTAATGGCAATAGCTTTTCTGATTACACCACGACTTTATGCTTATTTGAGCAACTTTAAATAGATAAGGAAATATGAGTTTCAATCTGTGCCTGGTGCCCCAGAGTAACTGAAACTCCCCTTTGTTGCAGAAGTGCTGGCTATAACAACTGTAAAGCAGCAAAGCGTCTGTTGGATATCTTTGCAGAATTCTGGTTTTGTCTGTCAAAGTTTATGCTCCCCATTCACACACTGTTAGTGTAATTTTAATACTTATTTTAAAAGATACACTTAATCCTTTCATTTCAGAAGCACAGCATATGAAAGTGGAAGATTAGTTCTTTCAGGATTATCATATTGGTAAATCACTACTGGATTCAGATAGCTTTACACTAGGTTTTGTGCAGAGCTGAGACATTTGTGATTGCAAAAGGTCACCAGTTTCCTCATGACTGACAATGACTGCTACACGTTGTACACAGAGAAAGGCTTTTGTGTTTTTCAGTTTAGTCGAGTCAGTGTTGCATCCCTGGAAAGCTCAGTTTACTTCTAAATGATGTTGTGCTGCAACTCTGAGGATGTAAAGTTGTTCCCTATTTATATCGATGGGTGATGTCTCTTTTCCCATAAAGACAGATGGGTTTGTCCCCATCTCCTCTCAGCCAACTCTTGATACACCCCAGGTAGACATTTTTATATTCTAGGCTTGGGCTCCCCCTTGTCCTTTCAGTTCTCTCACCCTCTGATTGAATTTCTGCCATGCCGCAGTTTTTGGCATGGTGGACAGGATCAAGGAATTGTTCAGTTTGCAAGGGATCATAGCTGATTAATCTGGGAGAGAAATGCATTGAATGGGAATGAATCTGTCAGTCAGTGGCTAAAGAATTCACCAGAAATCAGGGTCCAGTCCCAATTCCAAGCAGTTCCCAGGTGAGATCTCTGAGCTCCTGCCTAGGAAGGCAGGCTCATGTTGGCTTCTCTCTCCTTTCTGGTCCAGTGAATTCTGAATTTCTTTCTGCAGTCTTTAGCAGAGTGTGCATTGCTCTCTGACTGCATTTTGTCAGAGTAGGATCTTCTGATTGCTGTCAGGCATGACTGAGATCATCGGGCAAGCCAAGAGGCTTGGGGGGTAGGCACTGAATTCTTGCATCCTGATCCAGGTTAGCGGTTGTGTGGGTGCTGAGTGGAACTCAAGGAACGAGACGATATGGTAGAAGTTAAGGGTTCCCTTTGGAATTAGGGTGTATCCAGATGAGGCTTCAGAGGTTTATATAATGGTTTTTTACAGAGGTACCTCCTTTACTCCTAAATGATACTGTGAAATGCCTGCATCTTACATGAGAGTTAATCCTTGGATTCCTACATGTTTTTGTAAATTAAAGTGGCCTGTTACTCAGAAAGCTTGTTATCTACTGCTTTGATTTACTTCAGTTGCATCAGAATATGCACAGGACACAAAATACCTTACACTTTCAACTTCGTTATTGCAAAGCCTTGACTGACAGCCTATTGTTAGAGCTGTCCCATGTCAACAAGGAAGTGTGAAAAAATACAAGATGATGACAGTGCAGTCGCTGAACTTTAGCTGTCACAATCCTGGGAGAAGCATACGTTCAGTTACTGTACATGATACTGTAGATGTAACGTTGTACAATGTTGACATTGCTCCACTGGGGCTTAAGGATAAATTTTATAGGATTTCTTGTAGTGTCTGAACTGATTTGAGACTCTACAGAACTGAAATATGTAGAATAAGTTAGTGTGAGGCTTCGTTACTCTGAATGAGGTGCTATGACAGATCCTATAAATAAAACATGGAAGGTTTCATTTTGCTGGCAACAGGAAACCTGAGCAGAGCAAAGGCCTTAAGGAACAGTGTGATAACCACTGGAGACTCCTCGGTCAGAGAGGACCAATGTGCTGATTCATGCTCTGGCACTCAGAGGGATCATGCTGTTTGTTGGGAATCACTTCATTGTATCAGAGGAACTGAGGTGGAAAAAGTCTAGGAATTCATTCTGGCTCTTCATTAGACTTCGTGACTCCTGGCTGTATTTTACATCACAGTATCCTTCTGCTGCCAGAGAGAAGGTTTGAAAGAATCGTGTGGCAATGTTCCCTGCCAGGAGTGAGCTTGATATTGGATTGCTGGTGGGCTTCTATCCCATCTCCTCAAAAACACAGATGACCTTCAGTTCCCCTTTCTTTAGTAGTTCCAGGCAAGTTAATGGTTGCTACTGGAGGTTAATTAAAAAGGTGGAAAGATGCCCAGAGAATGGAAGGAATGTAGTCCCGGTGAATAAGTCATGGAACAGGAAATGTGAAAAGAATAGAGTTCCAGTACCAGCTTTTCTGCAGAGCTGTTATCTGTTTGCTACCTGTCTTTTTGCTTGTCTGTGAAATAAAGCTAAAAATTTTGTCTCTGCTTTGGTGGACTGGATGTTTGGAGATGAAAAGATGGTTAAGCAAATCTTACAATTGCTTTCTATATTGTAGGACCATCTCACTTCAGATATAAGCTCTGAAAGTCCAACAATATCATCTTCACTGTTCAGGTGAAATTATTTGGGAATGAGTAGCAGGATTTCAGATGCAGTGAAACTATAACAATATTACAGAGCTGCTGTGTTTCAGTTCCTCAATCACTGTATGAAGACAGGACTTAATTTTGAAAATTGCCAGGGGTTGCCAGACAGCAGAAACAAATGAAAACATTATTACAATTAATGGAGGTAACATTATTAAAAGTAATGTGCAGTATGATGGTACAACTAGTACTTATTTATTTATCCTAAGATGTGTGTTTTTTGCTGAAGGGTGGTAAGCGAAAGTGTAATGGCTCAGCTTTCCTGCGAGTGTTGGCTGATAGTGGAAGCAAAAGCTACAGGTAACACCCCAAGTGCAACAGGATGAGTTCCAAGCTGGTCTGCTGTCTTTCAGCAGCAGTTTTAATGCGTATCTGCTATAGTTTTGCTAGCAGAGGGTTCCAACTCTCCTCAATGTATATTTATAAAATGAAGATATATTTTAGTAAGCTCCTCCTCTCTTTATTTAACCACAAAGATATGGGTTACTTTTGCTTGACAGTCGGCTCTTGGATATCTTTCCTGATATGAGTTATCCCATTTCAGACAGTGTTTTTTGTCATTGTTTAATTTGTTTAGATTTGAAATCTTTTATACTCAAGTTACCTTAAGGAAAGTTGCAAGACAGCAAGTAAATAAATCCTAAATGTTATGAATTCTGTGATGTGTCTTCCAAATCCCAGATGGGAATACGTCAGGAAGAAAGAGATCAGCTATGAGTGTCTGTGTACAAGCATTCAGACATATAAAGCTGTGTGTCTTTCCTGTTGACTTTGTTGTCTTCCAGTTAAAGGTTTTGTGGTTGGTATCCTGGAGTAGATAAAGGGCTAAATATAACAAGAAAAGTAGGCAATTCCTTCTCAGCATCTTGGAGCTGCTGTGTCACATCAGTCCTGTGGCTGCTGGTGTCAAGAAGGAGGTTCTTGAGCTCTGGTTCTTATGTCGCATGGCATCTGGGTGCTATTTGATCTTCTCACTGCAGAGATTTTTCCATCACATCTAACAGCATGAACCTGTTGAAGTTCCAGTCGAGGGCCAATGTGAGACAAACATCCTCTGAGAGCCATGGATCCATGTGGATCTCAACCTGCACACTATTTTTCCTTTGCCCCAGTGAAAAAAAGTCCACCCCAAGTCAGCCTGGTTTGTCTTGAACTGGGATTCCTAAGGCAGCTGCTATTTAGTGTTACTTCTTGGCATCCCTCACCTCCAACCGGAAAAGACTTTTTCTCAGTGTTTAGTTTTTTTTTTTGTTTAAGCTTTTGAGGCTTTGTTAGATTAAAAGGTGATAATAACTCAGTGTTGCTACAGCAATTTCTATTGTTTTAAGTACTCATTTTTCTCTTTCATGGTAAATCCTTGGAAGTTCAGTTTGGCACTAGGGTGAAGAAACACGTTAAATATTCAGTAGTTTAATGGAAGATGCAATAAATAAATTAAAGCAGATATACCTCAATTTCTTATGCAAACATTGTGTGACAGAATATGAACCGGGTACTCTATATATCTTTGTGTACCTGTCTTTGCAAGTAGCTTCACGGTACCTGTCCCTGCATGTAACCTTATCCATATGCAGCATATGCCAATTTTTTTCTTTGCACAGAAAGCATTCTTCACTGTCTGGAAATTTTGCCCAGATTGTACTCTCACTTTTAATGCTTTCGTTGAAGATTGTGGAAGAGTGAAAGGTAAAGAATCGCTCCAGGACTTTGTATTCAGGAATGCATTGAGTACAGACAAAACCTGAATATTTGTGGATGTGTTAGGAGAAAAGAAAATCTCATCTGTGAAAGTCTGAAGGCAAGAAGCAGGCGTATTCAGGAGAATAATGCTGCTCTGCTGTGGAAGATAGACATCTAGCCAGCTGGAGAATGAAAGCGCAGCCAGTGCCAGTAGTGTGAGGACAAGGGACAGAGCAGAGCTGTGCTGTTCCAACGTGTTCAGCATGTGCACCTCCTCCAGTAACACAGCACTTGCCTTCGCTGGCTTCCTTCTCGATTTGTACGATGCCCTCCAGGCCAGGCCCTGAGAGAGGTACAGCCAGGCTGAGCTGCAGAAAGCATCAACAGCAGGGATCTGATTCAGCAGAGCAGGCAGCAGCAGTCGGGATGTTGCAGGTGACCCAAAAGGGTTTTGTGACTTCTGTCCTCATGGGGTTTATCTACCCTTATTTAAAAATCACTAGTGTGAAAATCCCAAAAGGGAGGATGATGAAACTGAGATGATGGGTGATTTTGCAGGGGTGATGTACGGCCTGACCTGCTTGTACATATCAAGTATTGCTTACGCCAGCGTGATAGCCAATTTCAGTGGTACAGGCAAGAAGGGTTAATGTCACCCTTTGCCAATGGTATGGTTTTTAAATCCCACATAAGGCCTGTTCAGAGAGTTTCAGTGAGACTTCAGCCGTGCATGAGACCTGCCAAGAGTTTTTGCGCTGGAGGAGTCCGGGTTGGCAGGATCAGCCCTAACACGTTAAGTGCTGTTTATGATATTATTATTGCTTTGTGAATTCATTTCCCGCAGAGACAGACTGGAGATGCAATGTTAAGATTCAAACTTCCTTTATGCTCTGGGGTGTCAGCTCTGTGGTTCAGATTTTGGCCCTTGTCAAACTTCTAGTTCTTAACAGCAATGCTCAGTGTTGTGTTTATAGACTAAGCTATAAACTGTACGAAGAATGCAAACAGTTGATTTTCATGAAAAGGCTAGGAAGATGTTATTTTCAAGAATAAAGGGAACATAATCACCCTTCATAGGTAAGATATGTTATTTACACTATGGGGATTCATGTCAGTACATTTTAAGTAAGTTGCTTGGCTGAACTTGTTATCTCACTGCCAAGAACGGAAGTGAGAGAGAAAAGCCAGTGAGAATTATTGGACTCTACACTCCAAACTTACATCATGTAAACATTTATAACATGAATTTTATTTTCAGCAGTGACCATTCCGGTGGGGGCCTCTTTGTTGCTTTATTGCTGGCAGACTGCTTTTGATGGCATTTTGGCTTATTTGTGAGGCTGCAGCAAGCCAACAGACCTGGAACTGCGTGGTATTTGCAACACGTACAATGAAAACTTCTGGTTATCCCTTCCTCTCTCCAGGTTCCCAGCCCCAGCCAGCTGCTTGGGTTTCAGCACCTCCTTATGCCCCTGCTGTTAACACTGGCTTGCAATGACCAATGGTCCCTGCTTTCTCAGCATATAGTGATGAAATCAATAATCATGCATGAGAGAGGGAAAGAGGCTGACTTTTCCATTTCTCCTTAGTCTCACAATTACAAAAAAGGTTACACATTCTCAGAGTGTTATTGTCCATTGAAGAATGGCAACAGATAACAATTTGCAGTATGCCTGGTGGCATTTGCCTTGGGACAGGAGGCTTTCATTACAGTCCAGCTTGCCTGGTGGTATCAGTAGTGCTTAATCACTAAAGTTCGTGTTGAGAATGAAATGCATAATTCAGACAAGTTACTTGTTTCTTGCAGATTCGTATTGTCTGTAAAGCAACACAAAGCAAAGCAGAACAATGAGGAAGAGGAGAATAATTCAGGTTTCTTCCTTTGTGCAGTTTTCAGATTTCTGATGATGCTACAAGTATCTGACCCCAGTGCAATTATGTGGGTGAATGCCGTCCGTTTTTTCTTAGCATTGATTGCAGTTCATCAGTTTGTACCAGTTAGGCTGTAGCCACTGCTCAAGTTTATACACAAGTTTTGTTTGTTGTTGTTGTTTTCAGAGCCCCTTAATTCTCCTCACTGACCCTTTTATAAGCTATAACTTTTGCTCACACTCCATAAGTCAGGGAGTCTTTAGTAAAAGAGCCTATCAAGAAAAAAAATCTGGGATGCTTTCCAGGGAAAGGCATGTATAATAGAGAACTCTGGCAGTTTTTCATCTGGCACTAATTTATTATTTCAAGCTAGCTTGCTCTTTAGACAATAATAAACAGTATTTTACATCTAACAAATCACTTTTAATATCCCTGACCTTGACAACGGGTATCTAGTATGGGTTTAAAAGGAAAAAACCCCTCTAACCAGAAATACAGTAGGTCGCAAACTGATTTAATCATGATTTTTCTCTAGGTTTCAGCATTTCTAGTGAAACTAAAAATATATGGAAGAATAGGTTGTTTTAACAGAGACATCTACTATCTACAGCTATGCCATGTGTGCTAAGTTCTGGAGAGTACATCCTTTATGTTTAGTCTAAAAGGATTTAAATGACGTAACCATGGAAGGAGATATTGGGTTCAACGGAGTGAAGGCAGCGTTTTGCTGAAGTCAGGAGGCTGCTCTTTGTGTATCCTTAAGAATTCAAACAAATACTCTATCTATACACTTGAACTGTGTTTAGATGGAAGTTATATTCATTCTTAGGTTTCTTATTCTCTCAAAGGGAAAAGGATGGTTCTTCCTTTAGTTAAAAAGCACACATAACCCCCCAAAACAGACCGGTACCAAAAGGTTCTCTGTGCTGTTGGGACGTGCTGTCTTTCTCTTAAGACAAGTGTTAGCCAGGGATTTGTTTGTCAGGTCCCTGGATGGGAGAAAGGATGAGAAGTTGAACTCCATGTTGGCATAGGAGCAGCTGAAGGCTGCTTGCTCCATGATCCAAGCAAGAACTTGACTTTTCATTTCTTTCCTGTTCCTTATTACTTAATGTACTCCTTGAATACTTCAGATTCATTGAAATGTGAAATTGATAACTAGGCAGAAGTTTTAATTCTTTTTCCAGCTTTCCTCATCTGTGTTTTAAAGTTCTAAACCAATTAGGATGAATGTAACACAGGTGGATGCTATGCCCTAATTTACAAGCAGTTGCTGCAGCTGCACAGCCACACACAGGGTGCCCACTTGCATAGCAATTCCTGTTGTCTGTGTTACTTTATCGATAAAAGAAAGCTCTAACCTGTACCTAGTTATGACCATCCTGGTCGTAAAGAGCTGGCTTCTTATTTGTGTAATACTATTAGCAGACCTGCTCCCAGGAATGCTAACCCACTGCTGCTCCTAATAGCCTGCACCTGACTTCAAAGCTCACTGAAATTAACCTTATTAGTTTTACTCTGTTGTTATTAAGCAAGACACCTGTTCTTCTCTCTCTCTTTTTTTTTTTTTTTTTCTTTCTCCTTCCCTTCTTCCTTCTCTTATCCAGCCCTTATTTGAGGAGAGACCTGGTGGTGCTGTGAGCTCTTTTCATTTCTAAAGTTAGGAATTGCTAGTTCTATTTCTGTCCTGCACTCCTGGTATTTTTTCTGCGGCATGAAGATGGGAAGTGGTTCCCAAAATATATGGTAAATGGTTTTTGCTTAATATTAGGCAGCCCTTTCTATGATGTGAATGTTTTAGTGGTTAGATTAGTTTGATATTGCCTCTCCTTAGCATTTCCTTCCAACAAGTTCTATGTGTGTGCATTTAAAATATGTGTTTGCAAAGATGTTTTTGATGCAAAATCTTAATGCCATAATACAGTATCCTTTGTTTATTATTCTGAAGGATAAATAGAGCTTTCAAACAGTGTAAATTTAAGGTTGGCTGGATGAGCTGTTGTGGGTTTTTTAAGAAGACAAGAAAAGAGAAGTTGTGACTGTTGGTAATAACTTCCCAGCTATTAACCATTTTCTACTTAACCTGTGTAACAGAGGGGAACCAGCTGACCTTTTCAAGCTCTGATCATAGGGGCCTCAAAAATTTTGCTTCAGGAGCTCTGTGGTTGGGGATGTGTGCACAATGTGAACACACTCAAAGAATTTAAAGAACAATCTATTATGATTTTTTAATGGGGATGCTGGATAAATCCTGTGTGTCTCATTCATGCACACAAGCCTTTGAAGCCAGGAGATTGATTGTATGAGCAGAAATTGCTTGAATGTATACAAAATGTCATGTAAATTTACAGTGATAAATAGAGGAGTTGGGATAATTGTAAAATATGCAGACACCCAGTCATGTTGGGTAGCCCCAGTCTGGCCACTGCAGCAAAGAAACTAGCTTTCTGTCTCAGCTGTTGAACTAAAGTTAGTCAAACACGCTATGTGAGCGCACAGCGAAACA
Source organism: Tapera naevia (assembly GCA_033556795.1). NCBI lineage: Eukaryota > Metazoa > Chordata > Aves > Cuculiformes > Neomorphidae > Tapera > Tapera naevia. The sequence goes on along the minus strand of JAUMJJ010000184.1, from coordinate 2,513,857 downwards.
ATAGCTTTTTTAAAGAAACAGTTTAGCTAAAAATGTGCCAGATGTTCAGACTAAAATACCAGTTATCCAATTTTCTTGTGAAAAGTTAATCTCCTCATACATTCAAACCATGCTGTGTTATGGGAGGTTATCCTGGAGCACGATGTGAAGGGATGGAGCATGCCATATTGTCAGCAATACAATGGAATAGCTTAGGTTTGAATGGAGAAACACATTTTCAGATATGTTGCCAGGAAGATTTGCCCATTTTATGTTTCATTGGGGAAGTCAACCAGATTTCACAAGCCGTGCTGTTGAAGAACAAATTAAATTGACTGGGGCCAATGCCATAATCTTTCCTTAAAGTACAGCCTACATATTAATTAACATTTGTAAAGCACTTTGAGGTGCTGGATGAAAGGCAGCACAAAGTACAAAGTTGTTGCTATGATTAATTAGTTATCACATCGGACATGTGAAGCTCTATATTAAGAGTGTTGCAGACTATTATTTATTAATTGTTGCTTTTGCCTGTGGCCTTCTTTGTTCCATCCTTTACCTACTGTGTTGCTGCCCTTATTAATCACATTCTTTTGGGCTCGAAGGGAATGCTTTGACCTGGGTAGAAAAGGCCATAGGCTTTCATCAACTAATACCTGCAGGAAACAAGTGTCTTCTAGTTGGGTACCAAGACATCTGACCTTGATGTAAAGACTTTAGTATCACATCCCAAACAATATGGTTAATCACCTGCATTATTAAAAATACATGGCATATGTTTGGCCTCTCCATGACTTCTGCTTCCTTTGTGCCCTGTTGTGAGTTTTTCCATAGTTCTGCTGCAATATCCAGTTAAAATATAGGAAGAAAATTTTCCGTTTTTTTTGAAGTGGAAAATTCAAGTTGTGAATGCAATTGGTCATCAAGGAAGTAATCATCTACTTTGTGTATATGAGATTGGATCCCATTGCTAAGAAGAGGGAACACATTCATTGAAATATGGCCCATTCCCATGACCCTTGATCCTCCACACTAGAAAACCTCTCAGTAGCTCGGTTCAGTTTGGTTTTTTGGCTTTTTAGGAAACTAGATTATGGATGGAGAAAGCCCGGTCTATGCTCCCATTAGACCTATAGCTTTTCTGAAATGAGCTTTGGCAGAAACCAAACCCAGAGTGTGGCTTGGTTTTTTCGGTGCTGTGAAGCAAATACTGCTACTTGTTTGGTCCAGAGTTGCTGGAAGCTGAGACAGGGCACTTTCTTCCCTTTCTCTCTTAGTTATTTCTGTGGTTTGAACAACAAAAATAGAAAACCTATACATACTAAGACCATAAAGAAAACAAAATTGGGCTGGAAATGTACTTTTGTTGCTGTTCCTTCTCACAGACAGAATCAGATCTCCTAAATTTTTTAGATTGAGACTTCAGTGAATGCTCTCAAAGGAGCCCAGTGCCTCCAAGTCACTCCATTCCCCTGCTCCTCTGTATTAGAGCACTATCTAACAGAGAGCTACAGCACTGCTTCCTACTTGTCCAGGCAGAAACCTTTTATTTACCTGAAAACTCCTTATTCTCTCTTTTTTTTTGGAGACAGTTTTATTTCTTTCATTTTGTCTGCACAAATCAGTCCTGAGCATTAGGGTTGCTGAATTGCCCCTTTGCTTCTCATCTAAGCAGAGAGCTTATTATGCTATGTGTTCCTAGAAATGAACTGAATGCAGTATGACGATGATGTCTCACATGTGCCAGGTAATTAATACACCACACTGAATATTTTAAAATATTTTCTTTCAGGTAGTATTTTTCTGTTTGCAAATTGCCATGGCCTTTATTGAATAAAGTACTCTTTGTAGGTGAGAGCTACTTACTTAACCTACAGTTTTGGACAAGCTGTGACTGTGTCTTGTATGCATATAAATCTATAGCAGAGATCTGTATAGAATACAGATTCATGCACAGAGTATCATTAGAGAGAACACGAGAAGGAGGACCATGGTACAAAGATTTTTACTGGCATCTACTTGAGATCATTGGTATTACTCACTCTTCGCTGTTTACGAGACTGTGGCTCTCCCAAGCTCACGCTGATAAAGCAGTCACCATCCCATAGTACGCAGCAATTAGTGTGTCTGCACCAGGTATTATAAATACAGATAGAGAAGAGGGGAGAAAAAACAATGCAGTGCTGGAAGGTTAAACAATAGCATAATTAACTAGTTGCAATTGATGAGTTTGATCGTGCCTGCAAACACCTTTAATTCCTTAAAAGCTGTTGCACAGACAGATGTAATATCTCAACCTGTGGAAATGGAGAAAATTCTTGGATTGCCTCACCCTTGCATATATCTTCAAAAGCTATTTCTAATCTTGCACAGGCTGTTAATGTGGAGATAGTAGCAGTTATGAAACCTGGGCTAGATTCCAGATATGTTGTATCAAAGTGTAGAATGAAAAGGAAATCAATAGTCACTCCTCAAGGAAAGTTATGCCAGAATTGTCCAGTATGGTCTAGATTAATCAAAGCCATAACAGCTTTTTTTCATTAGTAGAACATTAACAAGTAAACAACATTCCTGTTTTGTTATTTAGTTATACTAACCTTTTTCAACAGCTAAGCCCAGTGATAAGTTTGGATTTTCTCTGTTTATAGAAAACTGGTGCATCAGCAGATAATAGTACAACTCAATATTTATGGAGTGCTGGCTTTCTGAGAATGGAGGAAACTGGAAGTTATTACTAGAAGAGTTCATTAAAATGTAAACAGGAGGGAAGAGACAGCACTGACAATGTTTGTTTATGTATTTCTTTTATATAGTTATATAGTTATTTATTTTTGCTATTGTCTGGTTATAAGACAATGTTATGGCTGTGGGAGTTGTTTTGGGCAGAGCCTTTTCTGCTGACCCCCTGGAAGGAGGTGAGTCCCAGCAGTGTGTGACATCTCCGGTTCAGTGACACATGGGTGTCCAGGTGTGTTGTAACACATCACAGCCTCTACCTGAGCAGGGTCTCGTTTTTGACTATGATATATATCTGTGTTAAAATTAGAACTGCTCTATTCCTGTGATATCTGTTGTGCTATTTTAAAGAACTTATGACAATAGAGAGCCTGAACGATGTGGTTTGTAAATACCTGGGGGAGTTCCTATCAAGTTGAACACTTTAGGGCTACTTTGATTTAGTTGACCAATAGCTGATGTTTTCTGAATACCAGATAGATAAGTGTATTTTAGCTGTAATGTCAGCCTGACAATACAGATATTGGAAGATGACAAACTACTTGGCCTGTAACAGTGTAAAGAAAAAAAAAAAAGGAACAATACCTGTTAATACTTGTTCTACAGAATTTATTATCTGTGTAAATGAGAGACAGCTTATTCATGATCAGATAGTGAGCCACATGTATTTTAGCTATTGTTTTTAAAATTAGCTTCCTCTTTGAGCTGTGTTGCTCAAGCCTGTGTGAGGAAGGACGTGAAGGAGAATATGGCAGAACAGCACAGATAAGGAGAGGGGAAAATAAAGCTGTTCTTTGCTTAAGGGGGCAGCATGGAAGTGACACAGCAAAGACTGGTAAAGATGTGCAACTCAGTTCACTCAGAAGTTTGTGTTCTTAAACAGAATTGGAGCATGAAATGTGCTGTCTGGCATTCTGTATTGGAGTATTCCTAAGATATCTCAAGATTACATTCTTCAAAGTAAGACAGATGCAAAACTTTTTGCTTGCTCAATGTTAAGGTAGATCTCTCTCTGCTTCTATAAGAAGTCCTGTGGTACGTTGCCTCTCTGACAGGTTTTGCCTTGGTGCAAATGGCTGAGAGCTTTTATTCCCATGTGCTGAGATCTTCCTGGGACAGGGAGCTCTTTCCTCAAGATTCCAGAGCTTGCAGCATTGCTTTGGTATTCTTTGTACATAGCTTTCAAAGTGCTTTTGGGTGAAAAGTGCTATGCAAATACAAAAGATTAATAATTAAGATTGTGTTAATGTGCAGTAATTGTGCATAATGCTGTGCACCACAGGAATCCCTCTTCTGGGCTGTCTGACTGGTCTTTTATTTTTAAAAGATACAGGTTAATTATGAGATTAATAACCAACTGTGCAATTATCACAGGATAGACAATCCTATTGACATGCATAAAAATGATTTAATGAATCACAGTGACTTTTGTCATGTTTAGTCTGTAATGAAAACTCCACACAAATCTTGTGTTTTATAAGTTTGTGTGATCCTTCCCTTGGATCACCACAGAGGTGACATGAATAAAGCGTGCTGCAAAGGGCTCAAACCATTCCTTAGCTCTGTGGTTGTTACTGATTGTGCTAATGATGTGCTGTGAGCCCACTCCGTGGTATGTTTCAAGAGACAACAGAACATTAAGGATAAATAACTAGAAAGCACTGAATTATCTATTGGTGTCATAAATGAAGTAAGAAAAGGCTTAAAGCACGGCTATTTTATATTTGCTGTATTCTGTAACACAGCTGACTTGAAGTCCTGAAGACATTCTTATGTTTACTTTGCACACAGAAGCTCCACCATGTTAAGGCATAAAGATCCACACTTTCAGAGTTGATCCTCAGGTTGGGTCCTCAGTGTGTTCTTCTGTCCCTTAGTTGAAGTGTTCTTGATTATTCAATAGAGAATTGCATTTCACACTAGGAGTTATGACTGGCTTTGATGTCTACAACCTTTGAGTATTTTTCAGGTGAACTAAAATGTATAAAAATGAGTCAAAAGATCTCCTGTAAGTCAGTGTGGGTCAGGATCGAGCTATGTTAGAAATATCAGGTGTGTTGGTTTTATCCATGCTATGAAATGGAGATGTGGGCCAAAAAGTTGTGAAGATCCTGAAGTTAATAATCTGAAGTCTTTTCCAAGTGATATTTCACAGCAAAATCAAGGTTTCTGAATGGTTTTACTATTGCAGTTACTTACTACGTGGTTTTGAAGTTACGTGTGGATGAAGAATGAGGTGAATGAATGAAATCATGCTTGCATCTGCCAAAGTGGTTTAGTTTTATTTGTAAAAGAGAACGACATATTTTTATACACAGTTGTGAGGGAATAACTGAGCAGTGCTGAAGAACCTGTTTAACCTAAGGGTATGCTCACAGCTTGAACAGGGCATTTGCAGATATCTTCAGATCTGGTTGAGGATCAAAGCAAACCCTGGTAATCCCAGCACATTCAGACTGAAATGAGGGAGGGACAAGAGAATGTTGCCAAGAGAGAAAATCTGAATTCTGGCAGTTCTGAATCTTAAAGGTAGGTGGAAGATAGTAGATAAGAAAAAGGCGTGGTAGAAATCAACTGAGTCCTCCTGCTCCCATAATACAGTGGAAGAAACCATCTGTCATGTACTCTGGATGCTTGTGGTGCTAGAAGGAATAGGGTGGGGCTTCCTCTTTGTATCTTATTTTCCCTTTTTCAGCTTTCTTGCCATTGATTTTGACAGCTCTTTGCAGCTTCCCCAGGACTAATGCCCAAATTCTCCTGAAACTTCCTGTGTTTCACAGCCAGAAGACCACTGTTTCTGTTTCTGTCTCTTTTTTGGAGCTGTAAAAGTAATCAATTTTTGGCTTGGTCACCAAGCCAAACTACAATAATGATGATAATAATAATTAAAAAAAATCTTGCACACTCTTACAATAGTTTTTCTTTACCAAATGAAAACCCATATGAATTGTTGCTGTTTGTCAAGTGAAATTCTTCTTTTGTTCCAAACATTTCAAACAGGGTTTCTGGAAGCATTTTTTTATCCAGTTGCCCAGCAGTTAAAGAAGTTGATCTGGATTACAGATGTCTCATTCCCATTGTGCCTGAGATAACCAGAAGCTTCTAAGAGAGCATTCAGCTGCCCTCATTGGGATGCAGTCTGGGGTCCCTTGATTGCTCTCTGTTTGTCCTTTGGTCTCTGTTCCACTCTGCAGAAATTCTTAAATATGCACTATTCAGCAACTTCAGCCTTCTCATCCATCTTGTCAACAACCAGGTAATGGAGTAATTTTCCCCTCGCTCCTTCATCCTTCAGACATGCTGAATAGAAGTATTTCATGCAGAGTGAAATAGCATTAACCTGAGACTACTCCATCGCTCCCTCCCTGCTCAGTACCCCTCTCTGAATGCCTTAGGGCAAGGCACTTCCAGAACAGTTGGTTCAGATGCTTTCAGCCAGAAAAGGCAACTGATCCCATACAACCTGAGTGCGTGTGCTGACAGCCAAGCTTTTGGTGATGGGGGGGTTGATGTTACCACTTCCTCAGGCAGTTTTGTGAATCTGCTCCCCCTCTGCCCCTGCTAATTCTCTCCAGATGGAACCAGTTGACCACTTAACAGTTTCGGGATGACTAAAGCAGCATTTCCCAGTAAATTCACCCTCCTCCACTCTACTGCTGACCTTGCTCCTTTGTGGCATTCTTGTTTCTTTAGCATTTCTCTCCATTCTTTCTTCCTCCTCTTTATATTCCCTTTTCCTGGCTACACTCTTCCCCATTTGTGTGCTGTTTTGAGTTGGATGTCCACCCATTCTTTCCAAGGGCACTTTTCTTTGAAGTCCTCTTTTCTTTGAAGTTCCCAGTTCCATGGCCCAAGTCGCTGGGACACGCAGTTCTCAAGGTTGGGCCCTAATACCTGAGAGACCTCTAAATGAACACCTTTAGTGATAGGAAACATTCAACAGCTAAATTCACCTGGGAAGAACATTTTGCTGCCATGATTGTGCTGATTTGCATTAAGCTAACACCACACCTGTCTGGCTCTGTGATGACAGTGTAGTCATAGTACCCTCAGTGGCTCTACGGGGTTGTACTTGGACGTGGATTCTGTGGGGAAAATGCTGCATAACATCTAATTGCTCCCCTTGTTTTTCTCTAGAGTGGTTCATGGGCAATACTGTCAAACAATTTCAGTATAAGATCAAAAATGATACCACAAAGTCATCTTTGCTTTCAACACTGGGTGTTCAGTTGCCCAAACCTATCGCTGCTTCAGGTGTGTCGTAGTGAAAAGTGATTCTCATGCTGTCAAAGCAGCAGATCTGAATATGCTCCCTCACAGTATCTCATTCTTAGTTCAGATGGAGCAGGGAAGCAGCTAGCACTGTAGTCTGAGCGTACTCTGGTGCTGAGCCACTGTTATCCAAGGTCGTGCTGGTGTACACGGAGCATCTTCTGACATCACAGTGGATGAAGGATGCACATATTGGGCCTAAAGTAGTTTTAAAAGATCGATTCCCTCTTCTCCCTGCTCACTCCCTACACACACTGACAAATGGGCAACTTGGTAGTCGCTCTGCATTTCAGTGTGCTCAGGTGCTGCTCTCAACAACAATGAGATACTTAACACCAGTTGACAATACAAAACTGGCATAAAAATGATCTGAGAGTTTCCAATTATTGTCTGAATTGTCTTTCATATATTATTTTTAAAATTGGTTCTGCATTTGGGCTTTGGTGATCAAGGAATAAAACACATCTCTTTTAAGCTCACTGTTTGTATGTGGTTTTGGAAAACAAAACAGAAACACGGGATCTGTTTTGATCTCTGCCAGTAGTAAGGGATCAATACCAAGTTGTACCATGCAAGAAGAACAGATATCTTGCTCTTGATGTACAAGCTGATGTTGCAGCAACGCTTTCCCATCTACAGCACTTGTTGTAGACATCAAAGGTGACCAAGCAGAGCTGAAGTCTGCTGGAATTATTCTATTAATTTCATTCATTAATTCCTGTAGGCTGGGATTATTTTGCTTTTGTATTTGAACAAAGCCCAAACCAACCAGATCTATTTCATAACATGCGCTATCAGAATGCAAAGATAAATGAATAGAATTAAGAATTTGTTTGACTTTCTTAACTTTCCAGGTACCCTAACTACGGATTTATTTTGAAGGAGATAACCAAGCTTGAGACAGTTTTAGTGAATAATACATAGTTCCTTCTTTTCCTTGGTGTTAAGTGGCCGAGCTTTCTCACTTGTGCAGATTTGAAGTTTAAGTTTTACTAGATAGCAGAATACCATTAGATTTAACAAATTTTACACAGCCTCACTTTATGGCATCGAGAGGACTGGAATCTGAAAACTAATTCATAAATGAGCACAGATTCTGGGGAAAGCAGATTTGGGATGTGCTTTGGTCTGACCTCTTTTCCCACACACCAAGCATAAATAGTAGATTTGTCTTAGGTAAAAAAAGGGACAGCTGTTAAATACCAGAACAAAACACACAGAAGGAGCTTTAGACTTCATTTATTTTTCCCTTATTTGTTGCACAACTAAAATAATGACATGAAATTATTTAGCTGTCTGATTATTACAAACAATGGAAGGAGATTGTTTATCTGCTTGTTTCTGCAATGAAATGTGAATGCTATGCTGCTGACTACTCTGATGTTAACAGCCATGAAATCACTTCTCTCTTAGTCTGTTCAAGGCATTTACTTATTAAGGGAAATTTTTCTAGTTTAAAATTTCACCTTTTTTTCTAGCTTAAAAATCATAAGTATCTCCAATTTATGACCAGTTAATAGTTTTTAATTCAATAGGAAGAGAAAATACACAAGTAAATTGTATGATTTTTAGTTAATGCTGTTGTCCCTGAAGATTCTGCTTCAGCTCCCTCTTCCCTGTGCCAAAGCAGATGCTGAAGGAAAAGGGAAAATGCAGGCAAGCACCGGTGTTACCCCACAGATCCCCTCCAGCTGCTTGCAGTTCAGCAGCTTCCACCATTCTCCCCTTGGGAGCTCTCCTGCAGAATTCACGCTGTGCTCTGCAGTCTCTATCCCTCTCCTTCAAAACGTGGCTGCCAATGAATTCTGATGTATATAAATTGAAAGCCATAATTGGGCAATTCTCACATATTAGTGACCCCGAATGAAACCAGTGTAATTTCAATGATCTTGACCTGATTAGCACTCATGGAATTACTCTTGGGATGTTTCTAGGATCGTAGTGTAATCTGATGACCATTAAGAGGAGAGTCTGATGCATGGTCAAACTTACCAAGCACAGTAAAGACACAGATGTCAACTAGATATTTCTGGTTTTTAAACTTTTTCACCATCTCAATTTTGCCACTAAAGGGAAGTGAAAATGTGATGATTCCCTGCAAGCAAATGAAGGCAAATGCATGGTTGTGATAAAGGTGAACAAATTTCAGGCAGAGTGTTTCTGGCAGCAGAGCATGTAAGAGTCTTCTTCCTCTATCTTTTTTTTCCTCCTTCTCTGTTAGTTCCACTTGCCAGTGAAATCAAATGAGGGTGAGGGGATGATGGTGGGCATTTCAGTAGCTGCATCATAGGCCTGGCTGCAGTGGAAGGACAATCAGCTGCTGGGTGTGATGCTTCAGAGCAGGAGTTGCAGTCTGCACAAGGTGGATCAGAGTGAGAGGAGCTCTTTGTTACCTCCAGGTTTTGAGCTCCTGCTGCTGTCAGTGTACAAAGAACTGAGGCACAGGGACTTGTAACTCCTAGACACGATCTTCTGGTCGTTGCAGTGGGATTTGCAAAGGAAGGAGGAGAGGGTGGTTTAGCCCCATCTTGTACTGAGTGTGTGCTGCAAAGGGAAGAATGGAGGACAAGCATCTCTTTTTAAGCCAAGAGATTATTTCCTGGCTATCTGCGTTTAATCAAGGCTCAGCATTGCTGCTTGAAATGGAAAAAAAACCCTTCGTGCCAGGGAGGTGGTGTCATATCTCCTGGTACATATCTAATCCTACTGCTAGGTCCCTTGGTTTTTGTTTCAAATTGTTAATGAAATCAAAGCATATCCTGGGCCTATCCAGGGAGTGGCTTAGTTTGTGTAGCTGAAGAACAATCACAAGACAATTTTCTAAAAACAATAAGAGATGAAAGAGGAAGTTTAAACCACTTCCCAGTTGAGAAAACACAATTCTGCTGATTCACATCTGTGCAGAATGATAGGGTTTTTTTTCTTTTGCCCAGTCGTTCTCAGCTTGCCAAGATTATATTAATATGAGAGTGCAATAGGACACTCCCAGATGTAAAGCCCAGTAATCAAATACAAATTCTTTAACTATAATTATCTCTTCAAATTTCATCTTAGGTTTCAGTTTTTAGCTTCCCTTCCTGCCATACTCCTTATACAAATACCCTGGTGTTATTCAAAGATGCTTGGGCAGAAAAACCACAGTTACTGATGCACCACAGATTCTGAAAGGGTGTATCAACAATAGCAGGGATACCATTCATAGTTCAGAAATTCACCCTGTGCAGGACGTGAATGTTTAACTGAAATAACCTTTTCGTTGGGTAAATTGAACACTGCTGCTGTGGACAAACAGAAGGGTGTTTTGGCCTTTATAAGTTAGCCTGAGTCCTTCATAAAAGCAACTGCTGGTCAACCTTTGCCCTTTTAACCCAAGGAGACAGGTCACAGAAAGATAGTTCGAGATGGAATGAAAGCAGCACTTTCTGTACAAGATACACCCTTCACGAAAGAGGAACTGCAGACATTTTCACTGTCCAGTTTCATAGTATTGAAGATGAGGAAAAAAAAGTTCAAATCCATCTGGCCTGCATGAAGAAACTGGGATGATATATAAGCTTTTAAGCAATGTTAATTGACCACTTAGGATTCAACGTGTAGCATTTGGAAGGAAATGCAGTTGGATGCATTCTGACTTGCCTTTACTGAAATCAAAAGTAAAAATCCTTGGTTTTAATGGAGCTCTTGCTCAGCTCCTGCTATGACTGGTGCCACACTGGGAAACAACACAGAACAGAAACATGTTCTGTGTGTCCTGTTTGCTGGGAATAGCGAGGCTCTGCCAGGGAGTCCTGAGGAGCAGCTGAGTTACTTCAGCAATGGGGGTTGTATCCAAGTAAGAAAAAGTCCCTCTTGGATTTCCTCTGAGTGAGGAAGAGTCTTCCTGTACAGACTCTCTCTTCATTATCTCCCATGTTTTGCACACTCATGTAAGTAGGAGTTAAGCCACTCTCAATAGCTGAAGGAGCATAAACTCGTAGTAATGGCTGTTATTTTGCACAAATCTCATAAACAGAGTTTAGGATAAATGGCACAGTGCAGATTCCTGAGTCACTGGATAGTCCTTTGGCTTTTCCACACCATTTTGTGAGGTGGGAATGGCTGCAGACCTTGATCCCATCCCTAGATGTGCCCTCTCTGTCTCTTGAGTGCTTCTGTGCTCAGACAGGTGCATTGGGCTTTCTTGCAGCGCAGTGGGAATGTGGGGGAGAAGTGACAGAACAGAGCCCCACTGCAGAGCTCAGGATGACTGGAGGGACTCTGCTTCCAGCCACAAAGACCAGGAAAAGCAGACTTATATCCAACCAGGCCAAATGCATAAAGCTTCAAAGTGGTTACTGGCTGTCATTACTATTCCAGCTTTAGTTTAATGATTCACTGGTTTTCACTGGAAGTCAGGGCTATTTTCATGAATGGATCATAGCAGCAATCATTTTTTTTAAACCGCTTACTTAGATGTCTCTTCCTTTCTGGGAATTCAGGTTGTTAAAAGACATGATTTTTGAGAATTTTTCTGATTTTATTCAATTTATCAAGTAGATTATAAAAAGTTTTCAGCATTTTTTCATCTACCTCTTTGTCATTGTGAAAAAAAAATCAGGTTTTATAGCTTACTACTCCAGTATTTCTTTAGCTTTTAAGCAACCCCACGTGCTGTGTGCTTGACTTGCACCTCGTTGCCTGTGCTGCCTGTCTGTATGGATCATAATTAGAAGAAACACAGACTGTAACCTATCCATTAGGATCTTCATTTACATGTGTATATTTTTAGAATGAGTTGTGAATGAGTTGAAAAGGGTTAAAAATTAAAACTTCTTCATGTGAAACCCAGTCTTTTAAAATGTGAACTTTTTAATCTTTTACTTTGTTTTTTTTTCTCCCATTATACCATGACTGAAGAGATGTGGAACTAAGAGAGAGTAGGAGGGTTCAGAAATTAAGCAATGGAAACATTGAGAATACCAAAGTGATTGGCTGGCTTTAAATATTTAAATTGTAAATAATTCTATGGTAACTTTATATAAAATATTACATTTAAATTATTTAAATTAACTGATTTTTTTTTTGTAATTTTTGAAGAGCCTTTACTAGCGAGTATAGTATCAAATTTGACACCTACTTGGATAGCATCATTGACTGTCAGAACCTCTCAGCAATTGCTGAAAAATCCGAGACCGAGAGATGGGACTGGAATAGTCCTTTCTAAGAAACAGATTTGAAAGCCATTGTATTGGTTTCTATGGGGACTAGCAACAAAAATATTGGCAATGAACCTATCGGGGGAGTTTATGGGAAACACTTGATACCATGGACATGACTTCCTTTCTTCTTTTTTTTTGAATAGTTGCAAAAGCCAAGCATAAAAATACACATTTCATGAGTAAAAAAAAACAAACCCAAAAGAAACAGTTTGCATTTATTTTAAGTTGCGTTATTGGACTAAACAGAGTTCAGTGGTCACTGCAGGAACTCGAGAGTTTGTAAGGCTGCTACTTTTTGTAGGCGTTTCTTATTATAGCTGTCACAGCTAATATTAATGTTGAGGGTAAACATGAATCAGATTATGCAGCAGAGAATAAAATTCTTCACTAACTTGCAACATTTCATTCAGAAAGAATTTTTTTAGTTCATATCAATAGGAATTACAGTAAATCTCCAAGATGTGTAATACTACAACCCTGGAACGTTATACAAGCTTGTAGATTCTTATACCAAATAGTCAGAATAAAAGACCAGTTTTATTGTTGGTTACTACTGTGTACTCAGCACAAACTCTCTGTGTTTAAATGCTGCCAGATTGTACAGTGTTGTGACACAAATAGGGCCAATTTTAAGGTACAGCTTTTACAAAACTGAGATTTGGGAATATTTAATTTTCCAGGATAAGCTGAGGGAGCCAAAATAATTTCTGGCAACTGAGATTCATCCTGACATAGGAATGATGTCATGAGCTTGAGTCCTGGGAGAGGTTCTGTGCCCCATGCTCTACTATTCCTGAGATTCCTTTACAGATATCAGTCGTGCAGAGCCAGGAAAACACAGTGTAGAGCAACTTGAATCCTCCTTTTGCCTCAAAATAGATGTCTCTCCGTGGATATACATATAAGTCACGGTTGTTAATGAAGATTTTTTAATGCAAAAGACTATTTGCAGGACCCTTTGAATGTTTCTGGTCTGTGTGTCTCTTTCTTATGTCTGTGCTTCATTATCCAAGCATTATTGGTCCCTTCTTGACTCAATTCCTACAAAATGATCGGGGCTGCTGCTGGCCCTTACAGTCGCTTTTCCACCCCAGTATTAATCAAAGCTAAAGAGTCCTGGGCAGTTTGAGTTGAAAGGTGGGAAGAGTTCTAGTGACTCTGTTGGTCTCCTGCTTGGGCCAGACTTCATCCAGACCCCAGGAGTGACAATCAACAGTTGTTCATCTTCTCAGGGGGCAGAGAACTCTGCATCTCTTCCTGGCTGAGATGGCCCTTCTGAGTGTGGTGTGTTGCTGTTTCAAAGAGAGCCTGTTTTTATAACCTGTCTCATCTAATGGTTGTGTTAGCCAACCAGCCCTTCCCTAACTACTGATTTATGTGGTATTAGGGTAGAATATTTTATTAGTCTTTCAATATGGTATCCTGAAAATAATATCTAAAATTCATTGTATTTTTAATTGTTAGTGAAATTTTATGTTGTTGTGTGCTTATCTTAAAAGAAGCCTATTTTTGTTTTTAACTAAGTAAGGAGAAGTAATTGTGACAGTGAAATTCTTTTGGTAAATATCTTGATTTAATGTAGGATTTTAATTTACTTTTATTAAAACTGACAGGATATGTCTTTGCTCTCATGAAGGTCTTACAGACTGACAGATCTGGGGAGCAGGGCAGTGCAGGCATTGTCCTGATGCTACCCATCCCATTTGCCCCTCACCCATGCTGGGGGAGGCTGCCAGTCAGTAAGGGACTCTTGCAGCCATCGAAACCTGAGTAATGGTGTTTATTCAAACTGGCCCCAAAGCCTGCAAACGAGTAGTGGCTTTGTGAGAGAGGCGCTCAGGAGGATCTGGATCCTCAGCAACAGAGAAGTTCACGACTTTTTTAAGGAGCTGGTCCTATCTGTGCAATTGAACTACAGTAACCTCAGCTCATTTGGTGTTTATACAGCACCAACACCCCTGGAGACAAGACTGTGGATGAATATCTGCTTATAATAGTAATATAAAGTCAAAAGCTTTTGGGTTTGGATAACGAGATGTTTTTCTTACCCAGCGAGTGCGATACAGTAGTGGGTAATCTCTCCTATTATGGCATGGATTCCCATGCTCATTCTAAAATGCTTTGGCAGTCCTGCTCTTAAAAACCTTTGGCTACCTAACTGGAGCCTCAGAGCTGGAAGGCAGTTGGCTCCTCAGCAGAAAGGAAGAGCTCTTGCAGGAGGTGATCCCAGTTTAGGGGAGGTTGAATTGTCTGTAGATATGTCTCTTTCTTGTCACTGCTGGTTTAAATGTCTCCATTTTAGAATGACCCTTTTTGTACTGAAAGGAGAGATAGAGGAGTTGAAAAGTCTGGGCTTTAATCCTAATGGTTTCCTGTTTGGACACATCACTTGTCCTGTGTGCATTTCATTTTGCTTTTTGGTTTTCTGCCTTGTTTTCTAACTTACAAGTAGTGCATGTTTAGCTCTGAAGGATACTGTTCAAAGCATGAAGACATTCCAGTTTCTCAGATGAGAGATCCTATGTGATCTTGAAGGATTGTATTAGCAGTAAATAAAGTTTGCAGTTAGACAGGAAAACAACTTTATGTAAACTTTTGTGTGTGCAGTTTTATATAGCTATTGTAAACCCTACATTTAAAACAAAGGGAACTTCTCAGTCCCTTTCCATTGAGTTTTATCTCAATCTGTTCAAATTCCAAATGGTAAGTGCACTACGAACACCTATGGTTTAATTCTTTTCCTCTTGCATCTCAGCTTTCCAAGCTTCTGAAGCTGTAATTCTCTAAATAGAAATGCTTTATATTCCCATGTTGTCTGGAAGCTAAGTGAACACTGTGCAGTATTTCAATTTGTTTTGCAAAGACGCTTAGTAAAAACACTGGAAACCCTAGCGAAAATTCTTCCTGTGCTGTCTCCCCCTCAGCCTTAGTTCCCAAATTCTCAGCTCAGGCACTAAGTCCTGCTGTCCTTACATGCCCTCTGCTCAGGCTAAACCCCTACTCACATCAATGGGCCTTCTGCTTGCAGAGATCTGGTTTGAAAGGATGTTTTGATGGATCCTGGCACTTTGTGACAGCAGGTCACGCTGCGTGGGTTCTGCAGCTGTGTATTTTGCATCCTACAGCTGTACTGCAATTTAGCAAAGGTGGCAGAAAGTTTGGTAGTGAGATTGTTGTCATTGCCTGAGTGATAGGCTGTATCTCTCCACGCACTCCTGTCCTTCAGGAAGCATGGATTGCTCTTGGCTGAGGTTCTCAGACTAGAGAGAAAAAGAATAAAAACGTTGAGGAATGCCTGACGCCTGGTTTGGACCGGTGCACAGAACATTAACTTTCTGGTCTGATCCAGGAGAGGGAGCTAACTTTCTAGCCATCGCAGAGTGTGCTGGAGGAGGTTTTTTCACAGCTGATATCCCATGTCTGACTGATTATTCACATATGCTGTCCCTGAAGGAGAGTCATCTTGGGAGTGCAAAACCACCCTCTCAAAACATTGGTTACCTCTGTTCGTGGCAGTAAATATAATTACATGACATATTATTGAGAGGGGAATATTTATTGTTACTGTGCTTTTCTATAATTTGAACACTGTGACAAATTGTTTGCTCTGGTCCCCCACTCTTCTGCCTTTCGCCTATTAAGGAATATTAGCAGGATCTGAATTTAGTGGTTTCTCCCCTGCAGTAGATGCTGCTCCCTCTTGCACTGTGGGAAAGCAGGGCAGTAACACTCTGCAGTGGGCAGGTTTGCAAGCTCCCAGGCTTGTAGCTTGCTGCCAGGCTTCATTTTCACCCAGGTGCAGGGTAAAATGTGCAGGAAGCAAAGCACGTTCATGCCAGCCCTCTTCCAGCCAAGGAAGATGGAAATCAGCTTGTGGAGCCGACCTAAAAGAGTGTGTCTGTGCTGCCAGGGCATCCTGCCCCACATACTCCTCCCTGCAAAGCTGCTGCTGTCGCTGCAGCCCTGGGGCTGGGCTGACACAGGTTAAAGAAAAGCCCTGTTTGTTGAAATCAGTCAAAGAGTTAGCGAGGAGCACAGAAGAAAGAGGAGAGATGGGCTGGGGTGTTCCATGAGCCCACAGAGGGAAAATGCACGGGCAGTTGTGCAGAACATCTGCCCATGGGTTGTCCTGGGTGGGCATCAACCCCAGGCATGTGCACCTCCCACAGCCACTTGTCCCCCAAAACATGGGGGGGGATCCTGGGGCTGAGTCCACTACCCAGGCGCCCATCTCCGGCCACGGTACCCCAGTCCCCTCCTGGGCAAGGGGTACCTGCTGGGTCAGCAGTCCCATGGCTGGCTGCCTCTCTCCCTCGCTTTCTCCTCTATTGCTCTCTCCCTCCCTCTCTCACACAAGTTTTAAGCTGTAATTGTTAAGCAGAAGACTTTGAAAACCTCCCATGTGTATAATAGAATAGTTCAGACACTAGAAGGAAAATGGAAAGAAAAATGCAGCACTGGGCTCTTTTGTGTCTTGATGAGTTTGATTAATAATGACTAGTTTTCAGCTAACCTTGTGATTTTGGGTACTTGAGGTTGGAGAAAATGTGGGCAGAGCAGCTCTATTTGCTCTCTGCAGAAAGCAAAGCATCTCTGAAGGCAACACCAACTGAGGGCAGAACAGATGGAATAATTTTTCTGTGTTAGTTATTTTCATACAAAGGAACATAGGGAAATTAATACAGAAAATAAAAATCAATTTACCACATATTTAAAGTGAGCAGAGCATGAAAGTTCAAGAGAAAGGGGAAGAACTTTTAAAGCCTTTGAACATTTGTCATGTTTGTTTCACAACAGGCTAGTGTTAGTAAACAAGCAAAACCAGGAGCAAGAGAAATTAATTCTCCATGTCATGTTATCTAGCAAGAAATTTTGATCCAGCTTAATGAGGAGTAAGGAAACACCGTGGGCTTGGATATAGCAGGGTGGCAGTTTAGCACAGAGGTGTGCGTAAGTTAAGTCGATAACATAACCTTGAGCTATCTGCAGTGAGAAAATAGAATCATAGAATGGTTTGGGTTGGAAGAGACCTTAAAGATCATTAAGGACCTTGGATAATACAGAGAGCCATCAGTGTTCTTGATAACTTGAATAGTCTGTCTTGTGAAACACATCCTGGAAACACATCCCACCTCACTGGGAAATACTCAGTGGTATTTTAATGGTCGTCTTGAAAACTGCATTCATGAAGAACGGCCCTTTAAAGCTTAGTGGAGCTAATTGCAGCGAACAGTGTATTGATCTAATTAGGCTACTTTTTCTGTTAATTATTCATGAAGACAGAGCATTTTTCCGGATTCTTTATTTGGAATTATTTGACGAGTAGGGTGTGCAAATGTAGCTGTACCTGCCGTGGCTGTTACTTCAGAATGCACCGTTCGCACTTGGAAATTAGCTCGAGAAGTCCTGTGGTTTGTTCTGCTACAGCTGAACAGCTCCTAGATTTACAGTTTTCAGGAAATGTGGGCACATGCTAAATTGATCTGAGTGGTCATTCTCATTCCAGAGAGTGCCACGTGTTCAAATTAGAGGAGCAGAACAAAGAACCAAACTTATCCTGTTTACTGTCCTAATATTTTGTGCCCAGCTATAGACAGGGACCTCCGCTGACTGCAGCTCAGGTATCCTTTGTGATACAGAGCAGAGCAATTCCTAACTCAATTAGGAGGTTGGACTTTGCAATGACATTATCACATGCATCTGTTCACGAAGCCAACATTGTCACTCTGTTAACTGTCACATTAGTTGGAGTTTGTGATAGATGTCCTTTGCTGTGGAGTTTTCCAGGTGAGGAATAGTAATGACAGCTGCTTATTATGAGAGTGCGACTGAAAGAACTGTCTAATGTGGTCTAAGACTGCTGCTGGCACGTAAAATATTGATTTGGGCAAGGTGGCAGAGTCTGGGCCAGGTTTGTCAGCCTGTGCCATCGTCCCCATGTGGCACTGAGAGTCCACTTTGGTACCTGATTTGAAAACCACCAGAATCTACCAGATTTCTCTGGCAGTGTCACTCTGTGGGGATTCTGCCCACTGCATCACAGCTGTGAGGCTCAATGGATATTTTCTCAATTATTCAGTCACATAACTGGCCCTTTAAATTAGGCAATAGGATTCCAGACACCAGTTATGGCAAAAACGCACAATGTTCATCTCCATTATCTCTGTTATTTAAGGCTTTCAGAAAACCACTAACCTTAACTCCTACACTCGAACAAGCACACACTAGCACATAGAGTTAAGCCAACTTTTTAACTCCTAGTCATTAAGGATGACAAAACATTCTGATATATGATATAAACTCATTATGACTGGATTTTGTTTTTATTAATGTAAGGGTTAGGTTGTGAAGAACAGAAGATTTTTTTAAGCCTCTTACTCCTTAGAGACAATGTGATTTGGTGGTTTAAAATTGTAACTTTTTAAAGGGCTCGTTAAGCTCTAATCAGACCACATTAAGCACTAACATTTTTAAAGTGCATAATAAGACCTAAACATTTTAATAGCATATTAACTTGTAACATAAACCAAACACAGTCACAGTGTTGTCTTTTTCCTAGTGTTTTTCCTATAACAAGTTCAAACAGGTAACTGATACTTTTAATTAGAAAGTTGAGTTTTTTTGGTTGTCTGTCATGTTTTAAAAAAAGAAAGACAGGAAATTTATATATAAAAGTTTTGTTTGGAGTGGAATTTTAGAATTAATGACGAAAAATTTACTTGAGAATTCTCATTGCTGCATGTTCACAAATAGAGGATGCCACTAGTGAAAAGGGTTGTTTCCAGTGAAATGACGGTTTGTACTGGGAAAATGGCTTTATTTAAGAAGCTTTACTCAGATCTGATAATTTGGGAGTCATCTGTGAAGAATAACTGTGGGATGGGCTCTTGCCAGTGATAAAGGTTCCCAGAAAATCTGTGTGGGGGGGAGTTCTTTGTTTTTTTTATTTCAAATATAATCTCCTGCATATGATTCCAGAAAGGAGATCTGGGTTCATTGATACCATGGCCCAGCAATTTCCTTTGAGAAAAAAAAACCAGTAAAGTACAGCGTAGCCTGTGAGCGTCTCTTCTTAATTGGTTTGGAACCTCTTGATGAGTGATTCCAGGCGCACCTTCCCTCCAGGGAGCTGAGCGCACCACCTCTGCAACTATCCCAGCCCCTCCCAGGTTATGGCAAGGCATCTGAGCCACCTTTTGGACCTTCATCTTCCCCATGGTGGTGTGAGGGGAAGTTGTGGCTCGGTGATTTCAACTCAGGTTTGATTGCAGCTGCTCCTGCTTTCCTACCGTGGCTGTGACCCCACTGCCTTCTGTGGTGGTGGCAGGAGGAGGGTGACCGTGCCTTTGGAAAGCAGTTTGTACAGTGAGTTTGGAGACAGCTGGGTGAAGCTGACTCAGAGCCGTTGAATACTTGACCAATAGTGGGCTACAGCCTCCAAGCCACAACGATGTGGATTTGGTCCCTAAGCTGCTGTATCTGTGTGACTGCCTCTGCACCCTCCCTTTACCATGAGAGGACAGGGCGCCCTAACTCGGTGGCCTGAAGATGAGCACCTTGTCAGAGCCGTACATCGCTGCTGCAGCTGCTGCTCCAGCACGGGCAGCACCTCTCCGTGCTCCCTGTCCACACGCAGACAGCAGGCTCCTTGGAGGGGCTCTCTTAGGACAGAAAGAAAGCTCCAAGTAGCGTCGGCAAAAGCGGGTCAGCTCCAGTTTAGGTCTGCAGAGGTAAAAAGTCCCACAGTAGCTCTGAGAACTGGCAGGTGTTTGGTCTTTGTAGGAAGTGCTCCCCTTATTGTAACCCTGACAGGGCGGCTTCTGCAGTAAGACATGTTGTGATGTGAGGAGGGCAGCTGGCAGGATAAAAAGGGCATGTGAAGCGAGCACAGGGCCCTGCTGGGTGTGCACGGTGGGGCCTGAACTCCTGTGGGGACTTTTCTCCAGCAGCTGGGGAAAAGCTGGGCAATGCAGCAGCAGCAAGGGGCTTGTCCGCAAGGGAAACGTGTTCAGGTCGAACCTGGTGTGCAAAGAAACTAAGGGAGCCATGTGGGTCTTGCCTCGTGTCTGGGCACTGGTACTCTGATACAAAACCACCTCTTTGTTTGTCTGTTTGTTTATTCTATGTGGTAGTTGGAGGTAATTAAAACATAAAACCCCATTCTTATTCTGGGATAAGAGTGACCACAGGGGGGGAAGAAGTAATTCTCATCTACCTACAGAGGTTTGCCTACACCAGAGTCATTGTATCATGTAACTGGGAAAGCATTCATGGGGAGACAAGCTCCAGCCAGAGAGAGAGAAAATCTTAAAGCAATGTAGACCTCATCCATAGAAGTAAGTCTCTGTAATCTCAAATAATGATTCATTTTCTTTTAATAAATAACTTGAGTCAATAAAAGGAATGGGCTTCATGTTTGCATGAGTTGTATTCTCGCATTAACATGACTGATGTCCTGCAAAATGGAGAACATCTGGGGAAGATGAACCAGGGCTGTTGAAGTGTTACTCTACTGATGCTGTTGTAGCCCATGATTTGGGGAATGATGCAGTGGATGCTCTTCAGGCCTTTAGCTCTTTGACAAACAGGTGAACAGAAGTGCAGAAAGTGTGAGGGAGCAAGATCTGGTTACACCTTGGGCTACGTCTAGGAAGGCCTGGCTCTCTGTTCTGTTTCTTCCCAGATCCTTTCCTCAAACCCATCAGTTTTGAACATATGTGTCCAAAAGAAAGAGATTTGAGTCTTTGCTTGGCTATGGCTCCCTTGGGTGATTGAAATGTTGCAGTTAAGGTGAATCTGGCTGGGGATTACCAGCCCAGGATGCCTTGGTCCAAGGTAGATCTTTGGACAGGTCAGCCTGTGTATCTGTTCTGCCGCTTCTGCTGTCCTGGCAAGGAGGAGGGAGAGGAGCTGGCATGCTGTTAGGGACCCTGCTCTGCATGGAGTCTTGCTTGGCAGAGGGTCACCTATGTTAGAGACACCATAGGGAAGCACCAGGCAGACAGCTTGAGTCATCAAGGATCAACACTGGCTGATGGCTAAAGGGAACTGGTAGAGCACTGGCTTTGTCTGATAAAGCTCTGGAAAGGGAGTGGCTCGCTGATTTCCTAAGTGCCACTTCTAAAATGTGATAAAATCTGCACTGTGTGTTCATCCGTATTATTTGTCACTTTGTGCTCTGAAGCAGTGTTGGTGTGGAGCAGTGGGTGTTATCTTCATGTCTCTGGAAAGGAGCCATGTCATTCCAAAATCACACAATGGTTGCAGTTGGAAGGGACCTGTGGAGATCACCTTATCCAAACCCTCTGCTCAAGCAGCGTTGCCTACAGTAGGATTTCCAGGACCGTGTACAGACAACTTCTGAATATCTCCAAGGATGGAGATTCCACAATATCTCTGGGCAACCTGTTACCATTTCTGAAAAACATGCTGTGTGCTCTGGCAGTAGCTTAGTGCACACTGTGTTGTTGTATGCAGTCACTGTGACCTGTGGCTGGAAGGGTGGCACTCTAAATATCAGCGTTACCGCATGGCAGCGCTGCATTGATGCTGCAGCTCAGCTTTTGCCATGAGAGCAGATTTTTTAAAACCAAGTGTGTTTTTTCCCAATTACTTTTTTATTTTTAAGGAAAATATCTGACCTATGATAGGATGGCATTTGTAGACTTGTTCTTGAGATCATCAGATACTCATAGGTCATCTTTGTGAGACTGTGGGCCTGCTGTGGTGGCTTAACTCTGCAGCCAAAACCTTAAAGGATGAGGCACACAGGTTCTAGATTCTGTGGCATCCTATTTTATCATGTTACACGTGTGAGCACCCAGCTATTTACAATACTTTATGGTTCCTGAGAAACTGCATTTTTGGTTTAGAAGGCTTGGGAAAGACTATAATCTGTGGACTATGTGAAGTTTTAAAGGTGGGAGATGTGGCTGCCTGAGGTGGGCGACTCGGTTGTCCAGAAGTGGTTTTGAGTTCCTGAGAAACGAGGCTTTAAAGGGGAGAGTGTGAAAGATTAGGAAAACCTGTCTGAAAACCCATCTGCTTTCTAGGTGCTGTGTGCCACAGCAAGATCATAACGTTTCTAAGTGGCTGTACTGAGTGGAGTACCTGGAGTGCTATCAAAGTCTGCAAAAATCATCTACGAAAACGCTGTAAGTAACCTCCATAGGGGCTGTGGAACAGCACTGCACACAGTGCTGTATCTGGATTAACTGTACTCTTGAGGATGAGCCAGTCTGAGGTGCTCATAGCCCTTCTTGCTTCAAAAGGAGTGTGTGTGGATACTGAATGCTCAGTCTGTGTTTTGACAGGTATTGCTTCTATCTCATTGCACAGTTGCCTGCAGGTCACAGGTACTGTTTTTGCAGAATGCAATGGATATGTCTCGCAGAGAAGAAAGGCTCACACGTTCTTCTGCTTGTATCCTGAGCTGACTGGATGCGAGTACAAACACATCATCACAGTGCTAAGCCCAAGCCACTATACCTGCCTCATTAGCAAGGCTTAGCTCAGATTCAGGACTGTGCTGAAGTCTGTGTGCCCTCTAAAGCTCGGATGTCTGGTCAGCAAGGAGACCCAGCAGAAAATTCTCATGCCTCTTAATCTGTGAAGACATGTCCTGTACATAAGACACATTAGGAGACTGAAGTAGTGTTACTTAGACAGTATTTGAAAGGCTTTTTTTGTTTAAACTCTGATTATTTTATTCAAAATACAAGAATATGGTTATTTGATCAGCTTGGCTGAAAGAACTGATGAAAAGCAAAAACATGCAGAGATGGAATACATGATGACAAAATGTTTGCCAGATGTTTGTAAGCTCTAAATTTTTAAGACCTATATAATTGTCTTGCATCAATATCTTCAGGAACCCAGTAGTTTTACCTAGCTTGGCACAGACCTGAAACTTTCAGTGATGGAAATGAAATTGAGATATCATTACTTTCTAGCAACATACGCTTTTTCAGTTTATTAGTATAGACAAACATCACACTTGGATGGTTATTAAATTTGGCAAACAAATCTAGCTTCTACAGGCATTGTTTACAGAGATGAAAGGATGTGGTCCAGGATAAAAAGTGAGGAGAGTGTGGCATGATATTAAATGCTGAAGCTTATGCACTAACTTAGAAGCACATTTCACAGGCAGGTTTCTCTTCCAGTATGTTTATATATATAAAGCCTTTTGACAGAAAGAGTTGCTGGGTAGAGATGGGAGAGCATCACAGCTGCTAATTTGTGTCAATAAGTTGCTTCTTTTATAAAAAGTGAGAAGTTTAGGTGAAGTACGCTACTTTTCAGGCAGAGTATAGGATTGTAACAGCTTTTAAATAGACTGCAATTTCTCTTTTTTCTTGGAACAAAAATGTTGATGTGAAATTGAAAACTCCTTTCGGATGCCTGCTGGGCTGGCAGGATGTCAAGTTGTTTGGCTTGACTGTCTCTCTCTTTCACTCCCTTCACATTGTTTACAGACAACATACTCGACTCCAGCCGACTGTATTTAAATATCAACTAATGATGTGCAAGAGGATTTGTAGAAGGGCACCACAGTAAAGTCTCTCCATGTCTTAGAATGGTTAGGAATAGACCTTGCTGCAGGCAAAACACACCGTCCCAAGCAAAGTGCGTGGGACAGGGAGAGAGAGGAGGTAAGAAGAGACATAAAATGCTTTCTGCCAGTGCTTTCTGGCCTGTGATTAGAATTGAGAAAGTGGGTGACTCCCAGCTTTTGCCTCGGGTTGTACTCGGTGGTGTGAAAGGTCTTCTATGTGCGCCATGTTTGCCAAACTGGAAGAGGAGGGAACACTTCCCACAGGTGCATTTTAGAGTACACGCTGCCAACTTGGATCTTAGCTGGATTCATGACTTAGTCCCTTTGGTACCCCTAGACGGGTTCTTGGTTTAGATATTGAGGTGGCTTAAGCACAAATTTTGCCATAGTGTGTGCCTGTCTTAGCCCGGCTTTTCCTGTACTGGAACTTGTGCACCTTATGTTGAGACTAAATCATTCCAGGGCTGTTAGTCCTGCAGTGCCTTTGCCATGGTGCTCTTGGAAGGCAGGCATGTTCTGCAGCTAGACCAGCTGTCTGGGAAGGACTCCTCAAGTATCTCAGCTCAAAGTGCTACAAGGTATGATCTCAGACACATGGAATGGTGAAATCCAAAGGGTAAAGTCCATATGGCTTTGAAGAGGAGGGTCTTATTTCCAGGTGAAGTAGCATTGCTCACATAAGTACCTGGGAGGTCAGCCACGGAAGGGATAGTGCATGGAAGCCTGTGGAGATTCTTAGTCACTTACAGGTTAAGAGTTATCATGTCAACTTTGATGCTGCAGCCACCACAGAGGAGGTTAACCCAGGCACAGTCTTTGCTGCCAACCAAAGAACTCTTGATATTCCTGTGTTTATAAAATATATAAAGCTTTCTGTCATTAATAGCATTCTCTTGCTTTTGATTATATACCCTTTCTTGTCAGATTTGGGTTAAATAAGTAATGTGATAGGAAAGTTAAGTAACTGGGAGTCTGTCAGGCTTTTACCTTCTCTTATCTATATGATGTGGGGTTTTGCATATACAAAGGTGATTAGTGCCCACGTGTGACCTGGATTTTAGTGCTTTACCCAGAAAACTCACTGGGCTTTGCATAGATTCTTATCAGATTCTCTAATTGTCTGAAAAAAACACCATAAAAATCTGTCTCCAGTAGTTCATCTACTTAAAAAAATTATGTGGTAGAGGAGGGAAAATAGAAGAGTTGGATCCTGTTGTGACTAAGGAAGTTTTCTTCTGGAGCCTCATCTACCAAACATCCTTATCAGTTGTCAGGAATTACAATGTGGTTAGTTTACAGTCTATTATGCAAAGTTGCATGCAATGTGTTAATGATATTGGAAATTTAGTAACTGTGTTCTGCACTAATTAGTAAGACTGAATATTGTATTGCTCATCCTGGATCACTTTCAACGCTGCTGCATATTTTTTCAGTGTGTTCTAGCTCCTGTCATTAAAGCATGTATGTACAAGCCAACATACCTTGTGAACTTTGGAAAGAAACTCAAAGCCCCCAGTGTTTTATTATGTCTGTCACATTAGGCAAGAAAACAATCTGGTGGTTTGATAAAGAGATTATTGTGGAAGGACAGCTTCTGTGGTTTAGGGAATAGAACTGACTAGAACCCTTTTCCATCACCTGTGTTAAATGTAGGGTAAAGGACAATGTTCTGTATTGGGAATATAGCTGAGAGAGAAGGTTTTAACACAGTGAATCTACTTATACCCTCACAATTAAATGTTTTGGTCAGAGGTAAGTAAAAATAAGGATTACATAATTTAAGATCTCTGTCATATTTATTCCTGTGAAATATTTTTTCTGGTGTTTTCATCTGCAAAGAATTTTTAAAAATGAAGTGTACCTGTCTTGTGTGCAGTGACTGAGTGGGGAAGTGTGGCAAAGGGTTAGTATTACAGTAAGAAAAAGCAGTGATTTGGAAAGGCTCTTACCTCAGTATTAGGTATGCAAACTAGTGTCAAATCTGTTTAGTGCTGGGTTCTCTCAAGACCACTGTGAAATGCAGATGTCTTAGCAGTTAAGCATCTTTTGGGAGTTGAATAGATGCTCCAGTTAAAGAGCTGAGGAGAGTCCTGATGCTTGTTTGAACAGCTTGAATATTAATCTAAACTCCCCAGCCGTTTATAAAGTGCATAGGCCAATCTAGTATAAGGATTGAACAGCCCTCTGGGAGGAAGCCTAGAAACTGAGAGAAGACTTGAATCAATGTTTCAGATTAACAAACCAAACTGGATCGCACAGAGGCTTTGCAATACTTACAATATCTGATGCCAGATCTTCATGTGATGCATGCTGTACTACAGTATACAAGCAGAGCCTTTTGACCTCAGCATGTAGCAATATGCATAGGAGAAACACATCAACTTCATTGGTTCTGAACTAGTTACTAGTGCCTGGGTAGAAATTTGGAGGTTTTATTAGCTAATTCTATGACAATGTTAGCTTCAGCATTCAGGAGCAGTTAAAAAATAAATGAAATATTCAGATTTACTGGAGAGGAATAGAGAACATACGTTGCTGTGTAAATCCTTGATACATCCACATTTTGAACGCTGTGCAGTGTTCACACTCATTGCAGGAAGGACAGAACAGCTGCAAGGAACCAAGGCAGGGAATGGTTTCTGTACACAGGAGAGCCAAAGTGGCCAAGAATTAACAGCCTAGATGAGTAAGAGGCAATTGAGGTCCTAAGTGGCCTGTAGAGGTGATTAGGGGATACCAGTCAGTGTTGCCTTATGTGACATCAAATTAATTATCAAGGGGCAAGTTCAAAGCAATCAGAAAAGCACAACGTGAAACCCCTTGATATGAATTGTGTTGGATGACAAAATCTGACAGGTTTAAAAAGTATGAGAGATTTATGGAGGAAAAACCCATCCAAGACTATTAAGCAGAAGGACACTGCTTATGGTTAGGAAGCTGGAGCAGTGACTGTAGGCTGGGAGGCTGCACTGAGGAAGTGGCTCAGTGCATTGCTTGTTGCTGCTGGAGCCTGGATACAGGACCTTGGTTTGATCCAGTAATTTCTTACATCCTTATATCCAATAGAAAGTAAACACCTTGCTGTCACCTGTGAGACTACAGTATTTCCTGGGCTATTATAAAGAAATAGTATTTATCTGCTGATAGTGGAGGTGGGCTGACTGGAGATGCATTTTTCAAGAGCAAATGTCAGGAGTTCATTCCATATATCAAAAGGAGAAAGAGGGGAAAAAAAAGGCTGCAGCCAAAGAGGAAGGTGACTTGGTCAGCACGAGTTGGTACACTGCCTGGGAGCACGGGCTGATAGGCTTCTCTTCACCCCACAAAAAGTAACAAATCATCTGTTGGTTGAATGTCTCCAAATATCTTTGTGTTAGAAGATAATTTTTTTCTTTCTACATAGCCATGTCTATGTTGTTTGGCCTCTTCAATGAGACTGTTCAATTCTATGATGTTAAAAAAAAATCAGGTATTTGGAAAGGCAGAGATCTTAATTATTTTATGTCCCATTACATCTATTGCTTTAAGTGGGTAAAAACTGAAAATAATCCCCCCTAGACAAATATTAGCATACACCTGCTGTGTTTCTTGACATTCACAGGACTCCTCTAGCATGTGATAACTTCAGTACTATTAAGATCAGAGTTAAGCTCCAGTAGAGCCAGAGGAATGTATTTTGCTTTTGACCGCCTTTTTCCTGAGCATGAATACAATGAAACTGTACAAAATTAAAAAAATTTAAACCCTAAAGATTTCCCCTGGTACAAGGGAATTCAGTGTGAAACAGCAGCATACAAAATGACTACTGCTGGTGTATGGCCCAAGGTTAAACAGTCATTTAATTTTATCTTGTATAATAAGTTACCAGATAGCAGTTAATAATTGAAGAGAATCCCATATTTCATAGTGAAATGCTTCTATATCAAGAAGAAAAAAGTAGAAATAACTTCTGGGGAAATTAATGCATCTTTTTCATTGACCTGTGAGTACCTAAAACAATGAGCTTTTGATACCATATGTATGAAATCTATGGAACAGTTAACAGACCCCGTGGAAAAAGGCAATAATGAAGAGAACAATGCAACTGAGTGTGCTGTGCGGCTGAGCCCTCAGCGAGGCTCTTCAGTGGGGACTGCACCCAGGGAAGGCTGGACTGGTCCCTGGTGAAATCCATGGCAGTTTGTCAGCCAGTTTTGTAATTCCCTCCCCCACAAAACTGGTACAACTCAACTGTGGTTCACACTTGTTGAACAGAGGGGCAAGCAGCTTCATTGGAACTGATTTGTTTATTGCAGCAGCTTTCTCAGTCAGTTTTCATGGTACAGACATAGCAGTGGGACTGTACTCAGCAGGCTCAAGCTCTGCCCTGAAAATGATAGGATCTGGCTGTTGTCTGGGGCAGGAGGGCTCGGGCTAATTCACCAGCTGAAGTTCTGGACATCCTTGTCTGAACCCCGCCCCAGCACCCAGCTGGTACTGCCCTGCAAAGAGTAGTCAGGGATGGGAGGAGATCAAATGTACCCTTTACCCTGCTCTCCATGCCTTAAGGGAGCCTCCATACATCTCCTCCTTTCCTCTACAACGTCTTTTCTACGACTGGAAAAGTGTTGGGACAGTCTGTATTCTCTCCCTTTCTCCTCCTGCTCTTGCTGCTGCTCATTAAGTCCTGCAGAGCCCTCTTAAATGTCCAAAGGATGCATTTCCCTCTCTTTTGCTTGACAAATCCTGTTGTCCTACTACAGAACAAGCCTGTCTTGTATTTGCTAATGCGGCTCTTCCAAGAGGGTAAGCATCATGTTTTCACCCATTTTCAAATAAACAGATTCTGGAAGATTCTCAATATCCAGAACTGATTTTTCATATCCTGAGTTTTGGGTTGCTTTTTTTTTTTTTTGCATCACACAAATATATCTCTTCCAGTAAAAATGTCATCAGATCCAGGGTGGGGTAAAGCAAGAGGAAGAGCTCCACCCAAGCTTAGTGGTTAGGACACTCATCCGAGATGTGGGAGATCCAGATTCAAGTCTATGTTTTCCTGGTTCAGAGTGGGGACTTGAACCTGAGTCTCCCACAGATGAATGAATGCTCTTTCTGCTGGCTGTTGAGTTGGGGATGCAGGGCTTGGTCTCCCAGGATATTTGAGAGTTCTTAGTTTTATTTTGTATTGTGTTGAAGACAAATTTCAAACACTGGAATTATTTTGCATGCAATGGAATAGCATTTTTTCCAGCCAGCCCTAATTCCCTGCATGGCAAACTCGGCCAGGGGTCTGAGAAGTAGGCGTCTGTCATGGCTTTGGAAATGAACATCTGGAGGCAGAGCCATAATGGGGCCATTGTACATTAGAAGAATGTACTTTGGACTGTGTGGATGGGTGTGCAAGGAAAAGCAGTCAACTGCTTGCCTACTGCACAGGGTCGTCACTCCGACCAACTGCCACGTGTTCAGGGACCAGAAGTTGCCCCCAGAGAACTTAGTGTGTGGAGAAATAGATGAGCTAGGGCAGTTTTTCTACACTGCAAGTATTAAGATACTATTTCATAGAATCATAAAATAGTTTAGGTTGGAAGAGACCTTAAAGATCATCCAGTTCCAACCCCCTGCCATGGGCAGGGACACCTCCCACTGGATCAGGGGGCTCAAAGCCCCATCCAACCTGGCCTTGAACACCTCCAGGGATGGGGCAGCCACGACTTCTCGGAGCAACCTGTGCCAGGGCCTTCCCACCTGCACAGGAAAACATTTTTCCTAAGATCTCATCTCAATCTCCCCTCTTTCACCTTGAATCCATTCCCCCTTGTCCTGTCCCTGTACTCCTTGATCAAGAGCCCCTTCCCAGCTTTCCTGGAGCCCCTTTCAGTACTGGAAGGCCACTATAAGGTCTCCCTGGAACCTTCTCCTCTCCAGGCTGAACAACCCCAACTCTCTCAGCCTGTCCTCATAGCAGAGATGCTCCAGCCCTCTCATTGTCTTTGTGGACTCCTTTGGACTCTCTCTAACAGATCTGTGTCCTTCTGGCTTCCTACCCTGTTCTCTGCATCAATGTAATTCATTAACAATTGAAATGCTCTGCAGTGCTTTGAGACACAACCATACCAAAATGACCATTTGAGTAGCTTTGCTTGAAGGTTTGAGGACAGCCAACAAATAATATCAGGAGCTGACTGAGATGTTGGCTGAATATGGAAGCTAAAAGCAAGCTTATTGAAGAAATACAGGTGCTACCACTTCTTTTAAGATGTCATCTTTGACTAAATCTGTTTAATGTCAGACAATGGGGTTTGTTCTTTAAAAAAACGTTTCATCCTGGTGTCTCCAGGTACTTTGGTTTATCTAGACAACCCATCACCCCTTCAGACAAGCTTTCTTACATGTGACTACTGATTTATTTTTTTTTCACACAAAGAAGGAAAAATTCTGCATTACCTTTACTGAAAACCAAATTTACTTGAGCTGTGATCACGCCTGGAGTATTTTCTGAAGAAAAATGTTCTGTTTTGGAGCTATGTTAGATCTTGCTGAGCTAACACTCCAGTTTAATGTATGTGTTTTCAGTACTTGGTTAGTATTTAGTAAGAGAAACTGTTTTGGTTTCTGAAAAATTATAAAAGATTCCAGGTAAAGAGAGAAGAAATTATAATGTGATGAGAGATGTTGAGAAAGCACATATAACTTCATGTTTGTAAAGCTGAACTATAGAAACTGAGTGACTACTTACGTAATAGATCCAGACTCAGCTGGGGAATGGTAATCCATCCCCGTTTATCTTGAAGATCTATCACTTTTAATGAAGGATAATAGCACTCACAACAGCCACATACATGCCTGGAAAAAACCCATGTGTGTAGGTGCAAAAATTTGCCTTGCCTGGGGCAAATACACTTGAAAAATTGAATGCTGTGGTTATAGGTTGGTTTTGGCAGAATCCTGAAGAAAAACACCACCAAACAATATAAATATCTTGACAATTATAATGCTGCATCTCTTTAACCCTTTGATTTGTTTTTTCCTAAGTTTTTATTGTGCACACCGCAGTCATTTTCTGAGTGCCATATTGAAATTACAGGCGGTTTGAATGACTGAACCCATCTCCTGGTACTTTTTCAGTTTTGTGCTGCTGAAGTTGAGTTGTGCCAGAAGCTGTTTATCATTTGCGTTATTGGAGGCAGCACCTGAAACCCTGCTGTGCTGGGGCTTGGGCAGAGGTTGTGCTAGAAATCTGTGGCAGGACGTGAGTCTGGCTGGGCAACTGTGCTGTCCTTCCTTGTGGAGAGCGCTGGCAATGAGCCTTGTGATGGCTCGAGTAGAGAAAAGGAGAGAAAGGTGTTTGTCAGCAGCAACCTAAGGAGTCTCTGGTGAGAGGCACCTCCCAGACCAGTTACACACCAAAGGTCGTGAGTCCTCTGAGCACACACCTAACTGTTCAGCCCCTCCACCGGTAGCAGAGTGCCCAGGAGTGTACCTGTCTGAGCAGATGCTGAGATGTGTAGAGAGGAGGTAGGCTGATGGTGAGCATGAGGCTGTGGCTTCTCCTCAAACTGCCAGCAAACAGCCTCCCAAAGCCTCCAACAACGAGGTCTTGCAAGGTGATACAGCTGGGCCATTTGCTTCATCGCACCTATTTGCCTGGCCAAAAGGAGACATGGGTGAGCTGACTGCTCCTTGCACTGAAACTCTCCAGCTGGTATCTTGGAAAGAGATTCTTTCTTTGACTGACTTCGATGGTGGTCAAGTCATTGCAGATCTCCTTGTGGGACTGGTGTCCTAGTTGATGCTGGTGAGCACAGTTACCCACAGTAACCATTGTGACTGACTCTGGCATTAGCAGGATGATGTTCTAGCACAGCATCTCTAGGGATCGCATCCTTGGAATTTGCTGCCAGTTTTGCTGTTGATTTTTAACTGATGTATCTGCCATCTCAGTTTTCTACATTGCTACAAGGTGACAGTGCTTGAGGTCTGGTTGCACTGTCTTTGTCAGTTTTCTGTCCGAGGGGTTTCCTCTGACTGATTGACTAATGCTATAATATCCAGAAAGGCTTTTCTTTCCAAAGCTACCCTATTCTACACTCATTTGAAAAGCAACTGGATTTTTTTACCTCCTAAACCAAACCTAAACTGCTAAAGCCCCATATCATCTGAGTGTTTGAACAGCAGGAATAGAGAAACAGGCTGTGTGAGCTGTTTTGCCTCGAGAGGATGGTGTCCCAAACTTGGCTATTTCTCATCTAATACACTGCAAAAAGATTTCCTTTCAGTTTACATCCTTGCTGGGAGGACAGATGGAGATAAGTAGCCTAGCCAGGATGTTTGCCTCTATTTGAGATATGTTTTAAGCAGTTTCCAGATCAAGTTTCTCATTTTCAGTTGAATGTAGCTTACTTTTCAGCCTTTCTTCTTTTTGTCTGTTACTGTTCTTTCCTATGGACGGATCAAGTAGAGAGATCATAGTTGTTCTTAATATACTATTTTGGGGGGGGGGGGGTGATAGGCACTTTCTGAGGATTATTTGTTATTCCTTTTAAAAGCATCCATATTTTTCCTTTCAGTGAGGACAGCTCATCTGACAACCAGTCCAAAACACTGCAGGTGACAGACAGCTATAGGCTCGGCTTGCATTTTGCATATCTGTATTTCAGGCAGCTAATAATTAATTATCTGTATCTAAGAAAAATGCTAGTGAATGATTTTTGCAGAGCAATGTGAGAAGAAAACTCAACATTTATTTGTATGTGGTTATAGAGAGAACTTCTTTTGCGTGTGCTGCTTCTGTAAGCCAGAGCAGCAGAAAGCTTTCCCACTCAAGAGCACCTGTAAATACCTTGTAGTTAAGACATTTTTGGTTTTGTAAGATGGCTAATAATTTTTATTTAAAAAATACATAAACTATTTAGCTGCATTGTTTAAAATCCATTTGCTTTCATTATAGGAGATAGTTCCTTGCCATTTACAATGTATCTCTCAAAATTATTTTCTCCTTTCTATCCCCTTGCCAGCTGGATCTTTATTCCACCATCACTTGCTGCCTTTTTTTCCCTGCCGAAGTCTGAAACATTTTAAAATTACATTAAAATGATTTAAAATTAGACTATAGGAGTATAATTTGGAAAATGTGTTATACTGACTCAGCCTAATGAAGCAGGCCTATTTTTTAGATACATTGAGTATATTGTAATATTTTATCTGACTGTCAGTAACTCAAAGTAAACAAATGGGGGATAAAACAAAAAAATGCTCCAGCTGAGCAGAAAAAAAAAAAAATCACAATAGTGTAAGTGTGGGAACAATTAGGATCTCATTCTGCATTATTTTTGCACCTAAATTTCCCTTCATTTTGCAGATACGGCTTTACCTAAATAATATTCTCCTTTCCAGCTAAAGAAATGTAAATTTATTAATAAGGATTTCAACTCAGAGTGGAGATTTCCATTCCTGAGCAGACACCAAGGACCTATTCTCTTGCATTCAGAACTGTTTACAAAAATGGACCAATAAGAGAAAACAGCTTTATCATTGTGGTTTTCCTTGTGGTCAGCATGTGCACGAGAGAAGGAAGGGTATGAAGGAAGGGTAGGCACATTTCAGCAAAGACAACAGAGCAGATCCTGCTGAGTTAGGTGGGTGCAAAGCCAGAGCTAACTGCCGGTTGTAGATGAGGAGTTACAGAATCCTTCTGCTCTCTACAGCAAAGAGGATTTGGCGCTGGATCAATAATGTTGTTCCAGAGAGGTGGGAAAAAAGTAATGTACTGTTTGTGCTTGCAGATTTAATCTGCTCTTGCAAGGCAAGTCCTGCAGGAGACAATCTTGGGGATAAATCTTCCTATGTGACTCTCTTTAAGCCCACTGAAGCAAGACTTACACCTCTGTAGCTCATCCAAGGCTTGTGCTCCAACCGCCAAGCCCTGAGAAACCTCCTCATTATTTTCCAACGTGGGTCTATGCAGCAGTTTGCCGTTACTTGAGCTGAGATTGTCAGATGAGTATTGCCCTGGATAACCTCAATCATGACACGTACATGGATAGCAATGACCTAGGATCATACAAGTGCTGCTCTGGCCCCTCCTCAAAGGATCCTTGGGTCAAAAGATGGGGAATTAAATGTAAGAGTCAATTTTGTGACCCTTGCAGTATGAACTGTATGGGATCCCACCCATTTCTAGTGAAGGACACCCTAGAAACCTCTCTCTGGCACACAGTCCTGCAGGACAGGTATTGCTGAGAGCTGAGGCCCTTTGCAAGTGCCCGTTCAGATGAGTTTGAGGGTGAGTGAAGGTCTGGGGTGCTCTGGGGGGGAGCAGCTGGCAGGTGCTGCTGCCTCACGTCACCCACAGTGTGGTGGGCACTCGTTACAGGGGCAGTATCAGGGCACAGCAGCTCCTTCCTGAGTGTTTGGTGGCAGCAAGCTGTGTAGGCTGTGCTCTTCCCGTGTGTGCGCCGTGACGGGCTCGCATGATCAATGTAGAAGTATTGATACATGTGAAATGCCTGCCTCTGCAAAACATTGACTCACATTATACTAGATCTTTTGGATAAATAATTCGCTATGCTATTTTACCCAAAGGGCCCTGTCTTGAGCTCTTTTGCCTAGCTTAGATTCCCACTGACATTGAAATTAGAGTTGAGGCAACTGTGTTTGGAAACTTTACAAAGAAAACATATGTATCCAGTTTGCTCAACATGGGTGTCTGAAGAAATGTTAAAAGGTGTCCAAGATGCAAATGTTTGTTTATGAAACACTCAGGAGAATTACACAATGGCATAAAGAAGCAACCTAATTTTCCATTTGAACCCTTGTACATCAGATAGATGCAGTGTGGATATCCACAGAGCACCTGTCCTGTCATCTCCTTCCCACCGGCTGCTGCTTCATGAGGTGACAGCAGAGCCTCGTTGCCTGCAGGATCATGACTGCCTTGTGCTAATCCAGGTGTGGGTTCCTCCTGAGAAAGGTTCCACCAGCTGTTCTACCCCAGCTGTGTTCACCAATGCCTATTGACCTGTGTGGAGAACACAGGCTGGCTGACACAGTGGGATGGTTTTCATGTGGATCAGTTCCCAGATCTGGCTCTCTGTGCAGTCACACAAGGATTAGTGCTTGCACAAGGGAAGAGAGAACACGGTCAGACCTACCCCTTGCAGCAGCAGCCCACACTTGGTGTGGCTTGAAGCTAGTATGATGCTGGCTCGATGTCAGTGCAGGTACAATGTTTGGAACTAGGTTTTAGCAGGCTTCCCAATGCACCAAGAAGTGGTTTCCGCTCTAATGATAAGAACTTAATCAGTGTAACCTACTACAAAGTGTCCAAAGGGGATATGGTGGCTTTTTCCTTGTACCCTAACTTTTCCCCGTTGCTAAGCCCAGGATGATGACCAAAAGGCTGGGAAGCAGCAAACTTCATATAAATTCTGGTATTTTTTTGTCATATTGTAGGAGAATTATTTCTTAGTTTATCTCAGTTCTTTTTTAGAATGTGAATCTAGTTGCAAAACTATGATACTGCACTTCAGCATGTATTGCAGAGTTTCCGGGATCACGTGTTGCTGCAAACTTTCACTTCATGCCAATGTGCTGTACACTGATGGGTGAACTTTCTAAACTCAATGTTCTGAAAGCACGGAGGTATTTTGAAATAAAACCCCAGTGGATAAAAATAATCCGCTAGTATTTTACTCCCAGTTAACCTTTTGATGAGAGAGGGTATAGAGCTGGGCAAGTAAAGCTGAAAGTCAAGTCAGTAGCAGTGGGAATATTCATGGAATAACTCCTATGTTAGTGAATCAGAAAATGCTGCTGAGTAAATAATCTCTAAGATCAGGGAATACACAGAAGATGGCCGTAAATACTACACAGTCAGAGGGCAAGGGAAGTGGGCATTTGGTGGTCGTGTGCTTCATAATTATTGAACTGTAGTTAAGTCCAAAGCTTGCAGGTGCAGCCGAGGCAGGAGTTTGTGTGTTCTGTAGGCCACTGTATTTTTTAACTTTAGGCTGCAAAATAATCTCTTTCCCTGTCCCATCCCCTCTTTCTGGCTCAGTCACTGTTAAATGATTCTGTGCAAAGCTGAACAGTGGCTCCCAACAAAGCTGAGAAAGCCCTTTCTATGGTGTCTGTGGAGTAGCTGGTATGTCCCTCAATTTTGGAAGGGAATTAAACCTGTTTCCTGCCCATGCTGCCACTTTGAGGGAATGCTCCAGCCACTGAGCTGTTGGTGAAGGTGGGAGATGAAGACAGTAGTCTTATAAGAGTAAGCTGACCACGTTCTGTTTTCAGGAAGCACTCAGTTTTCTTCCTTGCTTCGGGTTGTTTAGGAAGATGCAGGCAGTTCCTGTGAGTTTGCTGCACGGAGCTGGATCTTGCCTGTGCCCACACCAGCACCTTAGCAGGGGGCACTCAGACCCAAAGCAGCTGGAACTTTGGTGCTTTGTGGCCTTTTGTGTCTCCAGGCAGTGAGTTCCATCTGCTGGATCAAGCTGAGAATTTCTTGCCACTAATGAAATAAAAAGAATAAAACCATGTTAAATTC
Source organism: Tapera naevia (assembly GCA_033556795.1). Classification (NCBI taxonomy): domain Eukaryota; kingdom Metazoa; phylum Chordata; class Aves; order Cuculiformes; family Neomorphidae; genus Tapera; species Tapera naevia. Next base: position 2,477,589 of record JAUMJJ010000184.1, on the reverse strand, counting down.
AGTCCTGATACAGCTCCTAATTGAACAGATTTATACCCAACTTACTGTGCAAATGTGTATCTTGGATAGTGGCAAAGCTGCGTGGACATCTGAGAAGCTGGTATAAATGGTGGAATTTGTGTCCTGAATCTACTTGTAAGCACTCTTTGACTTGTCTGATGTTTGCTAATGACAGTTTAGAGGCTTGATGGTGTTGCAGTATCAATTTAAAACACATTTATATTTTTAAAAGTCTATTGGAGATCCAAAGACTGTCTTCTAGGGACATTCTGTCATGGCACTGACCTGCGCAGGAGCTTGTTATGTGAATGTACTTCTGAAGGACCAGATCCTGAGCTGGCATGTATTTGCAGGGAGATGTTGAATCCCACTGTTTTGTAAAGGTTGCCAATGCTTATCCAGTGTGACCTCCAGTGAACTGGGGTGGGAACCTCCCAAGAACAGATTTTGCTGGGAGCACTTCTGGCTTTTTGGATTCCAGTGGAGTCTGAAAACGTTAGAGGCAGAACTGATCCTCTTGTCTTGGGACATCTCGGGGGTTTGTGTTGGTAAGCTGGTAGTAGGAGGTGAAGATGAAAAAAAGAATTACAGGGGTCATGGTGAGAAATCAGTTCTGTAAAGGTGGGTGAGCCCTTTTTTTCTTGGTCGGTTTGCTGCCCCTGCTACTTGTATCATTTAATGGAAAATCTTCCTGACAAGTCTTCTGTTTGGTGGGGAAGACAGGATCATGGAGGTGCTTTGCTGGGCTCCTGATTCCCCCAGCTGTCCCAGTGTTGATATGACACCAGGTGTCCTAGAACAGCATGACAGTTAAGATCAGCATTCACCAGCAGATAATACCAGTAAAGGGTTTATTTCCTATTCTAATCAATTATGGTATCGCTGATGTCTGATGACAATTGCTGTCTTTTTTAATAATTCCCTCTGTGGAAAGCCTTGAGTACTCAGTTGCATTCCTGGAATCATTTATTCTCTACACAGAGATGCAGTAAGACTCTTGCTTCAGTTAAGCCAAGACTGAACTGAGCCCCAGGGAGTCAACCAGCCAGCTACTGAGCCTTTATCAAACTGACACGGAGGGCCCTCATCCCTGGCAGGGAGATGGAATACCCCTGACAGGAACATGATCTTCTTTCGGCCTTTCAGCATCACGCTGTAAGCTGGGGCACGCAGCAGCTTGCTGGTTGGGTGTGAAGGGAGGGAAGCCTGCAGCCCATTACCTCTGCCCCCACCAGCTGTGGCAGGGCAGCTGTGCTGCAGGTTCCAGGGAGTGCAGGGATGTATTTGGACAGCTGGGGAACGTGAGCAAAGGGAAGAACATGGGCTGTCTCCAGACAAACATGTCCTGATTTATAACGGAACTGTATTTGTATTAGTTGTAACCACATTATTCAATGTAATTGGGGTCAAGAATTGAACGAGTCTAAAAGAATGCAAAAAATAGTTTCAAAATTCCTATTATAAATAAAGACCTGGTTTAGAGGTTCTGTGAGAACTCCAGAAGTTGAAAGGGTAGCAAAACCCCAGTGTTTTCCAAAACACGATGCCAAAACAACCGCATGAAAATTCCTCACAGCGGAAAGTGACTGCTTTCAATTTATTTCTCAGTGTTTGGTGCTTGTCCCTGACTCACGCTGCCCTCACTCATTTAATTTCACGCTATGTCTGTGCAAGCTGACCGGTTCAGTACTGGTGAATTGTAGTACCAGTCAAAAACAGAGACTTGCTGCTCGTAGTTGCCAAGAGTGTGTTTCCCTCCTCTCCCTGTGCCCCAGCAGCTCTCAGTCAAACAAAGGATGACCATTCCCTTTGGTCTTATGCTGTGTTTGTTAGATTTTTGCTGGGCACTGTATGTGTTTCCCTGGGCTGTGTTTTGGAAGGCTGACCTCACCCCCAGGCTGAGACACTGTGTTCTGCTCCTCTTTACGTTTATGTGCTACCCCAGGGCAACAGTTGTCTGAAGCCTCTCTACTATTTGCCTAATATTTTTGCATCTTCTTTATTTGCACATGCTCTGTCTGGTAGGATAATACTGAGCCCATAGTAAAAGCTGTGTCTGGGCACAGCTTATGAGAGATGAATTTTCTGCATATAGTGCTGTCTAAAGGGCTGTTTCTCCCATGAAATAGAGTGCTCCTGACTCCTCTTCATAGTTTTCAAGTGAATATTAAGTCTCCCCCCTTCCTCAAGTCTTCTCTTTCTATCCCTCCCGTTGTCTTCCATGGTACCCTGAAGAGACATTGACAAATAGTGTTCTGCAATCAACTTTTTTATGGCACTGTCACCATAATTAAAGAAGTCTTCATTTTGACAAAGAAAATCAGAATGTGTTTTGGAAGCTGTAGTAATGCAACGTTTTCTCTTACAGTTAACCTTTGCTCTTCAGTTAAAGCTGTATCTTAGACCTAAGCCAAGGGTCACAGATAAAATATCCCTAGGTTTTTTTCCACCTTTTAAACTGAGTTGCATCAGTGAACCATTAACTTAGTAGATTATTTACTGTTACCTTTATGGAAGAAATGCATACTGTACTTTTCCTGCATTGCTCAGGTTTGATTTATGTATGGCCTCAGATCTATAGGTTCCTCACTGAGGCAGGACCTTCATACCAGAGCAAAGTAAACAGGCAGCTGAAACTTGCCTCAACAGTAGTCAAAACTTCCAGTATCTCACTTACTTTTGTCCTCATATCTTTTCTATTTAACATGCAGCATTAACAGTCCTGATTTGCACTGGGGAAAACCTAATTACAGCAGCTTTAAATTCAGATAAGTGTTAGCCTCGAGTTAAACTGCAAAGGCTGGGATCTGAGTTGTGCCCAGATCCTGCAGGAAGCTGGAGCCAATTAATTATAGCTTCCTGATCTGAGGACAGGTTACGTGCTGGCCTCAGCACTGATTAGAGCAATATTAGAGAAGAGATTATGGCATCTTGGGGGCTGCTCTAATCAGGACCAGCTGCCAGTGGCTATTGGGGTGGCTGGAGCACGGCTTGTGTTGGCCAGCACCCTTCTGTGCCCTTGCCGTGGCCTTGCAGGGGGCTGCAGGAACCGGCTGCACCAGCTCGCCGGCAGGGTAAAATATCTGGGCTGAAAACCAGGGGGTTCTTTCAAGGGAGGCAGCGTACGGAAGTGGGGAGGCCATGGGCTGACTGAATCTTCATCCCCCTATTGGGCAGCTCCACAGGAAGAGATAACAAAACAGGAGACATCTGCTGGTAGTGGCCAGCTTTTCTGCTCTCCGGCTACCATACGGGGCCTTCCTGGCATCACGATTTTCCACTTCCTCCCAGTCTCACCAGCCTATCTTTGAGAGTCAGAATTTACAGAAATTTTTGGGAGGTGGACTTCCCTATTTCTTGTCCTGTTCGCTCCTCATTGCTGCTGCCAAACGTTATCTCCCCTCCCAGCATGTTGGAGCTCCCCAAAGTGAAGGGAGTGGAGTGTGAGGAAATGAAGGGATTTGTCTGACTCAGCTTCATTCGGCCTTTTGATCAATTGAGAAACAAACATGATATCCCCCTCCACTCCCTATTGACTGGGCCCATGCATGTAGGTCAGGCATCTGGAGCTGGATTTTCCAATGGTTGGGAAAGAGCTTAATCCATAGGAGGAGATTTGCAGGGAGGTGTGAAATGAAAGGGATAGGTTCTTGATGCCCTTACAGTGGGAGCCAGGAGAGAGGTGATTCACTCAGCTCTGCTAGTAGCTGCCTTTTAAAAAAAGGAGGCCAGAGCTCCTAGAAGGGCAGTATAAGCCAACTACAAATGCTTTTATACTGCTTACATTGACTTCAGCTGATTTCCTGACAAAGCAGGGTGTAGTGGTGCTTTCATTCCATATTGTGGGGAATGATAGGCTTAATCTCTTTTGACTAGCAAGTTTAGTTCTGCACAGCACTGCTGCTTTGCTAATGGGAATGGCTGGCTCTGTGTTAGGGTGTAGGGTAGGAGCTCAGCTCTGCTGCTCTGTAGCACGTGGTCTGATGATGCCACAGAGGCTCTGGATGCCCTGAGCACCCCCAAGGGGCTCCAGCCCTGACTGCTTTCAGAAGCAGATTCCCCATGGCAGTGGACAAGTCTGGGGACAGCACTGCCAGCTGCTATCTTGCTACATCTAGCATGCCAAAATTGGCACAATTGCTGGGAGCAGAGGGGAAAGAGAGGACAAAAAGAAAATGTGGGGATTTCACTGTTTTCCTGCCTTAAGCACATGGCTGCTGTGCACTGTGCAGCACACTTCAGCGGGAGCCTGGGGTGTCCAGCTGTGCCAGGGCCGCCACAGCTCTGTCTTTAAGCACCAGATTATACCACAGAGCCCAGAGGATGGCAGGAAGCTAAACTTGGGCTGCTCTCCTTCCAACGCCCAAGAGTACACCACCCTCTTGGATACAGATCCAAGATTTCACATCTCTCAGCTGTGATGTTTTCTTGCCCTTTAGCCTTTGACTAGATTGTGCTGCCCAGACCACCCAGCAGCTGAGCAGTGTCTCCTGTCTTTACACTCTCCAAACATCCCAGTACCCCCTGAGCACTCGGGACACACAGTACCCACCAGGCAGAGCCCATCTCCCTCATCCTGCACTGTCATTACATACACATGTAGAGCTTGGACCTCCCTTCCCATGTCCTGTGTCAGTATTTTCAGGCCCCCTTCTGGCAACCCTCATCGGAACCCTGTGTTCTCTGTCACTCCCCATTTCCCACTTTTGGCACTGTCCAAATGCAGTGCAGCCTGAAATGTTCCTTCCAGACAGCTTAAGATAATTCAATGGAAGCTTATAATCTGAGGCTAATTTATAGAGTCCTGTACCCCCTTCCAAAGGGATATCTGCACCTGGCTGTATGGGAGAAGTCATTGTGCTCTCAAATCCCAGTCACCCTTTGGCCACCTTGAGTTGTGCATGGAGATGCTGTAGTAGATGAGGCAGAGAAAGCTGTCTCTTCAAGTGCCTGAGACCTTCACTCAGTAGAGCGTGCTCCTAGCCAAACTCAAAAGTCCGGTTTGTTGAATAGATGTAACATCCTTCTCTTTTTTCTTTCCCAGCCAACTCTTCATACAATTTGTAACAGTCTGTATCAGTGAATCTTAGTCTACTTGGGTGCCACAGTAAATTGTGTCAGCTGAATTTTAAGTAGCCTTAAAAGCACTCAGTGAATCAACTTTCAACTCATTTTAGTTAGCCTGGGGTGTCTTTGTGAGCAGTTGATGCATTTTGGTCCCAGCTTGTGCTGTGGTTCTGTGCTTCAGCCCTGACATTGCTTCAGCTGTGCTTGTTTGTTCCTTTTTAAAGCCTCCCCGAGACGCAGTGCTCTGGTAGTGTCGCATGGCTCACAGTGAGGGCGTAGAGGAAACAGTTCACTCCTATCCTTCATGCTCACAATGTTCATGATCAGTGTCAAGATAACAATCTGCTAGTGTTTTTCCAGAGGAATGAAGCCATAATTTTCCTCTGCATATCTTTAGTGCTGAAGAGGGGTTTGTTTTGCGCCTTGTTACAATAGACCATTGCAGGGTTGAGCAAGACGATGAAAACTTTGAGGTTAGGCAAGGTCAAGAAGTGAAAGCCTTTGCGACCTTAAGTGTGCTTAACAGGTGAAATTTAAAGTACCTTTTTTCCTTCTCTGGAAGACACAAAGAATTAATTTCTGCTTTTCCTGTGGCTTTAAACTTCCCATTATTTCCATTAGTATTGTTTTATATTGTCTTCTATTCTGTGCTTCAGTGTGGGCATTATTTTTAGCTGTTGGTTGCTCCCTTTTGTAAATGTACAATGGCATGAAAGTCTTCAGCTGGAGGACAGGACTAAGAGATGCAGTGAAAACAACATCTGCATTGCCAGCTCTGTTCATGATGATACTGTTCCCTGGCAGCTCATTTCCCTGGGGTGCATGTGTAAGAATCCTTGGGACTTGGGGGGAGCCCATGGGAAAATAGCAAAGTAGTCTTTGAGCCATTCTTCCTGTGCAGGATTCGTGATGTGGCCTAGATTGTTTTCAGAGTTCTTCTTCTAGAATTTTATAAAGGGAGAACATGATATTTTCAGGAAATCCTATGCTTCATGATGACCCTCACCTCCCACAGAGGACTGGGCTGATAGTATTAACTTCTCAGACTCTGCAGGAAGAAAACTTTGACCACAAATAAGCAAATGTGCGCTTCTTAGAGCTCCTCCTTATTGTACTCACTAACATTCAAAAAATTAAGGATGTAAGTCTGCATTGAAAATGCAGGAACTAAAATTCTGAACCCAGCATTTCTCTTCTGTGGGCTTAGGTTTACTCTCATTCATAACCTAGCACTTCCAGTGAAATCAGTAGATTTTACCCTACATGAAAAAACACAGAGATTCAGGATTTGCACAGAATTCAGTCCTCTGTAGTTTTCACTTTAGGGACCACAGTGATCTCTGTGTCAGAGCCAGGAGCAGTGCACATCACCCTTCGAATACCTGCTGTCCTAAGACTAATGTTATTCTTACCCTTGGAGGCCAGTGGGTACCAATGGCCCTGAGCTTTCCTCTTCTGCTGCAATTTCTGCAGGTTTTCCTCTGTGAAAACCTCATCATTTCCAAGCTCACCATTTCTCTGTCACTCACTGTCTGTCTTTAAAAATAGTTTCACTTGCACATTGCTCAATCAATGCTATTCTTATAGTCTTCTATTTTTGGAGCTGGAGTTTTAGACCTGTAAGATGGCTCTGAGGAGAGGCTATTGCTAAGAAGCAGCGAGCTTGCAATGGGTGAGTTCACACATGCCCCAAAAGCAGGCTTGGGTCAGGTGCTAAAGGCTGAGCTGTGCCAAACCTTCTGAAAACGTGAGCCCAATTTCTCAGTGCATAGGTATATTTTTTCCTATTAGTTTCTGGTTTTCCTAGGCTTGGAATTGGAACTATGGCAGAGACAGAAACTGAATGTAAACAAGGATGAAGGGAAACCTCAGACTGTTCGTGTAAAGAGCACCTGGCTTGCCTGTGCCTGCTGTGGGAGGCACGTGCGCAGGTTGAAGGCTTGAATGCAGAAGTCGTTTTGCGTGTGAGTGCCGTGTCCGGTTCGCGTGCAGCATGGGCATGAACGAAGCGCTTGCCCTCGTCTGCATGTCTGCTGTCCCAGGGGTCGCATCATTCAGAGTTTAAAATGGTTAATAATGTTTTCTATTTTATTTTGGTATAAATAAGGAAGTGCAGCGCGCAGCCATCTTTACAGTCAGCCATTTTCATTTCCCCTTTTTTCCAATCCTCCCTTGCACACGAGAACTCCTGCGAGCTCATGCAACTCAGAAGCAGTCCATGGTCACTCCAGAAGTCACATGAGTCATTTAGTTGACCAGATTTTACTGGAAGACTCTGTTCTAATTTCATTAACGAAAGCATGCAAATAATGGAAATAATACAGCTCTTTTCTTTTTAATTCGATTAACAGCAGGATCCTTTTTTTTTGCTATTACTTTCACACAATACTTTAAACTAATTCTTTGCAGAATTTTCACATTTCCCTGCAAATGTGTTGCTATAGTTGTGATAGGATTACATTTGAAAGCAGTGTATTAAACAGTGGTGGGATTACATCGATTATAGTGGAGGAAGTCATGACTTGAGATGCAGTGATGAGGGGCAGAGTGGGAAACAGTACTGAAAGATGAGCTGCACCAGAGCTGGGGCAGCAAGACAACTGCTTCATTCCAGAGCAGCTGATAACAGTTAAGAAAGATGTGTTCAATGATTCAATCCTCCTCACCGCTTGTGTGATTTCAGAGCTACAGCAATGGACCCCTGAATGTGGAATGTTTTTGCACAGGATGGGTTGTGCCTCATTTTGTCGAGATCCACATAACAAGTGTTTATCCTACACTGCTGATGTTGAAGAGCAACCTGCTTTCAGGATACAGGGCAGTGACCCTTCACGTAAAGCCAGAGGTCCTGGCAGGAGAAGAGCGAGTGAGGTCATGAAAAATGACCAATGCTTGACTTGAATTCCATTGAATTCAGCTGCATTAGCATAACGCTTGCTTTGAGGGAAAGTGTGTAATATCTTTGCAATGCGTTGGACTTTCCAGAGGCATCCAGTTGCACAAGATGAGATCTACTGCTTATCTTCTCATAGTGTTGCTAATAGCACGACTCCTTCAGTTCACTTACTACAGGGCCAGATTTTTAAAGCTAAAAATCAGGATTCAGATCTGGTGAATAAACCATCTGGTCTTTCCTCGGGAAATCGCATGAATAATCAATGATGTTAATCATGTGAACAGATGCTGAAGGATTAGATTTTTTTTGGACCAGCAGTATAAAAATTCCTTATTAGCATGGCAGAGTGGTTTTATAATACCTCTATCAGCTTTCAGAATGATATGACTCGTTCTTCCCATGCATGGTGAGGCCCTGCCTATGGGGGCTCTCTCAGCATTGCTCCTATTGAACATCCCATCGATGTTTTCCCTGTGCACAGTAGTTGTGATGTTTCTCAGCTTTGGGACATTCTAGGCTAAATTCACTAGAGTTGAGCTGAGTCAAATCCTGGCCATATTCCTCTCTGTATATGTTGCAATAATCTCTTCCTCTTCCCTTTGCCTGTCATGTCTCCTGACAGTCTGTGACCGCTGGCCTCAGCTGCTCTAGAGCCCAGTTATTGTGATTTTGCAGCTCGCTGACAGGCTGGGTGCAGCACCAGTTTGGGAAATGGGGCAGAACTCAGAAGAGAAACCACGTTTCTTTGATGAGTTTCTTGCTTTAATACATTTAAGATCAATTATAGTTAAGAATACTAAAGCTGTTGGCAGGACAATCTGTGCAGAAGGTGCTCTTGTCACCAAAATAATTTGCCAGGTTCTGGTCATTCTTGGTGACAAAACCAGACTTATTAGCTTCTGACTAAATTGGCAATAATCAACAAATAACACAAATGCTGAACGTGGCCTTATGGTGTCTTTTGCAAGGACGGAATGTAAAGTTTTTCATGTTTTTTTTTAACATTTTACACACATTTTCTTCATCAGTTTGGGTCTAGAATTCTGTGTTAAGAGGTCCAAATGAATGGTGCACCTGAAAAAGGCGCTTGTTAACTTTTACAGGGTCTTAATAGTATTGTCAAATGAGTAGCCACTGATAGAATCATAGAATAGTCTGTGTTGAAAGGGACTTTAATGATCATCTAGTTCCAATCCCTCTGCCGTGGGGGTTGGTAAGCAGGACCTGCACAAATGAAGAATAGACCAGTATTTAAGGCTGCACTGGTTATGCTTCCATTGACTACACAGCCCATTCAAATCTATAGAAGATCTGCACTCTCTAGCAATTGCTGTCTGAAGCCAACCACAGTAGCCCGAACTTCAGATGCCAGAAGTCAAACCACAGCCAGACTCGAGAACAGAAAGTACAATACATAGAGAGGATTTTGAAATGCTGCTTTAGTGAACTTGTCATAGCAATGCAAATGATGTAACCATTTAAGGAGTTTGAGGTACAGTATGTCAGTTGCTGAAATGCTTAAAAATAACCCACAGCACACTCGTTTTCACAGGCTGGGAAATCCAAGTGCAGAAAAGTGAAATGACTTGGCTGGTGAAGCGCAGCAGCCTCTAGCAGGTCAGGGCCATCTCCCAGTTGTCTGAAGCCCAGTGCTGGTGTTAATCAGCACAGCCTGGTGTGTTCTGCACAGCATTGTGTCTTCTACAATAATCGCTGTCTGTTGTCATTTTTCTGCTTCTTCTCAACTGGGAGGGTTGTAAGAAATAACTGTTTTGCTCGCGAGGTGACAGTTTTCCTTATTTCTCACTAGGAGAGATGAGTTACCAGAAGTGCCCTGCAGAGAGAACAGTACTTGTTGCTGGGAAGTTACACTTTCAAGTGTCCAAACCCAAAACCACAATGTACTATTTGCTTTAGACAGTCATGCGATAACGCATTTCGTTCTGTTGAAAGCTGTTAAAAATAAAACAAGGATGCAGAAAATCAATGTTAGAACAGAAGGAGCGCCTTGACTTTCCACATAGCTAAACCAGCAGGGTGGAAGCCCTCGGAGCTGAACAAAAGTATAATTCAGGAGTGATTTCTTTTTGCCCAGCTTTACAGAAATTGTCACACGATTTCCCTACATTTTTAAAACTAATTGTTAAATTAGCCTTATTCTGGGTGTCCTGTTGGAAGCCGACATGTGACTAGGGAGCAGCTATGCAAAACTCTTCTTGGCTCATATCTCCTGTTTACCTCCTGACTTTTGATGAGGTTTAAAGCTGAGCTTATAATGGGTGCTGTGTCATTGGGCTGGATGTGCAAGCTCTTAGAATCATAGAATTACTCGAGTTGGGAGGGACACAAAAGGATCATCCAGTCCAACTCCTGTCCCTACACAGGACACTCCCAACTTTCATACCATGTGACTGAGAGCATTGTCCAAATGCTTCTGGAATACTGGCAGAGTGGGTGCTCGGACTGCTTCCCTGGGGAACTGTTCCAGTGCTCCACCACCCGCTGGGGGAAGAACCTCTTCCTAATACCCAATCTAAACCTCTACAGGGCAGGGGTTCTGAGTTCATTGTAATTCAAGTGAAGTAGGGTGGTTAAGGGCAACTGGTGATGAGCCATGTCTTCGTCTGTATTTTTGTATGCTTCGTGTGACTGTTACCATCCTAGACAATTATATCCTAAAAGCACCAATTTCTTCAGTCTGGTGATTCAAGCAGCCACTGTGAATGACTTCTGCCATCTGTGTGCTGGAAGTAGGGCAAGAGACATAAGGGTCATAAAAGGTGCATTTTTCCCAGGATTAGAATAGCTTGTCTTTGGGTATTGTAAACTAAATGATGTCTAGTGCCGTTTCCCAATAAGAATGTAATACAGTGATGGTTGTCAGTAATTTGAAATAGGAATGATTGTCTCTAATGAGCTCCTGGCCCATAGAATGTCTCTCCTCAGGATAAGGGTTGTGCACAGTAGGTACCGTTTGATTTGCATGTTGGAATTACACTTCCAGAAACAGGCAGGCTGCATCCTCCTCGCGGGGTTTGTATGAAGAGCTTTCCAAGGCAAGTGACTGGAAAGCATCTGGCTCCGCCGCCGGCTCTGAAGGGGTTTCACACTGTTTGAGCAGATGGGAGCTGCCACTGGCAGCACTTGTGCTCTGTGGGCCGGCGCGTGTCGGTCTGCGTGGGGGCACAAGTGCCTCAATGACCCTCTCTTATCACCATAACTTACGTGTGACCAAGGGGGCTGATGCTGCAGCCCAACAGGTGCCAAAGATTCCACCGTGCGTTATCTCTAGCCACGGACTGTCCTCTTTCCAGGAACACTCTTCTGATGGAGGAGATAAGAGCCTGCCAGTAACTTCTCTTATGTGAAGGAGTGAGAAAAAGTGTCTTCATCAAAATGGCTTTGTAATTGCATTAGTTTCTAAGAAGTGCAGGAGGAAATATAGATACAGTTGCATCTCACATCCTGCTTTTTACATAGTCTTCTTAGGTAATTCTATCATATTTGCCAAGTAGCTGATAAATTAAATGTGCTATGAAATGGTAAACAGATAAATAGGTCCTGTAAATGCAAATGAGCAAATTCCTTGAATCCAGTGAGTCTCTAGCAAGTGTGAAGCCGGTCACATTTTCTCAGGGCTGAAAGGACCAGCTCCCAAACATCTCAGTTTGTGCATGATTTGAGTCATTTTTTTAAAACAGGGTGGATGGACGGTGCCTTAGGGTACCTGGCAATTAGCGTGTGGTAGGAACTCCCCCATAATCCAACCCATATCTCACTAATGTACAGAAAGATCCATTTATACGTTGTTCGTCAAAATAACTTGAAATGAAGAAGTTTTGAAAAACTCTGTCCTGAATTTCAAGCCCCCTCTCTTTTAAGGTTAGCTCTAGGTCTCTGGCATCTTTGCAGGCTGGAGCTGAATGAACATTTGGGTTTTGCAAGCAGGCAAGTGTGGAAACCAAGGGATAAAGGCCTGATCCAAAGGCCATTTTTTTCACTTGGCCTGGATGATTTAGGCCAAAGTAATTAAGGCCATTGAACCACCCTGCAGTGTCAGGGCAATGCTGAGATCTTGCAGCATGCAGCTAAGTGGGTTCAGCTCTTCACAACAGCACATTTTGCCCTGTGTTAAACACCTGGAAAACGCTACATTTGTCATTATCCATAGCATCCTTCCAGGGACTATGGTGCAGGCAGGCATAAAACTGATGAAACAGAGTTTTTTGAGTTGGGATCTATGCAAATGGACTGAATCATTGTTTCTAGACCCTATTCCTGAGCTCCTTCTAAGCAGGCTGTGTTTCTGGAATTCTGTGGGGAATGAGGCAGGGAATGTGCTGGTCTGTGAGGACAGGTAGCTGTGGGCATTTTAGGGTGCTCAGAAAAATTCTAGCAGGAAATGGTGTTACAATTTGGGTGTTTAGGCTGCCTCAACTCTAGTGTTCTTTATCACTCCTTATCCCGCTCTTCCTCTCTTGGATTTAGCTTGTGGCATTCCCTCTGAAATGCATCTCCTAGAGACAGAGTCTGTCCATCGCTTTGGCCCCTGATTGGAGTGGGAATTTGTTATCCCCATCTGTGCTCAACTCTAACTACAAGTTGAGCTGTGCACTGCTTCTGCTGCTCTTGAAAGCAGAAATTCATCTTGATCCTGGAAATATTGCACTCCTGGGCCAGCTCTTGCAGAGGATTGTTGCTGTCATATGGAGTAATGGGAAGGGTTGGAGACATAGCCAGGGGTCTGAAATACACAGCCACGGGGCTTGCCAAAACGCCTGACTGCTCGGGAGGGGCAGGCTATCCAGGCTGTCAGTGCCTGACAGATCCCAATTGCCCAGACATTCACCCCATCCCAGAGCCACTGGAGGAGACCCTGTAGTTGCTACAGCCTTGATGATCAGCTGGTTGTGTTGAGGATAGCCACAACCCTCAGATTCTGTTCAGACCACATACAAAAGCTCTGTGTGTTGCAAGAGGACTCCAGGCCACCCTTGGGAACCCCTGATGGACAGCTTCCCAGCCTCCTGGCCCCACAGCATCACCCTGAACTCATCATTTTTGCTGGGCCAGAGGCCTTCTATGAGTTAGCCTGGAAGGCAAGAACTTGTTTTCCTCTCACACCAAGTAAGAGACTGACAATATCTAATTGTCAATACCCCTCCCCTGAGAGACGTGCAAAAGCATCGCTCCTCAGGGCATATTCCCCACTGCTGTATTTAGAACAGTTTGAAAAGACCAAATTTTAAAAATAATAGTTTTTCCAAACCCCTCCCCACCCACCAGTGCTCCTCTGCCAAATTTCAGTTTGCAGCAAATGCAGAAGGACAAGTTTGTACACTGTGATGAATGGGAGTTCAAAATGGAACCTGGACATCGTAATTCTTGCAAATGTACATTGATAATGGAAAGCAGTGGTGGTGATGGCATTGTGCCCAGAGGGGCCCTTTGTTGTAGATGCTTGTGGTGTTGCTTCTTTTTGCAGTTTATTTTAAAGGTGAAAACGTCTGTTTTCTTTGGTGTTTCAGGCTACTTTCCTCCCCCTTGGTTTATCTATGGAAATTTTAAATAAAGCTACACATCAGCAAGTCTACAATATTGCCAACTGCAAATCACTTGCACAGTGAATTCAGCTGTTTATCTGTTAATGAAACTCCCACTTTCTGTAGATATTATTATGTCTTAGGGTTATTTGTGAACACTTGCCACAAGTGGACACTTGTCAGAATTCTGCTGCTTCTGTTAAGTATTTGCAAAGGAAAGGTCACCTGAAGGGGCAGCATCATCTGTTACAAATAGATAGGCAGTGTTTGCCCTGTATATGCATTCTAATTCTGAAGTGAATCATGGAATGATTTGGGTTGGAAAGGACCTTAAAGATCCTCCAGTTCCACCCACTGCCATGGGCAGGGACACCTCCTGCTGGATCAGGGGGCTCAAAGCTTTGTCCGATCTGGCCTTGAACACCTCCAGGGATGGGGCAGCCATGACTTCTCTGGGCAACCTATTCCACTGCCACTAATAATTTTTTGGCTTATGACCCTGCTTTAGAAAATCAAAGGAGACTGAAATGTTGTGATTTTTTATGTTTCGTGGTTTGTCTTGTTTGTGTTTCTCCAAAACTTAGATGAACAGAACTGTTCTCTGCAAGGTGTTTCAAAGGCCACAAAGGTGGCTTGAAATTGGGTAGAATAAGAATGGGTTTGAATTTGTAAATGCAGGATTGGATGCTGTAGGCACAGTGTGCACAGTACTCATGCTGATCAAATTTAGTGATGTGAATTTTGTAGGTTGGAATCAGTTGTCATTTTGCAAACTCCGCTTTGGTACTGAGCTTATTCAGCTCAGGCGGTCATTTCTAAAGGTGGCAGAGTATATTTCTGCCACTGTGATCTGACATCAAATAATAGGTATTTTGCCTAATCTCATGGCTAAGCCATTATTATAGGAGAGTTCCGACCTCATTGAATCCTCTGCAGGATCTGTGAAATCTATGTAATTAAGGGCAGAATTGAATCTTTAGGTTTTATAAGACTGTAACAATTACCTTTTACCCATGCACACGAAATACTGCACAGGCAAATCTATAATTAGTTAAAACTAAAACAAAGTGCATTTCTATTATTAACAATATTGCATAAAAGTGTCAGTGCCATAGATGAAAAATCAAAGCCAAGTTTCTGAGACAGTTGCTGCTGTAAAACTTTTGACCTTAGTTACCGAATGCACATACAAACAAATAAACTAACCAGACAGAGAGAGTCCCCTTGGAGCAATCACGATTTGCAAAATTTTGGGGGCTTTTAGCCAACCTGTAAAGTTGATGGAATAAAAAATTTGCCTGTGTGTGCCAACTCATTAATCAATGCCCTTTTTCTGTAGCTGAAATCTGGTTTGTAGATTTGCTTCTACTCAAGGCATCTGTTTTTGCCTCCTTTCCCGTAAGTACTGCTGACTCGCACGCTCCGGTGTTTTGCCGAAACGTCACGGGCAGCACTGTGTATCTTGCAGTGGTAGCGCTGTAGAAGGCCCTAAGTCCTTCTTGCCAGTTTTATTCTTTTGGTACAGGAATCCTCTAGGATAACTAGAAACTTCATGTTGGCTTAGAATTTTGCTATGCTGTATTGTCAAATCTGGGACCCCTTCGATAACCGCTTCCAAATACATCTCTTAAGTAACGTTAGAGAACTTTAGTGGTAAGCATTGCTTGTTCAATGGGTTTCAAGTATGCCAAGTTAGTTCTCAATATTCCTGTGTCGATTCTTCTGTTTATTGTTAGCCTCTGGCCTTGGCACATCTCACTTGGAGTCCTGTCTCTCTGAGGATTTATATTTGTCTCCATCGTTCAAGTCTTCTCGCAGTCAGCTGCAGTCACGCTCCGGTGATCAGCAGGTCATTATTGTACCTTACTTGTTTTCTTCGTCTTTGACATAGATTTTTGTTTTGACATCATGCTCATCCCCAAAGTCCCTTGAAAGTCCCCTTTGAAACACATATTAGAGGCCTAAACTCACTACATACTGGGGTATACACTGGCACATACTGGGGACAGTTCAGGGTCGAGTTTCAGAAGGTGAGAACTCCTTCTTAGTGTCTGTGAGGACACATAGGACAAGTTAAGCTTCTTTTCCAGAGCTTTCTTCCTAGCTAACATTGCCTACCAGCTCTCAAAACAGGGCTTTGTGTCTCTTAGTGTGAGCCTCTAAGCTAGAGGAGACTCGTAAACGTGAGCCTGGGTTATTGGCCACGCAGCACAGCTGAAATCAGAGCTGTGGTGCCTCTGACAGCCCTCTTCAGGACACCCGCCGGGGTATGTGTTCAAATAGCTATATAACATGCTGATCTTATCCCATTTCAACACACACCTACTCAAAGGATATTGCAATTGGCTTACATAAGAACTAGGCAAAACATTGCCATTTAAAACTCTTTCACAGTGTTAAAGCATGAAGAGAATGGTCTCTTTATTCGCATTTTGATTCAGACGCTGCGTCACGGTGAGGCACGGGCAATAAAATAGACAAGTGGATGTTAGGAAACCAGCTCAGCAAAAACTTACTTTAGAGTTTATAGAAGCCTTCCCATGTTCAGGTGCATGAAGGACAGTGTGAGGATGCACATGTGAGGCTGCCTCTGGCTCTAGGCCTTAGTCACTGAGAATGAAAGTGGAGAAATGTAGTGAGAAATGAGGGGACTGTGGACTTCTCTTGGAGAAGAGAAAGCTGAGGGGAAACCATATTGCTCTCTACAATTACCTGAAAGGAAGTTGTAATAAGGTGGGTTCTGGTCTCTTCTCCCAAATAACAAGTGATAGGACAAGAGGAAATGGCCTCAAGTTGATATTAGAAAAAAATTTCTTTACCAAAAGAGTGGTGAAGCATTGGAACAAGCTGCCCAGGGAACTGGTGGAGTCACCATGTCTGGAGGTGTTCAAAAGCCATGTAGAGGTGGCATTTTGGGACATGTCACGGTGGTGTTGGGCTGATAGTTGGGCTGGATGATCTTAGAGGTCTGCTCCAACCTTAAAGTTTCTATAATTTTACACCCACTGTGAGCCCCAGAAAGGCAGAGGGATGTAGCTGTAACGCTAAGGGGGTCCAAGCAGCAGAGGTAATGCAGCAGAAGAAAGCATTCTACAGCTTTTATTTATTTTTTTTTTAAAGTACAAAGGTACTATTTCTCTATGCTTTGGGGCAAATCTTATCGTTCCTTTTGCCCAGCCTCTGGGACTACTCCTGGGAGAATAAAGGGCATAGGAAGCTTGGGGAAGTAGTCCACATCCTTGCAGCTGGTTACTATGTCCTGTAGCCAAAGATGGAGAAACATGGGCTTTGTTCTGGAGCAAGAGCAAAGGGCCATCCTCTGCCCTTTACCTACTAATATTTATTTCTCAAGTGCTAATCTGAATTAAACCTTTTTGTAAGCTATTTTTGAAACAAACCACCTCACCAAGCTTGGATACGGGAGTCCTGTGAGCTAGGCTTTGAGACAACAGATTTCTATAACAGAAGGTTAAAGTGTCACACGTAAAAATGACCCTCTGCCTTCAGAAGAAGACCACACAAAGCAACCTACCTTTTGTCCACCTAACAAGACACACAGAGAGCTTACATCAATAAGCCTTTAATCGTGTGTGTGCTTCACTAGCTGTGCTGCGACTTGTTTGGGCTGTGTAAACTCTTCAGAGCCCTGTCCTTGTATATTTGTGTGAAATGTCTTGCACACCTAAAGAACTGTATATGAAAAATAAATCCTAATCCTCATCAATAATCAAAGGAGGGAGCAGCTGCAGGCTGTACTTTGGCTGACCCTGGCCCAAGTGAGCTGTAGAGAAGAAAATAAAGCCCCAGTATATGGCACTGTGAAGCAGTCAGACAAGTGCCTCAGCTCCTCTCTGAAATGATCTCTGTCTCTGCAAGGCTGCACAAACACGGAGGGTTTTTCTTCCCATCAGTAGCAGGGAGCTGTACCAAGTGTCTCCCTAGTTCTGCAGATCCTTGTGAAGGGCTGTGGTGAAGCACACACATGGGTAGGTCCAGGGCCAGGAGGAGAGGCACTGGCACTGTCTCTGGCCTGGGAGAGGAAGAAACAGGGGGACTCCAGGAGAGCACCCGCAGCACCACGCAGCTCCGAGGATGTGAGTGCTTCTCCTTTCACGTGGGCATCACTTTGCTGAAGTCAAGTTTCCACAGGCTGCTCTGTGTGATGCTGGAGGACACAAGGTGTGAATTTGCTCTGCTTTGTTTTCCCTGCCTGCCAGCCTTTGGCTGTTTTCAGTTCTCTCAGGGATAGTGGATGTGCATGATTTCACATGTTCCACCACAGCTGAATTTTCCATACAAATCCCCACTTTACAGCTCTCCTGTGCTCTCAAAGATGAGAAATGATGCTCTTGCCAGTTTAACCCATGTAAACGTCATCATAATCTGAGTTTGGGAGAGAATTAATAAATCCCAGTGCATCTTTCCTGGGAAGGAATTCTAGTCTGTTTTCAAGGCGATGATGCAATCTCACTGATGGAGTGAGAATAGCTTTTCCTTCAGTCCACACCTTGGGCTGCACATTAGTCATGTAGAACAAGTGAAGTATTCCCAAGAACACCAACAGAATGCCAGTAATTCTCTTTCTCTCCTTTTCCCACCATTCTTAAACCTTCCCTGTCCTCCCTTTCAGCTTTTAAAACAGCATGTACCGCTTCATTTTAAAACCTAAATCCTTCCATCAGACCCTTTCTGCTGGCTACTCGCCTGCCTGCCTTCTGCCTGCAGTGCTAAAAAGAACTGTGATCATACCAGCAGCAGCTGATGGGGGCTGAGCTTACAGGACTGGTGGAACTGGAAGTATGGAAGCACTGAATTTACATTGCTCTCTGAAAACTGATGCAAACCTGCAAGGAGTAGCGACTTCCAGAGAATTTCAAAGTTTACCAAGTTTTCTTTTCCCCTGTCTTTATGGTATCTTTCCCAGTGCTCTCATTTGCTTTTTTCCTAGACAGGAGGTGCTTCAACATTTATCTCTTAAGATTGCATCCAAAATGCCACAGATCTTTCAGGATCCAAGGACAATCCATTTCCAGTTAAACTGGGGTTTTTTTATGGAAATATTTATTCTCCTGGAGCTGAGTTTCAAAGACTTGAGGCAGTAGTTATATTAGAAAACAGGTAAATTTCAGTCACTTTGGGTAGGGAATCAGTTCACCAGTAGCATTTTGAGCTATTTTTGGTCGTCTGAATGTGCTCATTAAATTTTGTGTTGACTACATCAATGGAGTTAATTAGCTATTCAAGTTGGAAAACTGTTTTCTAAATACATAAACACTATGTTACATCTCTTCCCATGTGCCATGGGTTATTATTAGTGACTTTGTTAGCTGGCTTTGACTCTCTTTACTATTCTCTGGTCTGATCTGTGGACTGGCTCTCACTTTGGGATAAATCTGAATCGCAGCTTTAAAATACAGAATTAAATTCTGTGTCTTATTTGGCTTATTTATTTGTTGTGCAGCAACCAGTGCCTCACTCAAGCTGTAAATGTACATTGCTAAAATCTATATGGAATAATATACAATTTTAGTGTGTTGAGATCAGTATTCACCCGCTGGGCTGTCCCTGCTGCCTGGTTGTCTTCTGTTGCTGTTCACTAACTAAAACCACTCTAGGTCTTAACTTGCCCTTTTGCAGTTCTCATGTAATGTCCTGGGAATGCAGGTGGTCAGTGAAGGACAGTGCAAAGCCAAATGTAGCAGAAGACTTCTTTGGCCCCAAAACAATCTTCAAATCTTCACTGTCATTTTTCTGCAGTGGTGAAGGCCAAATGGCCCCTTCACAGCAGAGCTCTCAGAGAGGCAAGGAGAGAGATTTCTGTTGCGTGGTGCTCACTTTATCTAGGAAATACTGGAATATAGTAAAAAATAACTGGAAGATAAAGAGTTCACAGTTTGATTTGGAAATGAAACATAGTTTTATTGTTAGTTGTGTATAAAAGGGTGCCCGCAGCAGCCAGCTTTGAAGCAAATGAGGCCAGCCTGAACCATCTCACGGGCCTGCTCAGAAAGGGCCCTTTGCTAAGGCAAATGTTCCTCTTTTAAATTGAAGATATCACTGGTTTAACTGACCTAGTACAAGTTTCTGTGCAGATGGATATGGTGTAAAAGTACAAGACAGGATGTGTGCTGCTGCTGCACAAGCCTATCACTGGTAGTTGAAGTTGTGTGAGAATATTTTTTAAAAAGCATGTGATATTTACTTTCAGTCCTCAGATACATTGCTCTTTCCTTCTGCATGCCTACCTGAGCTAATAAGAGAGAAAATAAAAGGTCTTTGCATGAAGTAGCAAAGCTGGACAGCCAGCATGGCTTGGAGAGGCTGCTGGGTTGCACCCCTTAGCTCATTAGAGTTAAAATAAGAAGAAATTAATTGAAATGGAGAATACATTCCAAAATGCCCAGAAAGGAGGAGTTATTTAGTCTGAATTATGGGGACAGCTTCATCTGGTGAATGAGTGCTACCAAGAAAAATGCTCACAGCATATAGTTCTTCTGGGAAGAAATTTGTGTTGTTGTTTATGCCCTTTCTGTCCATTGTATGGTTAGGCTGGTGAATAAGTGCATTTTCTTGGCATTAGAGCTCATGAAAACTATAACTGAATGTTTGGTGAGTTGCTAGAAGAAGGTTTCAAAGTGAGTAAAATTAATATTAGGGTGACAATGGGACTTTGAATCTCACATTGTGTGCCTTGCTTTGGATGGATCCCTGGGAATGCAGAATGCACAAGTGACAGATCAGCACTAAATAATCAAATTAATTTGCCCAACCTCTGAAAGATGAAATCTGCAAATCTAATTTCCTGTAGAGGCTTTCAGTGTTGTTCACAGCTGTACAGTAAAGCATATATGGATGTACAACAGGAGAGTCATCTGGCCTTAAATGCAGTTGATGATTTGGCTCAGGAGTGTAATAAAACTGTCAGCCAAACTCTGCCATTGAATACTGAGTTATCTGTACTTGACAGGAGCTTGTCAGTGATTTTCAGTAAAAACTCCTGGAGGCCTAATAATTGTAAAAATGCTGAAAGAGAATTTTCACCCTCATTAAGAGTCAGAAATGGGTTGTCCCTACAGCACAGAGCTGTGTATACCCTTTGCTTTGCCATCCCATCCCATCCCATCCCATCCCATCCCATCCCATCCCATCCCATCCCATCCCATCCCATCCCATCCCATCCCATCCCATCCCATCCCAATCTCCCTGCTGTTTCAGCCAGGAGGCTCTGTTGGGAGCTGTGAGTATCCTTGTTTCAGCTAGCAGAGGTGAGAGCTCTAACGAATCCCCCAGTGTTGCTGTGTTACCTGGTACAGGCACTACTGTTTCTTATGAAGTTCTCAGGTGAAAGGACAGCCCAGAGGAAAGCAGGAGAGCCAGCTGGCTGGCACTGGCAGCATCTCTTGTGGAGCATGTGCAACACTCCCTACTCAAGACCACCAACTCTGCTCCTCAGCTCACAGCAGGCTCTCCTGGACTCCTTCCAGTACCTGAGGAGTGGTTGATGGATGCACCCGCAGTGGTAACTCCCTTCAGGCAGAGGAAGGAAGTGGCTCCAACCTCCTACATCTCCAGCAAGTGCTGTAACCACTGAGACAGTGAAGGGGAATAAAGGTGCTGCCCCACTAGGTCTGGGAGAAAGGGCTGGTGTCGTTAAAGTACCAACCTGCAGGCAAGGATGTGGGCATTATGTCTTTGCAGCCCAGAGGAATGCATGCAGCATAATTAGGGTCAAAGATTGGTCCTTCTTGGTGTTTGCTGTAGGCTAATTTAGGTGGTTGGCTTCCCTGCACACTTGTCCTTCCTTGGTGTCTGTGTCTCTAGAGGTGTTGTACAGGAAGCTGTGCTCAGGGTTGCAGGTTCTGCTGAGTGCTTGAGCTGTTAAAAGTCAGCATTATAATGGTTCTTTGTGGATCTAATCCTTGCAAATGTGAGTCTTGTTTGCAAAAGTGATTTAAATGATGCAGTGCCTAAGAGTGCTCCAAACCACCAGAAGAAATGCTTCCTGCCCTGAGCCCTTATGAGCACCTGTAGCAAATTTTCATCAGAGTATTCCTATTCTGTAGAGCTTAATCCTAGCAAAGCAGACAAGTACTCAAGAGACCAGAGAGGGGAATCTGAATTTATTTTATTTACTTGTATTTATTTTCTTCTTGTCTGTATCTTCTTGCCTCTCAAAAATTTAAGGGCATTATTTAGAAAGATATCAATGATAGCAGTAACAGTACTGTAGCAGTCTGCTGTTTTCATGTTTCACAATTAATCATCAAGGTTCCCCTCATCCTATTCAATCATTCTCTGAAAATAAGATTTTAAACTAGACCAAAGAGCTTATGAAGGAAGCAAATGCCTTCAAAAAAGCCCAAGCCCCAAAGTGTCAGCTGTGATTCATTAGTATCGTAGAGGCACATAATCAAGCTGCTGAGGACAGGGAAAGTTTCCATAAGAGCAGCAATGAGACTGGAAGAGTCGTCATCATTGTTTGAAACAGACACAGCCCCTAAGAAGATCACTATTATTTTCTAGACTTGTTGCAGTGCTTGAGGCATTGTGCGACTCACAGAGCCTCTCAGCCACCTCTTTCCCTTCAGTTTCTCCATCATTGTGGAATTCAAATAGCTTGTTCTTCTCAGACAATAGATTTGTCTTTCTTCCACCAATATTATATTTGTTATAAATGACATTTCTGCTTAAACAGAAGGGTCTTGATTCAAAAAGGGCAGCAGTCAAGATTCCTTTACCAGAAAGTAGAATTAATTTTGAAGAATTAAACTGAGTAGATTTCAGATATTTGCATAACAGCCAGACTTGCATTCAGAGGAAATTCAGTACTTTCAGGAAGAAGTGAATTTAAATTTAATTGCAGCTTATCTCTCTCTCTCTCTCTCTTTCTCTTTCTCTCTCTCTTATCTATCATTTTATCTACCTACCTACCTATCTGTTTTAATTACAAAGGATTTTATGAGCATGGCAGGATGGCCACAGCTTTATGACAATCTTTGGCTGCAGCAACAAGGCACAAAGTTTAGTGGGAGGCTGATAAAGACCATACTTCTCGATGTGGAAGTGTTACTCTTACCTGAGATACTCTGGTGAGTCTGTTGGGAGCCACTCAGCATTTTTCTCAAGTGCTGATTGCATACAGTCTCTTGATGTTGTTTCCAGCAAGGAAACAATTGGGAATCTTTTGTTGAGTTGGGCATTGTGTTGAATTGAGTTAAAGTCAAGGTAGTGTTTTGATACCTCTGTTCTTACGTGTGCTGGCTAACGCACAGGGATGGAGAAATGGCAGCATGTGCTTTAGAGCCAGCAGCCTGTGGTTTACGCCCCGTAAGCTGCAGATCACCCACGTTTCTGTTTGAGACAAGCCTCAGCAAATTCAGGCTTGCAGGATTTCTTTGCATGGTGTGCAGTTCCAACCTGCTGAGTCCTGTTGGGATGTTCAGGCTGGTGTGAACTAGGAAATGCCCAACTGGTGTCAAAAGGAAACAAAAATAATTCATTTGCAATCTGATCCAATGTTTACTGGAGCCAGTGCTAGAGTCTCATGACTTCAAACAGCCTTTTGGTCAGATGAGTCTCCTCTACCGTAACCAGTGGCATTCAGCTCCCCTGGGTGCCTGTCTAATGCGTTTGGCTCACCTAAGACAAGTAGGAAAAGTTCTTCCAAAGTCAATCTCCTGAGTTGTGAAGGACTGCAGTAGATTTTCCCTTTTCTGTTAATTTTGTGGTGACCACCATCCTGTAGGAACACACCAGAAACAACCTGATACTAAAATGCAGGCTGAGCTGAACCTATGGAGGGCACCAGGACACAGCGCTTGCTGCAAGAGCCAGTTGAGAGCAAGATGCCAAAGTCTTCAGGACTGGTAGCAAAATGGGACTACCTAGACACAGGGCCAGGATGACAGGAACTTGACACCAGTGAGGGTACTGGCTCCAGCTGTTCATTGGAAATTGGGGCAACTGCTGTATGTGACAACACAGAGGAGCATTTGCAGAGGGGCTTAGCACTGTAACCTGGCAGCAGGAGTGAAGGTTTAGGTATTTGTGACTGATTTCTCATTTCTGAAATCCTTGTAGGCATGGCTGTTGGTGGCTGCTCTGCATTCTCTCCCAGTAGGTTAACTTTGCAGAGGTTGGTCTCTGTCCCACCTCCCCCTGCCCCAGGGCGCGCTGCCGGCCTGTGGTTAAGTGCTGCAATCTGGACCTGTATGAAATACTCTACTCTTTAGGTTTGTGGTACAGCAACTTGAGCAATCCCAGCTATGTGCGTCTTGTCATATGGTGCTATAAAGTAGGAACACACTCTCCTACAGTTAGTAAATTCCTCCTGCAACATAAAAACTGTGCTAGAGCTGCCACTAGAGTTGAGGGGTTTCAGGTTCCCTGATCTTGAGAGGCAAACGCGTCAGATGAAGAAAAGGTTTTTGTCTCCAGCAATGTTTCAAAGACATCTTTCATGTGGTTAATATGCTGCCAGGATACATAGGAGCACCTGCAATAAATATCAAATGAAGGTGTCTTCTCTAGAAATGAGATTTTTCTCTATCACCTTCTTTAGTTCGTCTTGAAACAAAATTTTTTGTACCTGCATTGTGCTTTTTGAGAGACTGATCCTTCTGGTCTGGAGGAGAGATCTGAGTGAAACTGTGTATATTGATTTACTGTTTAAATAGCAGATGAATTCAGTCAAACATGATTAGAAGAGAGGTGTGAATATTTCTGGATAATCTTTTTCAGTTGAATATGAGGCGTTAATAATTGTTGGCTTGCTTTGCTCTGATCTGCAGAGAAGAAGGTTAGGAAATATCTTTGGTCTCATCTTTCCTGTTATGATAAATAACTGATCTGTGGTCAGAGCCGTAAAGTTCATAACCTACCCAGAAAAAAACTTAGGAACAAACCACTGCTGCTGCAACATTATGTAAAGTGGAAAACCTATTTTCCTGGGGAGGGGTGCTGCTTAAAGATGATTTCACAAAAGAGGAAGTCCTTGCTGTTTATCCTGCTTGATCCAAATGTGCAACATTTCCTGTGGCCAGATCTGCAGAAAAATCAAAGGGGGGAGCTATTTTCTGTGGTCTATTGCTTCCTATAGCATACCCATATGAGAGAGGAAGAAAACTACCATTTGTTATAAAACTACCTATAAAAACCCTCCTTATTTGCTTAATCAATTAAAAACAATGATGCATTGGTACTCGCCCTGCAATGTCCAACTGATAATCTGTTTTCCACATCTGTCTGGAGGAACCATTATCTATTTTAAGGTGACAGAAGGCAATTTTACATATTCTGCAAGATGGAATTTATCCTTAAGCCTTTGCAAACACAGAGAGTAGACAGCAGATAAAATCTTTGCTTGCAGGAGGTCATCAAGTGCTCGATTGTGCAAAATAGCTAAGTCTTGGGGTTTAGAAAATCAACATGACTATTCAGAGCAATCTAGAAATTAAGGGCCTTGTTAATAATCAACATGTGTGACCAAATCTTGCAGTCCTGACACAGGCATAATCTCTGGACTTGGGAATTCCCACTGAACTTGGGAATTTTGCATGTTCAGGTACTATATTGTCTTAATTCTTGCTTATTGCACTTATCCTGGAAGGTGCTTAGAGGCTCTATGGCAGGCAGCTTTGTGAAAACACAGCATGGACAGACAGACAGCCAGACTTCAGGCCTTCCATGAAATGCAGACAACCGTGAGTGCCAGCAAGGTGCTGGCAGAAGCTGTGTCATTTGGGGCCAAAGGTTACTGCGTTGGCTGACACCGAGAACATTCGCAGGCTGCAGAGCACACACCATCCTCATCCCAGCTACTGGAGGCACCTCCTTTAGCTGCATTCTTGTATTTGCCATCTTCTTACACAAAGCACGTGGCAGAGGAAGAAGGCTGTAGAGTCGTTCCGGAGTGGATGTAGAGCTGCCACACACAGAGAATTATATTAAGAGAAAATTATTTAGGTTACAAGGTCGAACACAGAGCACATAGCAAATGCCATAATTAAGATTACCTTGTGTGTCTGAGTGAGATTACAGTCTTTAATTGCACCCTGTGCGTTTTATCTGTGAGGGCTCCTACCTGGGCTAAGCTGCGTTCGGCAAATGCAGAGCGCTTTCTAAATGGGCTGACTGCAATACTCTGCAGGTTTTACCAAGGAAACAATCATGCCCTGTGCAGGAGACAGCTGGCATTCTCCTTTGTTTAGGACTGAAGTTGTAGCCTGTTGAGAAGGAGTTTCTTTAAAAAGTCTATGTGTGTGCACAGTTACCACCACGGTGCGCAGGGAATGCGGTTCTTCCCGTTTTCCTAAGCACTGAAGTAACTGTGCCTCCTGCATCCTGCAGTCTGGTGACTGGCACCCCCTAAATACTGAAATGATTGATGAAATCAGTTGTCTGCTACGGTCCTGGGTGGGTAAGGCGGGAGATGGAGGCAGGATTCCTGGATTCCACTTGTGTCTGACTCAGTGTGTGATCTTCCACAGCAAATGTAAGTCAAATCGGGGCATGCTCTGATCTGTCACGAAAGGCAGTTATAGGATTAATGAATGTTTGTCAAAGCTGGTTTAGTCAATACTGCAAAACACAGGCACAAGGAACTGCTGGGTGTTGGGTCGCATTTTATTGGGGGCAGGCTGACCGAATCAACAAGGATCCTGCAGTGCAAGGCGATGCTATTAGTCTGCTACCAATATATGTTCCTTCTCAGTACAGGGCTTGTCATAGTGGTTTTGCCCTCCTTTTTAATTGGCCCACGACCATCCATAGTTGCCTGAATTAATTCCTTGAACCCACGTACCATTTCAGCTGCGCCCTCCAGAGTTCCCCTCTGTTTGCGTTGGGTCTGCATCCCTGCTCCACACCTCTCACAGCAAAGGATGGACTCAGATAACCCAGGGATTAGAAATATATGCATGTGCACCAGCTACTTTGTCCAGTTCTTTTGGGACAGGTCAGATTTACTTTTCATGCTCTGAGCAGCTTACAGGACTGGCACCACATTTCTACCGTTTCCCCGAGGCATCAGACTGGCTGCCGCTGTGCAGAACAATGGGGTAATCAATGCAGACACAGTGGGGTTGTCTAATTTGCCTGGAATTGAGACAAAATCCATGGGAAGATTTGGACCATAACACACGTTCCCAGAGTGAGTATCTACAGCATGCAGTCAGTCTGGTTCCTTGGGAGAGCAGCAGACTCGTAGAGCGGTGCGGGACAGGGAGGTTCCGCAGAGCTTCCTCCATCTGTGGCCCCACAGCAGCCAGAGAAGGCAACAGGGCTGTTTTCTTCCTTGGGTCCTCAACAGTTCCAAGGAGGAAAGATAGAAGGAAATGCTCTTTATTGGCTACTGCCTATTCAGTGGTACTGGGAAGAGTCTGAAAGACAGAATTTTGTAATGAAATGCAGAGCATCCCACAGTTGGCTTGTGTGCATCATTGGCTCCTCAAATCCAGGTGCCAGCTTCCTGCCCAGAAATCAGTATTCTCATTCTGAAAATATCAAAATGCTGAAAACATCAAAATCCTGAAAACAAGTGTCCCAAAGCTGAGACAGCCAAAATATGGATATGTTTTGCAAATTCTCAAATAAGAAAGCGTTTGGGTTTCTTTTAGATATTGACCCTTTACATTTTAGAATATTTCTTATATAACTTCTCCCCCAGCCCTGTGGCAAAATATTTTCAAATGAAAATGAAACACTTAATTCCAAAAATGTTAGTATGGATGTTTTGAAATATAAAAACATTGAAATATGTTTGGAGTCATGAAGAAATTATGTAAAGTACCCCTATAATCAAAACTAGTCCAGAACATAGTCCAGCATCCAAATGGATTGCAGTAAAACTGAGCTGCTTCTGTGTGCAGGTTCCCTGCCTTTCTCACTCACTGCCGTTGCTGAAGTTCATCAAGATGATTCGATGTTACCTATTTTACATTAGTTAGCTCATCAGTTGCAAGTTAGTCAGAGATTAGGAAACATTATGAAGTTATCAAAAAACTGGCATGTTAGGATGAAATCAGTTAATCTTTAGCCTCACAGGATGGAAAGAGGAAATGTAATTGCAACACTGAACTGTGTTTTACAGTCATTATCACTTAGAAAGCCCTTCAGATAATTCTATAATTAGCATGGGACATGTAACGGAGGGAAAAATACCTGGCACAGGAGGAACTTAGTGAATGTTTTCGTTCACAAGTGGGACTGAGCTGCCATGCCAGTGCAATCTGCTGAAACAAAGCTCTTTGGAGTAAGCAGACACAGCTTAGGGCAGCAGACACCTGGGCCTTGGCTGAGTGGTGTGGCTCAAAGAGCTGCTCGTGCTCATCGCTCAGTAGCACACGTGTTCTGTGAGGAGCAAACTGTAGTCACCAAATGGTAAGCCAGACTTGTTCCAGTCAGGCAACTGACTGTGTTTCTCTGATTCTCAAAATACCTTTCAGCACAATTACTGCTTCAGTGGAATCACTGCGTTAAAACCAACTCAGTTTATCACACATGTTGGTGTTTATACAGTGCCTGTCATCACTCACTTAAATGGATAAGAATATGGATAGAGATTAATTCCTGCTCTGTATTTTGTCTTGAAATATAAACAGTGTTTTTAACTACTAATTCCTGAAGTGTGACACTTTGTAAAAGATCTACCTAAATCTTAACAATAGTTACTGGTGCTTAGTTCAGGATTGATTTGCTCCAGCGTTATTTATACAACAAAGAGAGTGTTCCAGTGATTTCACCTCTGCTGAGGAAACTCAATTAAGTTTTCAAGTGTTCAAAACCCAGGTTCTAACGCTGAATTGTGTAAATAAAAGGTGACAAAAGAAAAGATGGTTTTGTGATAGTTAGCAAGGTAAGAAAACCATGTCAGGTTTCTTCTACCATTTAAGAACACTTCTTCAGAAAGTGCCTGCCCATGGTTTCTGAGTGGAAAATGCTGTTCAGTTAAACTGCTGTGGGAAAATTTCTTTGTTTGTAGAAAACATATTTTTTGTTGGAAAAAAAGAGAACAACTATAAACGGAAAGCAATTATTTTGTCTAAAGGATGATAAAAATAATTTTCAATATTACTGGTTGTAATATGAACTTGGGATAAAGGATCTGCTAATGGGTATGGATTGAGGAGTGAGCAGCTCTGGGAAGGGGACAGTTCAAGTAGCAGCACCATAAGCAGTGGATGATACTTGAATTTGTGTCATACCAGTGTAGGGGCCCTTATTTCCAAAATCAGATACCTTAATAAAGGCTTCTGATCCCTAAGTGGTGAAGAACATATGTGAGTGTCCAGTTTAGATTCCAGATTGGTACCCTTAAGTCACAGATCTGGGATTCAGAGCTGCAGTTCTATCAGACAGCCAGAGAGCTGGAACCATCCTTCTGAGCCATGTGTGGACAATGTTTTCCATTTCTAGGATGAATTGGTGGGAAGACCCTTCTGGTGGGTATATTGGTGGGAAAAAGCTTCTGCAGGCAACTGTATCTTCTAATCCTACTCATCTGAGATAAGCTTTTTCTTCCTCTTTTTCTTACTAGAATCCTGCTCTGGCTCTCATCCTCTCATGACCAGAGGCTGTTTCTAGGCCAAATATATTCACGGATATTTTATACCTGTTTTTCTTTGGTTGTCTTTTAGTTTTAACAGCTCTTAGAGTATCTCCCCCCTGAGCACCTACAGGGAACAGTAGCTTTAATTTAGTGAAGGGAAAATAAAAGGAGCCAAACTCTGCTCAGAAAAGAGAATATCATTCTAAATAAAACCATTTTCTCCTCCCCACCACCAAGCCTCAGTCACTTTGCAAACTGCTGTCAGCTCTGCTGACTGCACCACCTCCTGCTCTCCAGGAGTAGCGGGGATCCAGGTTGGCTGAGGGGGTGGTATTTCCTGCTTGTGAAACATTCCAGGGTAAGGAGGGGGCACTTTATCACATGGTCTCCTCTTTAGTGAGTTATATCAATAAATTCCAACCAGAAAATGCCACTGCATAACATTATGACCACAATCTCCCCAGCTAGAATGCTTCATTTGCTGCCAGAGCTATCAGTGGACAGGCAATGCTCTCCACTGCTGCATCAGCCATCCTTCCCGAGCTGCTCACCAGCATATCCTCTCATTCAAGCACTGATGAGGGGTGTTTCAAACCTAACAGAAAACAGATGTTGTTGTGTTCATTGTATAATTGCACAGCTGAAAAGAGGTTACAAATTGGCCAGATAGCACTAAGCAGTAAGGCGGGAAAGAGCTCTGTGAAATCTCTGCAGAGTGGGGTGGATGATGTAGCCATTCAGGGCTGTAGATTTAGCCATTTGGGAGAGGTTAGCCCTCATTTTGACTCACCTGCAAATCTCTTAAGTGATCTGTAGAGTACGCTTCTACGAGATGCAACTTGACTCTCCAGGTGAGCTGCATGGGCCCCACACCTATTTACTCTCTGACCATGGCACAGGAGCACCCAGGGTGATGCGCACTGAGCACGCACCGCGTGGCACGTACAGGTACAGCTCTGGGCGTGACTAGCTCTGCAGAACAAACCCCTCCAAGTGTTCTGGTCACGTTTTTTATATTTGTGTTTTCAATTCATGCATTAGTATGTGTGTTTGTAAACAGGCAAATGGTTGCAGCGCTTGTATCAGCTCTGAGTCTGGATGTGTTTGACTGTTCTGCCAAAATAATAGTTTGCCATTAGCAGTTGTTGACAGTATCATCAGTAATCTAACATTATTGGGTAAACAGGATTTTTGATTGCAGGATTATTTTTCTCCCAAAGATTAGAATTTTAAGAATAGAAATAGTTATTCAGCATTTGATATCCAGCCAGAGCAGTTGAATTTTCACTAAAAGAAATAAATCCAGCTAACGCCAAGCAGGGATGCTTTGTAAGCTGTGCCAGATAACTCAAAACCTTGACCAGTCCCAAAGTGCAGATAATTTATGATTTGAAACCTTATGCTATCACCACAGGACCCAGGGAAGAAGTTCAAGGCATACAACATATTTCTTATTAGAAGTAGTATAAAATGATTCTCTCCACTGATGATGTTCTGATGTTTGTTACCCATCCAGATAATTCCATGAAATCTTTGCTTGAACTGGTTGTCAATGTTGCTTCAGTATCTTCCTTTAATACTAATTGGACACAGTCAGGGCTGATGTTATTGAATGGTCTTTGTTCACCATTAGTGATAAACTATTTAATTCTTAACTGGAAGCCACAGGGTTTCATGCCCTCAAGGTGTGCGCTCGGTGCAACTGCAGAATTTCAGGGTTAGAATTGCCAGAATGATCAGGGAAACCTCAGCAGATTGATTTCCTTTAAATTTATCTTGGTGGGGAAGACTGGCAACTAATAAGATTATGATTGTTCCAAAAAATGATTACGTATTGATCACGCTGCCAGTTGCTGTAAATCCTGGAGCTTTTCAAGAGATGGCTCCATTATTAGCAATGTTTTTGTGGAAAATGAGAACCACAACACTGGTGTTGGGAAAATCCTGGAAATTGATAAAAGCAGGCTTTTGTTTGCAGGCAGAGTATCATTTTGGTTCTCACCTCCTGAAACTGAAAGAGGCCCTGTGTGGTTTTACCCAGAGGAAGCTCAAGCCCAGCCTTGTTTATTAAAAATTGGAGCTGCAATGTTATCTCCCCTGAAGAATCAGGTTCCACGCTGGCATGATTCACGCCAGCTGGAGCCAGAGGGCTCGCTGCTGGCCTGACTGGGTGTAGCTCTGGTTTTGATGACATAGGCAAGGAGTGAATCTGCCCCAGTCTTCCAGAGTTTCACATCCATCACTGCTCTGGAAGCAGACCTGAAGCTCGGAGGTGTCTTGTGGGCATGATAAGGAGGGGTTCAGCAAAGGGCAGAAGCCAGCTTTGGGTCTTCTCCCTTCCCGTGCTCTTCTGCTGTCAAGAAGAACTTATTCATGCCTGGGGTAGCTGCAGAAATGCTTTCTAGAAAGGTATTTTGGGAGGTGTTAATTAATAGTAGTTAGACAAAAATGGCTTACACTCCAAGACTGCATGAACTGCGGTCCTGGTTCCTGAAAGTACCCATGATAGGAGAGTCTGCAAAGGTGATGAGCTATGAGAAGTCTCTGCAGAGTCCTGCATTTTCCCATTATATCATGTGCACAGCATTGTCCTCCTACTGGTGAAAATTGTCTTTTACTTCCATGGGTATAAGGATGCTCAGAACATAGGAGAATAAGAAGCAATATATATACTAACAAACTGTTAGAACAGTGAAAAAAAAACCTAAAATAACAGTAGTTGTTCTATAAAATCCCTGGCATGTCTAGTAGGACCTCATGCTTTTGTGCTGCTGGAATGATCTGCATCACCTGCTTCTGGTTGTGCATCTCAGGGTAACCTGGTTTCCTCAAGACCAGCTCCAGATCAGAGAAAAATCCTGGCTCCATTGAAATGAATGGGAATTTTGCTACACACAGAATCTTATCCCCAGATTTTCAAACATGAGGAGATGAAAATTTGGCTCTTGAATCCCCCCTGGGATTCTTGAATTAGTGGTTCAACTTCCAAAAGCTCTGACACCCACTGATTTCAATAGGAGCTGCTGGAGCTCTGTGAAAAAAGGTTCTTCATTTCCAACACTAAATATGGATGGTGGAATCTTAAAATTAGGCTCCTATTTTTGAAAATCTTGGCCCAAACCTTTATTAATACCACACTGCCATGTGTCCTGCATCTATTGGCAAATGTAACAGCATTCAGATCCACATCTGCTGTTTTCTCTAAACGTGGGAAACAAAAAATGGTCTTTTAATCAGATTTAGATGAAAAGCCCTCTCTGAAATAATGATAGCCAGTTATGGATAGTCCTTAATTTGCTATTAGTTAAAATATTCCCCAGCAGCACAGGGGACAAGTGGTATGTGTATGTACTGTTCCCAGAGAGCTGGGGTAATTGGAGTAATTTCAGCAATTTCCAATTTTAGAGGAAGTAACTGATCCCAAGTTGTTACCTAAAGTAATTCTTACTGACAGTATTATAGGCTTGAAACATTTTCTGCTATGCCAATACCACAAACTAACTGTGCAATTACAAATGTATTTGTCACTTCTGTATTTATGTTATTAACACTGGTAGTTTAAAAAAAAAATTATTGCTTAGGACGGTCTTTGCCTCCATCCAAAAAAAATCAAAAGAGAGAGTTTGATATGTTGTTAAAATCAGCATTAAGTCAGATCTCGTCTGATATCATGTTGCTAGAATTAACCAGCTAAATAGAGCTGGCTCGGATCTGAATTTGAAGGGGAATCCTCTTGGTGTAATATAAACTCTGGGGGAAGCAGCATTACTGGTCCTGTAGGTGGTTTGAGTCAATGCCCCGCGTTGCTTTTACATCGTGCTGGGCTGTGGGGGTGCTGCCTGTGTTTTTAATAAAACTTCTATGGGACATTTTGCAGAAGAATTAGTCCAGATGTTTTAGCTGGATTTCAGTTTGGCTCTCCTCTGCTTATCTCTCTAGAAACAGCAAGAGTTAGGGTTGCAAAATATTTTCCATTACAATCCTTGCTTTTCGCTGGCTCCTATTTTCCTGAGCTGTGTAGTTGTGTTCGCTGGAACTCCTGGAGTCCGGCCTCTCTTGTGCAGGGGGGGACAGCACTCTCCGTGGTATTGGCTGAGCAAGAGCTCTTCAGCCACTTCTGTGTGAGGAAGGGAAACTTCTCACACGTTCCCCGGTGTGAAATGAACCACCTTGTGAACAGAACTCCGTCCCTCCAAACTGGCTGAAGTGTGAAGTTTAAAAACCTGGCACAAACAAGGCAATTGTGGCTAAATGACAATTCGAGCCAGATCTTTCTACCCCTCATTTTATACCCACGTGAGCAGCAACCCCGTGGGCATCCCAGAACCCGTTGGTAGCACAGAGTCCTGCTGAATGGGAAAGGGCTGTTAGGACCTGGCTCTGGCCAAAGGAGCTGCCTTTGGTGTCTGCTGCTTTGAAAACAGGTCCCCTTCATAGTAATATTGCAAAGTAGTACCAGGACTCTGTCTCCTACAACCCCTAGGAAGCAAGAGACAGGGACAGTGAGAAGGAAACCACACAAAAGCCTTATTGCATTGCTACATTGGCTTTCTGCATTTTATTACTGGAAGCAGGGTCTGGCTCCTCATCTGCTTTTCATCAAGGCTGAACCCTGTGGTACCCTTGTATGTTTGGGCCGTTTGAGGCTACCATAATAAAAACAATAATAAATAACAAATAAGCAACTGGAGTCTGAAGCCATGGGATGAACTCCTTCCAGGTCCTAGCGGAGTGAGTGGTGAAGTCCTGGTGGACCAAGAGGGCCCTGGTGGCAACTCCAAAAGGCCAGAGGAGTCTGCAGGACTCTGTCACGCGACACTCTGAAGCACACCGTGTGGTTCCTGCTCAGCACTGGTGGCTCAAAGCAGGATCAGGCCATTGCTCAAAGCCAGCTGCCCCACCACATCATGTGCCCCCACTTCCTACCCATAGCTTTAGCCCACACATTGCAGGAGATCTTATCGGCTTCAGTTTTCTTTCATAACACTCCAACTCCTTTTGTCTTCTACCTTGTCCCTGGCTTGCAGGGAACTCCCAGTGTTGCTGAGGGCATCCCTTTGTGTAAATACTGTTTGTGCCTTAGTGGCTTCTGAATATTTCCGACCTTGTATTGTTGTGATGTGATGCAGAGAGAAAGCATTTCCAACTCAACCTATATTTCATTCCAGGGCACTGAATTTCCCTGCTATTTTGTAGTGAAATGCATTTCAGAGAACAGCGTGGCACTGTATTTGAAGGTGACTGTGACAACAGTCTTTGCATTGAGGCGTTGGAGTTGTCCTGCTTTTGGGACAGAAGATCAGCTCAGCTCCACGGTGCAGTGCGCGCCCGGGCACAGGGCAGTTCTTGCTGTGTTACCCTGTCAGGCTGTGCCAGCACCAGGACCCAAATGGAAACAACACCTGAATGGTACCTGTCTGGCTTTTTTTTACCTGCTCATGGTCAACACTCAAATTTGAAAGCTATTTGGCAGGTTGAAAGCCTAAAAACCAGAGGCCACACCTTTAATGCCAGCTTAGAAACGTGTATAAAGCATCTGGTTACCCCGTCTGGGAAGCTAATCCACAGAGAGCTGAGAGTATCTGGCAGAGAAACACATTTTGCCTTGGGCTTGATTTGGGGAGGGGAAAAAAAAGTAGTATTTCCAGTTTTTTAATCGGTCTTTGGCAGCCATGGAGCACTGCCTTACAGGATTACTATGATTACAGGCTACAGTGTGCGCTGCAATGAGGACTTCTGAGTACCTCCTCAGTACCTGGTTGATGAGGACAAGAAGTGTGTGCTGGGCTTGGGCAGAAGTGAGGGCCACATTTGCTCCCAGTTTTTCCAGCTATAAAACATAGGCATGTTCACATGACATCAGTATGTACCATAGTAATGTCACATAGTAAATAATGTGACATTGTCTTTTGGATCCCTGTACCAAATTTCTGATTGATAATAGCAAGAGTGAATGAAGAAGATGAGGGATTTTTAATATATCCAGATGGTAAATAGGTACAGCCCATGTGAGAGATGGCTTTTCAGTTTCTTCCTGATTTACCAAGGCTGATTCCTTTTCTCAGATTTTTCCATTTTAGAAGCCTGTTACTACTGGATTTTTGCTGGTTGATTATCAATGTATTTGAAAAAAAATTCTATTAAGATTCAATTGCTGATGAACAGTTTCACACACACTTTTACAATTAATTATTTAGTACTGTATGTAGAGTATCATATTTTAGGGTTTTTTTTCCAGCATGATGTCTCATTGAGATAGTCCTATAGAATTGGGAAGCATAGTAAACTAGAGAGCTGTGTTCATTTCTTGACACTTTCGCTGCTGTCTCTGGGCTTGACACATCATCTAAGGGAGTAACTTGGGAAACAGATCTGAAGAGGGAAAAAGGACGTGCTGTTCCATACTTGGGTGAAGTTAGTTAAACTCACACTCAGTCGGTGTTCACGTGCATTGTCTGTGGCAGCACAGCTTTTTTTTTACTGGGGAAACAAGGGATGGGAGAAAATCAATTTTGAGAAGCCAAACGCAGGACCTCAGCTCTCCACAGTTGTCTTTCCAAAGCAGCCTGATGTCGACGCAATCCAAGCTGGTTTGTATGTTCTGACTCTGCAGTCCCTGTAAAGAAATCCAGGAGGCTGGGCAGGCTTTGAGCTGAGTCCCTGTTGAAAAGAAATGGGCACCCAGGTCCCTTCGGTGTCCTGAACGCTGTGCCCTCAGTGTGCACTTGGTGAACCGTCCACATCAATTAAGGCTCCACGTTTCTGCTGCCCACATCAGCATCTCCCAAAGACTGCAGAGGGGAACTTGTGCAGGGGAAGATGCACGTGAGTGAAATGAGTCTGACATGTAAAACCAGAAAAGGTTATGAAACATAGTTTAGGGCCTCTGAAAGGTTTCCTCACCGAGAAACACAGAAGCAGCTCTGCGCGGTAGCGTAATCGTAACAGTTGATTGGCCATAAGCCACAGCCCTGTGCTGTTGCAATGTGCATGTTCTGCTGTTGAGACACGCCGTGATAGGAAGCTTTGACATAGCCACCAGCAGACCCATGGCAGGACCCTTCCTGATTTTAAATGTGGGGTAAAAATGGCTGGGAACAGACCCGGGAAATAGAATTGTCACAAAATACAGAGAACACAGGGCCGGAGTGAGAGGGACCATGGCTTAGCAGAAGAGGTCTTCCTGCTGAAAGGAATAATAAATGAGTAAGATTTGCCTCAGAGATACATGGTGTCCACAAGGCACTCACTCATGCAGCACACATTCGTGTGCCACATGCCCAATTAATCATTATTTCAAAGCCATTTCACCATTGTTTTTGTTATAGCCCATTGTATTGGGCTTAGATGAGAATCGTGTACAGCATATTCATTCTTAAAATGACCTGGGGAAAGAATAGCATTGACACATCACAGTGAGAATATAAGGAGAGCTATGAACTTCAGGTGAGGTAGAGGGCAGGATGGATTCCTCTTGCAATTGCTAAGCCCAACACAGGTCAAAGCAATGTCAAATCTCATTTTTAGTTATTTATTCTGGGAGGATGATAGCTAAAGTTAGTATCTCACTGAGGTAGGCAGCAGTTCACCTTTTGGCAGCCCATTCTGCTTGCACGTGTTAGCACTTGGGAATTATTGCTTCGTACTGTAGTACCATGTGTTCTTGGTTGCACTCAACCTTTGATGAAGACATTAATATGTTGTAAAGAATACAGTTAACATGTAGCTCGCCCACACTTCTATTCCACTTTGTGCAAAAGCCTGATTAAATACCATTAGCTCATATCAGGAAAGATATGAAAGCTCCAATTTTCAGCCCAGACTTAGCCAGGCTTCCATTTTGTGGACATCCCAAATTCTGGGTCCAAAAGCTTTGGCACGAAAATGGAGAATGGTGTCAGCAAAGTTACTGTAAAGATGCAGAAATGAATAATCTCATCTCTAGAAATGAGGACTGAATCATATTTAGGAACAATGCCTCTGTATGCCTTCTACATATTTGGTGAGCTCTGGGCTACCAGGCTGTTAATCGGGTTGGTTCTGGAGCCGTTGATTTACTTAAAGCATCATGACACACACTAATGCAATGCACATCTCTTCTAAGGCTTGGGATGTTTTCCAGAGCTGTTGAGCTGCTGTAGTTTCTCAATGGAATCAGAGACCTAGGATTAATTTCCAGTTTTATATAGAAGTATCTTCATAGAGGGTTTAATTAATGTTCAAATTAATCACAAAGTACTTTGGTTTTTCATTAACCCATATGTATTACATTTCAATAGTCCGATGGGAAGTGTTCTACTTTGTTTCTCGGCAATACTGTGTATTCAGTGTTTATTGTCTGTGATAAAAGCAGCTCAGCCTCTTTATTATCCCAGGATTTGGGTGACAGTAGGGAATGTATCACAGCAAAGCTAAAGCCTAGCTGAGAGCAATTTCACTATTACAGGCGCAATTACCGTCCATTACCAATTCCAGGAATGAGCACAGCCATAACTTTAATAGGTGACTATGTTGCAGCAGCATAAAAAGAAAAAATGGCATCCCTCCCTCAGTTCAGAGAACAAAGAATTAAATAAAAGACTTTTGGTTGCATGCTCTGTATGAAACCCAGGCAGTCCTGAAGGCATTTGGCTCCTCAGTGGAAAGCAGCCCTGGCTCCTCTGTCTGTTGCAGTTTCACTTGATTTAGGAGCCCGTTTAAGGCCCTTGTGCTACACAGTTATAATAGAGAGAGGCACCTGTGCACAGTGCTGTTGGTGTCAGTGACTCTGCTTGGGATCTCTGGGCTCTGTTCCCACAGAAGCACTGGGGTCATGCCTGGCCCTTTGCAGCCCAGACAGGCCTCTGTGTGAAGACTCAGACAGTTCTAGACCCAGAGTATATCTGAAATTGAAAGGGATTTGCTTTTGCTGCTGTTTAAAAAGCAGCAAGTGAAGTTGTTTGCTTTTACTTTCTTTCCATAATTCAATTATTGCCACTTAAAAGAAAGCATTTTTTTCACTAGAAATGAAACTGGGATTAAGACTCCATTTAAGGAAGGCACTTCCCTATCCAGATAGCACTAAAGTAAATTCCTGATTTTAAACAACCACCCAAATGACACTGGTTTTCCACCTTTAATAGAATTGTTATGGCAAGTGGATGAAACAGGTCAGCAACAAACACGAAGCTGATAAAAAAATTGATCACTTTACATTGCCCATAAGCAGAGAACAGCACAAATGCGGACTAATGAAGAGAGCAAGTGCTGAAAGTTCAATTGATCTTTAATTTAAATAATCTCAAAGTTACATTCAGTTTGAGAACTATGGACATGGTACTGTTCATGCTCTGTTATGAGTATGTCCTCATATCACACTTGTGTGCATAAAGAGCACTGAGAGCGAGTTGTTCAGTGAGGACTCTTCAGGTCTCTAACACCTGACTTGATGAGGGTTCTCATCTTCTTACAACTTCAGTAATTAATCCAACTATTGTAAGAAAAGGGAAACTGTCTATACAGGTTCCAGACAGCACCATTTCCATAGCTACATTTTGTAACTTTTTAATTAATTTGTGTTCTTGAAGTAACAATATTAACATAATTTGTTGCAGAGATTTAATCACATATGACACTTCAGCTACCCAGGTTTTCATATTTGAATAACTGTATAAGGTTACTCATTAGAGCAGAATCTCCAAATATAACACACTGGTTTTCCTTCCCAGACGTCTGTCCTCCTGTCCTCAAGTAGCCTTTTGTGATTGTTTGGCAGCATGTTGAATTTATGGAATTATGACCATATGAAATACAACAGCGTTTCTGAAGGGATAATGGAGAAATTGCCTTCTGTGCTTGATTTTCCCGTAGGGAATGGCCAGCTCACGCATGCTGGTTTTTCCCTAAGGCATTGTGGCTGTGAGTGGCCCTGGGCAGGGGTTGAGTGCACAGCTGGGTTGTGCCAGGGCATGGCATGGGCACCAGCACTTTGTGCTTCACACGGAGTTGTGCCCCGTCCAGATGTCACTGCACATATCTGGCCTTAGAAGCCAGGTCTGTGGCCACCAAATACCGCTCGTGAGCAATATGAGAAGAGAGAGTTGATGGTTGAGACTCCTCACCACTGCCACAAACTTCTGGTGAAGGTGACTGTCTTTCTGCATCTCTGTTTATAAACTGGAGGTAACTGCAGCCCAAGGTGCAAGCTTGGCTGAAGTGTGGGGCAGTGCTAACATTAGAGAATGTGGTGTAAAACCCAGTGATAAAACCTGTGCAAGTGCCTGGGGTCATTATGATCGGCATTCTCATGACACAGAGACAGGAATTTTGATTTGTTTCTCGTTTAAAGTACACCTCTTCAATGAATTTTGTCTGAATGCATTTGCAGACACTCTGCTTGTTGTCAGCATTTCCATCTGTAAATGTGAAAATCCAAGGCACAACTCAGGGGTGTCAATTCTTATTTCACTTCATGGGAAAAAGAAACAGAACAAGGAGTGAAGTGCCTTCCCCTCTCCCCGTGTCAATAATCCAACCAGTTTAAATGTATATTTGTTTTATGTTTGAAATAATGCAAACTATTCAGAATACTATGAGAGCTATGAAAAACACAGGGCTTGGAAAACTGACAGTTTTTGTGGTTTTGGGGTTTTGAGTAAAGTTTCACAACCAATCAGCCCAGAATAATGTCCGGTAAAGGCATTTCTGCTTGTTAGTCTGTTTATTTATTTACTTTGGCAGTGTGAGCTGAGACAAGGCACATTTGGAGGAAGGTCTGTGAAAATATTCCTGATCTGTCAAAGGGTTTGATCCTGCAGAGAGTTGAGGACTTGCTGTCACTGGGGAGGTGCTCAGCACCCCTCACAGCCGGTGGTGCATGCTCAGGAGCAGGATGGAGCACAACCTGTGTGCTTGGGCAGCGCTGGCTCTTGCAGCCTTCTGAGGAATTTGCCCAGAAATTAAACCAATATTGGATCCATTTGATGCTTTACTTTGGCGGCCACTGGTTTCTGTGTGTCTCCTTCTCTGCTGGTGGCCCTGATCTCATCCGCCTCGCTGGGGATCTACCCTTTGCTTGCTATTTCCATCTTCCAGCAGCCTTCCCACCCCAGTGCCCAGCCTGCCCCAGTGGCAATGCCTGAACTCTTAACTGAGTGCTGGCAGAGACGTCGCAGGGACTGGATGCAGTCTCTGGTTCCTTGTTCCCCCCTCCCCAGACTGTGCTAACATGTGCATTACAATATTCTGCTCTTGAATTTAGGTCCCTGGGGTATCAGGATGAGTCGGGTTCAGGAGAGGAGATCTCCCTGGAGGAATATGTTTGCTTGGTGGTTTGCTCAGCTCATTCTGGGAATTTGCAGCGGGAGAGGCTCCATCTGCTTGACCATGGAGGGCTGGAGGATGGCTCCAAAATGATTTAGGTGCTCCCTGGGGAGCGCAGGCAGTCCTGGGGTTTGGGGTCAGTTGTCTCACTGTGCTCCACCTCCTCCTGTCTACAGCATTGCTGAGGCCCCAGCACCACAGCTTCCCTGCACGTGCAGCAGCTTCCAGGGGTGCAAGGTCCAAACTAAGTGTCCCTGCACGTGACAGACGTGTCACAAATGCCAGCCAGCAGCAGGTCTCCGGACAGAAATGAAGTTTTGAAAAGTAAAGGCTTCTTCTCCAGTCTGTGCAGTCCCCCAGCCCCCTAATCAGGTCCCCTTGGGTGTCCCCGCAGCTGTGGGCCCAGGGAACAGGCACTTCCCAGTGAAGATTGGTTGTTCCCTTGTCGCACCCACCAGCCTTGCTGCCTGGTCTCCTGGTGTGTCCATGCACCGAGGGGAGACACAGGAAATGTAGGGGCCTGGCCATGTCGGGCTGTGCCATGCCAAGGGTACAAGCACCAGCAGCCACCCTGGCTCTGGAAGATCCTAGAGGAGAAGCCTTGGCAATTTTCTGAGAGCACTGCCACCTTGTGTCAGTCCATCCCGCACTGCGGTGATGCCGTGTTCTGGCATGGGCTGGCAGATGTGCTGTCCACGGGAGATCAAGAGGTCCTTTCATGGCCCGAGGTAGCTATTGGACCCTCCTCACTGTCCTCTTCAGTGGTGTTGCTCTCATAGCTGCAGGAGCAGAGCCTTGACACGTGAGCCAAGGGTGACAGGGCAAAGCAACCACTCTCTTTGGATCCTGAATGTCCATAGCACAGTCTGAATGTCCAGACAACAAAAAGAGCTGGGAATACCATCAGCAGCCCCATCTGATAGCTGATTGCTCTTTGCAATGTGAGAAGAGAGGCCAGATGAAGTTTTTTTTTGTTAACCTGAAAGGTCAATTCTAGTTCTCCCCATCGTTTCCTCTGTGCCCAAACAGATTGTTGGGAGCCGCACGCTTCCATCGCGTACATTCTGCACTACATTAGTTTAATGGCACTGTCACTATGAATTGCAAACTTTCTCAGCTCCCCCCTGTGCTGGTGAAACATGGCAACATAAGGAACATCTGTTCCCCTACCCTTTGCTGGAAATGGGAAACATCATATTGCATTTTTGTTATTAGCCTTATTTGGATGCCAGTGGTTTTGTTTCTAAACACATCAAGGCAGCTGAATAACCTTAATTGAGCACTACAGAAATAGCATGGTTTCATGCAAATACAGCTGCCAGCATAATTATTAGGACAATACTGAACTTCTATTCCTGAGATCAGTTCCAGTTCCTTGGTTTTTATATTGCTCCCTTGCTGCTGAATTTCATTATAAAAATCTCCATGCAAACCTATCTATAGTCAGGCAGTAAACAAGTTAAGTCCTTCATTTTTGACATTAAAAAGCCAAACAAACCTAATAACTACAATGTGCACTTGAGCCTTTATTTATACCCCAAATTAATTACCTAATCTTCACTAGGAATGCCTCCACAGGTAAATCTCTTCTCTTGTATGACTTCAGATGACCCCCCCGTATTTCTAGTGCACTTTCATTGCAGACAACAGATTCCTGCAGCTCCTATAGAAAATGACAGTACATGTAAATGGAATCAATTAATAATTCCCAGATTTAATTATAATAGATTCATTGTTATTGCACGATCGACCACAGCATGCAATGGGCAATTAAGCAAAGCACGAATATGCAATTCTCTAGTCCACCCATTGTATAGAATCAGTTATTACTTATTAAGCTGGAGGGCAGGTTGGAGGCCAAGCATACAGCAAGGGGTCGGGGTCGGTGTCTTTCTGCACTGCATGATACGCAGCTCCTTCGTGGCAGGCACACTTTCTATCAGCTTTCATTGTAATATTTCACTTTTATCTTATCTCCTTTACCAGCTCACATTCCAGAAAGCTGTTAGCCAGGTGTGGCTTGCTCAGTTTTTGGTAGGTTTGCCTAGATTTGGAGAAGTTTTTGGGGAAGCCTGAAAATCAGCCTTCTGGTGGGAAAGATTACCCTGCAGATTTAATTAGGTTTTGTTTTCTTTTACACCCACAGCAGAATTCAAGGCTGCTTTGGATCGCCCATGAAGTATGTTTGGTCTAATTCCTAGGAGAGATGTGCTCATTGTCACAGAACAATTGGATCTAGTGTCGCATTGGTAACAGTTTCTCTTTAAGAAAGGCAAACTCTAAGACCAGCAGAGGTTTTGCAGGTCAAGATTGTGTTGTATCAGCAGAACTTTTGTGGGGAAGCTTGCACAGCACGTGCCTGCTCTGTCTGGCTCGGTCTTCACAACTAATAACATTTACTCCAAATTTAAAGAGGCACAAAGGTCAGCAAGTCCAATTTAGTCTGGGGGTATCTATACTGAAGTCAGTAGAGCTGATAAATGTGGCCTGATATTTGCTGTTGGAAGAGCGAATACGAGAACGATTCTTCAAGTGTTTAATTTCATTTTTACAATCACTGAACAAGGCAAAATGTTGCATGCAACTCTGCTCACAGAGCATAAGTCACAAAGGATGCCAGACTCAATTTTTTGTTTAATTGATACTAGAAGTTTCTACCTCGTTTGTGTTCACTTCTGTCTCCCCCTGTACCTCCTTTCTGAGAAGGAGACTTCCTGGATGTTATAACCAGTCTGGTCATTCAAAGTGGGAAACCTGTGCAGATGGTTTGTACTGTGGCAGTGGTGGTATTTACTTTGTTTGTACTTCTTAAAACTCACATTCCCCTCAAGATTTATCATATCCCCTGATATTATGCACAGGTCCAATTAGCACAGTGTCATTCTCGGCTGATCAATTAAACATGTGCCTTGCCCCCAAATCCAGTCTTGTCTGTGCCTCTAGCAATTAAAACAAAGGCAAAACTGCCTGTAAATTTTTGGATGAGTTGGTATTAACCAGGGTAAAATTTGTGCATGCAACTGAAAAGAGCCAAAGAGTGGGCGAACGATGAACGAGCGCCATCCTGTCGAGGGAAGTTTGTTCAGTGCCTTGCTGGATGTATTTTATTCTATTTTAACAAACTTGCAGGGGTAGTTTTGCAGTGGTTTGTAGTTGAGTACAGCCTGTGCTGGGCTACGTTTGTGACTTGTTATTAGCAAGCAATCCTGAACGCGCCAGTCGTGGAGCCGAGCGTCTGCTTTCCATG
Source organism: Tapera naevia (assembly GCA_033556795.1). Taxonomy (NCBI): domain Eukaryota; kingdom Metazoa; phylum Chordata; class Aves; order Cuculiformes; family Neomorphidae; genus Tapera; species Tapera naevia. The sequence goes on along the minus strand of JAUMJJ010000184.1, from coordinate 2,433,988 downwards.
CAGTTCAGCGTGGTGTGTTCCCCATCGCCACAGTTGGAGCACACAGACCCGAGTCCTCTTGGAGTTAAAGTCTGTGACCATCTGTTTCATGACTCAAAGGGAAACTTCAATGCAACCAAAGCACCTCAGCATCCCCAGATGCCAAATTGATGGAGAATCCCCATTTTTAAAAATCTTTCCAAGTGGATTAATGTCTTGGGGATGGATCTGAGCCCCTTCCTCTCCTCTGACCAAGCCATGTCCTGGGAGTCTGCCTGGATTGTGACTCACGTGCCTCCAGACTGGTGTCAGCACTTGTTCCACATGACACGCGGGACACCCCTGAGTTCCCCAAGCCAAACAGGGGGAACGGGAGTCTCACGGAGCAGCTCCCTGGCACCGTGCCAGGCCCAGTACCCCAGCATCACAAGGCTCCCTTCTTTGCAGCCCAGAGCAGGGGTGCCGGGCTGAGGCGTGGAGTGTTCTGGTGAGGGTGGCTGCCACTGCCAGCACCACTTACTCCATGGCAGAGTGGGGAGAGAAGAGGAAACGGGTGGTGACTCACAGTCCACGCTCTCCCGGCTTTGCTTTTGAGGCAGCAGAGCCACGCACAGCCCCTCAGTTGGGGCACTCTGCTCATGCACGGGCTGGCCCTCAGCAAAATTCATTGCATCTGGTGCTGTTCGTTTCCTTTCAGTTTTTATCTAGTCTTTCTGGGCTTCCTGTGAGCACCCAGTGCCAGCCAGGACAGCACAGTGCCTGCTGCCTGCGCCGAGTCTGCTGTGCAGAAACCAGCAGGAGCCAGGGGTTCTGGCAAGGGGCTGTGATTCAGCCAGTGTGAGATTTGGGGCACCCTCCCTGCGCTTTGCCATGTTCTTGCTCTCCCAGGAGGTGCAGTGCTGGGGATGAAGAAGAGCTGGGGCACTGAGGGACCTCAGTGAGGTTTGTGCAATGGTTCCTGTGTTTCTGCTGTGGGAAACAAGCAGCAAAGACGAGAAAGTCATCTGTAAAATGTGGATTTTAGTTTTTCTTCTCTCTGGTCTCCCCTTTTGATTCTCTTGTACTCTTGCTGATATAACTATTCACTTGAATATTTTCAGTTTTTCTCAGGCCTGTGAACTTTTCCTTTTACAGGGTGAGCTTGTTTGCCAGGCAGGTTTTCCTTCAACTCTCCCGATGCCAGTAATTAAGGGATTATTGTAATTACCTCACTGGTGCAGATATTGAGTATTAGTGCTTAGGCTGAATGTGCCCACATTGCTTTCTCTACGGTGACGCTGGGCAGGCTGTGGCTGAACTCTGCTCTAAATGAGCACAGTGTCATTAATGACAGCACCCCTACAATGGGCACTTTTGTGCTTAAGAAGCTTTCTGTACCTTGATCCAACCTGATGCAAGCTACCCATGCAAATGTATTACAGGTGCCATTTACTTCGTGGCATTAACAAAATGTAAAAAAGAGATTCAGATTGCACTGTGAAGTGTTTAATGAGCTGTGGGTCAGGTCCCTGGAGCTGGCCGGACTCCACTGGCTGCGAGTCAGGGCGTAACGCTTTCCTTTCCCTGTCCTGTGCCTGGCACTCGCCTGAATGCTCTGCTCCTCCCAGGCTTGAGAGTTCTCCTCATTTACATTGGCCTTCGGGGGCCACAAGGAGTTGAAAAACATTGTAGGCTCTTTGTGGGTCCCTTTTCTGCAGGCAGCAGCAGCAGGGGTGGCATGGCACGCTGCTGGCTGCTGCCGCGCTCTGCTCCGGGGGCAAGGGAGGCCACAGCCAAAGCACACCCATCTGCCACCCCGAGTGGGCACAGCACGCTGGCACAGGAGCTCCTGAGCAGAGGCCTCACCTCGGACCGGGAGCTGGGAGGGAGCAGAGCAGCTCTGCTGGAGCCACTGCTTTGTGGTCCAGCATATCCAGCGCAGCCGCCTTTCCAGGCTGCTCTCAGGGACTGCTGTGCCTGTCTTCCCACATCTGGCTCTTTCATGTCTGGCCTGAAATGGCCTTTCTCCTAATGGCAGCTTTTCCTGCACGCAGGCTCCTGAACTGATGATAACGTTATGTTTCCCTGCAAGCTGTGTATGAGAAGCCGTGTCTTGCTTTGCATTTCATCTGCTATAATGAAACTGGTGTTGAAACCATTCAGGACCTGAAAGCCCTTGCACTAAGGCCAATGCAAAGCTCTGAGATTCATGGCAACCATGTCTGGTCCTCAAGTTCCCTTGCAGGTCATTATTGTTCACTCCGTGCTTTGCCCTGCTCCCTTTCTAAACCAGCTATAAAAGCATTTGTGCTGCAGGACAAGCCATGCCTCATCTGCACTGGGAGAGAGCCCCTGCTCTACGTGTGTGCTCCTCAGTCACAGATGACCAGCCTGGAGCAAAAACGACGCCCATAGAGAAATAATCTCTACCATTTCTACAGCCTTTAATTTTTGTTTGTCTTTCTGCCATCGAGGCTGTATGGTACGTACGCCATCCCTCCCTGCTTCCTGTTCCCGACCAGCTGTGGATTGATGATAGCATCTTCAAGTTGTTGGACTTCCTCTTCTTGTCTTTAATCTCTTTTGGTTACAAAATGGCCCCCACATCTACAGTTAGAGACCACAGCAGGCCGATAGCAGCTGGGAGCCAAGCAGACAACATGCAGCACCTTCTAAAAACAAAAAGAGATCTGTTCTTTAGGTTATATAAGAGGATTTAGTGCTAAGATTTAGTGAAACTCAGAGTAAGTGCTGAAATATTTGGCAGTTAATATCTTAAATGTGCTAATTCTTGACCTTTTCAAATTGGTTACAGCTTGACTCGGCTGTACCTGTAGAACAATGACAGCCAGTAACACATTTATGCTGCATAGGGTATAAATTCAAAAGAGGATTTTATACTGCATGAACTTACTTGACTTGTGAGAGTCCCTCCTATCAGACTACACATTTTTTGCCCTCAATCTCTCAGCTGCAAATAGGAAAAGCAACATGTTTAGTTAACACCTGTGCTCAAAGCCAGGCTAAACCAAGCCTAATGTAACCATCCACTTCTTCAGAAGCAAAGCCACAGGTGATTTTGCTTCCTCTTCCTTTCCTTCTTCATTAAAATCTGGTTTCACAGGGCACAGAGCCTGGCTGAGCTGCAGAGCAGATGTTTTGAAGAAAGTCCTGGCCAGCAGCCACTTTGTGTCTGCTTCTGGTTGGGTTTGTTTTAAGATAGAGAGGGAAATGTACCTTATTATGTGCAGGTGTTTCTTCCAAGATGCATGAAAAGTAAGAACAAGTCAGGAACTGCAGAGTTGCTTCAGTCAGGTGCTACAGCCCTCGCCAGCTGGGATTGCAGCCCATGTGCCACTTGCATAGCTGGAGCATCCACGTGTATCAAGATCATGAAGATAAGAGGAATCGATCAGTTGCTGTTAGTGTGTGCTATCAATTACCAGCTGTTTCTTGAACTGAGTTTTATGTTACAGTCCTGTGATTCTGCTAATGCAGTTATTCTTTTACATTGGTAGCATCAGAGTCTAAATCTAGGGTGGTGGTAGCAATTTCTGCTTCTGAGTCTGTAGGCAATTTCCTCAACCATTACCTATTGGAGTACCTTCAAGACAGTGCAAGTTCTGGCTTTCCTCCCTCCAGTCACAATCTCAGATTGCAAACTGTTTGACTTCTGTGTTTTATTGTTACAGTTTTATTTAAAGCTGTTATTATCTGCTCAGTGTTTCATCGGGAGGGAAGTTGTGTTTATCATTTGGGAATCATGGCCACAGCCAGGAGATCTACATTCAGTTCATGATGTTCCCCAGATGCTTTACCTTAAGGCTCAACTCTTCAGGGTCTGAGTGCCTTGGGCTATGGCCAGTTGGAGGTTGGTATGATCGGTATCATGGACTGGTGGAGGACTGTAGAGGAGTTATCTCCTCTAATCTGTTATCTCCTCTTATCTCTTGTTTCATTTATGAAACAGGGACTGTGTTGTAAAAGCTCCTTTATCAGCTTGGCTTTAGGGTTCTTCAAGCAGCTTTGGTCCCAACCATCTTCTGTTGAAAGCTGAAAATCTCATACCTTGTGGGCTCGATCCAAAATCCAATCAGGACAAATCAGGCCAAACTCTGTCAGATTTTGGGTGGAGGCTGGCAAAAATTGTGCAGTGTGAATCTGATGGCTGTGTTGTCCTCAGATTGCCCTGGAGCTAACTGGCAGCTGCAGCTGGACCTCCTGCCCCAGTGTGCCTGCAGCATAGCCAGGCACAGGATGTGATTCATCCCACGTAACTCTCGCCTCTCTCCTCTGTTTTTGATTCCAAGAGCCAAGATGCAGATTTTACGTCCTACACCACTTTTTGCACCAGTGGGTGCCCCTTGTCTGACGCTGCCTGTGGACAAAACAGCTCCTGCATTGATTTCTGCTGGTTGTGCAGAGCAGCCCACCCAGCAGGGAGGACTCTCAGCCAGGCTGGTGAGTGTGGTGAGCCCTCACCGCTCACCTGAAGCAAGGTTGGCTGCTCCAATGCAGTGCTCTTCAATGGCACCCACCTCCTGGTAGGCTGCCAGGTGGCATTTACCTCTGTGGCCTCTGTCCTTAGACTTTTATAGAGTCAGGACAGCAATCCAGGAGGACAATGTCTGAGCACTGCGCCCTGCAGTGGCAGTGAGGAGGTTGATCTGGTATTGTCAGCACAGGCATCACAGCCAATATCTCACCTGTCTGGCCTTTGGTAAACACCCTGCCTGTCACACAGGTATTTTGTCTCCTGATTTTACAGAACCCCCCTGACTGCCCAGGAAGCATCACATCTGCCAGCCAGGAGTGGACAGCAGCTGCCTTTGAGTGCATCTGGGGTTTGATTTCCAAAGGGTTACTTTCCCCTCACACCCCTGACCTCAGGACAGGGAGATGCCAACCAAAGGAGAAGGAGGCAGTGGACAGAGAGCTCAGCCTTGTCTAATTGGGCTGATAAATGCACTCCCTCTGCCCCCACCTGGTCTCTGTGACCTGCTGATGCAGAAATCAAATTGTCATTGGCAACGGCCCATGTTGGCCTGAAAGCCACAGATTAGATTCTGAGAAAGCCTGACGTAACCTTTTGTTCTCGTTACCAAGTCTAGAGGGAAGACACCCCCCGTGCGTCTCCTCCCTCCCCTTGGGTCAAGGATTTCAGTGCAGTAGGTGGTGGCAGTGGACATGATACATGTGCTCGAATGGAGACATTTAGATGTGAGCCAGGGAAGAGTTGGTCTCCTCTCCAGGATGCCTCATCCTTACTTCCCATTGAGATCGTCCATATGCACAGCACTGACTTTTCAGAGATACTGAACTCGTGGGACCTGTAAAACCTCAGCTTGCATTTCAGCCCATATGTACTTTGGTTGCCACTGAATATTGCATCAGAAAAATATCTAATTGTAGGGAAAGAAAGAATACCCCTGCTCTGATAAGATCAATGTGTTCTCAAGAGCTCAAATCTGCTACCTTTGCTTAAGCTAAACAGTGTTGTGTTGTATCATGTAATATTGTGTTTTCAAAGACTGACTTTTGCCAAACTGGTTTAAGTCCAGCCTTTCTCTGCTGGCTTCAGGGAAAGCAATCTGGATTTATCCTGTTGATTGAGAGTTTCAAAGCAATCATGACTTCACACTTCCAAAGCCGTTGCATTTTATCTCATTAATATGAACTGAATGAGCAATGTAGGCCCAGGACAAATAAATCACTTTTTTTTTTTCCAACTCATTTAACTTTGGCCAATGGCTTTATGCCTCATATTGCTCCTTTTCCAAAAATGTGTCCAGATCCTCTCTTGATGCATGGCTAAGGCTCTCTTCTATCACTGACTCTGTCAACTGGGTAGTATCCCAGCCCCTCCTAATTGTGTAATTCTGCCTCAGTTTAAATATATTATTCCTCTTTTCCTTTCAAAGGAGTTATCTCAGAAATGGCACTGGCGCTGTGAGGTCCCTTTAGCTTTCTGGTTTCTGTGTGCCTTTCCTAGAGAAGCTCTAACTTTTTACTAATTTATATCTTCCTTACACTCCCCACCCAACGTTTGCAGCTGCTGTTGGAGTCCACAAGATGCACATTTAAGAGTGAGGGACAGATCCAGTCGCTCTTTAATGTGAAAAATTAGGAGCTCAGTGCAGTGAGTGGTGCCAACACTGAGAGAAGCTGCAGAGATGCCTCCAGCTCAGCCTCAGGGCTTGGTGTGCGCTGTGGGAGTGGAGCACCCATGGGCTCCTGCAGCTCATACCCCTGCTGTCGTGGAGGTTTGGGATTGAAATGTGACAGAGGTTACACCACTGCTGTCATGTTTGTTCTTTGGTGGCAGCTGAGAGCTCAGATGAGTGCATTTGGTGGGAACAGCAGGAGCAGCCAGAGAGAAGGATCTGTGACCAAAGGGGCTTCTGAGATGAGCTGCTGGCACTGACCATGTAATGACAGCTCATCATAGCCAGGCTGCTCGAGGGGTGTGAGTGTTTCAGTACAAACCCGTAAGGGACTAATTACCATTAAACCAGCCAGATTGTTGGCAATGAAATCCATGCTCTGTGTACAGTGTTGTTACCTCCATCAGGAGATAACTCGTGTCCTGTTGAGTCTCAGGTCTGCCGTGAGGGGGACACGGTGCTCTCCACATGTGCACGGGGCAGAGGGCAGAGCCACGCGTCCCTCCTGGTGCTCATTCTTGTCTAGGAAGAGGATGCTATGATTAGTGCTGATGTGTTTTAAATGGAGCACAGCGTACCTGAGGTGATCGGATCACATATTCCAGCACAGGGGGCTGTGGGGAGTAGATGGCATCACGCAGAGTGCAATTATGCAGATGTGTGGTGTTTCTGTAATGTATTGCTGTTCTAGAAGACGTGGTGTAAATCTCTGGGTTTGATGCAAAAAAAAATGCCCATTGTTGCTGTCACTGCCAGCTGGCCAGGCTGTTTCGTCGTCTGCTCAAAGCTTGTTAGGGCTCTGGAGCACTGTGCTGGAAAACCTCGCCGTGAGATGTGTTTTGTGAATTACAACCCTGATAACTATCAGAGAGTGCATGCTGAGGTGTAGCATTAATATTTATATGGGAACAGATGTCTTAGCTATTGGCCAGGGCCCAGCCTTGATCTGTTAGATATTGGGAGTTAAAAAAATAGTGGTCCCTGCCCTAAGAACTCAGTTTCTATTACAGCAATTATTAAAAATATTGGATATAATTTTAAACGCATGAATGATTTAAAGGAATAGGTAAAAGAAAAGTGTGGGTGGAGGGTAATGCTGTAATAACATTTTTCTCCTGAAATGAGTGAAATTTTGCCAACCAATGGCTGATTTACATATTCATTAGCTGAGGTTTAAGTATCCCTTTTTATTCCAACAATAAATCTTAGCTATGAAATGATCTCCTTTTGTTTATACACTGATAAAGATGTTAAGTAAGAATTCTTAAAACATTTTCGTGCTCTGTAGAGACATGGGGATGTAGCAACACCTTATTTATAAATATTCTTTCCTCTTCCTGGCAAGATTTCTAATTCCAGTGAGCATGACAACATCTCCTTCTGCTTTGATAATGTCATGCGTGTGCCTACTGTTAGTTGCAGGACAATGACTTCACACCCAACACAAATAGGCAACAACTGGCAAAGCCAGAAATAAGACTCTGCTTGTGTTGGTATTGTCTTTCTTCTGTGCTTTGTGTGCTCCTTCTGGTGGAGGAGCTATTTCCAGCTTTGGACCACTTTGCAGCTGATCATCTGCTGAGGCTGGCTTTTGAAGTCACGGTGTGCCGCGGGGTTGGAATACGTACGGGTTCTCCCAGTGCCATTTGCAGAGGTGAGCAATAGCTGGCTTAGCAGAGCTTTGATGCTCCAGCGGTGCTGGGATGCCTCCTGTGCCAGGTGTTTGTGATGAGCATCCAAGGGTTAAACTACACACTCTTTTACATCCTCTCTTTTCTTTGCATGTGCGGCAAGACGAAGCTTGCCTCACTATTTGCTTTTCTAAATTAAGATATCTTCTGGCAGGGCACCACTCAGGAGCTTACGAGAACACCACTTCTCACACACCTTTGTGAGAAGCCAGAGACTGATGGGCATTAAAACATGCTCCCTGCAGATACGTAGACATGGTCTCTACACCTTAGTGTCAACACAGGGGAATGTGGAAGTGCTTACACAAGCTCTGGACAATTCCTATGAGCAACGGACTTTAACCTTCAGAATTAGAAGCCAGACAAGGAATTAACTGTTTATTATGAGAATCCGTGGAGCATGTGGATGGGGAAAAAATTAGCCTGGAGCCCATGAGGCTCAGTCCTTCACTTTGGTAACCAGTGAGGGGAGAATGAGAAAAATCTTATGACCTTCCCTGACATCCTCCCCTTCCACCAGGAATGAGGGGTGAGAGGAATAACAGCCTTCTTTTGACTGGCCAGAATAGTTCATCTTCCCCAGAAGAAAGAGAGTGCCATTTTGAAGCTTGTAGCCCTGGAAAGGAATCTCTGGTAGTTTTCTTCCCCAGGCAGAGCAGCAGTGGGCTCTGCATGTCAACCTTGATGACAATTCAACAGAAAGCATAGAGAGCAGAGGCCTGACTCATCGCCATGGGTGCAAGGGCTGTCCTTTGAACCCCCTGCACTCATGGGAACAGCTTTCTTGGAGAGGTGATTCATCACTGGGGAAGTCCAGGATGAGGCATGGACACCGCCTTCCCAAAAGGGACAGCTGTCATCTCTTACAAGGACTCCTCCCCTGACTGTCATAGCACTGGAAATGACTTGCTGCTTCTCGGAATGAGCCACGTGGTGCAGATCTTGGGGACATGGCTCCTCACTGTTAGTTCTGGATTACTAAGTCTGGACTGCTATGTGTAGTGTCCCCTCAGAATGGGGTCTTTGCCAATAGGGGCTTGCAGACAGTTTAATGGGTCTTTTCAAGGAACCAAAAAAGATTGCGTGGGGATTCCCAGAAAGACCTAAGGCTTTTGTCTTTTTCATGTTTTGCAGAAGTCTCATGTGCATTTAAGCCACCTAATTCAGGAGTTTCATGTACTCTGTGGCCTCACCTTGGTTACACAAGGCGGCAGCATCCGAAAATTGATCCATCCCTTCTCACCAACAGTTCTGCTAGAAATAAGCCCCCCAAAATTGGGGAAATTCCAATAACCCACAGAGCACTGGTAAACCTGAAAGAGAGCCACCAGCCCTGGAAAGAGAACCAGTAAAATGAATAGTCATAAAGAACCGGTGAGAGTGAGGAAACATGGGACAATATATGTATCCTGGGACCAAAATGTTTTGGGAGTATGTAGCATAGAAGAATCAACTTTCAAGTGATGGACAGTCCCAGTATGTGACTTTGAGTTTTAGGCATCTTCTTCATCAATTGTTATGGAGTTTGAAGGATGGAGAAGAAATGAGGAGCGTGTAAGACTAAGGGTGGAAAATTCAGATTAATTGTATGGGAGGGCAAACATCTACCGTGAGGAGTATCTGGAGGGCAAATAAATAAGAGATGAGAAAGAATAAGTCTTGACTCGGCCCAAGGACTGTTGAAGGATGCAACCCAGGGCAGCTTACAGTACTCTAAGTGCATAAAAACACAGTTGGCTGCAGAAATGTCTAATCTGGAGATGGTTGGCAGCTGGGAGAGCACTCAGGGGAAATACTGTGTGTGTTTACCCTGTGCTCATACTTTTCCCCAGGCATTTTGCTTTTGCCCACTGTTGGAGACAGGAGCTGGATGGACCTTTGGCCTGGCCCAGTGTGGCTGCTCTTATGTTCTTGTGCTCTCGTGTTGTGAAAGAGTTGGAGTCCTTGTGGTAAGCCTTGCGTTCTTCAGCACACGCTGCAGGACACACTGCGCTGATCACGGCGCCGTCGCTGAGTCAGAGGGGATCTTGCTGACATTCCTCATCGCTTTGCGCACAGCACGTGGAATGTATCGTGAGGAGAAGACTCTGTTTCCCCAAACCAATGGGGCTCTTCATCAAGATGACTCTTCCATAGGTACAGCAAATTGCTGCTGGTGTCCCTGCTCCAGCTGCGGGCTCCGGAAGGGTGGCAGCAGCAGCTCGCTGTCCCACAGCTTTTGTTGCTGGTTTGGTTTAGTGGCCAGGCTGCTTGAGTTGCTGGGGCTGTGTGTGGAGCATCTCCTGGGACGTTCCCTCACCTCCGGCCCACTGCAGCCTGGTAGCCTCCATGCCTTGGGCTGTCTCCTGCAATGTGCTTGTGAAGCTGCTTTAGTTCCCTGGGGGGATGGAGGGGTTGGTAGATCCTGTTGTTCCTCTCTCCTTGCTAGCATCTCGGCAGCTGGTGACAGGAGAGCTTTGTGAGCCTCCTCTTGGGACCCTTTGGCTGCCTTGCTCCTCCCCCACTCCTTTGGCTTGGTACTCAGGACTTTTGAGGTTGTAATTATCTCCCGTGAGTGGTGCTGTCCTGTCTATCAGGGATGGTTAACAGGGTGGTCTCCTTGTTTTTCCAAAAAACTGTGGTACTTTTAAAAGTATCTCCCAAGGAGATGAAGGTACTGTTAGAATCTCCTGGTAGCTGCACTCACCTTTTTCATTTCTGCTTTTCCTTGTTTAGTCATTCCCATAGTGAGAAAGACAATATTTCTATATATTAACAGGAAGGAACATGGTGAATCTGCTTCCAGAGCACAAGGAGGGTCCACGCAGTGTTCATAGACATGTACAGTAATTCCTCGCTAGTGTCTGTGCACACGCACGTGAACTGCATCTATCAACAGTACATTTTGTCTAAGTCAGTGTTTTTCTCTGCAAACCCAGACCCCACTTAGGGGAGAAACAAGCCTTGCCAATAACTGGATTCAATTTATAAGAAACTAGGTGGAAATAATGATGAGGAAATGAGAAAAATAAGCTTTTGATGAAATAATTAATGGCTAGTTGTGACACAATCTCACAGCAGCAATCCAAGGCTCAGGGAGATCAGAGGAGCCCATCCGCTGCCAGACAATGCTTACCATGCAAAGCCAAGTAGCCTCCTGTTTGCAATTTAAAATCATAACCATATACATGGACTGCAGTTGGGGGCGGCTTGTTTGTTCTGAGTTCTCTCCTAACAAACTGAGAGCATCCCCTTGCATCTGAAGGGAGAACGGAGCAGCGGGCTCCAAGCAGTTATGTAGCGTGTAAGACAGGTCCAGCTCTAAAGCAGCTAAAGCCAGGGGATGAACATTTCAACATGTGTGAATTGTTCTACTTCCACCAAACTCAACAGAGCTCTGCTGCTCACAGATCTCCTCCGAAAGACTGAAACCAGTGATTCGTAGCTGGGGATGTCTGGGGAAGGGAGGGACTTCTCAAGAGTCTGCAAAAGGTGCAAAGCAAAAGCAATCCTTTTGTCAGCAGGCTCGCGTTTGCTGTCACTGAGTCCTCACCCCCACCAGTGAGATTTTTATGAACACACAAGTGGACAAAGTTGAAAAACACTTGGCCCTAAATATTTTTGCAGAGGCTCAGTTCTGCTCTCTGAGCTGACGTCCTCTGTGCAGAGCCGTGAGAGAGCTGTGGCAGTGGGTTTGTTCCACTCAGGACTCACTGTAGGAGGAAGTCTTCCCGTTGTCCCCACTCGTCCAATTCTGTTCCCACTGCAGTGTGGGCTCAGCTGCACCAACTGGATTGCTCTGCCTGAAAGCCAACGGGCAGCACAGCAAGTGAGCTCCAGCTGCTGGTGGGGTGTTCAGTCCATCTGGCCAGGCTACAGCCAGTCTGACCCCCCCAGGTCACTGCAATACAGACGCAAGGATGGCTGCACCATCTATTCCACAGCGTGTTTCACTGCTGCTTTGCAAAGCATTCCCTGTTGGTGCCAGCAGAGCCACTGGCACCACCCTTCGCTCTGCTCCCGGCCTTGGTGCAGAGCCACCCTCTCCCTGCTGGCCTCTGGGCTGGGCTCCCTTCCCTGGGCTCCTCTGCATGTCTGCTGGCCCCTGCAGATCAGGGGGGAAGGCACGATGGGAGACAGTCCACTCCTAATCGCTTCCAGAGGTCCCTTTTCCAACTTGGTCAAGGCACTGCTGAGTCATTTTCATGCAGAATGACTTATGGCTGTGTTTAAAACCTCTTTATTACCCTTCAGTAAGCCAGAGCTCAATCTCGCATTTTTAATGTTTCTCTTGTAAAGGGCAGATTTATATGTAAAACACTTTACACTTTGGTTTCCTCCTAAATAATAACTAACGTAGTTCTTCTGAGTGCTTTACAGCGTCGGCTGACTAGTCCTGACAACACCCTGGTTTTCCATATGCACAGCAGAACCTTGGATCAGCTTCTTAGGTCTGGTGTTTTCAATTCTTGTGATTTTATTGTGAGTCTGGGGTGGGCTCTTTCTCCAAGGCTCAGCTCCTGGAAACACACAGTCACATGACTCTCTCACTTCTCTTTTTTTTTTTAAATACAATAAATTTCTGATTCTTCCCGTTGTAGGGAAAAGCTTGACGATGTGATCCAAATGCACTGCAAGGCTCAGAAGCCAGATGCCAAACAACAAGAAGGCAAACCGTGTTGCCATTTTTAAATCTCTGGAGTTTTAAGGCAATCTAAGCATGCCCTGGGTCTTCTGAGTGTGAAGGGTCTTGGCAGTAAATAAAGTTTCATATAACAAAGGGGCAAGGGCCCCGTCTTCAGGGATGCTAATATTCTCCATCTCCCCTCTCTTTCTTGCTTCTTTCTGATTCTTGTCCTGCGTGTGCTTTGCTTTCCACATTGTGAGTAGTCACGTTCCTCACAGTGGTAAAGAAAAGCACACAAATAAATCTTTGCTGGAACAGAGCAAATTTTAAATCAAATCAGAATTTTACAAACAAATAAGATCAAGGTTTTAAACTCTTCCAGCTGTTACTGTGTGCTTGTGGAGTGCAGTGTGCAATGTGTGTGACTGTTGGTGCTACTGTTAACACCACAACCATTGCTGCTGCTGCTACTAATGAAGTAGAGTTGTTAACTGTTAAGTACCATGCATATTTGTGATCACCTACTTAGAAAGGTGGAAGAAAGCATGCAGTAGGCTTTTCTTGCACTGTGGTGCTGCAAACCAGCTATTTCCACATTATAAAAAGAACTGGATGACAGAAAGTGATCAACCTATGGATTGTGTGTCACAGATTTTGTGTTTCTTCTACTTCCTTATTGGTTCTATAGTGACCTTATAATTCCTTCCATTCCATTCCTTTATAGTGACCATACAATTCCTTCCATTATTTCCTGCTGAGAGGGTCTCAGGTCAGAGCCCATAGCTGGCTGTCCATGGGATGGCAGTTTAGATTTGTCTTTCTAGATTTTTAGTCCTGTATACTACTCACTGCTCTGAAAGTGCTATTGCTGTTTCATTTATACATTCTGCATGGGAATCTAATACTACTTTAATTACTTTATGCATGTATTTATTCTTTGGCTATTAGAAAATCTCTGTTAAACTTTGAAGTCCAGAGTTTCCCTGAAGGAAATATTTCCCAGCCTGCTAGATCTTAGTGATACAAGATCGTCTTGATATTCATTATAAAGCATATTTTTCTTCATTTTCTCCCATGGCTTCAAGACAAATATTTCTGTGGCTTCCTAAACAAATCCCTTGTCCCTCCGAGTTGGGTAGTTGCCTCCCTCACACTTCTCAGCCGAACAATATCTTCTCCTTTAAGCATTTTAATCATGCGTGGTGCTTTTTAAACCATTTTTTCCCGTTTGCTCACGTGTTTACATGTTGAGTAGAAAAAAGAAGTATTTGAGGTAGATTCAAGAGCAGCAGTGGTTTCTATCTTGTGGTGCACAGTTAATCTGTTACCGCACCTTCACCTGTCAGGGTGCCAGCAGAAGCCACGGAGGAGCTCTCTGTGCCAGCAGCGTGGAGCTCTGCCATAGTCAGGCTGTTGTAAGAGCTGAAGGGAGGGCCAATTTCTTGTTTCAAGTGTTGACCACAAACTCATTTAGACAGGTTTTGTCTAGGAATCTCGGGATTCCTGTACTGCGATCTGCCTGGGACCAATTCTCTGCCCACTTCCCTTGGAATAAATCTGCATGAGTAAGGTTGCTTTAATTTTGCAAATCTTTATTTTTCTTTCAGTTTGGAGTGTTCAAAGGCAGACAGCCCTGGCTCACGCTTGCTCTTGTCAAAGGCAGTCCGTGCTGCGGGCAGAGCAGAGGACACCACTGCAGATTGTTGCTGGCAGTCCCCTCCAGAAGCACGAATGGAGAGCAAAAATGTGAGAGAGCAACAAGAGCATCTAAAGGGAACTTCTCCAAAAGCAGGAGCAGAGGCGTGCCAGAAAGAGAAGAGCCTAATATGTGAGTAAAAATCAATGAATTATTCTAGAATGGCTGCACTGAAATTTTACACTGAGAAAAGTGACCAAGACTCTGTTCTTGAGTGACATCAAGCCAAGTTTCTGGTCACTTTGCTGTTACCAAACCAGTGAATTACTGTCAAGCACATGAGAACTATCAACGGGTCCTTGCCAGCAGGGAGCTGGCTCTTTTCTAGACACTTTCCTCTTCGCTTCCAACAGTAAGAGCTCCCTTTCCAAGGGGAAAAGTGTTGTTGAGCTGAGCTGCAGCGTCGGCGCGACTGCCTGGTGGTGACGTGCTGGGGGGCCGCGGCAGTGCCCGTGCGCAGTCAGCCTCCATGCAGGAAGCAGGCAAACATGTCTCTTGGACTGTACAAGACAAGGAGGGAGTAGATTTGTATAGGGATTGTTTAACATTAAAATTAGGTATCTAATCAGATGGTCATTTTTTTACATTTTAGCTTAGAAGGGAAGGTGGGATATTAAAGTCAAAAGGCTGTGGTTACATCATATGGGCTGATAACAAATTTATGAACTGATAGGTACCTGTTGATAGGCATCAAATAAGTGATCACTCATTTTTGTATTTATATGTTCAGTAAGGTGTATGCAGATTGAAAGACCAGTGGATGGAAGTGTTCTTCCCCAGTCCCAGACAAGTGTTCAACCTTTCAGGAAGGAAACACAAAGGCACAGCTGAAGACAGGGCTGGTGTTTAGTTGCCTGTACTTCAGCAGCTTCCTAACTGTAGGCCTCAGTTGTCTCTATAAAATCGGAGATAATGGCATTTCTGTACCTCACAGGGTTTCTAAAGAGACCATTAAAGGGTATGAGGTGCATGGGCAGCCTGTAAAAGAGGTGGTTTGAATATACATGGTAAACATCTAACTCAGTAGGGGAATGATTCCAGAAAAAACCTTGTTGAACTGGATCGTGGGGAAGGGACAGATACAGCACCGATCTGGCTGCTCTCCTCTGTGTCATTCCTTGATAGATTC
Organism: Tapera naevia; assembly: GCA_033556795.1. NCBI lineage: Eukaryota > Metazoa > Chordata > Aves > Cuculiformes > Neomorphidae > Tapera > Tapera naevia. The sequence goes on along the minus strand of JAUMJJ010000184.1, from coordinate 2,418,744 downwards.
ACCATGCAGTTTTGGTTTGTTCTTCCCTCTCCAGCCCTTCAGAGAGTGGTTCCTGCTATGATGATTTAACACACACCTTACAATACAGCAGCTCAAGATAGGGGATTGAAAGATTTATGTTGCTGATTCTGCAACAAAGGCATCCAGTGCCAAATGTGCTTTCGATAACTTCCTGCGTTATGCTGAGGCAGTTGGATAAAGACATCTTAGTGACAGACAAGGACAGCTCAGTCATACCTGGGCATGAGTCTGATCCACTGCGTTTCATCCACTTTTATTAATTGCAGAGGCAGTTGGTTTCACTCACAGCTTTACTCCTCCAGCAGCCATGGAAGCAGTTCAAATAAGCTGCACTCCAGTATTTGGACATTGACCTGCTTTTTACTTGTTTGTTTAGTGAAACTGCCGCATAACTGGCCCAGCAGAGTCAGGAGTTACAAACAAACTTTGACTGCAGACTGTGTATTTAGTTCAGCTTTCACCTTGACACAAAGCCTTTGCTTTCTGGAGATACAGAGATGCTCTCTACAGCAACTCCCCTCCAGTAAAACACAGCTAGAAGAAGGCAGATAAAAACCCCATGGCACGCAGGGGTTTATTTTTAAAAAGAGCACATGATTAACTTATACTGTATTTATCTGAATTAATTTCAGTATTAGGATTCTTCATACCTTTGTGGTGTGTGAAGCAGCTGTGGACAGATTGGTCTGTGATCTCATTTATGTCATTATAAATCCAAAGTAACTCCCTTGAAAACAGCACTTACCGTAGGTGTCCGTCAGCGTCCCTAACAATTAATTTGTCCTACAGTAGGTTTTTGTTCTTTACACATGAAAGTGCAAGTCTTCTTGTTTGTAATGTGTGAATTTTTTTTGAAACAGAATTATTTGCTAAGTCTGTAAATATTTAGAATCATTAAGGTTGGAAAAGACCTCTAAGATCATCAAGTCCAACCATCAACACAACACTGCAAACTATTTAAATCCATCTAAATATTATAGAATATAAACTCCTTATTGAATATTTTCATCTGAACAGACAGTGTCTACCTTGAAAATCTAATGTAATGCTTTAAACTAGAGATTCAAACTATTAAAAGCAGTCCAACTGAGGTTGGACAAGAAAATAGTTATGATAACAATACTGTGGTCTGTGGCAAATAAGTGGCAGCTGTAAGGGAATGATGAATATCAATACCAGGAAATGTCCACCATCAACCATACAATGTTAGCAGAGCCCTTCAGAAATCAGTCTTTTAGGAATCTGTGGACACTTCTTGTACAGTGATTTGGAGGAGCTTTCAGTGGTGCAAATGGACAAATGGACAAATCTTTAAAACTATATGTTTGCACCAGTAAATTCATTCGGACTCTTTTCCTAAAGGGATTCCCTGCAGGGGAGCTATTATACATGCTCCAGCCTGGAACTTGAGCTGGCCAGAGAATGGAAATTGTGTTTCACAGACGATTTTGAGATTTTGAAATTTGTTTTCATTCCAATTCAGAACAAAACCTCAAAATGTTGAAATTATCCACAAAGGAAAATTCCACAAAAATAAATAGTTTTGGCTTATTTAGATCGTTATAACATTTAAAAGCGTGTATGTTGTATAAAATCAAAAAATCTAAATGTTTTATTCCAAAATTTGTTGACTTTTTTCCTCAAAAAAAAAAAAATCTAGTAAAACAGTAGTTTCACAAAGCATTTTGGTTGTGACAGAATGACATTTTTGAAGGAAAGCTACTCTATCAAATAATTTTCCATCTGAAGTTCGTTAGATTTCCTGTTGCCATGTTATCCAGACCTTTTGCTGTAATGCAAAAGCTCCATGAACACCCAAATGCCAGAGTCATGGTCTGCAATGCTGCTGCCTGTGGGCTTCTAATTGCATGTTTGTGCTATGGCAAGACCTAGAAGGTCCACACAGACGTCTGTTCCTCCTTGGCCTGGCATGAACAGGAAGGAAAGAGCACATTTTCTGAAGAGAGCTCTGAAGGTGTGAGAGAATTGGCTTGAAGTTGCTCTTGCTGTCACCCAGCCCCCAGCACAAGAAGTCCTCTTCCTGGCAGGGGAGTAACCAAAGAATCCAGCAACGTTGGCTCCTTCCATTGAAAAGAAATAACCCACATGAGGAAATGTGCTCCTTCTCCGTCACCAAGAGGGCAAAGTTCATGGCAAACTGACTCTGGGACTCTCCAACAAATAGTAATGTCAATGGCCTGTGTCTCAGAGCTCTGAAGAGACAGGGGTGACGTGCTTTCAATGCCACTGCTGGATTTTGGAAGACTTGTGCTTTTCTAGGGCTACCTGAACAGAAGGGAGTTTCATTTTTCATCCGTGTCCATTTGACACCACAAATGGACTTTAACTTCTCAGCTTTTCTTCTCTGAGGACTATCTAAAGAGGAGCTTTAGATGATGTGATGGACATCGTCCATAGTGCATTACATCAGTACAGCAGCAAGGGAGAGAGAAGCCATGAGGATTGCACTGCATTCAGGGCAGAGGCAGTCAAGGCAAATACCCATCTGTACTGGCTGCCCTCCCACCCTTCCCTGGCAGCCTGGACAAAGTGGATGGAGCTGAAAGACTTCACGGGTCCTGCTGCCTCTTTGATTCTGATGAGTGAAACATATTTGGTGTGTGTCATGGGCAATGACAGTGGCAAGTGATGAGGTTATTGGATGACAAACCTGGCTGTGCAGGTCTGGTGAGATTCTTGCCCTGAATGCTGTGCCCGATGAGGAGGAGCCGTGCTTGGGTCCCTGTTGTGTGTACACAAAGTTGTCTGCAAGTGGGACGTTTGCGCTCAGAGTGTAATTCTGGAATATGTTTTTCTCCTTGGGATATTTCTGAACTGCAGTCAGTGAGCTCCCTACTAGAAAGTGAGATGTAGGAGCCACCCTCTCTTGTTGAAAACTTGGTAGAACGTCTGTACAACATTATGGTCACCAAACTATGCCTAAGCCTAATTGGTTGCATGTGGGATTGATTGCCTTGATATAAAGAACTGAATGCACTGAAGATCTGCCAGAGGTTGTGGAAAAGATCAAAGAAGGTCAGATAAAAGGCCAAATGTGGCTTTAGTGAGGGTAATTGTAGTGGCAGAGCTTCAGTGGAAGGGCTCCTGCCAGCTCAGAGCTGTGGCTGCGATCTTTCCTCGGGTGCGTGGAGATGCGCCTCGACAGGGCTTGCACTTGACAGCCATGTCCATCCTCTCATGGAAGCAGTATGGTCCAGGCAGCTGCATGGTTTCATCTTCAGCTGGAGCCAATAATTCATCGTAAAGAGCTCAAAATGTTTCAGTCCTCTGGGAAGTGAAAAAACTGTCTTGAAAAATTTGTAAGATGAATGTCTTAATTGTCAGAAACTCTGTAGAAGCACTGGGAAAGAGGCACCAACCTTCCTGGTAGCACTACCACCCTCTTGTTTCCCCAAAGACTGTAACCACTGCAGAGCTGTTACTGTCACGTTGTACCCCATGCACAGCAGCTCCACTTGAAGGCCAGGAATTCACTGTGTCACACAGCTCAAAAGCAAATCCCTGGACACAGAACCCTCAGGGACCTTGTGTTGGACCTCAGTTACCTTCAGAGCCTGCTATCATGCAACTGGCACAGCCCCACAGCTCCATCAGGTGTGGATCCATTTGGGGAATGGCCTCAATCAGATCCTGTTAGAATATTTGCATTAATGTGAGACAGGCTTCTAGGCCAAAAAAGTGCCATGAACTTATTTTTCCATCAGCTAATGGTATCAGCTGTTCTTTGTTGGTTTTCTGCCATCTCCATGCATGTAAACCAGCTCATCCTGGTGTTCAAAAGTGTCGCTGAGTGTGGAACAGAGTTGGTTTTAGAGCAGAACTTCAGCAAACATCATGAAGGAAGAGCAGAACCCCATTCCCTGCCAGGAGCACAGCCCGGAGAAGGTTCCCTCTCTGCAGACCTGCATGTTACCTGGCCAAGGGCTTATAGAAGATCCAATCAGCTTCTACAAGGCTCAATCTGGAGATAAGCAATGCAAGATAGAGCTTATTAGACAGCGCAAGACAGAGCTTATTAGACAACACAAGATGTTGCCATTAGGCACATGCAAGGCAAAAGGATCAACTCCCATACTTTGGACTTGGTCGCTATTTAAATTTCTGCGGCCATAGCTACGATGGTCAGGAAAGAGAAGGGTAGTGCAGTTCTACACAACGTAGCTATGCTGGCAAGAGGTCTCTGCATCAGTTTTCCAAAGACTTTTGGGGCTCTTCCCATCTATGCAAAGGGCTCTCTGCCTGGCCGTGTGGACAGTTTAGGGCTGATCTTCCATGATGGGCTCCGGATGAATTATCCTCTCCTCTTGCATGTAGGAGGAACTCTTGAGATCTGCCTAAACACAAGGCCTGTAATTATGGTGTGAGTGTTAGCAAATGAGACCAAAGTGAGCCAAAGGGCCTCACCGAGGTATTCGATGACGCCGCCTTGTTTTCTTGCTTCCTGAAGTGGCCCTGTTGGAGAGGACACTGCCATGAAGGGAGAAGCTTGGCAGCATGGGGAGAAGGGCAGCGGGCTGGTTGCAGAGTCTGCATCTCTGCCCAAAGCCCCTCGAGGTCCAAGGAAATAAAGGTTGGATGGACTAAGGCCGTTCAAATGCAGGGACCCCAACTGAATTCATGGGCACATTTTAAAGCCTTTTATTCCCTCAAGTAACTGTGTGTATTTGGACACCTGTAAAAGGCCTGTGCCCACTTGGCGTTCACCAGCCCGCAGCGGCTCTTTAAGGGCCTGCCTGGACTCCTGGCAGAGCCCAGGGCTGGTGCCAAGCACTCCAGAAATTCCTCTTCAGCTCCAAAGTTGTTTGTTCTATCATCTTTGCAGCGCGAGCCATCTAAAAGCTGCCTTCTGAAGGGCCTGGTGTTAAAAACCACCCAGCACTCCATGGCACTGAGTGGTGACTCAAACCCGTGTTATTTTTCCCCCGTGAGACGCTTGAGGAAGCTGAGGTGGTGTGGCTGGAGTGTCCCTGTGACCTGTGCTTGTGACTTGGAATGGCTTTGACCTTCTCAGCACAGGGCAGAGGTGCCAATGCCTCTGAAGTGCTGAGAAGTCCATTATGAGCAGAAGCTGTGAGTTAGTCAGCCCTTTTTGTAATTAGCATGTCATTAATTAGTAGTAATCTAGCACGCAAGTGCCATGATTATCTTGATTAGGGCTAGAATGGAGGGGAGTGTGTGGGGTATTGAGGGTTCTGCTGCAGTTCAAGTGGAGCTGGGGAGCTGCTGTCCTGCAGGCAAGGTGGGTGCAGCCCCTGGCTCTGGTGGGGACAATGGCCAGGCTGCTGCAGTCTCTGCAGAAACCAGTCCCTCTCGTCAAATCCTGAAAGACAGTGCATTTCAGGCTGCCATCCCTTTGCTGTGAGCAGGTCAGGATGGATCAGTGTTCTTATAGAGGATGTTGAGGAGGCTGGCAGAAACCTGCTGGGGAGGAGGAGGAGACTCTTGCTTTTTTTATGGGCCAGGGAAGCCTGAGCCACCATCGTGGAGCTTTTGGCTGGGCTGTCCCCTTGCAGATGAGCAGTGTGGAAGGCAGACACCTTCAGAGACTCTCATGGCAGCTGCAGAGCGCCCCAGTGACATCTCTTGTCTCCAGCTTCTAGCTGCTGCCATCAAATGAACATCCTGGGGGTGTTCAAGGGCAAGTTGGATGGGGCTTTGAGCACCCTGATCCAGTGGGAGGTGTCCCTGCCCACAGCAGGGGGTTGGAACTGGTTGGTCCCTTCCAACCCAAACCATTCCATGATTCCATGAAATTCTTTCACCCAGCTTCTCTGTGCCCTCGACATAAACACCAGGATCCCCCCTAACCCTCAGGATAGGAATTTAAGTACAAGAAATTTTTCAATGGCTTCTTCCCTCTGTGGGCTGCCTGATTAGAAAAGAGGGTGAAATCCTGTGCAGGACCTTGGGCACATCCCTTTCAAAATTTGGCCATGGATACCTGCAGCTGAGGTGCTCTGGGCACCAAGCAAGGGAGCTGAGCTCTGAGCTGGCAGCCTGGTGCCACTCCCCACAGGGTGGCCCAGGCCCCTGCATGAGGTACAGCTCCTCCAGTGCCACTCAACCAAGTCAGCTCCCCTGGAGCAGATTCTCCTCTTTTCATCACAAAATGTGATTGCCACAAGAGCCGTTCAGCTGATGCTGCATTATCTCGTGGGCTGCTGCAAAGTCCAGTTGAGCAGAAGCTGCTGGCTGAAGTGGTGGTGCAGAGGACACAGCAGTTGTGTGTCCATTGTTTGATTGCTGCTTTTTTTCCAGCAGGGATGGCTCCTTGACATTAGTTCTATGGGGTCTGCCCGTTAATGGTAGTTTTAAATGATCAAGAGGTTACAGCAGTAAGGAATGTTAGGAAAAATGTCTCTGTGGAGTTTAAACAACCAGTATTTTAGGCAGGGCTTGGTGGGTTACTGTCCCTGCACAAACAACTAGAATGTGAGAGTCTGGGCTGGGAAATACTTAAACTGTTTGGAAAAACTTGTTTTGTGCAGCTTGAGAGTGTCCCTGGAGGCTGTGGCCCAATGCCATGGCTCCTGGTAAAGGCTGGGCTGCAGTAACAATGAAGCTTTTATGGGGAAGCTGGAGTACAATCAGAAACTTTTTGGTCCCGAGGGATTATGGGGAGGGGAGTTCCTGGGTTCAAGATGTCTGGCACATTATGCACATTTCCACCAGGATTTGGGGGTGTTCTATGGCATGCAAGGTATGCAAATTGCTAAATGTGTTTTCAGTTTTGCTGTGTTGGGCTGTCTTTGTTGGGTGATCATTTTCTCTTCAGTGTCGCCAGAAGACAAGATGGGTTCATAGCACGAGAGGGAAAGAGCAGTTGTCTCACAAGCAGTATTGACCTCTCAAGAACTCATATTTTTGGTTCTCCAGCCATGCTCCTAACTGGGTGGCTGCAGATTATTTGCTGATTAAACACTAGGAAGAAGAATCCTGAACTGAAAGGCACCTTGATCACTCCTTACCAAAGTGATCAGAGTGTGTGTGTAGAATCTCTTTCCTTGTTGCTATTACTTAACCTTAATCATTTGCACACCACATATAGCAGATATCAGCAAGAGGTCTAGCAAGATACTGAAGTATCTCTTTACATAGTGTTATAGCATCCAGTCAGATGTTCTTCAAAGAAATCATTGCTAATTAATTAGAGGACTTTGTTACAGGTGAGGAGGCTTTTCCTATTAGATATAAACTTCCATTACTAATGGTGTTAAATGTTGGTTGGACTTGATGATCTTAGAGGTCTTTTCCATCCTTAATGATTCTATGATTCTATGAAATGCTGGAAAAAACAGGGCAAGATGGGCCTTACAAAGGAAAGAAGATAAGGGGTGGATCCTGGGCTGAAGTGGCATTGCCACTGTGCATCTGCTCCAGCATCTGGTTTGGGAGCATGAAATCTGATCCAGTGCCCACTGAAACCCGTGAGAAGATTCCTGCAGATTTTGGTGGGCTGTGGAAGGGACCACCCAGAGGCTGAGGAGCAGCTGGCCCAGAATTGCACACATTGTTAGCTCCTTGTCCTCCTGCAGTGTGGGATGGTGCTCGTACCCTGCACCCCACACACCTGGGCAGTGCAGGGCTGGCTGAACACTTGCTCACCTGGGCAAGGGAAAGAATCCTTGCATGAACAGAGCCTGGGAGTGCAGAGGCTGGAAGTAAATCTCCTTTTTTTTTTTAGGTTACAGACATGTAGTTACCAGGCTGGGACTGCACAAAGATTGTAGGATTTGATGGCTGTTATTGCCTCTGTCTTTCCTTTTTCTGCACTCTCAAGGAGGCAAACCAGTGACAAGGGCACTGCCTTGCTGATGGCATTCCCCTGCCAGGGCCCCCTTTTCCCTAATTTTGTGCATCTTCGCCCTTCATTTGCTGAGGTTTAACCTCGGGCCTGCCTCCTGTTTGGAAACACTGAATGGCCCTTAATGACAGCAGCACAAACAAAACCCTATAAAGGCAGGATTTGTGATTTACATGGGGTTAATTACCACAACAAGCATGTTTATTCACTTCTCTAATAAATCCTTAAGACAGGAACAAGTACTAGCTTGGCCAGATTCAGCCTGTGCATATATTTTTCTTGTAGCCATTTTTGCAAATCTGTATGTGCAGAATAGAAGGAGACAAAATATCTCCCATCACTTAGGCAATAACTCACGGGCTGTGTGCTTTTCCACCACCAAATGGCATCACCATTTACTTCAGATCTGATACAAAATAGACTGTATCATGACTTTTGCTTTCTTGCCTTTTTTTTTAAGGGGAATGAGGTCATAAATGCACGTTAACAGCAGTGGTGTGATATTTGCCTCTGACACGCGAGCTCGACATTTGTTGCTGCTGAACTAGTAAGACCTGATTGTTATATTCATGAGGTTAAAAACCTGTGGTAACAGGAGCTGGTGCACGTCCAGGCCTGCGGTTTGAAGCTGTGCCTCAATGAGGGTCCTACAAAGTCCATCATTTGATTAAATATGACTGATGGAGACAAGTTGAGGATGCTCACCATCGACTAGAATGAATGCCTTGGTTTTATCAGTCTGATTTACAGAAGAGACCAATGTATAGAGGTGGCCAGTGGATTTGGGAGCTTCTGGGTTTAGGTGCTGGATCACTTCAATGACTTTATGGGGACCAGGATTAGTCAGCATTGCCCCTGATTCATTGCATTTGGATATACACTGGCTGCAAAAAAGTTTTTCTTCAGCTGTTGATGCTTCTCTGTAGCCGTCCTTTGGATTTCCAGTGGCCACGTGCAAGGGCTGACTGCAGCGTCTCTGGTTTGCTGGAAAAGTATTTGCCATGGCTCAGTGCTGTTCTGGATGGAGCCCTCCTGCTGTTCCTTAGGAATTCATGTCAGACAGAACATTTTGTACAATGCAGGAGCTTTTGTCACCTTGATTCGAAGGAAGTGGTTTGTGTTAATGCTTAAAGGTAACGTGAGACAAGGCCAGCTCTTTACTTTAGAACACGTTGGGCCATTGATGTGCATAGTACAGTAAATATAACAAAGAGTCCACTGTGGTATTTACACTCACCACAAATGCATTTGCAAAATAGGATTATTTGCAATCCAATAAAATAGCCTGCTTTTAGGCAGAAACCCTGTGTGTTCAGTGAAGTGGGCTCCTCAACTTTTCTTACCATTTATCAACCCAACACATTCCTCCCCATTTTTTTTTTTTAATGCCTTCCATTTATAGTTAAGAAAAACCTAGGGAAAACAAACACTCTATTCCTGATTGTTTATTCACCAGTCTCTTAGGAACCATAATTACGTCTCCCAGGAATTGTGTGTTTTATCATACTGTATATCTTAAAGAGCCACTTTAGGTAAAATAACAAGGAGTGCCTTATGAAGGAAAATTGGATTCATTTAAGACTTTTTTAACCCTCCAAAGAATGGCTCTTTGTTTACTTCTTTAGTGCATGTGGCAACTTGCCCAAGTAAATACTATGCTGCATAAATACCAGAGATTGGTATTTATGATATTACATAAACATACTCTGAATAATGACTCATTGTTGCAGTGAAGAAGAACACCAGCAATATACGTTGCAGTCAATGCACTGTTTCTCATCACAGCATTGAGTGCCACTGAAGTGTTGCAGTACGAAATGATGGCAAGATTGGAGAGGAAAAGCCCTACAGCATTGTTTAGCACCTTGGAGTTCACAACCAACACAGAAAACAGTCAAAAGGGGAATGTGGTGAGGTTAAAAAACACAGCAGGTTGGTCGTCGATAGGCAGGGGTAGGAAGCAGTGGTTTGGTGTATTTTGGGCATGGGCAAAGGGTTTATTGCCCTTTAAACTGAAAACTCAGCCAATGCATTCACATTGTTGTTACAACAAGGAGCCAAGTCCTTGCAGTGATACCTGGGGCCACTTACAGCAACTGGATGTTGATGCCTGTGCTTTACTCATGGAATCACGCTTTCAGGTGACTTTCTTAGAGTCTTAGTTTATCCAGGTTCAGTTTCATTAAATGTTTTGGCAAAATTCTGTGTGTGCAAGGATCAGTGTGGAGGAAGATGTCACCGTGCCACACTGTGCACTGCTGCCAAATGATGGCTCCCCTGCTGCAAGGGGTTCAGGCCTGAGAAATCAAAATCCCAAAGGGAAGGAGGCTATGCCAGGCCTTCTCTTTTAAAGCCTCTTTTAAAGAGGGGTATTAACAAACAGTATTTTTCAAATCCATGGTTGTAGTCTCATCAAAACGGCAAAAGTAAAATACATTTAAAGCCCCAAAGGACCACTCAACCACCCCTTTAAAAAGGATGATAAAAATTGTCACCCATAATAATGCACTAGCCTAAAAATGTGATTTTTTTCAAGATTTCCTCTTTCTCTGAAGCAGCCGCAGCCCTTCAGGAACAGCAGAGATACCCCAAAGGTAGAGCATATCCTCAAAGTGAGTGGTTGATCCTCCTAAAATGCAGAAGTTTTGGGGGTGCTCTGTGCTGGGTGCACCTTACTTCATCATTACAGGTTTGGACGTTGTGACAGGGGTGGCTTCTCATGTTTGCTGTGGTTTATCATCATCAGAAGACATTTTGTCCCTCATAAAGAGATGAATTGAGGAGTGCCCCTTCCTTCCTTCAGCTCTCTCACCTGAGATGATAGTGCTGGATGTTCCCAGCAGCCTCGCAAAGTTCATGGCTTTATGGAAACCTCTGCACCACCACATGGTTAGTAGCTTGTTATTGTGGTTATTAAACTGTACCTTATTCCTCTAATTTTTACTAGTTCCTGTTTTTACTTCTTTAGTCAAAACCCACCGTGTTTAGGCAGGGCTGTGTTTTGATGTCCTGGGTGCCACAGGCTGATCCATCTGCTGCACAAATCTTACTGGATAAATGGAATACTCACTGACTTTGTGCTTTATGCTTTTTGTACAGAATAGGAGAGAGCGTGGATGGTGGGAGAATGGAAGGTTGCTGGTCTGCAAGGAGCAGTGTTTAGAGGATGTGTCCTGAGGACCCAAATGCATGGTGACAGTTTGCTGAGGCTCTGCTGGTGACCCTGGGAATGACCGTGACGCCCTCTGTGCAGCTCCGGACGGCAGAAGGTTTATGCCTGGGCCACTTGCAGACAGCTGCCTGAAGCACTGCTGGGCCACACCTTCAAGGTTTGATTTTATTTCATGTTTTCCCAGAAAAAAATGAAGCAGTAATGTCTACCAGCCTGAGACAACAAGAAATATGGTCAAATTTCACATTCAGTCACAGTTCTATTTTATTTTTTTTATCATTAAATCAGTAGCACTGCCCAAAACCTCCAGTTTCGTGGTGTTTGGTGCTCTTCAAACACGTGCTGGGATATCATACCGAGACATCACTCCTTTATTTGGATTTTGTAGCCGTGCCTCAATGCCAGTTGTCTCAAAACACATATTGAAACCTGTCTCAGGCAGCTTTAACCTGAATTCTTTCCTCACGTTGTTTGGGTTCTGCTGTTCTCTGCTCTTGAGAGCCTGGGAAATGAGATGGCAGACTAAGGTCAGCACCAAAGCTTGATAACAAGCAAGCCCCATCCAAGCCCCACAGAAGTCAGTGGGAAGGCTTGGGTGGACAGCTGTGGTTTTGACTCAGGCCCAGAGATGCTGGAAAATAACAAAGGAGACAGAAGGAAATAGCTTGCTCAGCTTTGGGGGTTATTCCTCCCATCTTTTAAAAGGAATAAATATATGGTTTTTGTTATGAATTTCTCTGAGAAGATGTTTGTGCTCCCAGCCGTAGCAATGTGCCCATGTGATGGAGGCAGAGCAACTCTGAGCTTGCAGGTTTAGGCACCCTTTTCAGTGCAATTCATGGGAAGGCACTGTAAGCCATGACCCAAAGCCACTCTCCCAGACCTGCTGCTCTGCTCGCCGGGAGAGCACTCGTGCTCCGCGTGCGAGGGTCCCCCTGACAGGGAGCGGTGGCATTGCTGGACGTGGTCACGCATTCATTTCAGTGCATGTGGATCAGGACATTTTTCTGTGGTGCAAAGCAGCTGCCAACCCTCTGATTAGTTTGCAACTCTTATTCTATTTGGTCTCATTCTTTTATTTCACACGAACGATGCAGACACAATTTCACTGACAGTTGCTTTGAAGGTCACAGTGCTCTGTAGCACCTCCCAAAGAGGAAAACAGACTGCATTTCAGTACTTCAGCTCTGCAGTGTCCACTGCACACCCAGGAGCCTCCCTGCGCCTGTAGAAAAGCACAAGAAAAATGCTGTTCTAGGCAAAATGCACGTGAGAGGGCCTGGTGAACAGCAGCACCTACCAATGAGCTTGGGTTTAGGCTTCTCAGAAGTCCAGCTTCTGAGTTGGAGTTGTAGGACTAGAGGTGATGGCAGAGAGATGTGCCAGGGGAGGTTTAGACTGGACGTTAGGAAGAGGTTCTTGCCCAGTGGGTGGTGGAGCACTGGAACAGCTCCCCTGGGAAGCAGTCCCAGCATCCACTCTGCCAGCATTCCAGAAGCATTTGGACACTGCCCTCAGCCTCATGGTGTGAATGTTGGGAGTGTCCTGTGCAGGGACAGGAGGTGGACTTGATGGTCCTTTTGGGTCCCTTCTAACTCGGGTGATTCTATGATTATGTTTTGGCTCCTTCTCCTCTTGCTGCTTGAGTGAGTGCCCTGTGGTCATAGAAGGTGAAGGATGAGGCAAACCCAGCACGTACCATTTGCTGAAATGGCTTAGAAAAGGATCTTATAACTTGAAGATGATATCACAGCCATTCAGTGGTGCTGCTTCCTTCTGCCACTCCCTACACGTGCAAACAAAGCAAATTCTATCTCCCGATTTCACCCCTTGTTGTTTGCACAATGGTTGGCAGTTTTCAGATCTTTGCTATTATTTTTCAAAGACCTTTTCTATTTTGTTGATCAGAAATCAAAAAGATAAATAAATCTGAAAACCACAAAACCTCAGGTGTTAATTAAACTTGGTTTAATTTAATTAAACTGGCAGGTGGGAAGTTGACTTCCAGTTACCAAAGCAAGAGTGTTGTTTCTTTTCTTGGCCAGTTCAGTGTCAGATTTTTTGGAGTCCTGAAAAATATAAGTGCTGTGCAGAAGAAGAAATGTCCTTCCTGCATCTCGGCTATCCTGAGGGGTAAGGATTGTTCAGAGTAAGGATTCCCTGCTTCACAGTTAATGTTTGCTTGTAAAATGTTTTAAGATCTTAAGATTAAAGGGATGTGTGGAGCACAGCCACAAGTACATTATGTTAAAGGAAGAGGCATAGCTATGGATGTATGTAGACAGGAAAGAATGCCAAGTTATTTCATTACACAGTTCTGTACAGTGTTAAACCTCATGAATATTCAAAATTACATTTTAATTCTACAGTTCAGTCCATCACCAGTGTGGCTGAGGGTTGTCCCAGATGGAATCAGTGACTGCAAAGGATGTGCTGGTAAGTCAGGTGGCTGGGAATTGTGCACATACATTTTCTTTAATAGTACAGAACAGTTTATCTTAGGAAAAAATAAACCCCTTCAATGTTCTTGTCAGATAGCTCCAAGTGAATCACTGGTCATTGCTGCTCACTTAAGAAGTCATTTCTGTGCTATCTGCAAGTGCTCCAAAGCCCCCTTGGTCTGAAGCGATCGGGCACTGGTGCTTTCTTTCGTTTGCATCAGAGGGCGAATGTTCTGCAGTCGGGCTTTGTCTGACAAGAGGATCGATTGCTTTGCTGCACGAGTGCAAGTGGAACCCGGCTCCATCTCCCATCCCCACAGTTGGCTCTCCATGGAGCAAAGGGGGTTGGTTTGGCTCTGAAAAAGAAAGCTTGGCCTTTGTCAAGCGTAGAGTTTTGGCTTCAAACTGGGTCTGTTGATCGAGGTCCATTTTTTACCACTTTACTCCTGTAACCTTAACGACCTTTTCTTACGGAATCTGAGATGAGCCTCACTGATGAGACTCCGTGAGTCAGAGCTGTGTCAGAGTTAGAAGAGTGATAGCTGTTCTCCTGCCACCACAGGCACCCAGCTCACATTATTTATGTACCATCGACAGCGGGACATGCTCAGACTTGAAGGACTAGTGCTGACCTTCCCTTGCTAATCGTTTATACACTCCTTGTTTTGAGTGCTCCACCTTAAGGTTTCTCATGACTCACTTTCTCTCTGGAGTGAACAAATAAACCCTGAAGGACTCTCTACACTTCCAAGTGTCCCCTCATGCTTACCTTGTTCTCTGCACCAGAAGCTCTCCAGGTAGCTGAGGTACTTGTTATGGTGTGTCCTCAGCTGTAGGACTTGCAGAGCTGAGTCAGTGGTGGTGTTGAGGTTGTTTTAGGTTTCCTCTGCTGAATGTCAACCCAACGCTCTCGCAGGTGTAACAACGAAGGGATAAAGCTCCTCTGCTCTCTGGAGAAAGGGAAGTTGGGCATTTATAGTTCACCCTCCAAACAGGGAACCTCAGATGCTCAGATAGACACGTTGACTGTAATCAAAAGTTTATTGAAGCGCAATGAAACTTGATTATATTTCATAGGGATGTATCTATATTATATAACAGATAGGATATATATATATAAAAAATATCTACAGTCTAATATATATTGTGTTACTATATATTTGCAATTCTACTTTAGATGTACATTATAAATTGCATGGGTATATATCTATGTACACTCATATATAGCCATGTATACGTGTGCCTATAGACATGCATGTACATACATACATATATTTTTTAAATACACATGCATCTTTTTAAACTATTTTTTTCTCATTGTACATGGCTGAGAGCTGTTAAAGTGACTCCCTGAATGGGAACAGGAAACTGGGGAGACCTATTTGTGAGTTGTTTAGACCAAAAGACCTCATGCAGGACACTCAATTGCTCACTGAAATGCTGAGGCTGCTGCTGCTAACTCTGGCTCTCTCTGTATTGACTGGTCCATCTGCTAAGTGGGGCTGCTAATGCTGACATCCCCACCTGCCTTGCAATTTTGGGAGAAATAAACAGGGAAAATCATACAAAGGGTGTACAAAGGTGTCTATCATGGAATGCAGCAATAATGGAAAAGCATCAATATTGTCATTAATGAGGCTTGCAGCAGTTCACAAACAAGGTGATGACCTTGAGAAACTTTGGGGAAACGGAGAAGAGAGGACCTTGGTACAAGAAGGTGCAAGAAAATCTTGTGTTTGTTCTTTTCCTGGGTAGCTCTTCCCTGGGTGGGAAGGACCTTCCCACTGAGGGTGTGCAGGGAGCTTTGGAGAGAGCTCATCTGCCTGGGGCAGGGTTGGCCTGCCTGTGGGGCCAGAGGTGGAGGGAAGGGAGGAACATTTTTGGTTTGTGTTCATCAGAGGCTGTGGGGCTGGACCTTAATTGTAGGGGCTTGGGAAAGGCCAGAAAGGGTGAGGGAGACATCAAAATGTCATCAGGAAGAAGGAGGGAGGCTTGATCTAACAGGCAAAGAGCATTGCAGCCCTTATGGTCCCTGGTTGAGACACATCCGATGGGATGGATCTTCACCACAGCAGTCACAGGGGAGCAATATTAGAAGTAGGACACTATGGGTTGGTCCAGCATGAGGGGAGTAACTTGAACTGCAGGGCTATGATGCAGAAAAGGATGTGATTCTTTTAATTCCTTCTCCTTGTCCCATTATTTCCTTTCCAGGCACACACAAAATCTTCCTCTGCCCCTCCCTCCCAGCTCAGTTTTTCTCCTCTCTTTGGCTTTTTGTCCTTTCCCTGTTGGAGAGCCAAGCTCACCAGTCTATGCCCACACCCAGCACAGGAAGGACTTTCCCACATTGGGTTAAATTTTCCTTCTTTTGGCTGTTTCTCCCTATCTGGGACCCATATGCCGAGCGAAACAATTGTAAATGGGGTTAGTTCATCCCTTTGGCATGGGGCGGCGGCAGGCAGGGCCAGGAATGGGTTCTTCAGAAAAGGTTGTGTTTCAGAGCTGCGCCCTTTAGTTGTGCTGCAAGCGCTCTTTGTGATGAATTCACAGAGCCTGGTGACACCACCAAGCTGTGTGTGGGACCCCAGGTTCTGGGTCTCCTCCCTGTCAGACAGGAGGATGCTAGGAAAGGGAGTGATGGGCACATGGGCAGAGCTGCCTGGGACGTGAAGGACATGACCTGTCCTGCCATCAGCTTTGAGAGCCAGACTCTCCCTGGCTGCAGAGGATGCTTTATGTGTGAGAACCACGGCAAGGTCAGGACCAGGTTGCTTCACATCACCAGAGTCTGAATTCATACCTTGATCCCAGAGCAAGGCTTGTGCAACAAGACAAAATGGAACAACATAAAAGCTGGGATGCAGAGCACGCTGCAGCGTCACTGCAGAAAATACCCCGACGGCCCCCGGGAAGGCGATGCTCAGCCTGCTCTCAGAGTAATCAGGCATTTTTTCTTTTTACTGCAGACATGACCTTAAAGGTTTCCTTTGCACGTTACAGATGCCACCTTTGACACTGAGAGGTGCAGAGCAGAAGAACTACATCTTTTAATGGAAGTTCCCAGGCAAGGTGCCAGTACTCTGCAAACAGATAAATTTATGGTCTTTCAGGTACCAACAGGCATGATTTGTGATCCAAGGGAGGATGTGGTTCTTTCCATTCATTCTCCTTGTCCCCTTCTAAAACTTCCAAAGCACACATGAACACAGCCCAGCAATGCAATCCTCCCAGGGCTAGTAAGCAATATTCCTATGCTTAATTAGCAACTTCACCAAAAATTAGTGAAAGCCCCACAAGCACAGGCTGTCAATCATTCTGTGAGATACTAGGCTGGCTTCACTCATATAACTTAAGAAGCCCAGCAGCTGTAAGGCTTGGTCAAATCTCTGCTGCTAAATGTCTGCTCTTTTGTTACTGACTCCAATTTAAAACTTTGTGAACACTGAACATTTTGTGAACTGGGGAAAAATTCTTCTCTCCAAATTTGCAATCTATTTTCCCATGCTGATCTTGCACCAAAGCAGGCAGTGTCCACGCTGGGAAAGGACCTGATTCGAAGTTCTTGTGCTGTGCTGAAAAAGATCCATCTCCCCAGACAGGTGCAGACAGCCCTGAACTTGCTTTGCCCACGCTCTGCGCTGTTTGGATGGGTGCCGGCCCTACGCAGCCCGAGCCCTGCCGAGTGCTCCCAGTAAGACCAGGCAACTGGAGAACAATGATTTTCAGCAGCCTCCCTGGGTCTGACAGGGAAGAGCGTGACAGCTCTGTGGTCTCGTGGTACCTGTGACACCGTGGCCGTGCTCACCTGTGCAGAGCCAGCTGCCATCTGGGTTGCAATATGAAAAAGATTAAAAATGAAAGGCCTCTGCTGTCCAGCAACAGCCCCGAGGCTGGAGCAGGAGTGCCAAGCCCTGTGATTTATAATGAAGCAGCGATTTATTGCCCTCCTCTTGTGACTGGTTTCTGTCAGCCAGCTCAGAGAGAAGTGTTTGGCACTTTCTCCTCGGGCCCATGGTTCGTGGTGTTATTTCTCAGGGATTGTAAACAGGGGAGTGCTTTTCACATGAGGTTGGCTACAGCTAGGTGTTTTTTTCATAATAAAAAACCTCTGCATATCAGGGAGGAAGAGAGGGAGATGTAGAAATTGCTGTGTGCACGATAATATTTATGATGTCTTGTACCCACCTCTTTCTCTACCTGCCCGGTGCTACGCCAGTGGCTTTGCTCACTTCCTCCATTCAGGCATCTTGAAATGCCTCATAGACTGAACTTGTGGGGAACAGTAATTTTTTTTTACATCAACCAGTAAACAAACTGACAGATAAATAGACAAACATGTTCGGGTCTGTTTCTGCTGTAAAGTAATCTTCAACAGAAGGTGCAATTATCGATGGTAAATGGGGGTGAAGAGGTGCGGTGAGTTGGGGTAAGCAGTGCAGCATCCTCTGGTTCTCCCAGCCTGGTGGGAGGCAGCCAGGGTCCCACTGCTGCTACAGCCAGGCAGGCTGGGGCTCTGAGAGGTGGGTTGGCTTCCTCAAGGCTTTGGGTCACTTTGGGGAGATTCAGAAAGTCCTGATCCAAGCATCCTGGTCTTTACTAATTCCATAAATCACATTTTCTTCTCTTTGGGCAGCAATGTTTGTGATCACTCTCATGTTTTCCCCTGGGCTGTTAATGTTGATATACAGGTGTTTGCTATCAGCCTTCTGCAGAAAATGTAAGTTGTTCTGAAAGTGGAATTAAATCAGGAAGATTTACTACGGTTTAAAAAAACCCAATATTTGCAAAGCACATCCCCAAAGGGATGCTTTGTGATCAAAGTATCATTGCCTATGATTGTGTTCAAAAATTCTTCCTTAGTCAAAGCCTTTCCATGTTTCTTCCTAGGATATTAACAGGGATTTAATCATCCATTTAAACAAAGAGACAAAACTTGCTTCTAAAGATGGGCTGAGTGGAAGGACCATCAAAGTATTTAATTTTTAGAGGTATTTTATTCATGATCATGCAAGTTGTTATTGGGTTTTCCTCCCCTCCAATAAGAAGGACAGACTTTGGAAGTGTTTCACACTGGTCTTGGGAGAACAAGAACAGGATGTCTTGTTCCCTGTGTAGGTTATTCCCAGGTAAACTCTTCATCCTGCTGTTTGTCATGGTGTCTCCCTGGTTGGTTGTTGTTAACTTAAAGATCATCAGAGACAGTGGCTGATCCGAAAGCTGAGTTAGTGGAATTAAGTGCTGCTTTTTCCAACTTTCTCAACAGGAATGCTGCTTGCTGAGCC